>BSQZ01000016.1:2491530-3129030 GCA_033239005.1 Lamellibrachia satsuma | reverse complement strand
TCCTCCACCATGACTTCCTGTCATTGCGTCCTCCTCCTCCACGACGTCGTGTACATTGCGTCCTCCTCCTCCACGACGTCCTGTCCACTGCGTCCGCCTCCACCACGACGTCCTGTCATTGCGTCCTCCTCTACCACGACGTCCTGTCCAATGCGTCCTCCTCCACTTCCACGACGTCCTGTCCATTGCGTCCTCCTCCTCCTCCACGACGTCCTGTCCATTGCGTCCTCCTCCTCGTCCTCCACGACATCCTGTCCATTGCGTCCTCCTCCACCACGATGTCCTGTCCATTGCGTCCTCCTCCACCACGACGACCTGTCAACTGCGTCCTCCTCCACCACGACGACCTGTCAACTGCGTCCTCCTCCTCCACGATGTCCTGTCTCTTCTCTTTCTTCTCCCTTTTTGTGTCTTCTCCCTCTTCTATCACTTCTCTCTCATCTCTAACCTCTCTCGTCTCTTTCATTTTAGTCTCTCTTCTCTCTCTTCTCTCCCTTCTGTCTCTTCACTCCATTTTTTCCTCTCTCTCTCTCTCTCTCCCTCCCTCTCTCTCTCTCTCTCACTTCTCTCTCCTCTTCCCTCTCTCTTCTCTCTCTCCTGTATCTCTTCTGTCTCCTCTCTTCTCTCTCTTCTCTCTCACTTTCTACTCTGTCTTCTCTCTCTTCTCTCTCTCTTTTCTCTCTTCTCTTCTCTCTCACTTTCTACTCTGTCTTCTCTCTTCTCTCTCTCTCTCTCTTTCTCTTCTCTCTTTCTCCCTTCTCTATCTCTCTCTCCTTCTCTCTCTCTCTCTATATATATATATATATATATATATATATATATATATATATATATATATATATATATATATATATATATATATATATATATATATATATATATATATATATATATATATATATATATATATATATATATATATATATATATATATATATATATATATATATATATATATATATATATATATATATATATATATATATATATATATATATATATATATATATATATATATATATATATATATATATATATATATATATATATATATATATATATATTTATATATATATATATATATAAAAATATATATATATATGTATATATATATATATATATGTATATATATATATATATATATATCCTGCTTTTCGTAATTTCTGAACGGCCCCTAATGCGGGAGGATTTTAATAACGTGAGTAGTATATCTTGCTTGCTGACGGCGTCTCAATGGAAAGAGTCGTAGGTAATACTAGGTATGCTGTGTATTTTCATCGTGGTTGCGTGGCTTTCATAGATGTCTAAAAATAGCTTCGACTCAGCGGAAATGCTGCATTCGACGAGAGTGACGTAATATTGACTGTAGGTGGACAAATAATAGCTGGATTTAGATTCCATGCACATCCACACGCACTTGAGAATGCATGAACGACACGCGCGCACACACGCACGCAAGTATCAACTCGCGACCACGAACACCCCGCCCACATATTGTATCAGTGTAGTTACTAGCTGGCCAATGCAGCTATTTAGACGAAACGCTATCTGCCAGGCTTCGTGCAGGCATACATCAGCGCACGTACGTGTGGCCAATTACGTGATTATAACCAGGTGTGCTGCGGGGCTCAACCGGGCAACGCTGTTTGTAAACATGCGCGGGGGCACCGCACCCACTAACGTGTGTAGGTGTTTGGGCTTTTTAAAATATATTTACAGTTTTGAATACACCAGCAACACTTTTTGTTGAAGGGAAATGGAGCCGGTTTAAGTAAATTAAACAGCATACCACTTACCACATTAGGCTTCACGTGGCAAGTGTACAAAGAAGGCATTGGCTTATCCGATAATAACAAATGAGGGAGCTAGAAGTAGGTTCAACCCGAGCTAATGTTTTCTCTGAACTGCGCCCAGCATCTGGAATGAACCCCTGTCACGTTAAAATCACCTTCCGCAGAAATCTCAGGACGAAATTGTATTTTCATCCTATAGACCGTCGGCGGCCCCTCGCTCTTGATGTCTCTTGTGATGTCTCTTGTGATGTCTCTTGTGATGTCTCTTGTGATGACTCTTGTGATGTCTCTTGTGGTGACTCTTGTGATGACTTTTGTGATGTCTCTTGTGATGACTCTTGGGTTGTCTCTTGTGATGGCTCTTGTGGTGTCTCTTGTGATGACTCTTGTGATGTCTCTTGTGATGTCTCTTGTGATGACTCTTGTGATGTCTCTTGTGGTGTCTCTTGTGATGACTCTTGTGGTGCCTCTTGTGGTGTATCTTGTGGTGATTCTTGTGGTGTCTCTTGTGGTGACTCTTGTGATGTCTCTTGTGATGTCTCTTGTGATGTCTCTTGTGATGACTCTTGTGATGTCTCTTGTGATGTCTCTTATGGTGTCTCTTGTGATGACTCTTGTGATGTCTCTTGTGATGTCTCTTGTGATGACTCTTGTGATGTCTCTTGTGATGACTCTGGTGATGTCTCTTGTGGTGTCTCTTGTGATGACTCTTGTGATGTCTCTTGTGGTGTCTCTTGTGATGTCTCTTGTGATGTCTCTTGTGATGACTCTTGTGATATCTCTTGTGGTGTCTCTTGTGATGACTCTTGTGATGTATCTTGTGGTGTCTCTTGTGATGTATCTTGTGGTGTCTCTTGTGATGTCTCTTGTGATGTCTCTTGTGATGACTCTTGTGATGACTCTTGTGATGTCTCTTGTGATGTCTCTTGTGATGTCTCTTGTGGTGACTCTTGTGATGACTCTTGTGATGTCTCTTGTGATGTCTCTTGTGATGTCTCTTGTGATGACTCTTGTGATAACTCTTGTGTTGTCTCTTGTGATGTCTCTTGTGATGAGTCTTGTGATGTCTCTTGTGGTGTCTCTTGTGATGACTATTGTGATGTCTCTTGTGATGACTCTTGTGATGTCTCTTGTGATGTCTCTTGTGATGACTCTTGTGATAACTCGTGTGATGTCTCTTGTGATGACTCTTGTAATGTCTCGTGTGATGACTCTTGTGATGAGCAGTAGCACCAGCAGCACCAGCAGTAGCACCAGCAACAGCAGCAGCAGCAGCAGTAGTAGTATTAAACTTGGTTGCAGCTGAATGTGTCCGGTTTCCTTTACGTTGGACATTATGATAGTTTTTGTCATTTTAATTTAAGTTATACGAACCAATTTTAAAAGAAATGGCTACAATTATGTTTTATTTAATCTATGTACAACGGACAACGTAGGACGCTACGGCGACTTTGTGGAATACTCTGCCTAATCGAATGACATTAAAATGTCGAACACTCTCTCTACTTTCAACGCACCCCTAAAGACTCATATTTATCGACTCTCATTTTTGTCCAACATGGTAGTTCCTGCACTAGTTTATTTTTCTCTTATGTATTAACCTATTTATATATTTATTAATTAATTATAACTTCGTGCACATTATTATGTATTAACCTATTTATACATTTATTAATTAATTATAACTTCCTGTACATTATTATGTATTAACCTATTTATATACTTATTAATTAATTATAACTTCGTGTACATTATTATGTATTAACCTATTTATATATTTATTAATTAATTATACCTTCGTGTACATTATTATGTACGAATAAAAGGTGGCGATATGAAATCAGGGAGCGCGGCGGCATCAACTAGGAAAAACTGGCCGAAGACGCATGGAAGATTGGTGAAGAGGCTTTCGTCCAACAGTGGATTGAAATAAGTAGAACAGAACAGACGAACGTTATTGGGAGGCGTCCACTACGGGAGATGTCACTATTTTGCAAGGTTCTAGTTGCTCTCGTTGTTTCCAGCACTCGTCAACGTTCTGTTAACTGACTAGTCTGTATGGTTACTACAATTGTATGGTGTTTCGAGATCTCATTCAACTAGCCAGCCTTTTTCAGAACATTATCGCCAAGCCGACCTTTGTATGCTGGCATTGAGGGTGGTCACTGCCAGGGTGCACATCGTCCTCAATGGTTCTTTTTCGTCCCAAATTAAATGAGAGGTTAGACTGAAAGTGTCCGGCTCATGGTCCACACACGAGCAGGCGCAGCGACCTCTGGCGGCGAAGTTGCGCCGTCAGCGAGGCCGCGCCCACCTGTTTACGCGTCGTCCGCGCCGCCGTTATAGTCCGGCCTGCCTACGTCGGCCGTCAGTGTCTGCCGCTGCAAGCTGCCATCGTTACTCGCAGTCGGTCGACTCATCATCGCCGTCTACGGCCGTTCGCTCAGTCTACTGCTGGTCTACTACCGACTACACCTGGTCCCCGGCACCATCGGACGCTGCCTCTCCGAGAGATGGGCTCCAGAACCAGCAAGGAGCTTGAAGGTAGGATCGCTGTTCCACCATTGGGTCGTGATGTTAACGATCTTTTTCTTATATTTACGGTCTGGAACTGACCTCCATACTAGTTATGGTTGACCACCTTTGGGGGCCTATATCAAAGATTCTAGCGGCGGATTGTGTCGGGATATATTCACCATCAACCGATATTTTTGTTTATTGCACGGATCAAATTTTGGAACGCTGTTCCTAGGTGGTAATCGCCGAAAGGCTGGGACGCGGTACCTCGTTGGTAATCGCCGGAAGGTCGATCAAGACGACTGACAGTCGTGTCCATTTGTTCCTGCTTCGAAACTTGAACAATTTCGTTCACCCCCTTTGCCTTTGTCTTTCGGCAGAGACACTAATAAAAGCTGCTGGCCGATTCTGCCTGGTGTACTACCCCTGGCAGCCTATGTTTGTGTTTGTAGTACTCTTTGTAGTTGTTGAAAATAAATTACTGATTGACTAAAATTAGTGATTCATGATCATCATCACCATTGACGAACGTTTCCATAAAAGTCGGCTGTTCACTGGGGACGGGAGTGAATCTTGGCACTGGTTCTACTTGTGGCGACAACAGTCGCCCGCTAGTTGGAGGCCTCTTAGTAAGATCTTGATTGAGAGCATGAATCTTGGCACTGGTTCTACTTTGTGGCGACAATAGTCGCCCGCTAGTTGGAGGCCTCTTAGTAAGATCTTGATTGAGAGCATGAATCTTGGCACTGGTTCTACTTGTGGCGACAACAGTCGCCCGCTAGTTGGAGGCCTCTTTGTAAGATCTTGATTGAGAGCATGAATCTTGGCACTGGTTCTACTTTGTGGCGACAACAGTCGCCCGCTAGTTGGAGGCCTCTTTGTAAGATCTTGATTGAGAGCATGTCTATATCCTCATAAAGTTCTTTGTTTGTCGGCTTTTTGTTCCACATTTAGACACTTCCTGAGCATTCTAGTGTAACTCTCGTCGAGCTTCTTGTCCAGTTCTGTTGTGAGAAGTCATATATGAGCTGCATACAGCAATAATACTTTTGACTGTGGCCCTGGAGACAAATATGTTTTTTATCTTGGTTCATGCCTGCTCTGCATATCCATTAACACAGAGTACTAGTGGTCAACTACTTCACTGCCTGTAGTCTTTGTTACATTCATCTTTGACAGTGATGGTGATGACCTCAGTTATGTTTACATTCATAGCCAGTCCAACTATTCCTGCATTGTTCTCGACATTTTCCAGTGATCTCTATGCACTGTAGTAGTAGTAGTAGTAGCAAAAATCCCATAAAAAACGTTCAGCGAGGTAGTAGTTTTTATTAGTGTGTTCGTGTCTGGCCAATGTTGACGTACACTGTAGTAACAGAACAGCAGTTCCCGTGACAAGCGTGCACCGAGGTAATGAATCTGCCGACGTATTGCTATTGGCAAGGCCCAGTCCTCGTGATGAGGCTCTGGTGTATGGATGCTAGGCAGGCAATGACCTGCTTCGTGTAGAGCTGTCCTCGTTGACGCTAGGCACGAACATCCAGACAGTGCCGAGTTAGCGGACAGAAAGTTGTCATTCGCGAAAGATAAACTAGCTCATGAAACGCACGTGTGACCGGCTTTGGTGGTTTTTTGTGGCAGCACAAACTGCCCGAAGTCAGCATGGAATGTCCCAGACTCAAGAAGACATGAAGAATATTCTCTAAACAGCTCAATCTCGAAATAAATGGGTTCTGCAGGGGTCAAATGCCAACACACGAAGACGGTACCTCGTTGCATTCAGGATCCAAACAACACGTAGCATCCAACTTTCTTTCCATGTGCTGAACGCTTTGAGAGCGGACATGAAACTATATCATCCGGTTCCTCGGAAGAACGAAGTGACCATTTAACCATGGTGCCACCGCGTACATTACGGTGATTCCTGACGTCTGTTTGGTGATTCCTGACGTGTGTTGGGTGATTCCCGACGTGTAATGGGTAATTACCGTAAGTGTATAGGACGTGACCTAATTCAAGGCTATAGCGTCGTTCCTCGTACGTATCACGAATGTAATGACGTCTGTAGACCCGGCTCCGCTTGGGACTGCCCGGGGCTCAGCAAACATTGCGTGAGTCTGATATTGGACAACCTAATGTACCACCATCTTACATTAGTTCCTTGTTTTACTCAGTGTGCTGAGAAATATAATATAATACATAATTATACCCATTTCAAATATGCCATTACCATTTGATAACCACGTCGTGTAGCATCATAATATTATGTAACATTCTTAGCTACTACTTCAGTGTAACACCGAAGAAAAAAACAACATCTTAATTTCACGGGCCGCTTGGTTCTGTGTATGCCGGCCTCCCTTAATACATCACTTCAGTTTAGATTACCCCGATTTCATAGAACTACCCATGCGCTTGTCGGTCGCGCTGGTTGTCAGCCCTAGGGTAGTCCGGGAAGTGTCCGGAATCTCCAACTTTTTCTGAGTAAACCACTGGCGTGAAATTATTTTGATTTTAGTTGCATGTGGTTAGTTGTTGTTGTGGTTAGTTGCTGTTATCTTTTTTAGCTGCATAGCCCCAAAACCATGCATTTTGCTTCGCTTTAACAAACGTCAGGATTTTATTGTAAGTTTGGTAGTGGCCACCTGGAGTTGATGGAATTCCGCCAAAACTACTCATGAAAACAGTAGAGCAAATCGGTATATCACTTGCAAGAGTGTTCAACTTGTCATTAAAAGAGGGAATGGTTCCTTTTGAATGGAAAGATGCAAACATCATACCATTATTTAAAAAGGGTTCGAGAAATAAGTCAGAGAATTACAGAGCAGTGAGTTTAACGTCAGTGATTTATTTTATTTACTTGTGTATGTATTAGTAATATTTGTTATGTTATAATTGTGAAAATAACTTCGTAAAACTAACTGTGCCACTGCTGTTGCCGACGTTGTTCCGATTGAACCGATGTGTTAAGGTTTATTTCGGTCGCTACAGCGACGTATGAACCGGCAAGTATCGCAATGCTATCTTATACACGCGCAGACTAGATGAACATTGTCAAATGTAGTTTTCGTTACTGCGACAAGTGGAAACGAAGCTAAGTTAACGATTAATTATAAACTGCATTGGACAAATCGTTTATAACCAATGAACGAGATTTAACGAGATTGCCACCCAAAGCGATAAGCTCCATTGGTTAATAGAGAGTACAGCAATGTTTCCAACCAATAGATAATTTATTCCATTTATTCATTGGTCTGAAGGAGAATCTACACTGTTCTTTTACTTGTGCTACTTAGTGTCCTCTGGTTCCACTACCAATTTTAAAGATCCCTCCTCAATTCGATTTTTTTGCGTAAATTCAAACCTACGTAGTATCCACTGAAACATGCCAGCTCGTTTGTGTAGCTTTTGTATGCAGTGTGTGTGTGTGTGCTGTCATAAGACAAACTGTTAAATTAATTAATGTTTGGGCAAACATTAATTGAAGTGAAAATGGAAACGCTGAAAACTCACAAATTTCAACCTTGGTAAAATGTTTTAACTGTGTCGTGTGATCAGTCAGAGGATGGAAGTCACGTCCATGATCGACCTTGACCCGCAAAATGTACTATTTTGAACCTTGCCAGATTTAAAGATTAAAGTTAATTCGTATTGATTATTAAAACACACATATTTTTATTAAGTCGATGTTACTTAAACTATTCGCACATTACATATTTGGATCTGACCAAATATTGATATCAATATCTTCATAACCATTCAATATTAATAAAAATCAATTTGGTTTCTTCTTGTCAAACCACTCTCCATCAGGCAATTATCTTGAAGAAGGTGTCTCAATTCTAGCATCAAAAGAGATACAGACTTGAATCTGTATTCAGAACGGAACTTCTCGATACGGCCGGCAAACAGGATTTTATGACCCGACCAATCGTCCACGTGCCAGCCACCTGATCCGACGTCGCCGCGATTGGAATTAGTGGTTTGTCCGCGTCGTGACGTCACCATTACCATCAGCACTGCGAGGAGTCACGATACGTCGATTGGCGACTCGGTATCATTGACGGAGCAAATTGGCGTTGAAGGCTCGCAGCGACGTCACTTTCGCTTCGCATAATTGCATTCGGCGTTCAGCTGATGCCGGGCTCATCTAGTCTGCCCACTGCTGGTGCCAAGAGACGGACCAACCGCAGGATACGCGAACTCGCACCTGCTTATGTGTATTTCGGTCACAACGCGTGACAATCACAACGGTTCTCACGTATTAATAAGTGGGCCTCGGCCAAAGGCTAAACGTCTTTCAATTACCAGTATACAGGCATAACTGTTTAGATTCATTATGGTAGATTATAAATATTTATGTAATAAATGCTGGTGATATTTCGCGCTAAATCGTCAAAACAAATAATAAAAACTAATAATAATAAAAATATTTATATAGCGCCAGAACAATCGAGACTGCTCTCAGATGCTTTAATAGCAAACAGCAAATTACTGCATCATAATCAATGCTACTGTTCAATACACAATGGGGACTTGGTGATTTATGTGTACCGTGACTTTATACTAATTAATTTATCGGCAATGCTAGTGAAAATAAAATGAAAACACACAATTTAACCGAGTTGCTGTAATAAGTTCACGACGTACACTACTTCGTGGTATACCAGTATAAACCACCGGTATTAAGCGGGTGTGGCAAGGGTCTCAACTCCAGGCATGGGTCAATTTCAGTTGTTAATTGTTAATTTGTTAATTCAATTAACTCGATTAACTTAATTAAATTAAGTTAAATAACTTTCTAGAAAATCACACATTAATTAAATTAAATTAATTAATGTTACTGGAAGAGGTTAATTTAATTTAATAAAAAATCTCAATTCACTTTTTATTGGGTATATTATTTTATGCAATCCGGTGTTGACTGCCACTGGCTTGCTGTCAGGAGTAAGAATTAGCTTTGATGATCATAGTGCCCATTAGATACAGCTACTCAGCCAGTGACCCAAGTTCACCCAACCAATATCAAAGAAAGCTTCTAGTCAGGTCCAGGCAGTTGTTTGAACAGTGTCAATGTCCAACCAGGATCAATCAGTGAATAAGCTGAACAGTGAGTGTGCCTGGCCAGGTGCTACAACTGTATTATGTATTGACTCCTTGCTTTTGTGATTTTCATCACCCATCCAAAGGGATGCAATACAAAGTGCATCTGGAGTTTTTCTAGACTAAATCCCACATGACAAAATCCATCTCGACAAATGTGAAAAGTGAACGAAATCCCGCATTACAATATTTAACTTAAATTCTCAAAATGTGCTTTCAAGTTTTAGAGACATTTGTGCAATGTAATTATATTTCATGAACTTGCTTGCCATGTTGCAAACATGGCGCCAGTTAGCCCCCCCCCCCCCTATAGCAGATAGCGGCTTCTTGTTTGTCTTGTTAACCTTGTTTGTGAATTGTTGGCAGTAATCTTCTTGGTGGTAGTGAGTTCCATGGAACCCACAAGACCTGTTTGTATGGGTGACAAGTACAGTGAACATCTGGTAAAACAAACCAATCATAATATGATGTCTTCTACAGCTGAATAGTGGGACCGGGGATTATGGGAGAGTAACAATCTTTGAAGACATACATTTTCCACCTGTATTTCATGTCTAAGCCACGTATGCATGAAGAACTTGACCTGTCACTCAACATGGTAATTCAATTGAAGTTAATTGAAAGTAATTGTTAATTGAATGAAAGTTAATTGTTAATTAAATTTCATTGAATAATTTGGGAGGTTAATTTAATTTAATTGACCTGATAAATGTTTGAGGTTAATTTCATTTACTTGGAAAATTTCTGAGTTAATTGCAATTTAATTAATTAACTTTCCAAGTTAATTGCCACATGCCTGCTCAACTCCAATCTGGTGCCTGTTTGTGGGGCCAACCTCCCACCAAACCAACCTCCCACCAATCCAACCACCCACTTAGTTTGAGGCCAGCGTTCCATACATATGTGTAGATTAATGAGGCGAGTATTGGCGGATGGGCATGCATGGATGACGATGACGATCGCCGTCTAGCGGGCATATCTTCTGTAAAGGTCACGGTGGCTGCGACACATTAACGAAAATGACTCACTAAAGCGCTGGCGTTTCTTGGAATTCTTCAATTATCAAAAGTAACAAGTGCATTTGTTGAACTTCCCAGGAAGAGGGCGTATATCGTTTTGGCTATGCTATGTCACGCTGCGGTGACATGGTCAATACGTCCAGCTTACCAAACGGACAATCGTAGCAGACATGAAAAGGAACATCAAAGGATGATATACGAAGAAGGTGTCGGATGGAAAATACGTATACCGGAAATGACCAGTATCTGCATTGTTTTGTCACCCAGCCTCAAAACTCAACGACTCGTTAATCACTAGATGTGGGTGGATCTGTCACATCCACGATGTCGTCCTACGATCGCCGCTTTGTGCCGTGTAGTAAACTGACATCGTGTGTCTTTGTGCCGGGTAGTAAGTTGGCTTCATGTGTCTTTGTGCCGTGTAGTACTCTGGCATCATGTGTCTTTGTGCCGTGTAGTAAGCTGGCTTCGTGTGTCTTTGTGCCGTGTAGTAAGCTGGCTTCGTGTGTCTTTGTGCCGTGTAGTAATCTGGTATCATGTGTCTTTGTGCCGTGTAGTAAGCTGGCTTCGTGTGTCTTTGTGCCGTGTAGTAATCTGGCATCATGTGTCTTTGTGCCGTGTAGTAAGCTGGCTTCGTGTGTCTTTGTGCCGTGTAGTAATCTGGCATCATGTGTCTTTGTGCCGTGTAGTAAGCTGGCTTCGTGTGTCTTTGTGCCGTGTAGTAAGCTGGCTTCGTGTGTCTTTGTGCCGTGTAGTAATCTGGTATCATGTGTCTTTGTGCCGTGTAGTAAGCTGGCTTCGTGTGTCTTTGTGCCGTGTAGTAAGCTGTCTTCGTGTGTCTTTGTGCCGTGTAGTAATCTGGTATCATGTGTCTTTGTGCCGTGTAGTAAGCTGGCTTCGTGTGTCTTTGTGCCGTGTAGTAAGCTGGCATCGTGTGTCTTTGTGCCGTGTAGTAAGCTGGCATCGTGTGTCTTTGTGCCGTGTAGTAATCTGGCATCGTGTGTCTTTGTGCCGTGTAGTAATCTGGCATCGTGTGTCTTTGTGCCGTGTAGTAAGCTGGCATCATGTGTCTTTGTGCCGTGTAGTAAGCTGGCATCGTGTGTCTTTGTGCCGTGTAGTAATCTGGCATCATGTGTCTTTGTGCCGTGTAGTAAGCTGGCATTGTGTGTCTTTGTGCCGTGTAGTAAGCTGGCATCGTATGTCTTTTCACTTATTCGTGCTGACTAATTGCGTAACCGACGAATAACGATGACCTTTCAAAAATAAGTGGACGCGAATAGTTTCCATTGAAAAAAAGAGTAAAAAATGAACTGGCAGGTAGATTAGCATCATTTAAGTGGTAAAAGAAGGATCTGCCTGGACGAACTCTATCCAGACATTTATATCCCCAACTGGTATTGTCCTGGAATCGTTCCATCGCGGTCACATCTCGGTGGGCTGTTAATTACAGTTCGACTGAGCAGGCTCCGCAGTCAATTGTCCCCCACTGACACAGCCTCTGGCCATATCTTCCCACAGTCATAGCTCATCATATCAGAAATACCACTTGGCCGAACAGCAGGAAATCGATGCAGACAGACTGGGGCGTAATGGCTGCAGACCCGAGTCAACGCCCAGACACTCGCCGGTGTCCAGCGGGTTCGACTGATCTGTTCACCTCGTCGGCCTCGTTGTGCGGTAATAGGCAGCCAGCGGGGGATAACTCGATCAGGGTCAGTCTTCTCGGCGACCTGCGATTCGTCGGCGTGTAGACTCACCCACGACCTACCCACTGAATATGGTCATTTGTCTGACCACGAACCCTAATTGCACGTATTATGTTCGTGGCACACGGACCATTAACACCCACGTAGTACCTAATAGTGCTTTTGGTCCAAGCCCGTCCCGGCCCGCAGCCCGCGGACCGGGCCAGGCCGGGCCTCTACATAATTTCGCGGGCCGGGCCGGGCCGGGCCGGGCCTGGGCCTACATACTGCGGGCCCGGGCCGGGCCTGGGCTGAAAACAATTTAAACACAATGGGCTTGGGCCGGGTCCGGGCCTAGTGTGATCGGGCCGGGCCAGGCCTGGGCTGGGCCTGGACATAATAAAATTATTCATACAAAACACCGATTATTACTTTATTTTTTTTTAATAAAAACTTATTATAAATTGTAATTCCGTTTAATGAATGCTTAAAATTATTTCTTTAGTATTATATAGTTGCAAATTGAGACCTTGCATGGAATCTAATGACCCCATAAGTTCGCTAGACTGGGAGTAGTCAGCCCCAAATGTTTACTTTAGAAATATTTGCAGAGGCAATCAAGCTATGATTAACCATCAACTTATCATCCTTTGACCCTACCAGTGGACATTCTATTGTCTAGGTCTTCCCTCCAAACATTGCCCACCTGAAAGACCTGCCCACTGCCAAGTGCACACTAGGCCACTAGCCCACTACCCTGTACCCAACCCAGTTGGTAATTGGTATTTCTCCCCAGTCCTAATTCATTCACACTTGTACTAATTCACACATGTCTGAACCTGTCTGTCTCAGGCTAGTGACTGCAGGCCTGCTGGAAATGCCACTGGGTGTCAGTGCCAGTGGGTGACATTTAATTGAAATATTATATTAAATTATGTTAACTTAGTTGAGCTAATTCAATTAACAATATAAATTGGGATTATGGCTTGCATATGGGTTAAGTCAGGATTAGATAAACAAATATCCTACCCTAACAATAAACCAATACATTAATGCCAAATACAACAAATGTTACCATATTTAATAGTATAATGACACTAAGAAGGTTTTCTTTATTTTTCTTCAGGATATTCGTAAGTTTGGTGGTGCTGAATTTTTTGAACTCATCCAGCACACTATGGACCTTTTTATTTAATAAAACAATAAGCCTGTTTTACAGTTTATTTGTTTTTCGTCTTTGTTATAAGATTATAGGTTTATCTTCTCTAAACTTAGCGGGCCGCGGGCTAACCCATCTTTGGCCCGCGGGTATGGGCCGGGCCTGGGCCTGAAACTTGCGGGCCGGGCCGGGCCTGGGCCAAACATTCACGGTCTGGGTCGGGCCTGGGCCGGGCCTGGGCCAAAATTCTAGTTTGCGGGCCTGGGCCGGGCCGGGCTTGAAAAATTATTGCGGGCCTGGGCCGGGCCTGGACTCTAACTGCTAATTGCGGGCCGGGCTTGGGATCAAATTCTAGGCCCGCGCAAGGCACTAGTACCTAATACCAGATATTGCTGCTATGACTTTAGATTTAGTTAATGCGTGAATCACAAGCACCAATTCAACATCACAGTGGCCACCTGGTCAAACGACCATCTTCGTAGCCACCCGCCCAAACCAAGTCTGATGTTATCATAGCAGTGTCCAAGTCACTCCGCAATATCCCAACCACCCGTGTAACACCGTATCCACCTGCCCAAACTACTATCAATATCACCGTAGGCACCTGCCTAAACTACCGTAAACATCACTGTAGGCACCTGCCTAAAGTACTATCAATATCACCGTAGGCACCTGCATAAACTATCATCAATATCAATGTAGGCATCTGCCCAAACTACCCCAAATATTACTGTAACCATCTGTCGAAACCACCCAATAGTCTCGCTGTTGCCGTCTGCTCAAACAAACACACAATATCACAATAGCTACTAACTACTCACCCAATCTAAACTCATCACATACACCAACCCTGACTCTCACCACCTCATCAGTCAATCTACACATTTCAAACATTAAATTATGTTGTCAATGCCAGCAGCACCTTAATCTTCATATTTGCACACATACAGTTATTAGTATGTCTTATTGGACCAACTACTCCACCACTAAGCAAAAAGATCGACATGTGCGTGAATCGTGGTAGAATGCCACGAACCAATGTTCGGTTCACAGGCAGGAGTTGCTTCGACAGGACGACGAGTTCAGCGCAGTGAATGCAGCCGCTCTGTAACGGGTGTCGCTTGGCGTGGGCACGCACTACATTCACCGTGTCGAAGAGTATCGATTTTTCCACGTGTGTACTGCAACAAACGTCGCAGTTCCGATGTTTGTAGCGTAACCCTTTAATAATTTCGCGACGAAGACACTTCACTTCCATCTGTAGGCGAAGTCATCGTCAATTACCGGCGACTTTCGCTGTCCTTTTCATAAACTAATTACGTTGTATTACATCGGTGACGTAGCGGCTAGCGCGTGCCGTGGGCCTGGGCCGGTCGTAATCGACTAGTAGCTGTAGAACTGCGTCACTTAGGTGGAGTATCGCCTCCCCGTCCTCCGTCCAGAGGCGGCGTGGTCGTCTCTACCTCTGTGCACCGAGATGCAGTGTGCCACACTCCGCCGATGCGTCTTGTACACGCATACGTGCACACACACATGGCAAACACTTTAGCTAGAGTAGCGTTTGATGGTCGCAATGATTGGAAACGCCCGGCTGTTGAATAAGTCCCACTAAGCCTGCATCGTAAAGCTGCTACGCTGGACCAAGGAGCATGGGAATGATGGATCGTAAATTTGGCAACTCAAGCTTTTTTACAAGAAAGTGTTGGGTCGCTACTTTGGCACATAGACATAGTTTGGCACGGCTTGACTTCGTACAATATTTCACAGTTGTTTACGAGACAAACCATGTAGTTAATTAACCGAATTTATGTTGCTTGCTGGAAAGAATCATGTTGCTGGAAGGTTAAACTTCTCGGAAGGTGCAAGCTTGGCAGGTTACCAAAGTGTGTCAGGTCACCAAACTGTGCCAAGTCACCAAAGTCGGCGAAGGCGTCTTTCACATACCAGTGATGAAACCGGTAGATAATAGTGGGAGACTGCATTTAATGTATAAGTATAATTACATTATTTTTCACTATTATTTAATATTACGGTAATGTGTCATTAGTAATTCCACAGCATAATATCGGCTTATGGTACAAATAGACGGTCCAAAGTGAACTTTGCACTTATATACTATGCTGGTATATGGTCGTACCAGCTGGTATTCATGTGCAATTAGTCCGACATCATGTCAAGAAAACTATTTCCGTTGGTCTCGGTGTACTTGTGACACCCCCGGTATCTGAGCAGTAGCATTTATCAACACAAATAAAATTTGTTCCTTGCATTGCTTGTATTATTGTGGTATATGTGAAAAAGCTTCCAGCTGCACGGAGGGGAAACAAACCTGTTTCCCTTCAAACGCAACACCCAAACATGACGTTTCCATAGAAGACAATGTTAAATAAATATTTTACATTGGAACTAGAGCTTTCTCTGTTACCGCAGCAACTCGTAGGAATTAATTCCCTGTTAGGAGAAAATATAAAGAATTTGTTTCGTCATCTGAAAAACTTTTTTTTTACCTTTACTATCCTCCTTGTCTGCTCGGTGTACACAACCATATGTTCACAACTTCAGTGTATACAACCATATGTTCACAACCTCGGTGTACACAACCATCTGTTCACAACCTCAGTGTATACAACCATATGTTCACAACCTCGGTGTACACAACCATTTGTTCACAACCTCAGTGTATACAACCATCTGTTCACAACCTCAGTGTATACAACCATATGTTCACAACCTCGGTGTACACAACCATCTGTTCACAACCTCAGTGTATACAACCATATGTTCACAACCTCGGTGTATACAACCATATGTTTACAACCTCGGTGTACACAACCATCTGTTCACAACCTCAGTGTATACAAACATATGTTCACAACCTCGGTGTATACAACCATATATTTACAACTTCAGTGTATACAACCATATGTTCACAACCTCGGTGTACACAACCATCTGTTCACAACCTCAGTGTATACAACCATATATTCACAACATCGGTGTTTACAACCATATGTTCACAACCTCGGTGTACACAATCATCTGTTCACAACCTTAGTGTATACAACCATCTGTTCATAACCTCGGTGTCTACAACCATCTGTTCACAACCTCGGTGTACACAACCATCTGTTCACAACCTCGGTGTATACAACCATCTGTTCACAACCTCGGTGTATACAACCATCTATTTACAACCTCGGTGTATACAACCATCTGTTCACAACCTCGGTGTACACAACCATCTGTTCACAACCTCGGTGTATACAACCATCTGTTCACAACCTCGGTGTATACAACCATCTGTTCACAACCTCGGTGTACACAACCATCTGTTCACAACCTTGGTGTATACAACCATCTGTTCACAACCTCGGTGTATACAACCATCTGTTCACAACCTCGGTGTACACAACCATCTGTTCACAACCTCGGTGTTCACAACCATCTGTTCACAACCTCGGTGTATACAACCATCTATTTACAACATCGGTGTACACAACCATCTGTTCACAACCTCGGTGTACACAACCATATGTTCACAACCTCGGTGTATACAACCATCTGTTCACAACCTCGGTGTATACAACCATCTGTTCACAACCTCGGTGTTTATAATCATCTGTTCACAACCTCGGTGTATACAACCATATGTTCACAACCTCGGTGTATACAACCATCTGTTCACAACCTCTGTGTACACAACCATATGTTCACAACCTCGGTGTATACAACCATCTGTTCACAACCTCGGTGTACACAACCATATGTTCACAACCTCGGTGTATACAACCATCTGTTCACAACCTCGGTGTATGCAACCATCTGTTCACAACCTCGGTGTTTACAGCCATCTGTTCACAACCTCGGTGTATACAACCATCTGTTCACAACCTCGGTGTACACAACCATCTGTTCATAACCTCGGTGTATACAACCATCTGTTCACAACCTCGGTGTATACAACCATCTGTTCACAACCTTTATATTATATACCGATTTGAGACTGCCTAAACGGTTGGCTTTGTCGTGATCCTGAGCTCGGGTTCCGGGGGATTTTGGCGCAATAGAAGTCTTGCTTTGTATAATATTTAAATATTGCTGTTGAAGAGTCAAAACAAGGGAAGTCTATTTTGATTTGTCTGGTTGATATGAGTCTATTATACTAATTTCCAACCTACTGATAAATGGATTTTCATTGTTTTGTTTCTTCAACAACATCTGTCGAGGAATCAATATAATGAAAGTCCATTTTCGTGGCTTAGAAGTTAATGTAATTGACACATATCTTACCAACACATGCTGCTGTTCAAAATGGATCTCTATTGTTTTGGCTGTTCAACAGCGAATCATGTAACTGAACGTAATCTGAGAAGATGTCAAGAAACAATACTCGATATGCTATTCTGAATATAATATGCTGTCCATCTTCGTCCACAGACAAGACGTCTCTGAGCCAAGGTGTCTCGAGACAAGACATGGCGCTCTGCCTCGCCTCGCTCTCAGAGATGGCGCACACCGGTTCGCAAGTCTTCGACAAGCCGCCAGAGGGCGTCCCGTCGCCAGAGGCGCTGCAGGCGCTCAAACTGCGACTGCGCGAGAAACTGCAGCAGCGGTTGCGTGGCAACGAGGAGCAAGCTTTCACTGAGCATGTGCAGAAACAACTGCAGCTATTGGACAGTCTAGAAAGTCAGGTGAGAACCCTTTAGAATAGTTTTGATTTAGCATGTCGTACGGGTGTAAACTTTAGGTCCGTATAATTGGAAATGTATCTTGATGGAATCAGTTGAAACTAATAACAATGTTCTTCTTGGGAATATGGCGTTTTGCTAGGATGCAGCACGTTCTATAGTGATTACTTCATGATAGTCGTTAGAACGGTCAACCTCAGTCAAATGACACATAAATAGGATGTATACGTCATCAAAATATTGAAATTAGTGAAACTTCTGGGTTTGAGGGCTATGTTACAAATATTTATGTTGACAAACTCGAGCATAAATAAACATAAATAAACATAAATAAACACCGCCCTGACTTCTACCTAAGGTAAATGTTTACCCGCCATAATTCGGCCGTAGCAGAGATGACGCATGTCCCGGTTTTTCTTACTGGTCGGGTTTCCGAGCACCTGACGGGATGTTAGGGTCAGTGCAGAAGGGCGGTTCTGATTTCGAAAAGCGGAGACCCCATAAAAACCTAGTAACCACAAGACACGCAGTCAGTTAGTAGACACTGCCACTGCTGGAGAGTAGGTGAACGAGGTCAATGACGTCATGATAGACCGTG
Source organism: Lamellibrachia satsuma (assembly GCA_033239005.1). NCBI lineage: Eukaryota > Metazoa > Annelida > Polychaeta > Sabellida > Siboglinidae > Lamellibrachia > Lamellibrachia satsuma. The sequence continues at coordinate 3,110,468 of BSQZ01000016.1, read as the reverse complement.
TTTCTTCTTTGATGTGAGGTTATCTTCCAAAACAACAGGCATGCTGCTCGTCAGCTGGTCTGTAGCAGTTGCCTGAGAAACCGGGTCTACAACGAGAGGCTTCACTTCAAACGTTTTACTGTTTCTTCTTTTGTCTAAATAACTAAAAAAAACGTTAGTTAGTGGTATTTATTTATTGCAAAACACTACGCGCACGCGTACGCACGCACGCACGCACGCACACACACACACACACTGCACACAAACAACACGCACTGCAGTTTTAGGGTTGGCAATAAACCGTGTCACATATATTTTCTCTCTCTCTCTCTCTCTCTCTCTCTCTCTCTCTCTCACACTCTCTCTCTCTCTCTCTCTCTCTCTCTCTCACTCTCTCTCTCTCTCTCTCTCTCTCTCTCTCTCTCTCTCTCTCTCTCTCTCTCTCTCTCTCTCTTTCTCTCTCTCTCTCTCTCTCTCTCTCTCTCTCTCAACTGTTTGTTTCTTTTCATCTTACCTTGGCTTGAACATATTGAAATATACTGACTTTGTAAACGGTTTATCGTAAAGGAGGAACTGTATTACATGTACAGTGTACACGTACAATTGTTTATTGCAGGACGACAGTGAGGACTGGGCGAGTATGCGCAGTTGGGTCGTGTGGTGTCTCCGTGCCAATCTCGACGACGACGACAGCGACGCCATCTGCGAACAAACAACGCACAACAACAGAAGATCATTCCTAAGTCGCCAGGCGGCGCTGGACACGTCGTCTTCGAGAGACCGCCATTGTCTGCACCGCGCGAATAACTCGTACTCCTTGGGAAGTGACGGCGCCGGGAAGGAGAGCGCACAAAACTCGTTCGATTCCACGAACTGTTACGAAACGTGAAGGACAACGTTCAACGTTATTGCGCCGAGCTTGAGCGATCATGACCGTGTGGTCTGCTGCTGATCTAGGAGGTGTTAAGCGTCCTGAGTCCCCCGGGCCTCTCTCCGTCGGGAGAAGGGGAATACGTACAACCAGTCACCGGCGGTCGCCCTGTTTTCTTTACTTCGGGGTCTGCTGGCTGGACACACAATCTTGTCTAGTTGAGGAAGTAGGTCGGAACGAGAAGTCGTTTCCTGTAGGGTCGATTTGTAGTTGTCAACTGAGGTGTCAGCGTGGATGACGTTTGAAATTGGTCACATACTGATTCAGGCTTTTATATGTGTAATGTGTATTTTTAGTGTTGACTCCCTCAATCAACCACCCACTCGCTCTGCTCATCCACCCACTATGTGTGTCACAAATCAATAAATCAAACAAACATTAATCAGAAAATAATAAATCAATCAACCAACACAATTCGGACACATGCACGTGCATCGCCCGAACCACTTCAACACACACATATACACATGCACACACGCCCGCCCGCAAGCACGAACCCACGCACGCACGCACGCAAACGACGAACGACATGTTTATTTGTTTCATTGCCTCGTGGACTTACTAAGACAGTTTGATCACGTATAAAAACAACGATGAGTAAAGAGATACAGGTGTCGCAGTACGTACAGTTACCGCAGCAGCTTTCGCTCGACGCGTGGTTCACATGAAACCGAGAGTCGACGAATGACAACCAAAGACCCATTGAACAATCTACACAACATGGCAGTAGCGTGTACGGACTGTCAACGATGCAACGTTCCCTTGAAAATATATTACGCATTTATTGAGCAATGCGGAAGAGCAATTTGATATACAACACGTACGCCATTGCTCCTATGACGTGTCTAGGTGATTGGACCTCTGTGAAATAGAACCATTCGGTGTTGAGTACACAAGTAACATTCCACAACCGGCATGTCACGGACACCAGTGTGTCACGGATATCGAAGTATCACGGACACCAGGATGTCACGGACATAGGCGTGTCACGGGCATCGACGTGTCACGGACATAGGCGTGTCACGGACACTGACGTCATGTTCCAACAGGTATTTCCATAGCTATTCAAGCCAAAGGCAATTTATTTATTTATTTATTTATTGGAATGGGAATACCTGGTTATATTTTGCAGCTGTCCCGATTTGGCCTCTACATGTTGGGCTAGATCGTGTTTACTACGTTTTACTACGACCAGATATAGAATTTAGCTGTGTAGATTATTATAATGTTTACACGTAATAAAGACATTTGGGGAAAAACGAATGCATAACATTTTACTTTGTTGCTACTACACCACGTCGCAGACATCGTTTAGTTTATAAGACCCCACGGCCATAATATATATTAATTGTAAAATGCGAGCAATGTAAATATATTAACTTAAAGAATTGACACATAGATGACATTTGCGAGCAGTACGTAGATGAACGTTTGTGGGAATCTCCGTCTGCCAATGACGTCATGTCCAAACCTTGAAAACGGGGTTGCCCAGTTTCCTAAAAAAACTTCTGTCTTTGTCCCTGTGCAATCTGGATATCGTTGCTTTGGGCGGTGACAAATAGGATTGATGTTGATTAATCCAGTGCGTCTTAGCGATGCTAACGTCACAGCCAATAACCGTACCAAATACGTAGTCGGCTGTAGTGGGCCGGTTGTGAATCTGTGTGAACAGAGCAGTAACACGTGTCCAACGAATGAGTGCAGTTACAAACATGGCTCTCCGACAGTGATATCGTCAGCCAGGCTAACGGCAGTTATATAAGTTCTAGATGAAAAAGGTTTTTATTGTTCACAATTTCATTGAAATCAAATACTGCTTAATATGTAACACAATCATCGGGGCTCATTAGAAGTAGGCATAGCATAGCATAGCATAGCATAGCATAGCATAGCATAGCATAGCATAGCATAGCATAGCATAGCATAGCATAGCATAGCATAGCATATTGGCACTGATACTGTACCAACCCGCGCTGCTGGATCTGAGCCAGCCTCTGAGCAAGACTGTTAACACGGTCATCATCAATAGCTTTTACCTGTCAACTGGTGAGAAACCTAAATAATGAACATTACGACAAATTATATTAACTGATCACTCTCGTCAAGGCGTCTGACGGATTCGCTGCAGTTACCATGACGAGTTCGCGAAAAACACATTTTGTTTTTTGCCAAGATCGTTTACCGTGCTGCGTAACTGCGCGTACGGCTCATTCGAAAACAAAATTACGTTTTTATACAGGACAATCGACAGATTGTTGAAAATGCCATGACACTGCAGCCATTAACTTTATTTATAGCAAAGAATAAACGCAACGTGGTTTACGTCGGTGCGTTTCAGATATCGATCACCATAAATGTCACAGATGACGTCCGTGTACTCGGAGGGTGATGGTCTGTCTAACAGAGTAAGCCTTATAGTCATATATTTGGCGCCTATGTATCTCTGGTGACACAAAATGAATTTCCTACCAGCTAGGGCCGTAGATTGAATAAAAACTAGAAATCGGATTGTAGCTTCTTCATTACGTCAAAGATTCAGTGAGAATTTAATCATGTCCCAGGCAAAAACCAGACTGAATGTCAGTCGAAATGAGATAAAAACTGCAGGCTTGTCTCGCGCGTTGGTCTGTCTCCATCAGGGAGTTGATGAACACGTTTCACTGCAGTTGTCGAAGCCGAATGAGCTGCTTTAGACGAGAATCATTAAGGAAAACGATGGTCGTTATTTACCATCATGTCAGGAATTGATAATTATACAAAGAAAGGTCAAACCGTCGAGTGGCAAAACATGAACACTTCAGCGTCCCTAACACTAGATCCCACGACCGAATAATGTGATGGAGGATTATGGGAGAATCCTAAATCCGGGCATTTTAACATACAAACTGGGTGGATTTTCCCAGCCCTTCCATTTACTCCCCAAATCCTTTTGATTGCCCCCCCCCTCACACACGCACGCACGCACACACACCCTTGTCAGCACTGTCACTTACTCACTGTATATTGATTATTTTAATGTTTTTTTTTTGTTGTTGTGAATTCCCACTATCCGTAAAGGGCATTTTCAATTACCAACAGGCACAATTTCTTAAAAAACGGCAATTTATTGAGAGGGCGGTCTTGAAATGGTAAAGGATATGTTACTACAGTATGTGTGGACGTGACGAAGTGACTGCTAACCGCAACTGAAGCTATCCTGAAGTCTGCTTATTTTGTCAGTAATAATAATAAAAATAATGTACTATTTATTATCTGAGAAACATTTAAGAGAAGACATGTTGATAACTGAAATGTTCAGTGTCGGCGACAGCAGTGTCGGCGACGGCAGTATCCGCGACGGCAGTGTCGGCGACGCTGACAACGAGCTTTCAGGAGGAGCAGCTCACCCTGAGACGGGCGGCCCATGACGGGGGTGGGTCGGCATACCCGGACAATTCGGCATCCTCTTGCTCCGTGTATGGCGTCTTCAACATCTTATATACCTTACGTAGTGCGCTAAAGTCGTTTTTCTCCGTTTGTCTGATGGCTTCCTCGGCTATCCAGTTCCGTAACACGTATCGTGGGTTCACCGCGTGCATCTGTTCTCTTCTGACCTTCTCCGTAACGCCGTATCGCAGTAACCGATCCTGGTACAGTTTCACCCATTTCGGAAATCGTTTATCTTTCTGCATTGCCGCCATTGCCCAGAGTTGGTTCCCGGTTGTCTGCGAATCCATCGAGTCGATTTCGCAATCGGCAAGTTGACGAAACACCATGGTATAGTCCGCCTTCTGAGAGTGCATGATCTTCAACAGAAGGCCCACGAGGTTCCCGTCATCGGAGTCTTCCGCACCAGCTAAGCCCAGCTTCTCTCGAAACAGCTGCAGACGCTTGCGATCATAGATGGAGTCATATCCGCGCAGTATGGCCTCCATGTGCGGTCGCTGGTCGGGCTGGATCAGGGGTGATAACGCCTCGCGAAGCATGTCGAGGTTATACCGCCCAGCATCCGGCTGTCTGCCATAGCTGTAGCGGTGTTCATCGTCAGATGTATTTGGCACCATGTATGGGTTATATTCGTCCATGAATCGGAAAGGTCCGTAGTCGATAGTGATCGAAAGGAGACTGAAGTTATCCGTGTTGCACACCCCGTGAGCGAAGCCGACGGACTGCCACCTGGCGACAAGCTCGGCAGTCTGCGAGACGACGTCGTTGTAGAATGACAAATACCTGTCTGGGTCGGTCAGCGATATGGCGGGAAAGTGGTGCTCGATGACGAAGTCTGTCAGCTTCTCCAGGAGGTCGATCTCGCCGCTTCGAGCTAGTATCTCGAGGGAGCCGATCCTGAACCACGACCGAGCGAGTCTGAGAACTACAGCCGTTGGCTCCGTCTGGCGACGTCCGTTGTAGAATTGGTCTCTGAGCACGCGCTCAGAAGAAACTACCAAACTGGCCGCTCGACTAGTTGGTATTCCTACAAACACAAAACAAGTCAATAGCCTTCTACGTCTACATTTATAATCCTACATATATTATTGTAATATTACTCGAACTTTCACAATTTTGTAACCACTTGTGTGTCAGAAATATGTATCGATTCAAACGATGCTGGTGCAAAAATTGTAGCCAAAATTATTTTAAATAGCATAAGATAGGCGTTATTATATTTGTCCATAAACGCAAAGAAAATATTTGTCAAAGTAGAAACCAGTCGCGTATGTTATATAACATGGAAATGACTGACGACGCCAGTAAATTTGAACCAGACAACGACGATGCAACCGCAACGCAACTGCGTCACCGATGCGGTCAGCCAGTCGGGGAATTGTTCCAAGTTATTGGACACACGTCGACAATCATGAATATTGATGGGAGTTTTGACCAATGGCAGTCGCGCTGAGTTCAGACCGCACGCGCAGACATGACCATTGTTGTGACCATCTAAGACTCAAATTAAACAGCAATGCATGGAACTGCGGACCGTTATGTAAGGTTAAACTGAATTAGCTCCTCATCCTGTACGATTACGAAAAGGTTGAACATACCCCCCCCACCATCCACCACCTCCACTGTGACGTTCTGACCACGCCTTGTTTTTTTATTATTACCATAATTATTACTTATATTACAAAGTAACATATAGAATTAAGTTTTGTTTTATCCAATCTATTGTGATTTTACACATATGTTCAATATATGATAACTTATTTATTCTAGATAAAAATATATTAAAAATCTACCTAAAACACGAGTGAAGCCAAATCAGAGAACGTTAATCACGGGTGAAGCCGTTGGCATAATGGTGGTGACACCTGGTGGGCTGGAAAACATCTAACGCTCGCCTGTTTACGTCGGGGGACGTCTACAATTACATCGACAACACTGACCACACATATTATCACCTGGTGTTAATCTGTAGTCACCCCATGATAAACAGTCCCTAAATCGAAAAATTTGGGAAATGTGTATTAGTGGTTGGGTTTATATGTAAACAATTATAATCCCGAGTGGCGTATTTAGGGGAGAGTGGTGCCACCTATCGGGTCTGGTGTACACGAACAGACAAGTTGAACGATATCAGCCCGGCCATAATCAGTTTGCAAGTAGATACATTTGACCCAGTAATATAAAAAACTTCGCTATAATTACCTATATAAAACATGGCTTCGCTGGCGAGGAACTCTCTGACTGACGACCGCACAACCGCTCTGCCGTCGCCGCTTCGGGAATACGGGGTTCTTCCGGACCCTTTCAGTTGCAACTCCCACCGCTCCCCGCGTCTGTTCACGTACTCACCCAGGAGGTGCGCCCTGCCGTCTCCTAGCTGATCTGCCCAAAGCCCGAACTGATGGCCTCCGTAACGGTGTGCCAACGGCGCCGATCCCTGAAGCAGCCGATTGCCACTTGCTATGGCTACGAACTCGTCCGTGATGCCAATGGACGGTGACATGTCTAAAATCTCCGTCAAAGCGTCGTCGGAAACAGCGACCAATTCCACGGTTCCTTCAAATGGCGTCGGTGCAACTGATGAAAATATCGCTCTTATGACTTCTCTTACATAATTCCTCCGTTCTGTGTCGATTGGAAATCTCTCCAGCAACAACTGGCGTGGAGCTAATTGCCAATGTTGCATCGTCATCGAGGGCGAGGCACATGATTTCGACTGCTGTATGGCGTCACTAAAACTCCGCGTACGACACAGACACACATCCTTGGCGATGTCGCATGTTTTGTTACTTAATTTACAGACATATCCCAGCGCCATGTCCGACATTAATATTATACTAAAGAAGTCTACGATGCTCCATGATCTGACAACATTGTTCATCGCTTGTTTGCGCGTTGATTGCAACGTAAACAGTCCTGCATGTGGTTGGGGGTTTCCGTAAGATTCCCCGGAAATACGTCATGGGATTCCCCGGAAGTTTGTGCGAAACGTGCCGCGGATATCTCGTGCGATCTGTCGAAACTCTTCTTTTGTTTGTGTGAGGGATACACTTTGCTAAGCCAAAATGTCGATTGTTTATACATCCGAGTATCTGGAACAGAAATTGAAGTCCGAATTAGAGGCAACGTATGCGGTACGTACTACACGTTTCTGCTTTTTCGAACGAAACCATACCTATTTTCGCCCACTAGTGTCAGTGCATGAAATCGTACCTTCGTCTTCTTCGTTGTAAGTCCTGCTCGGCGCCTCTCACGCGCCGGGAATCGGTGGGTTAGAGAGAGAGACCACCACTCTTTGAGTCCACGACACTGTCGTCGACAGGTTACACATTTACCCCCTGTGGCTGTGTGGGATCTTTTACTTCCACTGGCATAGACACCAGGTAGAAGGGACCAACAGCTTTTAGTGTCTCTTCCGAAAGACACGGGCAAAGTGGGATGAACGAAATTGCCCTGGTTTTTAAACGGCAGCAGGTGGTTTTGAACCGCGGTCCATTCGACCGAAAAGTCCGACGCTCTGCCACTTGACCACCGCGCCCCACGTCCTATTTGCGCAATTGAATACATGACCTTTTCAAAGCATATGATGTAAGATACTAAATGAAATGAGTGTTAACAATGTTTTGATGAAAAAACCACTAATGGGTACTTTTCTGGAATCCGGGCCCACGTCAATTTCGCTGTTATTAACATGCAATATGTATATGCATAGGGGCTTTCATGGTAATGTCATGCACCTAATCACGTGATCATCTGACGGCGCTGGCTGGTAAAATAACCAGATGCCTCCATTGTTTCAGTGTATTTTGCTGGTTGCGTTTCTCTTATCTTTTGCATTTCATGCGTTTTGACGCACCACACACCTTCAAAATCATGGTTGTGTCCTGTGTTGTTGTGGGATGTACTAGTCGCGGTGTGGACGGCTCATTGTCATTTCATCTCATCCCAAAAGAGGAAAAACGAAGAGATCTCTGGCTGAATGCGATCAGATGTAAACATTGCCAAACGACCGTGTTTGTGGACGACATTTCAACTTTGAACCGCTATTAACGGTTAATGTTACAAATGGATATATTCCATTCATGACTGTTGGCAGCTGTTATATAAAATTAAAGCAGAATGAATGCAAAAAGGGAATGTTTGTAATCTCTGAACTCTGTAACAGTAGCCGGCCTGCAAAGATGGCCTAGCCTAACCCTGCGACACTGGCTCTGCCGCTGGCGATGTCATTGACTTCATTTATGGGTAATACATGAACATTGTTTTCTGGCTAACAAAATTGTTAAACCATTTTTTTATGAAACTAAGTTTAATATTTATCATACAACTGTGGTAGGTAAAGGTAGGTAAAGTCATTCCCCAGGCATTACGCCTTAGGAAGCCATGAAGGCTTATATGGCCAGTGCTTAAACCTGGTTTCTGTAGTGCGAAGCAACTTAGAGTGCAGTTATACTGACTCTCCTGGACGGGACACTGGTCCATCGCAGGTACCTTCCAAACAGTGTTTGTTTGTACTCATTTGCAGCTGAGTAGACTGAGGCAAAGTAGGGTAAACGAAATTGCCTAAGCTTCGAAAACGAACCATGCCCAGTGTGGGTCTTGAACTCGCAACCCTCGAATTTAGAGTCCAACACCTTAACCACTAGGCCACGGCTGCTCCCCTATACAACTGTGGTAGTGAGTGATTTATAAGCTTTCACATACTCTCGGCTGAACATTTCTGGGTTGTTGATCGCGTAATGCCGAACGTTTAATCAGGTCAGAGGCTGGGTCGTTCTAGCAGCCGTTTTGAACAAAATACAGATCTGGTAACTTACTGAAGCCATCGCTGTGCTCTTGTTTCTTACTGTAACATTCCCTCGCACTGGGATTTAAAACATTGACGTATTTAGCCAAGTAGTCATTCATGTTTGCTTTGACCATAGCAAGGCATTTGTTAGAGAAAGCTTGGCTGGTTTTCGGTTTTTGCCAGCCAGCGTACTGCGCATGTGCGAATGCGACGTCACGTGTTGGTAAACATGAAAGCCCCTATAGTAACCATGCACAATGCATGCACAGTGCATATTACTCATGTAAATTGTCAAACATGTTATGCATAAAAACACATTTAATCACCTATTTCGAATTCACATATTTAACTGGCATTGAGCGCCATCTTGCCCTTTTATTTGCCATATGGCACTGTTCAAAGTGTGCTAAATATACGAATTTGAGCATCGATAAAGGTCATTAAATGTGTTTTTTTACACACGCGATGTTTAATGATTGACATGTTGCATAGTTCAGTATGCATAGTGCCTGCATTGTGCAAAGTTACTACGCATATTGCATGACAGAACAGTGACACTGAGGTGGGCCCGGATTCTAGAAAAGTGCCAATTAATGTACAACACTTGAGAAACAGCTCCTAACCCCTTCCCTCAATGAAAACCAATTAATATCAAACATCAGTGTTTCGGGTTGGTCCCTATATACATATTCACAGAGACCTGCATCAGCTGTGCTCAAAGAAAAAAACCATGTTACAGACCTGGGGTTGATTCCATAATAGTAAACAGTAACCCTACACACTTTTTTAATCCGATTCCGCATACCCAATGGTGATTCCGATTCTACCATTACCATTTTTATTCTGCATAATATTATATCATTTATATAATTGTGTGTATTTCATAAGCATCTATATACAATTTTTTATAAACCATCTGTACGTATTACTTAAACAATTAAAACATGCTACATTTTAAAATACCAACAAACTTGATTTGCGATAGGCTAAAACAAGTGAGATGGTAGTTTTAGATGTTGACAGAAATATACATGTGAAACCCTCTTGTGAAATATGTGACCCTAGAAGGATGTTTGTGTTTTCAGAAGGTGGACGACCTCTCTGACGGCTGTGGAGCCAAGTTCAGCTGTGTGGTTGTCTCGAACAAGTTCGAAGGGATGCCTCTGTTGGCCAGACACAGGTATGTAGTGTTGCTTTCATTAAACCAATATTATATATCTTTAATATTATGTCTTTGTGATGAATCTTAAGCTTCAAACTAAAAGTGTACAAAACAAGACTTATACTTAAGTAATAAATGTCATCAATTTGGACTTTTCATAACTACATTGAATTTGTGTTATATTGTCTCCAACAATAATTTAATATATCTATATTATTAAGTAGCTTGTGAGTTTTGATTCTGTCTGTACGTAGGTACGTCTGTCTGTCTGTCCCTGCATATCTCTGTCAGTTTTGCAAGTATGGGCATAAATTTTGTAGTCATGTCTGTGTTCCATGCATTAAAACAAATAAAAAAATTCCCAGAAGGTGGGGATATTATGAAGGAACCTATATGGACGTAGTGACACACAGTTGTTAGCAACGCTATGTATTTATCTACAGTTGTTCCGATATGCATGATCTGTTTTAAACGTCCACATAAGTTCCTTCATTCGATACAAACGCTTCCTGAAACCAGCAGTTGTACACGATTTTGGCGGCATGAAGTTGTCACTACCATTGCAGGCTTGGGGTCTATTACATTACAGTGTAAGGCAGTGGAGGCAAAACAACTGTTTACTTTAGTGTCAATTGATCATTGAAAGTTGGTATAAACCCCTGGATTTTGTTCAAACCTTACCCAGGCTGGCAGCTAGGGTTGGAAGATGGCAATGATTGATTGATTGATTGATTGATTGATTGATTGACTCAGATGTTAAAGACAGTCTTTTTAGTGCTGGAAGCCTGGAACCCTTATCCTGCTTCAGTGAATGAATGAATGAATAGGCTTGTGTGAAAAGGATAGATGACTGATGGACCTGGCTTCAAATGACCAATTAGCCATGCAGCAGTCACACTGTCACAGTGTCTCCAGCTAATAGTGCTAAAGTTCACTGACTGTCATGATTCCGGATACTAAACCATTTTATCACCATTGTTGGAAAATAAATAAACCATCCCTAAGAGACCCTGACTGCTATTGAAAGCTAGGTGACTGATTGACATCGTGACTGACATGGCAGAATGAACAGATTGAACACACTGACAGACAAACAACAACTTCAAACATTTCTTTTATCACAAAAAGGTTCCAAACGGGACATGTTAACGAGTCATGTTTTGTCAAAATACAGAATTTTTTGGTTTGATTATTTTCAATGAAATTGAACTTTGGTGTGATTGAAATGTTCAATTGTAATAGCTAAGTAATAGCTCAGTTACTATTACTTTGCTTTCTATTACTGCTACATTGTGTTCTGTTCCATCTATTACTATTACTTGAACAATTGTTATTTTTACTATTACTATTACCCCAGGCCTGTGCCATTGCACTAGCAAAACTTGACTGGGTAGAGCAAGGAGTCATTATAAGTTCTTGTAGTGACTGTGAGTTCTTGTAGTGACTGTGAGTTCTTGCAGTGACTGTGAGTTCTTGTAGTGACTGCAAGTTCTTGTAGTGACTGTGAGTTCTTGCAGTGACTGTGAGTTCTTGTAGTGACTGTGAGTTCTTGTAGAGACTGAGTTCTTGCAATGACTGTCTTCATTGTCTTAATCTGATCCCTACTTGTTTTAAAAATAAAAGGTTTTTGTTTTAATGAATTATGGTTTCTATGCTGGTTTCAAATAAAAATGTATGCACACTTGTATAATTATATGTGTATATCTATTTTATTTGTGTAAATGAATATCCTTAATATGTATATTGGTTCATTATTTGTAAATTTTTGGGGTCAAAAATAAACTTCTTGTTCTTGTTCTCCCATGCAACACCAGGCAACTCAGCTATTACTTAATGAAATTATATATTTCCAGATCTGTTATTTCCTTTTGGCTAACATTTAATTACAACTATCCATCTAGGTGATAACATTATATATTAACAGAAATTAAATTACCATGTGTTTTATTTCTATGTAACAACATTAAGTATTAAAAAATTGCATGACCATCTAAAAGACAAAAATAATTATTTTACCCTATTTTCATTACATTTATATTACATGCTTGCAGAAGTGTTACTAAATTGTTACAATCCATCCAAACCTATAAGGAAAGCCCTGCAGTATGTGTGTGACAGGTGTCACTGTGTCAGTTAAGTTTACTGGTGTGTCTGTCACAGACTCGTCAATGCTGCCCTGGCAAAGGAGTTGGAGACGATACACGCGTTCTCACAGAAGACGTTTACTGAGGCACAGTACGAGAAACAGAAGGACTCATTATGACAATATTTCTCATAGCAGACACGAGAGATGCATAAAAGGAGACTCCACTCACCAACATTACACGCAGCATGCCATAGTTCAAAGGTTCTGCATGCACAGTTAGATACATGGGTCAAAGGTCATGTATGCGCAGTTAAATACAGGGGTCAAAGGTCCTCCCTCAATTCGGTTTTTTTCATTCGTCTCGCTTTAAGATCATTTCAAGAAAAAATCAAACCTTTCTAGTATCCACTATGACATGCTGACTCTAGTATCCACTACGACATGCTGGCTCATTTATGCAAATGTGTTATTTAGTTTTGATGGAATCATGGGACAAACTGCTAAATTAATTTGGACCGGATCCGATCAAAATTGGACAAAAGTTGTGAAGATCTACCAGGTATACGCTATGACATAAGCATCACTATTGACACTTTTGTAAGTTACCAGATAAGAATTTTTTTTAATATCTTTCAACAATTTTAACAAAAATGAACACTGTTTGCGACAGTGCAGTGCTAGTAACCCAGTACATGTGTGAACAAGAACAACGCTGACTGGTGATGGCCTGAACGAAGTGAGGAGGGACTTTTAACATCAGATCTATGGTTTCTTAGAGAAAACATCGGTGGACTGTAAACATACCCTGTTGAACACAAACAATAACTTCGTTTGGTTTGTCTTCACTTTATTTGTGAATAAATGTACATAATAAAAAAATGCTTGAACCACTTTCATTAAGGGTTTTCAAGACAAACCTCACATATATGATACATCATTGTAAAATATGTTTACTAAATGCACATACAGTTCATAACACTTATAAAACTATCTTGTAAATTGTGGCACTGATGTTTTGAGCCAATAAGCACTTGCGATACACAATTTGTTGCATGTTTTTACATAAAATAATGGCAAGATCAAGCATTTTACAAACGAGCGTAAAATAAATCACAGTTGTGATTGATTAGCACATATTTCAATCATAATACACACTTCTTCATTTCAACTAAAGTGTCATCATAGCAAAACGTGTCATCATAGCAAAACGTGTCCTCGTGTTTGTAGAAATTAGTTTACCAGTATATTTAATTAATATGTCTTGAAATAAGATGGATGGTTCTTCCTCGTCAAAGGGGGGGGTGAACCATTAACTTTTATGTAGATCCATCTAACCATATATCCTGAGAAATTGGATTTCACTTGGGTAAAATCCAAATTAATAATTATTTATATGGTCCCTACACTTAAAAAATAGGGCTTAATTTTAACATTTCCTAACAGTCATTGTATCTAAAGTTTTATAACTATCAACACAAAAAATACTGCTTATACTGTCTTGAATACACTAACTAATAGGTTTAATGTATATATATATATATATATATATATATATATATATATATATATATATATATATATATATATATATATATATATATATATTACATACAGTTATTACCATGCAGGCTGTTGCTCAATCTCTTGAGTGAAAACTTAGTGCTGAAATGCGAAAAAAATTCTCTAAATGCCATTTTGCTTGTCCGACTCATTTGTCATGACAGACATCCACAACCTGTTTAAGCGCCTTAAGTACAGTGTATAATAGGTCTACATACTGGACCACAACCCTGCTTGATATTCTTGATAAACTAAAACACTGTAGACATTACAGTTCATTTGCACTCTGCTACTTGTAAAATACCTTTTTCCTGCTGAGATTTATGTCTGCATATACAAGAATAAAATACCACATATGCTATGATAAATAATTATTTGCACACAGTTGTGTTAAGCATTGATAATTTAGACGCTGAGTTGTCCTAATGAAGTTGAATACTAATCATACAATACTTGTATATTGAAATAGCAAAGACAGGTGAGATCTAATGGTCACTCGAGTGTGTATGGTGTGCATGTATGTTGGCGTGCATTCATGTGTTTCGCCGTCTGTTTTGCATGTTTGTATCATGCATGTGTTTGTGGTGGGTGCGTATGTATTCATTTCTTTGGGGCAAGCAGCAGATCAGTTCAAAGATCATTATCCTGACCTGAGGGTCTTACAATAGACACTTTCAACATCTGTTTGCAGTGACCTGCAGTCAATCTATTCTGCAGTCTCTTCACACAACTGATCATAATCCTGACAGCACTGGAAGCAAGAAGTGACTAACTGAGTCTCATCGTCAGGTGACTCTGGAATGCTCTGTCATTGGACTGTCGAGCGAGTGATGAAACTGTCTCCGTCTGAGTTCCTGGGCTTGGCGGTGGTGACGGTCAGCCTCTTCCATGATCCAGTCCTAGCAACAACCAACCACAGTTTGATTGTCCCTGGGAAAAGACTGGGCATACCAGGGATTTATACAAGGTTGGAATGTCTGGACACTGAGGGAGGGTATATGAGTTAACATTACTGTATTCTAGGGGGGATACCTGGTCCTGCTTTTTGGACGAAATGTCCATTTTTTTCAAAACAACATTCCTGGTAAAATCTATCTATTTGTTGCACTCGAAGCCGTTCCGGGTACACAAGGCCATTCTAGGCACGAGGCCATTCTAGGAACATGAGGTCATTCTAGGCACATTTTATTTCTTTGGTCTCAAGTGATTTCACATTTTCTTGAGCATGCATTCACTGCAAACGAGAACAGCACATCACCATGGCAACCCAAAAAAACAACACTTAAAAACTACGAACTTTGAATGGAGGACAGCGTTTTCTGCTTGTTATGAGCACTTTTCCATGAGCAGATGTTGGAGGGACATTATTTCTGACACTTACACTGTGAGATAACACTGGAGTTAGACATTGCATGGCATGTATAGGGTAGGGACTTATACAATTATTATTAAAGTATCTAATTCTTAGAAGTGCCTTCCTCTGTGGATGTGTACAGACATTGGTATACGAGTAAAACCACATCTAAATGTCTACCAGTAAACACTAGTAGTTACACTACACGTCATGCACCCCACATTCGGTGGGACCGTCCTGCGTTTTGACCAGATGTCCTGCATCCCACAATAGAAGACAAATGTCCCACATTTTCGTGGAACTGATGTAATGTGTTGCAATACTACTACTTTTATTCAATTTTTATTTTTTACTCAAAAAGTTAAAGAAATTTCTGCCATTTGAAATGGAAACTGGTGGTAGAAATCGCAGTGTGTGATTCCATTTGGATTTGAGCTAACATTGCAGAACTTGGTGTAAAAAAAAAGAAAGTGCTAATTTCAAGAAGGTTGGTCGCTGGAATTGACGTGTTATATCATTGTATGAACAATAACCCGATATCCGACATCCCGCAGTACAAAGCAAGCAATTCTTCGGGGGTTGACACCTATAAAATATTAACCGTTCCTGTTATTGTGGATAAACTAAACCATGAAAGTTATTCTGATAATGAATCTATCACTTTGCGCCATACAAACCTCCACCTCATCTTTGTACATCTTCATGTTGAAGTCGTCCTTGCTCCGGACTCGCTCGCCACAGAACCACGTCATCACGATGTTTACTGGCGACACCTGCTCACAGACAGTGTCACACATGGCCATGCTAACAAACAGTTGTTAGCAGTAGTTGAGATTAAAACAATACTTTCACTGTTTATGTTCACCCATCGATGACAGACACAGTAAACATTGTTTTGGAGCTCTGTACAACTGTTGTATGTTGCTTAGCACTGTACAACGATGCATTTTCCCACAGACCATCTTTTACTTTCCCATCACAGCTCATTATGTTGCTGACTTCGAGAGCTGCAGGGTTGCATCATAGAAGCTGAAGTGCCACTTGGTGAATACGAACAAGTTGCTAAAGTTGTAGCTGTTTATAGCAGGGGAGTGGTGTTTGTAGTAGGGGAGTGATGTTTGTAGCAGGGAGTGATGTTTGTAGCAGGGGAGTGATGTTAAATGACATCAGTTCTGTGCCATCATAAATCAGTATCTGCTGAGATCTTCCCTTGCACAATACACAGTGTAGGTATCTATAGATTCATTTCTGACCACTGGTTTACTTCATACAAGATGAACAATTATAAGCACATGACTTGTCAAACTAATTTAGATGACCATACGTCCACCTGGCCAGTTGGAGTGCTGTCCCAATGCTCCTGGTGTTGAATGTGGACATTAGACAGAGGAGTAGCAACGCTGTGACACATGAACAGTTCGTCTGGGACCAGCGGCACTTCCACTTTGAACATGGCGTCATCTGTCACATACAAATCATCATGTCATTAACATACACTTTCACAAACAAAATGTTAAACGTCCAGTCGTTTTTAGCATAAAATCATGTTGCATAATTATAGTATAAACATTCTACTACCTTGATAGCTGAAATGTGTTTTAAAGAACCACATTTTAAAATGTACTTAGGCCGCTGCCTTTTTCATTTGAATGTCTCCGGGCGATCACGTTTACATTGGAGGGTCGGGAGGAACGTAATTGTGATGCTGTTACTGATCTTTCTGACCTTCTTGGTCTTAATATATTATTTGCAGATTCCCAACAGGGACAATACGCAGATGGATCCTGTGAATTCCGGACCCCAATAAACTTTCTACAATATTGGACATTGTTGATAGTTATTCCCGAATGGACTGAACAACAAGATTGATATTTATCAACATATATAGATCAATTTAAATTAAAAATTTTGGTTTATCAACACTTGGATGATCAATAAAGATCAGGCTTTGTACTGTTGAGGAATAACTTTGTACCTTTAAGGAATAACTTTGTACCATTAAGGAATAACTTTGTACCATTAAGCAATAAGTTTGTACCGTTAAGGAATAACTTTGTACCCTTGAGGAATAACTTTGTACCGTTAAGGTATAACTGTAATGTTAAGGAATAACTAACATAAAGTATGATTTGGTCCAGTAAGTGAGTCATTACTGTGAATATCAACACAATAAAATTTTATATTTAAAAAATAGTATTGCAAAATTATAGTATTGTGAAATTTGTTACAGCATTATAAACAAATCAGCAGATAATCTTCACATTTAAACACGTTATAATATTTGATTACACAACTACACCCTGTAGTTAGATTGGTTACGGTTCCCTTAGTTTACAGCATGACTTAAATCTAAATTCTTTTTAAATCTTAAACATGATATCATAGTTGATATGTTGAGTGAAAAATACTTTGTGTAGTTTGTGGTGTTTAACCTATCTATTTGATAGACAAAATTCCTGACCACCCAATGACCAGACTCATCAGTGGTCACTTACTGTCCATGTCAACCCAGAGACCAGTGATAACCAGCGGTCACTTACCTTCCATGTCTAGGCCGTGCATCTTGTCTCTGTACTGGATCCTGAAGAGAAAGGCCTCCAGAATGAAGGCGACCACAACCGTCATCACAATCTGGAACAGACAGGCAGAGATTAAACACGTTTAAGTATATCCAGACCATGCGACCACTCAAAACACATTACACTTCACCCTCCTAGCAGACCTGTTCCTTCTAGCACAAACTCGATGGGAAGCATTAAACCTCTCTGCAATTGCTGTACAAAGACAATTCGTTCACATATCCACCACTGTCCAGGCACTCATTTATACGGCTGAGTGAACGGTCTGTAGCCAGGCACTCATTTATATGGCTGAGTGAACTGTCTGTAGCCAGGCACTCATTTATACGGCTGAGTGAACTGTCTGTAGCCAGGCACACATTTATACGGCTGAGTGAACTGTCTGTAGCCAGGCACTCATTTATACGGCTGAGTGAACTGTCTGTAGCCAGGCACTCATTTATACGGCTGAGTGAACTGTCTGTAGCCAGGCACTCATTTATACGGTTGAGTGAACTGTCTGTAGCCAGGCACTCATTTATAGGGCTGAGTGAACTGTCTGCAGCCAGGCACTCATTTATACGGCTGAGTGAACTGTCTGTAGCCAGGCACTCATTTATACGGCTGAGTGAACTGTCTGCAGCCAGGCACTCATTTATACGGCTGAGTGAACTGTCTGCAGCCAGGCACTCATTTATACGGCTGAGTGAACTGTCTGCAGCCAGGCACTCATTTATACGGCTGAGTGAACTGTCTGCAGCCAGGCACTCATTTATACGGCTGAGTGAACTGTCTTCAGCCAGGCACTCATTTATACGGCTGAGTGAACTGTCTGCAGCCAGGCACCCATTTATACGGCTGAGTGAACTGTCTGCAGCCAGGCACTCATTTATACGGCTGAGTGAACTGTCTGCAGCCAGGCACTCATTTATACGGCTGAGTGAACTGTCTGCAGCCAGGCACTCATTTATACGGCTGAGTGAACTGTCTGCAGCCAGGCACTCATTTATAGGGCTGAGTGAACTGTCTGCAGCCAGGCACTCATTTATACAGCTGAGTGAACTGTCTGCAGCCAGGCACTCATTTATACGGCTGAGTGAACTGTCTGCAGCCAGGCACTCATTTATACGGCTGAGTGAACTGTCTGCAGCCAGGCACTCATTTATATGGCTGAGTGAACTGAGGCAGTGTGGAGTGAACGAAATTGCACAAGCTTTGAAACGAGAGCAAGATGATTTGAACCCCGGTTGTCTTGATTGAGAGTCCGATGTTTTAACCGCTGTGCCCCATAAGTTAGAGGACTATAAGAGAAACTATAAGGAAGACATCTTGAACATTTTAGTGTTGCCCTTCATTAGGCAAGGACATTTGACATATGCACTCACCATTGTAACACAACACTCATCACTGTAACACACAGTACTCACCATTGTAAACCAGCACTCACCATTGTAACGCAGCACTCACCATTGTAACACAGCATTCGTCATTGGAACACAGCACTCGCCATTGTAACAGAGTGCTCAACATTATAACAGAGCACTCGTCATTGTAACACAGCGATCATCATTCTAACACAGCACTCACCATTGTAACACAATATTCCCCATTATAACACAACATTCACTATTGTTACACAGCACCCACCATTACAACACAGCACTCACCATTATAACACGGCACTCACCATTGTAACACGGCACTCACCATTGTAATACGGCACTCACCATTGTAAGGATGTAGAAGATCATGAAGTAGAGTCGACTCCATGGGGAGGAGACACATGCATATCCTTCCTGCAAAATATCACATCATGACTCTCCTGTCAGAAACGATGACTGTGTTGATTCTCATTAGTGAGCGGCATTATTGGATCACGAAGATGACAAATAACACAACCGGATTTGAGAAAATGACCGAGAGCGAGGCAGGATAACTTCACAGCACATCAGAGATAAATTTGTGTAAAATTTCAAGGTAATAAAAAAAATATTTACATGTGTCTGAAAACCTGTGCACAAAATAAATAATTTTGTAGATTGTTATGGTGTCCAAAAACACACATAATTGTATGGTATGCGGAACATACAAATGCACATAAACACACAACCAAGCATCCACCATATATCCAATGAACTCACCATGATAATGTACCAGTTGTTCACGACCGTCAACTCAAACAGTGTCACTGAAAACACACCAGTATTATATCAAATAAACCAATAATAAAGTAATACACAATTACCTTTTAAACAAGCATCTAGATATAAAACACAGTGAGAAAGTAGTCATAAGCATGCTACTCAATAAAGATGCTTACTGGGCTAGGATGCCAGAATGTCATCACTCACCACCACTGATGAGAATGTTCTCAAAGCTGTTGAGATAATAGTAACCAGTGTCTGTTCCATTGGTGTAGCGATAATACACTTCAACGGTGCCATTTCTGAAAACAAATCAAACATCAAGAGTTACCTAAGATGCAAAAAAGAAGTTGTTGCAGAGACTATTTGCCTATGGAATGCAAGGTAAAGGTTTAGAATGAATAGCTGATTTTTTGTTGGATAGGAAAATGTGAATTATGGTACGAGGTGCATATTCTAAATGGTTTGATGTCATCAGTGGGGTTCCACAAGGATCAGTATTGGAACCTATTCTCTTTTTAGTTTATGTAAACAATATACCAGGGACAGTAAATAGTAATGTATAAATGTTTGCCGATAACACCAAAATATTCAGA
The DNA here is from genome assembly GCA_033239005.1 of Lamellibrachia satsuma. Lineage (NCBI taxonomy): Eukaryota > Metazoa > Annelida > Polychaeta > Sabellida > Siboglinidae > Lamellibrachia > Lamellibrachia satsuma. The sequence continues at coordinate 3,089,883 of BSQZ01000016.1, read as the reverse complement.
ACATTAAAAAACAAATCTGACTGAAATCTTACAAGCTGATTTAACTGAGTGGAGTAATAAATAGTGCCTAACGCTCAACACGACTAAAACTAAATGTAAAAGGATATAGGCAAAGACAATCCAAAATTCCAGCACTAACAGAACTACAGGGCAGTGATTTAATATGTGGTGGCTGTGAATGTTCTAGCACTAACAGAACTACAGGGCAGTGATTTAATATGTGGGTGGCTGTGAATGTTCTAGCACTAACAGAACTACAGGGCAGTGATTTAATATGTGGGTGGCTGTGAATGTTCTAGCACTAACAGAACTACAGGGCAGTGATTTAATATGTGGGTGGCTGTGAATGTTCCAGCACTAACAGAACTACAGGGCAGTGATTTAATATGTGGGTGGCTGTGAATGTTCCAGGACAAACAGAACTACGGGTAGTGATATAATATGCACCATTATATATGACCTAGGTTGTGCTAAAAAGACATTCCAAGAATTTTATTTTTACATGTGCCAATTTACAAGAAACATTTCTTAACATCTTTATTTATAAATACAGTTCTATCGATCAACGTTTGTTGCTTTATGTTGCCACAACTATGATGTGGGCCACAGTGAAAGGCTCGATGAGAACGATATCAGTTAACACAGCAAACTTGTACATGGATATCTAGATCATATAGATAATTGTTGTCTAAACTTCTGCATTTTAAGGACGTGGAAGAATTAAGGGGCAGGAGAGGGGGTTGTGTCAAAAAGTTTGAATTTCCAGCCAAACAGAGGAGAGAACTCACACACAGGAGTCCCTCAGGTTGTAGTGCGAGAACAGCTCAATGCCAATGATGGCAAAACTGTAGTACAGCAGCAGGATCACTATGGCGATGCTGAAACAGTCATGTTGCCATGGCAATGGTGAAACATGAATTACCTGTGGGCTGTGGCAATGGTGAAACAACAGTCTGTCCAATGCATTAGGGAAACAGTGATTTATTTGTCCGTGGTGATAGTGAAAGACTGATTTATTTGTCCGTGGTGATAGTAAAACAGTGATTCTTCCTTGGTGATAATGAAATTGTGATTTGTCCATGGTCCCCCTCTGGTGAAACAGGTGGCTATGTTGGTGAGATAGTGAAATAACGATTTATTTGTCAGTGGTGATAGTGAAACAATAATTTATTTGTCGGTGGTGATAGTGAAACAATAATTTATTTGTCGGTGGTGATAGTGAAACAATAATTTGTCCATGGCGATAGTGAAACAGTGATTTGTCCATGGTAATAGCGAATCTGTTATTTGTCTGTGGTGATAGTGAAACAGTGATTTGTCCTTGGTGATAGTGAAACAGTGATTTGTCCGTGGTGACAGTGAAACAGTGATTTGTCCGTGGTCATAGTGAAACAGTGATTTGTCTGTGGTGAAATTGAAACAGTGATTTGTTTGTTGTGATAGTGAAACAGTTATTTGTCCGTGGTGATAGTGAAACAGTGATTTGTCCATGGTGATAGTGAAACAGTGATTTGTCCGTGGTCATAGTGAAACAGCGAATTGTCCGTGGTGATAATGAAACAGTGATTTGTCCGTGGTCATAGTGAACCAGCGAATTGTCCATGGTAATAGTGAAACATTGATTTGTCCATGGTGATAGTGAAATGGTAATTTGTCCACTTTTGGTAGTGAAATGGTAATTTGTCCATAGTGATATCAAAACAGTGATTTGTCCATAGTGATAGTGAGTCCACGGTAAAACAGTGCAGATGAAACTGCTATTTATTATTGGCATTTGTGAATCAGAAATTTATTCATACAAAAAAAGTGGTGAACATATATGTATGCATAGTGATGGTTAAGTGTGATTTATTCATGGCATTTGTAAATCAGCAATTTATATGTAATACATCTGGATGAATGATTTATTCATGACATTTGTGAAACAGTGATTTATTTATGGCATATATCAATCAGTGATTTCACCATGGTAACAGTGAAATAATGATTTCTGCAAGGCAATGAAGAAGATAGCTTTAGGGAAATTATGAAGCAGTGCTAACATTAGGGCAATAAAGAAACAGTGATAACATTAGGGCAATGATGAAACAGTGATAACATTAGGGAAATTATGAAACAGTGATAACATTAGGGCAACGATGAAACAATTATGTCATTATGTTGAGCATGAAACAGCAACATAAAATAATGTTGTCACATTATCAATGCTCAAACAATGAAAAATATGTATATCACTGTCCAAATGTTAAAACTTATATTGCCACCTGAACAGTGATACAGTAGGGGTGTGCATAACTGAAATTCATTAGCACCATTTAAAAATTATTAACAAAATAATGCTTGAATGTGCTCAAATAATTGAAGCATTTTGCAAGATTGATTCGGATGTTTGGCAAAATGGGAACATTTGCATGAGAACATCCGAAGATGATCACAGTGGTTTGTACACTTCATGCTAGTGTTTCATTTGATGCTGGAGAACAGCTCTTACCTTTTTTGTGAGTTCAATGTCTACCCTTAAAAGAAATATAATACCAGACACTGCAATTTACCAAAGTAATGTTCTCTCCAGTATTGTCCCATAGCAATTGTTTTGATTAAAATTGTTTCTTATTGTCAAGTATGTTACACCTCTCTCGTAACAATGTAAAACAACAGCGTTTCTAAATATTCCAATATTCCTAATTAAAGTATGTCGCCATTTAGGAATCTTTATCTTGTTCATGTTAGTTTTTATTACATTATTGACATGTGTGTATCTCTTGACAATGTTTGTTTGACGGAAGAAAGCAAGATTAATTAACGAGCATACCTCTTTTAAGTAAAAACGGAAGATCCCAAATTCAAGACAAATTTGCCAGTACAGTGGCAAATGTGTTTACCTGACCATGCGGGAGAACAGCATAACAATGGTGCCTAGAATGTCCCGTAACCGTCGTTTCAGCTTGAACAACCTGTAACAAACCAGTGTTGTCTACTACTGCGAGTTACACATAGAATGGTGATCATAATTATGTTGTTTCAAGCTGTGTCAATGTGAAAAGTTTAGAATATTATTGAAAACCATAAGTAAACATTATGTCTTATGTCTATGATATATACTGGCAGATATATTAAATACTTATTATATGTTTAATCAACTGTATGCAAGTGATTAAAATTTTTTTTTTGTCAATACTTGTGATGTAGATGAAAGCTGAACTACCACATCTGATATAAGTAAAATTTAAGTCAAATAAATGAGACTGACCGCAGTAGTCGTAGTGGACGAAGCACCAGTAGGTAGTAGAAGGTGCGGTCAGCCAGTTCAAGGAGAAGACCAACGGCCGACACTAACACCACGAGGAAGTCAAATCTGCACAGAGAAAACATTTCATGTGACATATATTCCTAGAATAACCAATAGAAATTCAAATGTGAGCAAGGCAAACATTTCATGTGACACATGATTTTTATGTGGGCACAGAGGCAGAAAGGTTGAAGTTACTTAATTGGCATCAGAATGCAACAAAATACAATATGTGAACTGTATCACAGCATAGTATTTTACAGTGAACAAACAGTAAAATAGGAAACGTTATATATATATATATATATATATTGTTTGATCACAATCATTCAGAACTTTAACAACTATAATGGCCAACAACAAGAACAGAAAAAGCACTAGTTTTGGGGTCAGATAAAAACAAAGGGCAAGAACCTTAATTTTTGGGTCAGATAAAGAGAACTCTAACTGTGAATAGCCCCAATGAGGGTGAGACGACTATGCTCACCTGTTCCAGCCACATGTGAAGTAGCCATGTGGTCCAAGCGCCAAAATCTTCAACACGATCTCCACAATGTAGACTGAAACACAGACATCAAGAGATGGATCATACTACTGAATCTTCAACATGATCTCCACAATGTAGACTGAAACACAGATGTCAAGGGATGGATCATACTACTTAATCTTCAACATGATCTCCAAAATGTAGACTGAAACACAGACATCAAGAGATGGATCACACTACTGAATCTTCAACATGATCTCCACAATGTAGACTGAAACACAGACATCAAGAGATGGATCACACTACTGAATCTTCAACATGATCTCCACAATGTAGACTGAAACACAGACATCAAGAAATGGATCATACTACTGAATCTTCAACATGATCTCCACAATGTAGACTGAAACACAGACATCAAGAGATGGATCATACTACTTAATCTTCAACATGATCTCCAAAATGTACACTGAAACACAGATGTCAAGAGATGGATCACACTACTGAATCTTCAACATGATCTCCACAATGTAGACTAAAACACAGACATCAAGAGATGGATCATACTACTGAATCTTCAACATGATCCCCACAATGTAGACTGAAACACAGACATCAAGAAATGGATCATACTACTGAATCTTCAACAAGGTCTCCACAATGTAGACTGAAACAGACGTCACAAGATGGATCATACCATTGAAACCTCAACATGATCTCCACAATGTAGACTGAAACATAGACATCAAGAGATGGATCACAGTACTGAATCTTCAACACGATCTCCACAATGTAGACTGAAACAGATGTCAAGAGATGGATCAAACTACTTAATCTTCAACATGATCTACAAATGTAGACTGAAACAGACGTCAAGAGATGGGTCACACTACTGAATCTTCAGCATGATCTCCACAATGCAGAATGAAACACAGACATCAAGAGATGGATCATACTACTGAATCCTCAACACAATCTCCATGATGTAGACTGAAACAGACATCAAGAGATGGAGCATACGACTGAATCTTCAACACGATCTCCACAATGTAGACTGAAACAGGCGTCAAGAGTCAAGAGTTTATTATACTATTGAATCATATAGGGAAAAAAAATTGGTTTTGGGCCTAAGCACCTGTAAGAGTTACCAAAACACAACCACTTGCAACTACAATCAAGAATATCATGCCAGTGGTTTACTTGGAAAACATTGTTGAACACACAGCATCTTAATTTCATGGGCCGCACCATACTGTTAGAAAACCCTGTCATAGTTGCCGTAGTCTGGAATATTCGCTCTTCAAATAAAATATATTTGAAAGATGTATTCCTGTACTTTCCAATAGGATATGGCCATGCTGTTTGCATCCATATGTTGGTCAATTTGATTGAAACTGCATTGGCTTTGTATATACTGGCAGCCCTTAATATGTCACACATAGTCTATGTTACCCAATTTCATAGAAATATGCATGCGCTTATCGGTCATGCTGATTAACATTAACAGCCCACAGGAAACCGTAGAATTGACCAAAATATCCTACATTCTTTAGTAAACCACTGGCATGGTATTCTTGATTTTAGTTGCATGTGGTTAGTTTCTATTATCATTTTTAGGTGCATAGCCCCCAAACCATGACTTTTGTTTTGTCTTAAACTGTCCACTCTTACATACTGCATTCTTTCAACACATCAGCCACCCTATTTGACTAGTCTGCTGTGTCCTTCAAATATCTACAGGCAGCTCAGATCACAACAATGTTACGTTCCTAAAACCAAGCTCAAAATGAGCAAGCATGCTTTGTCTGCAGCTGTGTTAACAAATCTGAAACTGTAACTGTCTTCTATAAAATCTCAAGACATATTTTCAAAATTGCACTTCCTCACTTTTGTAATGACCCTTGCATGTCCATGTTCAAGATGTCATGCTCCACCCCTCTAGTTGCCTGCACCTCTGAGCTGTGCACCCCACTACAGAAGTTACCAGCATTACTCTTACTTGGGGCTCGTCAACAATCATCAGAACTGACAAACTATCTTCAAGACGAACGACTGAACATCTTCACCCGACCCATTGTTGCAGTATAAGAGACTATCATAAAATGTTCTTTACACCAAAAATCCAAATATAAAAACAACTTACTTGCCAGGAATGTTACGGCTACCCAGATGTACTGATATTCGTTCTCAATGATGTCCACATGTTGTATGTCCACCTGGGACATAGCAACTACAACAAAACTACACTCATTAAGGGTTCACTGGGTGGAAAGTATTTTACATTTTCACAAAATTTACCAAAATAATTTATTTAGATTTAAAAATTACACCTATCATTTTATTAATATATATATACATATATATATATATATCATTTAATATACATTTCATTGTCTCAAGTTAGCCAAATTGTATTTGTTTGTAAACCCAAGCACTTTTGTTTGCATATATTTTATAAACCCAACCACTTTTATTAGTTTTAGTATTTTTTATTAAAATTAAACATTTATTAAGCAGACCTATTGAAAATCAAGTATCATATTCAACCTAGCATACATGCCCTAATTAGCACACGTCCCCTTTTTTAATCAGCAGGATCCATAATTATTGTACAGTAATTTGACTAGTGTTGAACAATTGAAAAGTATCGCCACCTGGTGTTAAACAGTTGGCACTATTTTTCAATTGTTCGACACTAGTCACCAAGTACCATCACCAGTGTTAACCCATTAGGCCCCAGGATTTTATTAAAACATGCTACCACGTTCCCAGGATTTCTGGCAAATTTCGAGCGATTTTATCCCCTTGTGTTCAAAAATCTGTAGAAAAAACTATTCAATATTGACAATAACAAGTTGTGTTTATTTTGAAGAGTAGTAATTTCTCCACATGCATGTATACATAGAAATAAGATATATTAATAAAATGTTGACATTTGATCACAATTTGCAAAGACAAAATAGTACATTTGTTAAAACATTGAAAGTTGTGACTGACATTTGACAATGATCCCATGCTATTAACCTATGCAACTCAGTGAAGAAAATGTAGCTATATGTGTTAGCTTTGCACCAATGAAAACATTATCAAATTCTGATGGTTATTTTTCAGGTTACACCATATTTTATCATGACAAATATAGAAATAAATAGCGTGAGATAGCATGAACAAAACTGATGAAAATCAAGATTTCCGAAAGGGCAACACATGCACGCAACGAGCTGTTGTTGTTGCAAAATGTATCCGCTAGGGTGTAGCAAAGTTTGGTAGCGTTTAGTTCAGTAGTTATTTGCCAGGATTTTTTTTAATAGTGGGTCCTGCATCCGGCCGGCAGCGGCCATTCCAGGACTGCACAGAGAGGTCGGCCGCGGCCGTTGTGGGGTCTAATGGGTTAAACCTTGTCTAGAGAAAGAAATTGGTGTATGCTTACAACTTGACATTTTCCACGGCCCAATTGTTTTTCTCGAGCATATAGTAAGTACATGAATTTGTTAAACCTTGATAAATACAAGTTGTTGCTATAGTTGCCATAGTAACAGAATGTGCAATAATACCTAAGTTTGAATCAGAGAATGACATGAAACTGGGCTAGTCTGACATGAGTTCCCCTTTATGGAATAACATCAACTCTGTACCTGATATCAGAATGGTGTCTCCCAGAATCCACACAAAGTTGGCAAAAATTATGAAATCTGCAATAAAGCAAAACTACAGAAAAGATATGAACAATAGTGGATGGAGAAGTGAAACGTGTACAAAAAGGAGAAGTGACACATGTACAAAAAGGAGAAGTGACACGTGTACAAAAAGGAGAAGTGACACATGTACAAAAAGGAGAAGTGACACATGTGCAAAAAGGAGAAGTGACACATGTACAAAAAGGAGAAGTGACACATGTACAAAAAGGAGAAGTGACACATGTGCAAAAAGGAGAAGTGACACATGTGCAAAAAGGAGAAGTGAAACGTGTACAAAAAGGAGAAGTGACACATGTACAAAAAGGAGAAGTGACACATGTGCAAAAAGGAGAAGTGACACATGTGCAAAAAGGAGAAGTGAAACGTGTACAAAAAGGAGAAGTGACACATGTACAAAAAGGAGAAGTGACACATGTGCAAAAAGGAGAAGTGACACATGTACAAAAAGGAGAAGTGACACATGTACAAAAAGGAGAAGTGACACATGTGCAAAAAGGAGAAGTGACACATGTACAAAAAGGAGAAGTGACACATGTACAAAAAGGAGAAGTGACACATGTGCAAAAAGGAGAAGTGACACATGTACAAAAATGGGAAGTGATACATGTACAAAAAGGAGAAGTGACACATGTGCAAAAATTAGAAGTGACACATGTACAAAAAGGAGAAGTGACACATGTACAAAAAGGAGAAGTGACACATGTGCAAAAAGATGAACCAACACAATAAATGGGTAATAGTTAAAATGTAGAGTTTTGTGAACAACCAGCCTCTAGACCCGTGACACAGGAACATAAGAAAGTGGCTAATAAATAAAGAAAGAATCAGTTGGATCACTTACATACGAACCAGTCGAACCATCGCCATATCACAAACCTGCGCAGAACTGTAAAGAAACGTTATGATAAAAGTTTGGTAACAATAATGAGCACTGCTTATTTTATGGTTAATTTATGCATTATATTACCCTGGTATAATTTATTTATGCATTCATATGTATCTAATGCATAATTTTCCATAATGAGCACAAGGCCATCAGATGTCACATATATCCACTGTGTATCAGGCATGGGGCGATTAATCTATTATGTTAACTAGTTAAGTTAATCTTGGATTGTTTTCAATTAAGTTAAGCTAAGTTAACTTGCAATTTGAAAGTTAACTAGTTATGTTAATTTATGAAGTTAATTAGTTAAGTTAATGATTAAGTTGACATACACTACATGTTAATCTGGAGTTTAAAGGATGTGCAATCGGTCAACTATTTTACAGGTGAGAAGAGGGTACTTTACCCTCTTGTCACCTGTAAAATAGTTGACCGGCACATCCTATAAACTCCCAAGTGTCACCCACTGAGAATATGTCTCTTTACCTGGATTTACACATGTGGGTGGCATCAATCTAATTACTTGGTAAAAAAATAAGTTAACTGACAAATAACTGAAGTTAATCAGTTAATTAACAAGTTAAGTTAACCATAAGTTAACTAGTTATGTTTGAAAGTTAATGATTAAGTTAAGATAATCACCCCATGCCTGGTAGATACTGGAAGTTGGTGGAAACAAGACAAGCTGTCTCTGTGTAATAACACAGTATAACACAAGATGTCATGCCACAATTACCTTTCAGTATTGTATCAAGTGGAGAGCGGAAGTGGACAAACCACAGCTCTGTTGACCGTTTTGCCTGTGACATAACACATCAACATTGAACATTTCACTTCTTCACATTTGTCTTTACTGCGTTCACAATAAGCAGAGCAGGTGAACTTAAGATCACAGATACTTGTTTTGAACATGCAAATGGGCATGAAAAATTATTTTACAAAATTATTCCTGTCAGTTAGTTATTAGCAGAAAATTCCATGTGTAATTTTGCATACAGCTTTTAATAACATCATCCATTGTAAACATGCCTTCAAATGGAGAAGAAATAGATTGTATTTCCACATTGCTTTCAACCTGTAACTAGCAGTGAACACCTGTGTTTAAACAGTGGTGGCTGCTATGCATATCTTACCTTCAAATGGTTTTCATGGTATCGTTATATATCTGCAAATGTTCACATCCTGAATGCTACATCTAAATTGAGCAGAAGTTCTCAAATTCCAAAAACCGTAAAGTGTTCAGACCACCCCCCCAATACATGGTGGCGGACATAAGATACTGCACTGCCCTCCAAGCCATACGCAACCATGAATATAAACCATAACAACAGGTTTAAATATTTACTCATCAATTTATTCAAGCATTAAAAAAAAAAGAAGCACCAGAAATGCAAAAACGCAGACATGCCAATAATACTGTATTCGCCTTTTTAAACAATTGCAAAAAGCAGTTTTAAAACAATTTGTATAGTCAAGCATCAATGTGAATTAATATCCTTTTCACTGTTCAGGTGGCGCCACTGCTGCTGATGTTCCCTAGTCCCACAAAACATTGGACAACCACGCGACCGCCCACCATCATGTAATGCTATACAGTTTTGTGGACATTGAGAACTGATGCATCAACCCCTAATACAATTTGATGTCTTTAAATAACACACAACAACTATGATTTCTATAGTGAAGTACTTTATATGATTTCTATTTCAACAGTGTGCTACCGTCCACTTTAAGTTGGCGATGTCGTAAAGAGCGTAGAACTCATCGAGTGAGAGGAACCCAGACTTGCTCAGGTTGAGAGCCTTGAACTGTAGATATACATCTCTCCTGGCTGCAAAGTAATGACACCACGTGCATTATGGGTAATATTCAAACATTTAACTAATGTGGATACTTGAGAGATCAGGCAACAATCATACATAAATATGCATTTTATTATTTTTGAACAATATTAAAATCAAAATATGAAAATGTCTATACATAACTAGAAAAATTACCAGTCACTGTGACATGTTGCCTTGCTTAATGGTGAAATGTTGCAAATAAACACAACAGACTATTTCCCATACCTGTGTTGCTACTGCTCTACAGAGATGGCAGGAACAGTAACAGAGAAGGAAACATTTTTATATTTTGTTAAACACTTACTAAGTTTTGGTTTGTAGTATTTCATCAGTCCACAAAAGTTTTTCAGTGTGATCTTTGTTGGATTCTAAAATATGAAATGTTATTATTTCACAGTGATATTTGTGCAAATAGTACTCACTGATCACTACTATCTAGTATTTCTGACTACCACCTAAAGAAGAGGTATTTTGGTAAAAAAAAAATTTTTTCCACATATTTTGGCCAAAGCGAATTAAATATTTATTAAAAATGTTCAAATAAAGAAACTTGTTATGAATATAACAAGAAATTTAACACAATTATTCACCCATCTTTAATGTTTAATGTTTCTGTTGTATAATAAATATACACTGCGACTTTGTTTTCAAAAATGTGCTTGTACATTTCAACCTCTACTCAAAACTGATAACCAGATCATGCTAGTTGACCCCTTGACCTCTGACCTGTTTGCTGGCAAGGAGGCGGAAGCAGTGTTGACAGGCGACTCGCTTATGCAGCATCAACTTCTTTAGTTTCCCTTTCTCCATCTTCAAGAACGAGTCATAGACCACAGCCAGGAACTGCACAAATCAAAGCCCATGAAGAAACAAACACACAGTGAAAAGAACATTCAAACACCTGGTGGTGACAACAGACAGATGGACAAAATTGCAGGTGCATTAGCACAGTGGTTAGAATGCACAATCTAGAGGACCAGCGGTCAAAACTATTTGGTGCAGTTTTAAAGCAACTTTGTTCACTTTACATTGCCTCGGTTCACACAGCAGTAAAAATCAGTATCTGGTTATAGACAGTGGTGGTTATAGACCGTGGTGGTTATAGACCGTGGTGGTTATAGACAGTGGTGGTTATAGACAGTGGTGGTTATAGACCGTGGTGGTTATAGACCGTGGTGGTTATAGACCGTGGTGGTTATAGACAGTGGTGGTTATAGACAGTGGTGGTTATAGACAGTGGTGGTTATAGACAGTGGTGGTTATAGACAGTGGTGGTTATAGACAGTGGTGGTTATAGACAGTGGTGGTTATAGACAGTGGTGGTTATAGACAGTGGTGGTTATAGACAGTGGTGGTTATAGACCGTGGTGGTTATAGACCGTGGTGGTTATAGACCGTGGTGGTTATAGACCGTGGTGGTTATAGACAGTGGTGGTTATAGACAGTGGTGGTTATAGACAGTGGTGGTTATAGACAGTGGTGGTTATAGACAGTGGTGGTTATAGACAGTGGTGGTTATAGACAGTGGTGGTTATAGACAGTGGTGGTTATAGACAGTGGTGGTTATAGACAGTGGTGGTTATAGACAGTGGTGGTTATAGACAGTGGTGGTTATAGACAGTGGTGGTTATAGACCGTGGTGGTTATAGACAGTGGTGGTTATACACTACTCAAAATTGGTTTACAGGTCCGGACAATGGAATACAGCTGAGTGTGAAAATAAGGATAAGCACCAGAACTGACGTTAATAAAACATTATAATCTGGAAATTAAGAAGTTGATATTATACTTTTGGTAACTTCTGGGAAAGCCTCAGAAGCACAACACTCAAATATAGATAAAATGTTGTTCCTATACAATGGGTGAGGAACAGGATAATACCGTCAGCTAGGTCAGTGTCAAGATCTGAGCTGACATGACACCACCTACCAGGTTCATGAGGAAGTAGAGTTCGAAGCCAAGGTAGGCAATGAAGAAGATGGCCGACCAGCGGTTGTTCTCGTAGCAAGGCATCATGACATCAGGGAAACTAGCAGAGGGTAAATAAGTGATCACACACGCATAAAGGGGTAGGAGATGTCACACATCAATATGCAATCAACGATTAACAAATATATTTTATTTAATTCCAAATAATATAGGTATTCAAACAAACATGTGTTTCCGTATGTAACCAGCAGGATTAAGAGGACCCAGGTACCAAAGTTACAATATATTCAAATTTCCTCGTAACATAACTAAAAAAGTTGATTAATTTCTCTACGTTTCAGCGGTCATCGTTTTCCTTCTTCAGGAAATGCATTTTGGGAACTTTTTCCTCAGCTCACAAGATGGTTTGGCAACGTGGCTTTCCTCATGTGGCTGAGTGAGAAGAGGAAGAACTAAATTCCCAGAATGTAGTTCCTGAAGAAGTATATGATTGCCAAAACCATAGAGAAACAAGTACACTTTTTGGAATAAATATGAATCTACTTTATCTTCCCAACTTTTTGAACATTTTCATCAGTTACAATAATATAATGTATTAATTATCATTGGGTGAACCTTTTCAGTGTTCACAAATTGAACACATACTATCAAATAATATACTGCATTCAATACAATTCCTAAGGTGTTTTAATTCTCTATCATTAAAAACAGTTATCCCAAAGCTTAGCTTACTTTCTCACAGCAGACAGTGTTGTGCACATAAACCGTGGAACGTGGAGACACTTACTTGGCTGTGGTGAGCAGAATAAACAGACTTAGGAAGCTTTGTTGTATGGTCTGAAAGTACTGAAATCAAGCAATCGCATGCATCAGTCAGTTTAAAATATGAGTATATTCTGCAGTCTCTACATCTACAATCTCTGCCTGGCATATGTTTGATTTAGAAACGTGAAAAGCGAAGAATGAATACTCACAGTGTCGTTTGGAATGTCAGAAAACAGATAAAAACCTGGAAAGAGAAAACAATAGATCTATTGTAATATCTACGTGGCAAAGTTGTACAGAAACCATTATCTGGTGTTATACGTTTTTACTGTAGTCAACAATCAAGAAGATATTCCATCTAGTTTTTGTTTAATGACAGTTTCTAAAACAAATACCTTAAATATACAAATGTCTACAGAAGCAACAAAGGGATATTTATAGTTATTTGGTACATTACAACGATAGGGAAGTTTTCATAAATTGTCTGATAAAAGAAATACCTCAAACCATGCTGCCATTTATTGCAGGCTGACACAAAATCTATGTTTCTTTTCACATTTTGGGAGAGAAATGTTGGAGGCTAAAAAATAAGCATACCTATATTATTGTGTATTTTTTAAATGTTGACCCGTTACTTAGAAATTTTAAACTTTGGTGAAAAGACAGAATGAAAGAGAGACTAACCCAGGATGGAGAACATTAGCATGAAGAATAGCAACAACATAAACATGTCAAGGATCGGAGGTAGAGACAGCATGATCTGACGGATGAATCTACAAACACAGACAACATAAACATGTCAAGGATCGGAGGCAGAGACAGCATGATCTGACGGATGACTCTACAAACACAGACAACATAAACATGTCAATGATGGGAGGCAGAGACAGCATGATCTGACGGATGAATCTACAAACACAGACAACATAAACATGTCAATGATGGGAGGCAGAGACAGCATGATCTGACGGATGAATCTACAAACACAGACAACATAAACATGCCAATGATGGGAGGCAGAGACTGCATGATCTGACAGATGAATCTACAAACACAGACAACATAAACATGCCAATGATGGGAGGCAGAGACTGCATGATCTGACGGATGAATCTACAAACACAGACAACATAAACATGCCAATGATGGGAGGCAGAGACTGCATGATCTGACAGATGAATCTACAAACACAGACAACATAAACGTGCCAATGATGGGAGGCAGAGACTGCATGATCTGACGGATGAATCTACAAACACAGACAACATAAACATGCCAATGATGGGAGGCAGAGACTGCATGATCTGACAGATGAATCTACAAACACAGACAACATAAACATGCCAATGATGGGAGGCAGAGACTGCATTATCTGACGGATGAATCTACAAACACAGACAACATAAACGTGCCAATGATGGGAGGCAGAGACTGCATGATCTGACGGATGAATCTACAAACACAGACAACATAAACATGTTAAGGATTAAAGACAGATTATTAAAGTCATTAAATGATACTTATCTAAATATATGTTCTTGGTCATGGCAAATGTACATGTAATAAACAGACCTGTATAATAGATCATTGCATCATCTTATCCCTATGGATGGGATGACACGTGGGTTGGGGAACCAGACACCATTTTTTTTAAAGTTAACATACATCACATGGGTGCTTTAGACACCAACAGGGCAGTGACAAGCGCATTTACATGGCTCAGTGACAGAGACAGACCTGCGAGTGCCACGACAGTAGTATGAGTCAAGGAGGAAGACAGGTCTGATGGCACGGGTCACACGGAAGTGTGGGGTCTGGCGGATCAACACAACGATGACCTCCACAGTCATCACTACCAGCATCACTGTCTGGCAACCCAGCAAACAGGTGGACATTAAAACTGAAAGCATTTTTATGTGACTATATTAGAGGTGTCAGCTATGAATTTTATGAGCAACAGCAAATATTATTTATGTTGCTGATTATGCTACATTCTGAAAAATAACAAAAATGTCACATTGAAAAATGTAATTGTGAACAGTAAAAGTTGGTTGTTTATGAATTATACATTAAAGTTTGAGATAATTACCACTTATTAATTACACATTAAAGTTTGAGATAATTACCACTTACCTTTATCATTGTCCGAGGGTGGTGCAGATAAGCTCTTGTGCCCAGCCATTTGAGTCGCATGCCTAACTCAAGACCAATCAGCAGCAACCCAAACAGTTCCAGGGAGCCATGTAGCTGTGTGTACAATGAACATATGGTACAACAATGAACATATGGTACAACAATGAACATATGGTACAACAATGAACATATGGTACAACAATGAACATATGGTACAACAATGAACATATGGTATAACAATGAACATATGGTACAACAATGAACATATGGTACAACAATGAACATATGGTACAACAATGAACATATGGTACAACAATGAACATATGGTACAACAATGAACATATGGTATAACAATGAACATATGGTACAACAATGAACATATGGTACAACAATGAACATATGGTACAACAATGAACATACAACAGAATATTACATATATACACAAAATAACCATCACAAAACATTCCCCTAATCTAAGGATTAGCAATTTCGTTAAAAATAAAGGGTAAATCTGCATCTTCAAGTGTGCTGTTCATTAAGACATAGAGTAACAATGAGAGACCTAGGAAAGACATTTAAATATAATGTCTCAGACAGACATACTAAAGATAAATCGCAGTGTTACAGTGTTTTTATGGTAGTAGACTGATGAAGACAGCTGAAAACTGTTGTTACGAATTAAACATACATTTTCTGTGAGAAAAATATCTATTGGATTACTTTGCAACTAAAAATAAAATCGGAAGACAAAGTCACAAATGCCAAGCACAGAAGGAAGAGACTGAAATATAGAAATTTACTTGGACATGAAAGAACCTTACCCAGGTGTCAGTGCCCAAATATGGCACTGCAGGTGGCTCCACTAGTGCCAACAGCATGAGGAGTAATGCTGCGAACAGGTCGATCACGTAGAACCAAGTGCTGTGGTTGATGAGGTACCAGGGCAGGTCGGTGTGTCTGTTAGGATGAGCTGTGAACTTAACGTTATTCTCTCCTTCCTGTACATAGATGGCAGCTTCATGGTAGTTCAGGTCCCAGCGCTGCTGCTGGTCATCGGTCCTTCCATCTACCTGCTGCCGTTGGACCGGTATGGAACCCAGCAGGTGGTAGTTACCACTCTCATTCACAACGTCCGTCTCAGAACCTATGGTTCAATCAAAGCACAAATGTACAAGCAGGTGTTAAAGTTTTATCTTCAGCAAATGATATGAGCACACAAAATCATTTAAAACTATATTATTTGTACGATTTTGTAAAAAAAAAAAATTTCATGGTTATATCAGACATGGGTTAATTTCAATTGTTAATTGAATTAACTCAATTAAGTTAACTTAATTAACTTTGCCTGAAAGGCTAGGGGTTACTTAATTGACACATTCTCAATTAACTCTCAATGAAATGTTCAAGCAACACTTGATATTAATGGATATTTCATATCCATGTTACCCAGGCATTTCCAGCTGGCCTGCAGACACTAATGTAACAAAGATCATGTTCAGGCTTGGGTGAATGGGAGGACACAGCCAGCTGCAGACTGTGTCCTCCCAGAGATACAGCAAGCCACAGACACAGCAAGCCACAGACACAACACGACACAGCAAGCCATAGACACATCATGACAGAGACACAGCATGACACAGACATATCATGACACAGACACAGCAAGCCACATACACAGCATGACACAGACACAGCAAGCCACAGACACAGCAAGCCACAGACCCAACATGACACAGCAAGCCACAGCCACAGCAAGCCACAGACACATCATGCCAGAGACACAGCATGACACAGACACAGCATGACACAGACATATCATGACACAGACACAGCAAGCCACATACACATCATGCCAGAGACACAGCATGACACAGACACAGCATGACACAGACATATCATGACACAGACACAGCAAGCCACATACACAGCATGACACAGACACAGCAAGCCACAGACACAGCAAGCCACAGACCCAACATGACACAGCAAGCCACAGCCACAGCAAGCCACAGACACATCATGACAGAGACACAGCAAGCCACAGACACAGCATGACACATACACAGCATGACACTGACACAGCATGACACAGACACAACATGACACAGACACAGCAAGCCACAGACACAGTATGACACAGACACAGCAAGATAGACACAGCAAGATACAGACACAGCAAGATACAGACACAGCAAGACACAGCATGACACAGCAAGCCACAGACACAACATGACACAGACACAGCAAGTCACAGACACAGTAAGCCACAGACACAACATGACACAGACACAGCAAGCCACATACACATCATGACACAGCACACAGCAAGCCACAGACACAACATGACACAGACACAGCAAGACACAGACACATCATGACAGAGACACAGCAAGTCACAGACACAGCAAGCCACATACACAACATGACACAGGCACAGCAAGCCACAGACACATCATGACACAGGCACAGCAAGCCACAGACACAGCATCACAGACACAGCATGACACAGACACTGCATCACAGACACAGCAACAGACACAGCATGACACAGACACAGCAAGCCACAGACACAACAAGCCACAGACACAACATGACACAGACACAGCAAGCTACAGACACATCATGACAGAGACACAGCAAGTCACAGACAAAGCAAGCCACAGACACATCATGACAGAGACACAGCAAGCCACAGACACATCATGACACAGGCACAGCAAGCCACAGACACATCATGACACAGACACAGCAAGCCACAGACACATCATGACACAGGCACAGCAAGCCACAGACACATCATGACACAGACACAGCAAGCCACAGACACAGCATCACAGACACAGCATGACACAGACACAGCAAGCCACAGACACGTCATGACACAGGCACAGCAAGCCACAGACACATCATGACACAGACACAGCAAGCCACAGACACAGCATCACAGACACAGCATGACACAGACACAGCAAGCCACAGACACGTCATGACAGAGGCACAGCAAGCCACAGCAAGTCACAGACAGAGCAAGCCACAGACACATCATGACAGAGACACAGCAAGCCATAGACAAAGCAAGCCACAGACACATCATGACAGAGACACAGCAAGCCACAGACACATCATGACAGAGACAGAGCAAGCCACAGACACATCATGACAGAGACAGAGCAAGCCACAGACACATCATGACAGAGACAGAGCAAGCCACAGACACATCATGACAGAGACAGAGCAAGCCACAGACACATCATGACAGAGACAGAGCAAGCCACAGACACATCATGACACAGACACAGCAAGCCACAGACACAGCAAGCCACAGACACAGCATGACACAGACACAGCCAGCCACACACACATCATGACACAGATACAGCCAGCCACAGGCACATCATGACATAGACACATCATTTACTGTCTTGGGCAGTGTTAATTACATTATCTATCAACAGAAACCACCACCAGGCCCTTGGTGTGGTGTGTGTGGTGTGTGTGTGTGTGTGTGACACTGTGTATGACACTGTGTATGACGGTGTGTGTAGTTTCGTGCATGTAGGGCCTATGTAAATATTGCTGATTCTTCTAGCTTCAAGACTTGTGTTCAGCGAAAACTACTGATTAGTTAGGGCAGGAATAATATGCTGGTATTCCTGTATATTGTGATGCATACACAATACCATCATTAGCCATTGCAGAAATTGTACACCTACACCAGCTACTGTACGCAAACGTGATGTGCAACGTGATACGCAAACACTATACACAAATGCTGTAGACACCAAAAAATTTATTGCAACATCACTGCGAAACAGTGGAGTGTCAATGTGAATGATTTCTGCCTCTATATCAGTAAGAAGTGGAATAACAATATAACAATATAACAATATAACAATATAACAATATAACAATATAACAATATAACAATATAACAATATAACAATATAACAACAAACATAATGTTAGAAATTAATTAGTTTGCATCTTCAGTGCAAAGTTTGGACCACATGTGACCACATTTGGACCTACTCCCATTTGCCAAGTAATGTTATGTAAGCTGGATGTTTGCTTCGGTGAGTGGAGCCAAGATAGTAGAAATAGAGGACATGAGGTAACATTAGTAAAGGATCAGTGTAGATTGGACATCAGGAAGCACTCGTTCTCACAGAGGACAATCAATGAATGGAACAAATTATCTACAGATAGCAGCATGAATATGTTTAAAAACAAGGTAGACACATATCTCAGGAGGGCGGGTTATAAGTAGATATTTACACATATCTCAGGAGGGCAGGTTACTTGCTTACTTGACTTATTTAAGGGTTACACATGGATGAAAAAAAGGTTGGAGCCTCAATAGGCCAATGGCTTCCTTGTCCACTTGCCATCTGGGCCTTTGCCTTGGATGGCAGTCTTGTTAAATCCTTAGTTTTTTGCAGAAGTGCTCAGGTATAGCTACTTATTCATTCAATTTCATTGTTTTAAAATTTAATCAAATTCTGAGACATAACCTTTTAGACCATTTATTAATTTGACACATGATGACCCATCAAGTGCTTAGACTTACAAAAAAAAACAGTTACATATGAATTTAATCTGCAATTTTTTCAACACACAATGTAATTGTTAACTTAATTAAAGTTGATTTAATTGACCTGAAGCTGCGAGGCTGAGCTTGTGAAGCTTGTGAGGTTAATTTAATTTGATAATATCTGAGTTAATAGTAATTTTTTCTATTTTGATCAAAAAAGCATACCTGGCCTAAAAAAATAGACTAATATTAATGTAATTTTTTTACACATTGATACATATTGTGGAAGTACTCAATGTTCTCAACCTGTGTGGGGGTCATTCATACAGGTGCATCCATTATTTTGGTTGCAAGAGAGCTGTAAACAATGCTATTTTTCACTTATTTTGCACATTTATACATGATCAGTTGGTAAAAAATAAAAAACACAGTATATACCCTACAGAGAATTTTTTTAACTCAGTGTCTTCTTCTAAGCTAATATTTGACATGTATAAGTCATTAGCATTATTGTGTATATGGAAAATATTTTACAAGGTTTTTTTAACTGCAAACTATTATGCAGATTTTTTTTACAGAAGCCTGTTCACAGCTGAAGACGTGCTGGTGCAAGATGAATGCTTGACATGTGTATCATGTAAGATGAACTGTAAGCTTTTATTGTCACACTTATTGCATTATTATGATGTGTTAGTACTTAAAATAAGAAACAACTACTATAAATATGTACATTACAAGTATGCTGGTGTCCACTTTCTCATCATATCAATATGTGTGGATTGTTGAGTGAATAACCATTCTGACACAATATTGCATACCAACTATCAATTGTACATAATTTTGTACATAATATGTTGTTTCTTCAACTGGTGGCTAATAAAAAAAGTTGTTTTTTTGGTAAAACACTACATGTATGAAGAAAATGGAAATGTATGCTTTAAAGTAAATGTAAATATAATAGTATGTTCATTTAAAACCTTATAATTTTATTACACTGTTGAAATACTGAGACTAGCATTAAAGACCAAAATAATACAACACATTAAAATGATAACCTTTTGTATTAATAAATGTTGGCTTTAAAATCATACTATCAAACTTAAAGGACAAACATTTTTCACGCTGTCAACTTTTCCTCTCCCCAAATTGCAGTCCTACACGCACGCTATCATCTTTTCTCTTTCTTCCAAATATTGTATTACTTTCTCTTACATCACTTTATCACGTGTGCACACACACTGAGTATAAGCCTATGAAGAGAGGGTTGACTCGTACCCGGAATTCAACACTACAAAAAACTGACAGTCATCCCTATCTAGGAGTCTGTATCACCAAAGATCTCACCTGGAACAAACACATCCATCAGATCACAGCCTCAGCTAACCGCACACTTGCATTCGTCAGACGGAATCTCCACTCATGCCCCAAAAACATCAAAACAACCGCCTACACAACCCTTGTTCGCCCACTCCTAGAATATTCATCATCGGTATGGGACTCCCACACCCAGGTTCTCATTAACAAAATAGAGATGGTGCAAAGACGGATGGCTCGCTTTTGCCATAACGACTACACATCCAGAGAAACTGAGTGTGTGCCAGAAATTATTACAAAATTACACCTAGAGCTACTAACAACCAGGAGAACAAACAGACGGCTCACCATATTTCACAAAGCCATACACAGTCATCTATCATTGCCTGTCGCAAACCTCCTCCAACCCATCAAACGCCACTCACGACATCTAAATAGCAAAGCCTTCAACACCATACATGCGAGCAAGAACTGTTACAAATTTTCTTATTTTCCCCGAACAATAAAAGATTGGAATTCATTACCAGACGCAATAGCCAACATCACAGAGCCACAGCAATTTAAGCAAGCTCACACACATAGTCCCAAACAAACATGACTAAATAGCATGCGCACCCAACCCTGACCATTTGACTCAGGGTTGTTTGATTTAAATTACTGATTTGAATCATGATTTAAATCACTCAAAAAACATTGATTTATGATTTTTTATTTCCAATTTTTTAATCGCTGATTTATATGAATGTAACACAAATAATTGTTTACAAGCATCGAGATCAACAAAGTTTTGTATGTTTTTTAATACAAAAGCACAAAGTGCGCACAATTGTGTAGCTGTATTGACACCAGATAGCCTGACAGTCAAATATTTTATGACACTGTGTGTGTCTGAGCTATTCCCTTTCTGAATGCAGTGAAGCCACACAAACTTGTCTTCCAGAGCAAGTATCTTTTCAAGTCAGAAGCCCTGAGTTAAAGTCCACCTAGAGCTTGTGCTAGTTGTTACCAACTCAGTACGTTGACTCAAGTGGGCTACAATTGTTTAATACTGTACTAGTTTGCAGTCTGGTTGGAGACCCTTAGAGCACACAGTACCCTGGTCCACCCTCTAAGCAAACAACCTCAACAGCCTCAGACACACAGCATGCTTTCCTTTCCAAGACAGATTATGCAACTACAGGGGGTGAGGCCTTGTGGACATTGTCTAATGCCTTTATATAAGCAAAAATCATGCACCCTCTGTTAAGACAAGTATCCAAATCGATTTGAATAGAACACGTTTGAAAGAGTTTATAAATATAAACATCTATATAAATGTCTATATGCCAGATTTTAAAAAAATCAAATAAATAAAAATAATTCGATTTAAATCAAATAAATCCGATTTTTTTATTTCTTTTTAAAATCATGATTTTTTCAACCCTGGTTTGACTCCATAGGAGTGTTGGCCAGTATTACTACAAGACAAGACAAGACAAGACAAGGAAGAAGCCATAGAATTAGAAAATGAAGCCAGATGGTGGTTGATAATAGGGGATAGTATTGATCACCACAACATAATAAAAACAAAAGTAATTATGATAGCTATAGATCAAAATTAGATAGCATTTACTTTAAACAGGTCACATGCTAACTCGTTTCCCACCGATACTACTGGTTCGCTGACGCCTTTCATTCAAAGGATCATCTTCCGCATCCGCCTCCATGTTGACATCACACGATTTCTCGCCAGCTGCGTGACTTCAACGTGAAACCGCGGTGCATCCACCATAGCAACGGTCACGTACAGATCACTACATCGTTTAAACTTACACTTATTATATTGCGTAATTTTACTTCTACTAATGAGTTAATACATTCTTACAAATACAAGAAGATCATAAATGGCAGGTTAATGGTTATTTTCAAACTTTGTTGTATATTTTTATGGAACTATTTGTTGCTAAGCCGTAGGATTTGAAAACAACAGTGTCGCAAGCAGGTGTTGTTATCGCCGTTTGGATTTGATACGAAATTTCGTCTGACAGAAGTTTGCATATATAGGCAATGCATTTTTGGTCACCTACGCCGCATTCTGTGCTAGATATTTACACATAATTAATTTATTTTAGCTTATTTATAATACATCTTGTCACTGTTATTTATTGCAAAGCTAACGCAGTAACGGGCCACAGGCTCCAAGCTCGGGCTAATCCGCGACGAAGTCAGTGTCTCACTCCAAGTTATCAACTTTAGTTCTCGCCAGTGACCTTTAATAATAAACAGCCATGCTTTCGACAACGGTAACGAAGACGGTAAAAACGTATGAGTCAGTTCAAATGAAGTTGCAGACGAGAAATGGCAATGTAACTCCTCAGCAGCTACAAGACAAGCCAGGCAAAGGTCCAACTCTGCGCATCAAGAAGGTCGATCCATTGCGAGCGCTGGAACCAACACACAAGAAGCTGACAACGATCGAGGCACAGCGAATCATGGCTGTACTCGTGGAGACAATACGTCGCACCGAGCTAGTTGGCATCCTGCCATACATCATAGAAAACGTCGACCGATTCAACGTGATGCTCGGCTCTGAGCTCGTCCAGATGTTGCAAGACCACATCATCCTAATGGGCAGCTTCCGGGAGCTGAAGGCGGACACGGAACGACTGATTGAGCTTGACAACGAACGGCGGCGCGAGAAAGAGCTTCACCAGTTTGAACTACACGATAATGAAGACGACGATAGAGAGAGGGAAGAAGAAGTAGTGGAGGAGGATGATGGACAACAAGATGAAGACAAAGAGGATGATGCTGGTGCCACTGCACTACTAGACGATATCGACCGGCCACTGTCTATGAACAGCATGAGTGAACAAACTGAGGCTGCCATGAGACAGATGATGTTGGTCGCAAGACAAATGCAGCATTCATGCAAGAACATCCTGAGAGCTTTCTCTTCTAATCCATCTGCCATGACCGCCATCCTGAAGGATATGGCCAACCCCGAGGTGATGAAGCACATGCTCGGTGACATGAATGAACTGCGCCTCATCATCATGGGACGACTGCTGACAACCCCGGTTGAGGAGATGGAAAGGAATGAGTATCTCAAGGTCATCATGCAGCGGGAGAGGTCAAACGCAGCTCTCATTGCAAAGCTTGAGGCTGAGCTAGATGCTGCCATTGCAGACAAGAATGAAGAAGTGAGTAGTTTCAGCGGTGCTTCCTCAGGGAGAAACTCATACAAAATCAAAGTGTCTATCTATATTTGGGGTAAGAGTTTGGAACTATCTTGGTGAGTCTTGTTAACTGTAAAACATATACTTACTGGTTCTGCTATATGTTTATCAATGCACGATATTAGTGATTAATGTTTAAAATGCAAATGATATTGTTACAACTGTATCACCGTTCTTACTTTGAAACTTTCCTATCTAATTATAATGTTATTTATTCAAATTATAATACACCATTTTATGTTTCTGTATGTGTGTGTGCAAACACTGTGCATGTGCATGCTTATGCATGTGAAATACTACTAGTTTCTTTGCATTGTTTTGTTTGCATTGTTATTGAAAATAAACATTCATTGATCCATTCACTCGCTTAAAATGTGTCACTCACTCGCTTAAAATGTGTCACTCACTCAGTTCAGCTGTTTCACTCACTCTTTTAAATTGTTTCACTCACTCTCTTAAACTGTTTCACTCACTCACTTAAACTGTTTCACTCACTCACTTAAACTGTTTCACTAACTCTCTTAAACTGTTTCACTAGCTCTCTTAAACTGTCTCACTCACTCACTCACTTAAACTGTTTCACTAACTTACTTAAACTGTTACACTCACTCACTTCTACTGTATGCTGTGTGTAAAATCATTTACTATAAGTACTGTTCATGTTTGTTGATGTCGATGCACAAGGTATTGCTGGATTTAAGTCATAAAATTCCTGAATGTGCATCTCTCATCTGCTAACGTACTGATGTCAGACACTGACACTGATCACTTCTTCTTCATATGGAACAGCTGCAGGGCTACGGTTGTATCACTAGTTGGTCGATCCAATTGCTTTATTAGAAGCTGAGTGTATCTCTGAGATTCTTCCAGTAAATGCCAACATGCAGCAGTGGTTCACAACATGGTCAGTTATTTATTGTTGGCTGCATTCGCATCTTGCAGTGTCTTTGGTGCACCATTTGTTCATTAGATGCCGGTATCATCCATGTAGAATTCTGATGGTGGTCCACTGGCATTGAGGTATGTGAAACTCGTGAAGTTCAGTTGGTGGGTCCAGGACAAGATTCTTCTTTTGGATGTCTGTTAATCCCCAGTCTTTTCTCTACCTTTCTTTCTCTGTTAGTTTCAAGAAGAAAGGCTCACTACACATAGATGATCACGAACTGATGGTGAACTGTGTCTCTTGCCCATAGATCAGAAAGAAGAATGACGTCATCCGCAAGCTGCAGTCAGATCTGCATCACATAGAGAAGTACTCAGACGAGTTAATCCGCCGCACTAGGACGGATGCGGACAAACAGGAGGCAGCGGATGTGAAGAACAGTGACGGCAAGCGGCAGAAATTGCAGGTGGAAGCCCATCAACTGAAGGCACAACTCACCAGTCTGACAGAGGAACACCGCACCAGCGAGGGACAACTCAGGAAGGTTTGTGCTCATTTTCTCTTGGACTTAATGTCCACGATGCTCGTTCCTGTTTAATAGTAGGATGGTGATAAATTATAACATAGTCAGAGTGGCTAAATAAAAAGAGAGGTCTCGAAAGGACATAGGTGAACAGCCAAGAGTGGGAGAGAATGGCAGAAGATCGTGATGGATGGAGATGACTCATCAATGATGGACAGAACAAATTAAGTGATGTGGCCCCACCCCGCAAGGGACCAGGGGGGAAGAAGAACTGCTAATTTAAAATATTATATATATATATATCTGTTATTCTTGCAGGAAATGTTGAAATCAAATATGTGTAGTAAAATAAATGTTTAACTAGGAGTTACATTATAAATATATAACTAGGAGTTACTTACGTTATGAATAACTTCTACAGTCATATTGTACACTTATATATGCAACTTGTAATATGAACATTGTTTAGCAGGTTTTCAGTGAAGGTATTCTCTGTTGACAGAAAAAGTTTAAGGTGGAGACAGAATGTGAGAACTGGATTCAGAAATATGACAACGACATGGGGGAAAGACAGGTCAGTCAGTTGGTCAGTCGGTCAAGAATATTGATGTAAGGCACTACACAAAACCAATGTTATTTACCCTCAGACCCCCTACCCCTACCAGACCCCATGCCCCTAACAGATCCTTCCCCCAACAGACCATTCCCACCTAGCAGAACACTCCCCCTAACAGACCACTCCCCCTAACATGAAACTTTGAATTACATAAACAACTCTAGAGACAAGGAGGTTAAGAGGAGATCAGATTGAAGTTTTTAAGATATTGAATGGGTATGAAAATATTGATAGAAACATGTTTTTCTCACTCAAGAAGGATAGCAGAACTAGAGGACATGAGGTAAAATTAGTAAAGGATCAATGTAGATTGGACATCAGGAAGCACTCGTTCTCACAGAGGACAATACATTAATGGAACAAATTGTCTACAGATTGTGTAACTGCTAGCAGCGTGATTATATTTAAAAACAAGGTTGACACATATCTCAGGAGGGCGGGTTATAAGTAAATGAACATTGTTGGACTCTCGATAAGCCAATGGCTTCCTTGTCCACTTGCCATCTGGGCCTTTGGCTTGGATGGCAAATCTTGTTAAATCTTGTTAAACCTGCAGATACATATCCATGAAAATGTCCTCATCCTTGATGTTGTAAAAAATACATTGATGTATGAAACAGCTGGTAACCAACGTTTTGAGATGGTACCTTGCAGCACTCAGACCTTCCAAGTTGGCATAAGTGAATAAAGGGAAATTGAACATTGTCATGGCAGAGGATTTTTTCAAGGTGTACATTTTTTTCCCATTGCTGGCACCACTTCCGGAATGTCTTTTACTTAATTTACACAAGGCTGCTGGTTTGTTTCTACACACGGCTGGCTGCAAACACAGGTTAACAAGATTTAACAAGATTGCCATCCAAGGTGGATGGTAAAAATAATATCAGGAAGGTGACTTGAAGGTCTGTAGTCCTGGTACAATGTGTTTGTGTGAGTGATTTAAAGTCGTGTGTGTGTTCACAGGATGAGTTCGAGATGATTGACGGAGTTTACACGGAGGAGAAGAAGCAGCTGAATGAGTTGGAGGAGCGCTTCAAGACACTGGAAGAGGAGTACAGTCAGATCATGGAGGAGCGGCGCATCGCAAGGGAGAAACGCGAGGAGGCCGAGAAGAAATTGCACACGTCCATGAAGGCTGCAACTACAATCCAAGCCTTCTGGCGCTCCTTCAAGGTGCGCAAGGCCCTCAAGGGGAAGAAGAAAGGCAAGGGAAAGGGCAAGAAGGGAAAGAAGTAGAGTTGATGTCGGTGAAAAGGTGTGTCACGGTTTGTGTGATCACAACAGCATCATTGTTACAACATCGGAATTGGTGACACTGTTGCTGCATCACAGTTGTGGTGTCACTGGCACGTCACTGTCCATAATGTAGCTGCTGATGTGTCACTGTCATCTGTCACCGAGTGATGTAACCCACATCAAGTACTTGTTCCATCCTAGCTGGTGAAATACTTGTTCCATCACAGTAGGTCAAGTACTTGTTCCATCAAAGCTGGCCAAGTACTTGTTCCTTCACAGCAGGTAAAGTGTTTGTTCCATTACAGCAGGTCCAGTACTTGTTCCATCAAAGCAGGTCAAGTACTTGTTCCATCAAAGCAGGTCAAGTACTTGTTCCACCCCAGCAGGTCAAGTACTTGTTTCATCCCTGCTGGTTAAGTACTTGTTCCATACCAGCAGGTCAAGTACTTGTTCCACCCCATCAAGTCAAGTACTTGTTCCATCACAGCAGGTCAAGTATTTCTTCCATCCCAGCTAGTCAAGTACTTGTTCCATCCCAGCTGGCCAAGTATTTCTTCCATAGCAGCAGGCCAAGTGCTTGTTCCATCCCAGCAGGTCACGTACTTGTTCCATCCCAGCTATCCAAGCATTTCTTCCATCACAGCAGGCCAAGTACTTGTTCCATCACAACTAGTCAAGTACTTGTTCCATCCCAGCAGGTCAAGTAATTGTTCCATCCCAGCAGGTCAAGTAATTGTTCCATCCCAACAAGTCAAGTACTTGTTCCATCACAGCTAGTCAAGTATTGTTCCACCCCAGCTGGCCAAGTATTTCTTCCATAGCAGCATGCCAAGTACTTGTTCTGTCCCAGCAGGTCAAGTGCTTGTTCCATCCCAGCTATCCAAGTATTTCTTCCATCACAGCAGGCCAAGTACTTGTTCCATCACAACTAGTCAAATACTTGTTCCATCACAGCTAGTCAAGTACTTGTTCCATCACAGCAGGCCAAGTACTTGTTCCATCACAGATAGTCAAGTACTTGTTCCATCCCAGCAGGTCAAGTACTTGTTCCATCCCAGCTGATCAAGTACTTGTTCCATCTCAGCTGATCAAGTACTTGTTCCATCCCAGCAGGTCAAGTACTTGTTCCATCTCAGCTGATCAAGTACTTGTTCCATCTCAGCTGATCAAGTACTTGTTCCATCTCAGCTGATCAAGTACTTGTTCCATCATACTCATTCACTCACTCAGTCCTCCTCGTGCATCAGGAGAAACACAAGGCTTTGACAAGAGAGAACCACTGCTGTCCTAGGTAAGGCTGTAGTTTACCTGGTGATGCTGTCCCATGCAAGGCTGTAGTTTACCTGGTGATGGTGTCCTAGGTAAGGCTGTAGTTTACCTGGTGATGCTGTCCCATGCAAGGCTGTAGTTTACCTGGTGATGGTGTCCTAGGTAAGGCTGTAGTTTACCTGGTGATGCTGTCCCATGCAAGGCTGTAGTTTACCTGGTGATGCTGTCCCAGGTAAGGCTGTAGTTTACCTGGTGATGGTGTCCCAGGTAAGGCTGCAGTCCACGTAGTGATGGTGTCCCAGGTAAGGCTGCAGTCCACCTGGTGTTGTGCCATAGGTAAGGCTGTAGTTTACCTGGTGATGGTGTCCCAGGTAAGGCTGTAGTTTACCTGGTGATGGTGTCCCAGGTAAGGCTGTAGTTTACCTGGTGATGGTGTTCCAGGTAAGGCTGCAGTCCACCTAGTGATGGTGTCCCAGGTAAGGCTGCAGTCCACCTGGTGATGGTGTCCCAGGTAAGTTTACAGTCCACCTGGTGATGGTGTCTTGGGTAAAGCTGAAGTTTACCTGGTGCTGGTGTCCCATGTAAGGCTGCAGTCTACCTGGTGATTGTGCCTCAGATAAGGCTGCAGTCCACCTGGTGATGGTGTCCTAGGTAAGGCTGCAGTCCACCTGGTGATGGTGTCCTAGGTAAGGCTGCAGTCCACCTGGTGGTGGTGTCCTAGGTAAGGCTGCAATCCACCTGGTGATGGTGTCCTAGGTAAGGCTGCAGTCCACCTGGTGATGGTGTCCCAGGTAAGGCTGCAGTCCACCTGGTGATGGTGTCCCAGGTAAGGCTGCAGTCCACCTGGTGATGGTGTCCCAGGTAAGGCTGCAGTCCACCTGGTGATGGTGTCCCAGGTAAGGCTGCAGTCCACCTGGTGATGGTGTCCTAGGTAAGGCTGCAGTCCACCTGGTGGTAGTGCCCTAGGTAAGGCTGCAGTCCACCTGGTGATAGTGTCCTAGGTAAGGCTGCAGTCCACCTGGTGATGGTGTCCCAGGTAAGGCTGCAGTCCACCTGGTGATGGTGTCCCAGGTAAGGCTGCAGTCCACCTGGTGATGGTGTCCTAGGTAAGGCTGCAGTCCACCTGGTGATGGTGTCCTAGTTAAGGCTGCAGTCCACCTGGTGATGGTGTCCTAGGTAAGGCTGCATGCTGTTGTCTGGGCACAGGTCTAGTAGACTAGAACCGTCTGGTTGTTTAAACACAAGTCTGGTTGTGTAGAAACTGGTTTCGCTGTTTAGACACAAGTCTGGTTGTGTAGACACTGGCCTGGTTGTGTAGTTGTCTAGATGCATGACTGGCTGTGTAGACATTGGTCTGGTTGTTTAAATACACGACTAGTTGTCTAGATACAGGTCTGATTGCTTAGACACATGACTGGTTGTTGAGATACCGATCTTGTTGTCTAGACACAGGTCTGGTTGTCTGTTGTCTAGACACAGGTATTGTTGTCTAGACGCAGGTCTTGTTTTCTAGATACATATCTAGTAGACTAGATACATTTCTTGTTCTCCAGACACTGGTCTCGTTGTGTAGACATAGGTCTTGCTGTCTGGTTGTCTAGAGACCGGTCTGGTTTCTAGACACCAGTATGGTTGCCAAGTCTGGCTGGCTGTCTAGGCACATGTCTAGCTGTCTAGACACATGTCTAGCTGTCTAAATGCATATCTTGCTGTCTAGATACAATCCTGTCTGTTTAGAGTCTCATATCTGGATGGGTAGATGCATGTCTAGCTGCACAGACACATATCTGGCTACCTAGATGCATGTCTGGCTGTCCAGATACAGGACCGGCTGTCTAGATGGAGGATTGGCTGTGTAGACACCAGTCTAGTGTACAAACAGGTCTTACAGTCCAGACACAGGTCTTGTATTCTAGACATAACTAGCTTTCTAGATGCTGGTCAGGCCATAAAAGATACTTTAGACATGGATGGATTCACCACTGCTGACATTGAGGAGTTACTAGAATAAAACTACCAAATTCATATATTGACACAGTTTATATGCATATACATGTATGGAACACTGCACCGATTGTACTGCATTGTCAATACTTGACATCTAAGATATAATTCACAACATGATGTCTTTCTATTCGTCTTTCATTGTCAATGCTTGACATCTAAGATATAATTCACAACATGATGTATTTCTATTCATCTTTCATTGTCAATACTTGACATCTAAGATATAATTCACAATATGATGTATCTCTATTCATCTTTCATTGTCAATACTTAACATCTAAGATATAATTCACAACATGATGTATCTCTATTCGTCTTTCATTGTCAATACTTAACATCTAAGATATAATTCACAACATGATGTATCTCTATTCGTCTTTCATTGTCAATGCTTGACATCTAAGATATAATTCACAACATGATGTATCTCTATTCATCTTTCATTGTCAATGCTTGACATATAAGATATAATTCACAACATGATGCATCTCTATTCATCTTTCATTGTCAATGCTTGACATATAAGATATAATTCACAACATGATGTATCTCTATTCGTCTTTCATTGTCAATACTTGACATCTAAGATATAATTCACAACATGATGTATCTCTATTCGTCTTTCATTGTCAATACTTGACATCTAAGATATAATTCACAACATGATATATTGCTATTCGTCTTTCATTGCACCTGGCTGGATGTGTATAATTATACTCAATTTTAGTGAACCAGAAAACTGTAATCATGACAATAAGTGTGAAAAAAATAATCATTAGTGAGCAATCTCTTTGTTTTATAACTATTTAGTCAACAGCCAGTTTATTGGTGGAGATCGAAAACATGAATAAAGAGAACAGAAAAAGCTTCTGCTTTTGAGTGCTTCTATTTGGAGTTGACAGGGACGAGAGTATACTCAGAGTATTGCATATTACAATACTAATTTTTTACTATTGTGAAGTATTTGCAATACTTTTTGAAATTTGCAGTACAGTATCGTGAGTATTTACAACTCTTTCAAAAGTTGCAAATACAAAGCTTTCAAAGGTATCATTGTATCTTTGTTAATTATTTCAAGCGTTTCCTAATTGATATGCCTTGTCCCTTTCAACAAAAGTATGTGTTGAATATGAAATAAACAATGCTTCTGTAACAATAATACCACGTCTTATTATTAAGAGAGCAGAAAAGTAATGCAAGTATTTTTACAAGTATTTGCAATATTTGTTACTAAATTTGCAATATGTTATATATATATATATATATATATATGTGTGTGTGTGTGCAATATGTTGGCAAGAAATGTGTTTTTAACCGGTTTGTTTGGCCATGGGAGTAACTTTTGACCCTTTTTGTGCACATGTTGCACATTTGACACCCAGTCATTGTTTCTCAAATATTACTCTTACTTAGGTGTATCAATTGATAAATAGAATACATACACTTTATTGGACAACACATTGTTCTGGAAGGTGAAGAACTCAAGACTGGGAGGGTTCTGCTTCTTGGGTACCATATAGAGAGAGAGCATTTCCCAGGCATCGGCAGCCTTTGATAGACCAAAAAATGGCATATTTTCCAACAGAGGTTTCTCAACAAACCGAAAGCCAGATTACATGTAGCCCTTATGCTGCCAATAGCAATCTATGGTGCGGAGGCTTGGACGCTACGATGATAGAAGACATGCACAATCTCTTGGTTTTTTTTTACATGCATTGCCTGCGGGCTATTAGAGGTGTTGCCAGGGGGGACAGACTACAAAAATCAAGATCATATGTCATCAGACACACAAGACTCAGGTGGTTTGGGCATGTTTGCTGTATGCAGAGATAACATCATTAGGCAAGCATACAAACATGACTTCAAATGACAGCGGAAGAGATGAAGACCACTGAAGAGGTGCTGTGACCAGATCGGGAATGATACTGGGCTCCTGCTGTTGGAAGGCATAGCAGCCTGCCATATGTAGAACTTAATGGAGGGTGCAACTTCCTGGACAATAATAATCAACTTCTATGGCGCCTATATCCTCAGGAATCTGAGCTCAAAGGCGCAACAAAACAGAGCATAAGCATAATTGTGAACAGGGACATGCAAAAGTCATTATCAGAACGAGGGACCACCAAAGATTTACGGTAGATATGGAATTTTGAATAAATATGTCTTGAGTTTTTTTAGAAGGCAGCTATTGTTTCAGATGTTTTCAAAGTGATAGACCATAGGTGCAGCGACAGAAAAAGCATGTTTGCAAGTTAAGGTTAGTTTCAGGAACAATAAGTTGTGAAAAGATGATCTGAGCTATTTGAACGATGCAGGCGACTAGTCAAGTAGGGTGGTTGTTGAACACGATATGTAAGAATGGACAATATGGCTTATGCATTAAAAGGTCCCTCCTCAATTCACTAATCAATCAATACAGACAGTGACAGACAGTGACAGACGGAGACAGACACACATTAACATCACTCATTATGACTTGTGTATAAATTAATGGGTTGCAACTGTTTTGTGGCATTGTTGGGTGGTTGAATAAAATTTCAATGTTGTGTAGTTCTCTAATTGGTTTGGATGTGAATGCAGAAATGGACAGGTATTCTTCTCATCTAAATTGTATATTTGTCAAATAGTAGTTACATGGCGCTGTAAATGAGGTTTTGGCTCAGGATGCATTTCGGTTAGATAGACAAAGAAACTGCAGGCTTCCAGGTAGCCGATACTGGGATGTGGATAAACGGGCATCACCAGATGGCAAACTGTTTGACACCATATCTTGCACAAAGGGTGTCCTTGAAATTAAATGCCCACATGTCATTTAAGGGCCCGATCCCAATACATTTGATGGATCACTTACTGGAAAGCAACTTGGGACATTTTGTTTGAAACAAGATGAGATAGTCGGTGTGTTAAAACTGAAGACAAATCACCCCCACTGTTACCAGATCATTCAGATGCAACTACAGATGACAATGTGTGAAATGCTGTGAGGTTATTTTATTGTGTGGACAACATATGAAAAAGTAGCGTATGATGTCAAGTTGATAGGTGAAATGCTTCCTAAGCTCACAGAGACTAGCAAGAAGACTAACTCTTGATGAGACTAGCAAGAAGACTAACTCTTGATGAGACTAGCAAGAAGACTAACTCTTGATGAGACTGTGAATGACAAGTTGTTAGAAATAACACATCTGTATTTGGATAGAGATTGGTTTCAGTCCATATCGAAATGAAACTAAAGTATGACTTATGAATGAACATATATTCATACAAATCAGGGATAATAAGTGAAATTTGTACACAAAATAACTACTGTGAATTGTACATCACGATATAATACATAATGGTATGAAACTGAATAAAATATGAGTTTCATGATCACACGGCTAGAATGATTTTGTAAAAAAGTTTGGAGAGAACGGTAGTTCCTAGATAAACTTGAGTAGCAGACATGATAAGCCAAACAAAAGATACTGTAATGAAATCATTAGTTTTTACACAACCATCTAATCTTAAACACGAACGAAGTGTAGAATTTACTAGACCTTTAATTTTTTGTAAATTGTTTTTTGTTTCCATTACTTAACAAGATTATTTTGGAAGTTTACAAAGCACCCAACTACAAACATCATCCGACTAAACACGGGCTGCAGAGATAACGGGGTTACTTTTTTCAACAATCTGAATTTCTTGATCCGTTCAATCACTCTCTCAACATGAATGCGAACCCGTGCAATTTGCCTGGTTTTAATTTCTTCTTCCCTGGTTAATTTATTCCTTCCACGAAGAAATGGTGGGATGTTTAGATCGAATTGTTTACATACAGAATATCTCGTATTATAAATCCACGGTCTGCCAATATCATGTTTCCTACCTCAAGTTTATCTAGGAAGCCCGACTTCTTCACAATATCATTGTCTGACATAGAAACCTTAAATGCATCTGATATGTACACGACCACACCACTAGGAGCTATGCCTACAAGACATTTATGTCCAGTGCTTCTTGTAACTTGAATACAAGTTACCCTGTCTACGAAAGTGCATGTACTATTCTACAAAAAACTCACAATAATCAATTATGACCCAGATATATTTGAACTTTGCAAAACAAGGTGGCATGTTCAGCTTGAGGATTTCACAACTAGGAAACATAGGCACAGTTATGCCATGTGCCAAACTGACACGTTATTGGTGGAGACTCCAAATCTGTAGGACAGGTCAGCATTCAACTGTCCAACATGCAGCCTTAACAGAGTGAGGAACAACTCGTCCATGGGGACAGTTTCCTCCTCGCACCTGGTCACTTACTTGGGGATTTGTCGCCATCTTCAGTGGTTGGTTCCAGTAAAACAGCTTATCCTTGACTGGACCCAAGAAATTTCACATACACATGAACTGCATCCACGTGAGCCCCATATAACATTTACATTACACATCATAGTTGCTAACGTCATTTAAACCAAAATTATTCCATGGTTTGCCTTGTTGACACTTTTCCAACTGTTTCCTTATATTAGTGATTTAATTTTTAGGCTTCACATTTTAAATTTTGACAGCCAATAGACCCGGGTCAAGAATGTTATCAGTTTGAGTGTGTTGATCAGAGCAGGGTAGTGACACAGAGCAGGGTAGTGACACCGAGCAGGATAGTGACATAGAACAAGGTAGTGGCACATAGCAAGGTAGTGACACCGAGCAGGGTAGTGGCACAGAGCAAGGTAGTGACACAGAGCGACGTAGTGACACAACAAGATAGTGACACAGAGCAAGGTAGTTGCATAGAGCAAGGCAGTGACACAGCAGGGTAGTGGCACAGAGCAAGGTAGTGACACATAGCAGGGTAGTGACACAGAGCAAGGTAGTGACAAAGAGCAAGGTAGTGGCATAGAGCAGGATAGTGGCACAAAGCAAGATAGCGACACAGAGCTGGGTAGTGACACAGCATAAGGTAGTGACACAGAGCAGGATAGTGACACACAGAGCAAGGTAGTGGCATAGAGCAGGATAGTGACACAGCCAGGTAGTGGCACAAAGCAAGGTAGTGACACAGAGCAGGGTAATGGCAAAGAGCAAGGTAGTGGTCACTAGTGGCACAGAGCAAGGTAGTGGTCACTAGTGGCACAGAGCAAGGTAGTGGTCACTAGTGGCACAGAGCAAGGTAGTGGCACAGAGTAAGGTAGTGGCACAGAGCAAGGCAGAGCAAGGTAGTGGTCACTAGTGGCACAGAGGAATGTGGTGGTCACCAGTGGCACAGAGCAAGGTAGTGGTCACTAGTGGCACAGAGCAAGGTAGTGGCACAGAGTAAGGTAGTGGCACAGAGCAAGGCAGAGCAAGGTAGTGGTCACTAGTGGCACAGAGGAATGTGGTGGTCACCAGTGGCACAGAGCAAGGTAGTGGTCACTAGTGGCACAGAGCAAGGTAGTGGCACAGAGTAAGGTAGTGGCACAGAGCAAGGCAGAGCAAGGTAGTGATCACTAGTGGCACAGAGCAAGGTAGTGATCACTAGTGGCACAGAGTAAGGTAGTGACACAGAGTAAGGTAGTGGCACAGAGCAAGGTAGTGGTCACTAGTGGCACAGAGGAAGGTAGTGACACAGAGCAGTGTAGTGGTCACTAGTGGCACAGAGCAAGGTAGTGGTCACTAGTGGCACAGAGCAAGGTAGTGGCACAGAGCAGGGTAGTGACACAGAGCAAGGTAGTGGTCACTAGAGGCACAGAGCAAGGTAGTGGTCACTAGTGGCACAGAGCAAGGTAGTGGTCACTAGAGCAGGGTAGTGGACACTAGTGGCACAGAGCAAAGTAGTGGCACAGAATAAGGTAGTGACACAGAGCAAGGTAGTGGTCACTAGTGGCCCAGAGCAAGGTAGTGGTCCCTAGTGGCACAGAGCAAGGTAGTGGTCACTAGTGGCACAGAGCAAGGTTGTGGTCACTAGTGGCACAGAGCAAGGTAGTGGCACAGAGTAAGGTAGTGGTTGAGCAAGGCTGTGGTCACTAGTGGCACAGAGCAGGGTAGTGACACAGAGCAAGGTAGTGGTCACTAGTGACACAGAGTAAGGTAGTGGCACAGAGCAAGATAGTGGCAAAGAGCAGGGTAGTGACACAGAGCAGGGTAGTGACACAGAGCAATGTAGTGACACAGAGCAAAGTGGTGGTGGAGGGGTGACACTTGATGAACGAGTAGATGTCACCAGCTGGCAGTGTTCTTGCTCTGGCTCAGCTCAGCAAGAATGTTGGCTACTTCTGTAGCATCCACCTGGTTCAACTTCCTCCTCTTCAATGACATGTTGAGTGGGGACCGTGGGTAGGGCGCTTCCGTATGCTTGCACATTTCTCTATCTGTTATCTATGTTATATTACACAGACAAACAAGAAACTGGTTCAAATGGGGCAAGTGTGATATCATTTGAAAGGTAATATTCTATAGTATCAGATGTTACATAATCCATTTTCAACAAATGTTAAGTAATCATTTATAATACAACTAATGATGTGACAATGATAACGAAAATATTTTATGAAAAATTCCATTAAAACATTTTTTACTAAATTTACTTTAATTTATAATCAGGCTTATTCAATTCTATGGAATTTAATCCCAGACTTAGTTAATTTACATGATATAAAAATACTAGGTATATTTAGGACTTTTCATTAAATTAGTAATGATTATGTTACTCATGTACGTCCGACACCAAAAAAGTTACATTCTTTTTTTAACCTCCACTGATGTTGGATGGTTGCAAGATTTTAGTAACCGAGATATAATGTTAGTTTTATTTGTTTGAACAAACAAATTGAAAATTGTTACTGACTATGCAATAATTAACCAGCAGTTATGGTGTCGGACGTACGTAAAAAATGTACGTCTGACACCCTATATGTCCGACACCATACACCATGCTGATTGGATTAATTTTTTAACAAAATATAAGTGTTTAAGTAATTTCTGTGTGATGTTAATAAACATTATCAATGCCATAGCCATTCTTAATCCATATAACTGGATTAGCACAACATTGGAACTATTTAAACCAACTAAGCCAAAATACAACTGGGGCACAACAAAAGCCATTGAACCAGACATTAAAAACTTAGAACAGTATAAAAATGGATTTAAAGCAGCAATAACCAATCTAAAACTTTATAATATCACTAGCCTTTACTGTCT
This sequence comes from Lamellibrachia satsuma, assembly GCA_033239005.1. Classification (NCBI taxonomy): domain Eukaryota; kingdom Metazoa; phylum Annelida; class Polychaeta; order Sabellida; family Siboglinidae; genus Lamellibrachia; species Lamellibrachia satsuma. The sequence goes on along the minus strand of BSQZ01000016.1, from coordinate 3,052,092 downwards.
GACATTATTTCCTGTAATCTGGCGGGCAGTGGCCATCTTTGTTTTGCCATGTGCGGATTGTCAAATTATGCCCAAGCCACTCTTTACTGCCTATGCATGAACAAATAGTGGAAACACCGAGACTGAAAGCAATGCCATTGTCTCGGGTGAATTACAGCACACCAAGCTTAAAGTGCTCATTTCATGGGTACACTCTTCACTCTCCATTTGAAGGCTAAGTATCCAAATTTATATCAAGACCATGATTTCAGTATTCTCAGGAGTTCTTAAACAGAGATTCCTATTCTCAAATCTCCACTTGTGGGAAGGAGAGAATGCCATGACATTCAGCTGGAATTGTTCAGCAACATCACATGACAAGGGCATTGTAGATGGAATTGGTGGAATGGTCATGTGAGCAGCTTAGTGCAACGTTCGAAGTGGAACAGGCAATGCAACTACAACAGTAGCATTTTTGGATCTGGCTGTACTACGAAATCCAGGAGTGAATGTCAAGTTTATCTGCCAGTAGCTAATACTCACCAGTTGCACTGCATATAAGCAAGAGGCAATAAGCATTTTTTTATTGCTGATACATCTGATTCACAGGATTTAAAAGAAGCAACAATTAGTGACAACTCTTTGGATGATAGTACTGATACCATTACTTCAGAAATTTGTTATGCACAACAGAAGTGCATCAGGAAATCAAAGTCTATATAGGTGACTTGGTGATTGTGAAGTTTGAAGGGGCAGATTTCCATGGTGAGGTCACAGATTTGTTTTTTTTCATAACAAGTGGAGAAATCAAGGTGAATGTTGACTGATGCACCAACTGTTGTTGGCAGTCCTGGCAGTTTGTTCTGGTGCATTTTATCTAAGGTCTGCCATTGTCTGGACAGTAGACAGCATCAATATTTTGGCTTTTAAGTATCAACATTTATATAGAAGATTCAATCTAAGCTCAAAAGTGTGTTTTATCATTGTAACTACTTTATGTAAGTATAATTTTATCTACTTGTTATGTTGTATTTCACACATATAATATTATGTCCGACACCAAAAAAATGCATGTCCGACACCAGACAAACTACTCTCTATTTCTTCAGTGTACTACAGACACAACACTTTATTGGATCTAGTCAAGAGATGAACTCCTGCCTTATCAGCATATAACGTAAAATTTCCAATATGCCCTCACACATAACACAGATTTTGACATAACCTTACTCAGGTGGAAAATTCAGGTTCATGTGAGTACGTCCGACACCATGCATGACTACAGGATGACTACAGGATGGAAGGAAGTTTACATATGACAATGATGTCATAGTTAGCTTCTGTAGTATATGGCAGCAAAAAGTTGTGGAACTTTCTATCTCAGCATGCAGTGTACAGCTAGTGTCTGAAATGTACGTCCGACCTGTGGAACTAGTGCAGTTTATATATTTCATTCCACATTAGATTGTTGATACTGACATTGCTAATTTATTCATGGGGTAAGGATCAGTTATAAAAAGCCTGGTACATTGTAACATGCCTCCAATTAGCATGGGTCGGCATGCTTCGGTTAACTAGACTTTAATGGCTGTCAAGATGTTGATTTGCTGTGCCTGTTACGTCACTGTTAGTGTTAGTCACTTGGGCCGGTGAAGCAGTGGTGCCTACAGTGAAGCAGTGGTGTCTATGGTGAAGCGGTGGTGTCTACGGTGAAGCAGTGGTGTCTATGGTGAAGCGGTGGTGTCTACGGTGAAGCAGTGGTGTCTATGGTGAAGCAGTGGTGTCTACGGTGAAGCAGTGGTGCCTACGGTGAAGCAGTGGTGTCTATGGTGAAGCGGTGGTGTCTACGATGAAGCAGTGGTGCCTACAGTGAAGCAGTGGTGCCTACGGTGAAGCAGTGGTGTCTACGGTGAAGCGGTGGTGTCTACGGTGAAGCAGTGGTGCCTACAGTGAAGCAGTGGTGCCTATGGTGAAGCAGTGGTGCCTACGATGAAGCAGTGGTGTCTACGGTGAAGCGGTGGTGTCTACGGTGAAGCAGTGGTGTCTATGGTGAAGCAGTGGTGCCTACGGTGAAGCAGTGGTGTCTATGGTGAAGCAGTGGTGTCTACGGTGAAGCGGTGGTGTCTACGGTGAAGCAGTGGTGTCTATGGTGAAGCAGTGGTGTCTATGGTGAAGCAGTGGTGCCTACGATGAAGCAGTGGTGTCTACGGTGAAGCGGTGGTGTCTACGGTGAAGCAGTGGTGTCTATGGTGAAGCAGTGGTGCCTACGGTGAAGCAGTGGTGTCTATGGTGAAGCAGTGGTGTCTACGGTGCCGCGGTGGTGTCTACGGTGAAGCGGTGGTGTCTAGGGGATCGGTGTGTTTATCTGTTCCTCCAATAAAATGCAAAGACACATGTATATGTTTTCAGTAACATTGTTGATACCAAAATTGCCTCGTATGCACACTTTGAGCCACCATTCACATTTTCCATGGTCCATGTGTGGCTTCAAAAACAGCACGAATGTCACACCCTTCATATGTTCTCGGTGTGCATAACAGCAATCATTCTCCTTAGAAACAGTGTCTTGTCGTCACCATCTGTCATGAGTGCTTGATGTATACGCACAGTTAATGATATTTACTGCACAAACAATGTGTAAGACTACGAGGTAGGTTGTACAACTGGGTGTTTTTGCAGAACAAAAATATGGTACATGCTCTAACATTTTAAAATGTCTTCTGCCCAGAGAACAACTTTAACTATTTACTTACTGTCAAAACATTAGAAAGTCATGCAAGACAGATCTTTTGATGTTTAGTGTTTTAATAAAATCATCAGTATTACATTAGACATTTCTATTTCTGTTCTGTTTAACGTTCACTTTGTGCGTCTTAAGGATACCTCACTGACTGCATTGTGCTTATCTAAGGTTCTTGTCTGCTGATAGTGTGTGAGCAACAAGCACTTCTCTGTAGCCAACCATACATCAAGCTAAAATTTTAAAGTTATAGTTAAAATCAGCCATTCCCTCGAAAAATAAACCTATTTCAAAATAAAATAAAGTGAAAAACGGTCATCATAAAAGCACAGACCATTCACAAGAACAACCCTAAAGCAATCTGATCACACAGGAGACAGGTGCACTGTAAACTTGATTTAAAACATAAAAATAACGTAAAATATCACAAAATGGCAGTCACAGACATTAGTCATTGTTCAATGTATTTCTGACTGTCTTCACCCAAGTCCCTCTACTAGTTGCGTCATTTAAATGTTCTGTCAAAATACATTGACTCACAGCAGTGATTACTGGTAACACTGGTACTATACATACTCCGTTCACTGGACTGTTATTGTCCTTGTCATCCACATCCAGTCTTTCAGTCTGTTGTATACTCTGTGTATTTCTTGCTGGAGCCACACACCTTGTCTACCGGGTACTTGATGGCATTCATCTCTATCTTGTGATGCGCGGCAGTCGGCAGGTCGATGTGACATTTCTCCGCTAGCCTCACGAGGTAAATGAGGACATCGCTAAGTTCCTGTGCCACATGTTCCCTCTCTGGGTCGGTCCAGCCTACAGGGGTGATCAGACTCATAAATGTAGATATAGGTGTATATGTGCATCAACATACAACGTCCTCGCTGCAAGAGGCGTCTGACTACAACAGTACCCCTGGCATATCTACCTGTTGAAACGTGGAAAATTCAGTTGCTGTGGTAACTAATAATATTGCTTGCTCAGATTTACAGGGCTCGCATATGGGAACTTAACTTTAATTGGTAGTCGACCCATCATTGCTGGTCGGATGGGAAATGATGAACATTTCATAGAAATACTCTGTGAAATTTGTGCAACATGTGCATCTATGTTGATAGAAATATGTTCTTCAAACTTAAAGAAGGCAGTAGAACCAGAGGACACAAAGCAGCATTAGTTAAGGAGCAGTGTAGGTTGGACATGAGAAAGTACTCTTTCTCACAGAGGGTGATAAATGAATGGAACAAACTGCCAAATGATTGTGTTAATGCTAGTAGTGTGAATATGTTTAAAAACAGAATTGACAGATATTTGATAAGGGTGGGCTACACATAGATGAGAAAATTGTTGGACTCTTGATAAGCCAATGGCTTCCTTGTCCACTCTGCTATCTGGAACTTGTTGTTTGGGATGGCAATCTTGTTAAATCTAGTACCCAGAAACACACAAACCAAGACAGATAGTGGGACTAAGTACAAATGATTCGACATAAATCCACACTTTGCGTGGGATAAACTGACAAATGTATGTTTTAATAGGTCGATCTGCCTAGGTACTTATAACTACTGATGCACCTGTTGTAAGAGATGAATAACCAGTTTCAAAATGGCAACTTTCTGTGCCTTTAAAAATAAAACAATACTTGTTATGATTAATCACAAACACTGTTTGTGATAACTGTGAATACTAAGACCACGAGCCTATACAATTTTTGTTGAGCTCGCAATCAAGAAGTCATTGCATGGCCCTGTTGTTGATGTATTTGCCAGTACATATCTAGTGAAAGCAATTCAGCTTTCATTATGTGGTAGAATACATCTGTATAATTATCATCTATTTATACATCAACTTCGACATAATACCCCACCACCCAGGAATTTCAAATATTTTTCAAATACCATCCCCATGGGCTTGCCTACAAAATGTCAGCCCGATACATGTGAAACTGACGGAGGTACGAGGGCACATAGTCACAACCTACCTTATTATATAGATGGCTCAACACTTAACAAGCATTAATATGCATGAAAATGTTCATCAAGTTGGTATATCATATATATTATGCAGTCGTCTTTCGGATCCATAAGGCCTCTTTGATCCATGTTGCATTTCATATAATAATAATGAACTTCTATGGATCCGAATGGCAACTCCAGTCATGAATCGAGATGAGGGGGATACAGACTGAGCCACTTATGGGACATCCTGCTTGTCAAGACAACCGGCGAGCAGAGGAAGAATTAGCCGTCCCAGAATTCCCGACGAAGGCTGCCAATGGCAGTCGAAATGTTGAGTAAGAGTTCTGGTTGAAGAAAATTGTAATTCAGAAGTATTAATATGTTCTGTGCGTTCCTAATCCAGTTGTTTACTAGTCTTTACATTTCAGTATCATTTTCCCACAAGAAAATTATTCCTGCTGCAGTACAGCAATGATCAATTCTGGATATGGCACCCCTTGCGGATATTAGTACTAATGCATGTGTGGCGCCACCTAGTGGATTACGTTAAAGCTACCATAAATATACATCAAAGGGTGGAGAAGGGTAATATCGCTAACCTGGCAGACCATCTTTTACTTCACCTCGCCACTGGCTGCAACAGAGGTCAACATGCATCATATATTACCTTTTAAAGCCTTTTAAAGCGATACTGGTGACAAATTCAGACACATAAAATAAAAGCTACAACTATTAACACCAACAAAACAAATACGCATCTTTGCAACTCAAAAACCTGAATGTAATGACTTTAAAACTTATATATTTGTTGTGCCATACTTATTAACTTATACTTATTAACTTATTATACTTATTAACAACTTCATTATCATTTCATAGTAAGCACTGAATAAGAATATCAAAATAATTACCATGATGTTTCTGACATTTACTCAGCTTTTAATCAGCATAGCTTTAATGCGAAACAAAAGATATGGCCATGCTATTTGCATCCAAACTCAACTTACGTAACATATTTTGGCCTTTGTTTATTAAACTTGTCTTCTTTCTGGCAAAATGTGTTTGTTTGAGACTTTGCATTGGTGTTGTGTATGTCGGCGTCCCTTAATACGTCACTTTAGTCTAGATCACCCTGTTTTATATAGAAGTGCATGTCAGGAATGGGGTAATTAACTTGAAAAGTTATTTAATTAAATTACAATTAACTCAGAAATTCTTCAATTAAATAACTGAAGCTATATTACGTTTCTCTACATCTGCTGAAGCCACAATTAGCCCTCAATTTATTATCCTACCAGAGGAAATTCTATTATCTAGGTCTTCCCTCCAATTCACAGGTTCCTGAATGACCACCCCACCCCAGTTGGTTCAGGGTCTATGTGCTCTGCAATGTTCTCCCTCCCATTCACACGTGCCTGAACCTTATCTCTCAGTGACTGGAATAGAGACTGCAGGCTTTCTTAAAAGACCTGGCTGTTAACTATCCAATCCAGTAATATCAACTGTTAAATGAGCACTTTTTGTCAATTAAATTAACCCCTTTTGATAAAAGTGAATTAATTAATTTAAATTAGCCTTAATGGAAAAGTTTATTTAATTAACTAGAGTCAATTAAATTAACAATTTTAATTAACCCATGCCTGCTGCACAAGCACTTATCATTCGTGCTGGTTAACATGTCACCCCTCGGTCATTCGGAGGAATGACCAGATTCTCCAACTTTTAGAACACATTCTGCGTAAACCACTGGAGTGATATTCTTGAGTTTAGTTGCATGTGGTTAGTTTTTATTATCTCATTTAGGTGCATTGCCCCCAAACCATGACTTGTGTTTCGCTTTATATATGCAGGTTTATTTACAGTACAACTGTTGCATATACCATTAGCTATATGAATTAGCACATTTTCTCAGCAGAAAATATAAAATAACGACACATCTTGTGAAAGACTGCACTCACAAAAGTTCTGCTAATTCACCGACTTCACCAACTAAAGCCAGTAGAAGATTCCGTGGCTGGTGAAACTTGCCCCAGTTCCGTTCCTTGGAGAACGCATTCTGCATCTGGCGACTGGAATGAAAAGCAATGTAAATTATTTGAAGGAATGAGATGAGAATGGTTAATTATCACAGGCTGCTGAGGACACAAGCAGCTACATGCTACAAACACATCACACACGAACAGCATTGCCGAGGACACACAAGCAGCAACATGCTACAAACACATCACACATCAACAGCATTGCCGAGGACACACAAGAAGCTACATGCTACAAACATATCATACATCAAGAGCATTGGCAAGGACACACAAGTAGCTACATGCTACAAACACATCACACATCAAGAGCATTGGCAAGGACACACAAGTAGCTATATGCTACAAACACATCACACATCAACAGCATTGCTGAGGACACACAAGCAGCTACATTCTACAAACACATCACACATCAACAGCATTGGAAAGGACACACAAGTAGCAACATGCTACAAACACATCACACATCAACAGCATTGCTGAGGACACACAAGCAGCTACATTCTACAAACACATCACACATCAACAGCATTGGAAAGGACACACAAGTAGCAACATGCTACAAACACATCACACATCAACAGCATTGCCGAGGACACACAAGAAGCTACATGCTACAAACACATCATACATCAACAGCATTGCCGAGGACACACAAGCAGCTACATGCTACAAACACATCACACATCAACAGCATTGCCGAGGACACACAAGCAGCTACATGCTACAAACACATCACACATCAACAGCATTGCCGAGGACACACAAGCAGCTACATGCTACAAACACATCACACATCAAAAGCATTGTTGAGGTCAACTGATATCTTACTGGATGTGACAAGATGTGACTTGTTACATTCAGTTAATTTTGTTTTTGTATAGCCTAGCTGATTTAATGTAACATATGATCTGCTTACCATCACACTGTAGCTAAAGCAACCGTATTAGTGTCAACCGCTAATGTTATTACTATTATTATTAGACAAAAATATTACATTAAGTTTCATACAACAGAAAATTGCCATATATTGTGAGCCTTATTTTACTGGTTATAAAAGACAAGTAATTCCTAGTTAATAGCAAATGTCTCAAGATTTGCTTTGAATCAATAAAATTAAATACAGCCTTTTCTGTTTAATATATCCACATTTTATACAAACATATGCTTAGATTGCAATAATTTTGTTGGTACACCGAACACTTGTCCAACCGATACATGTCGGTTCAAAAACTAATTTCTAGGAAGCCAATAATCTCTGAAATGGGACCGTCTTTGGAATCATCATTCGTCTACCATGAACACTAAAGTAGGCTCTAATAATGACATAATATATAGTGTCTGTCAATGTCGAGCCCGAGGCACAAAGACACCTATCACACGAAACTTGCTATTTGACGTTCGCCTGTTAGTGCTGCAAACCACGTCATAGACCCGGTCAATAACAATTTTATTTCCGACAACACATGTCAGTAATGATTTATGTAAATAAAAAAACTATTGTAGTCATTTCTAATTGTGTTTCAGAATCGGAGAGTTGAAGTTTACACGTTTGTTCACCCCCCCCCCAGCAGTTATACTTGTCTTCTTCTTCCGTGTAGCAGCCACGATCATTTTGCTGATCATTCTGCTGCTTTTGGGGATGTGTATTCCATTGGTGGTTAGAGACAATAAAAAGGGGGGTCTTAGTGGTCTTTTAGCATAATTCTGACACCTCTGCCAGAGAGGAACCAGAAGACAGGGACAGGAGCTCTGATTGGTTACAAATGTTCCAATCTCTGATTGTTCTGGAGAAGGAGGAGTAGAGGCGGTAGTTGGTTCTACATGAGATTCATTTGTAGGCCTGCCTTGCCCTTCTGCCTGCTTTTGTGGTGGATTTTTGGTGCTGGAGATGTTCACAGGACACACTGGCGGTGTTTTCGATGATTCCAGAGAACATTTTTAATCATGCCTTTTTTCTGCGCTCTGCAATTGTTGACCGTTTCATTTCATTCGTTTCATATTGTGCATGCTGTCGGTTGGATGATATCTGTGGAGCACGAACCTGGCTACCCTGCGCTGGACCTTTTCAAGCTTGACAATGTCTTTTTGTTGGTGTGGATCCCACACAGTGCTGGCATATTCCAGCATATGTCGTACTAAGGACTTGTAGGCTTGAACCTTGATGTCTGATGAACAATTATCTCAGATTTCTCCGGATGAAACCGAGTGCTTTTTCTGCTTTCTGCGTTTTCTGGAGCAGAGTGTCATCAGCAAAGTCTTGGTTTTGTTTTTACTATATGGCAGATGATTTATGTTAGGAACAGGCTTGGTCCGAGGATGGAACCCTGAAGAACACCAGATTGATATAGGATGACATTTCCAGTTCCACAACTGCCTGCCTTTGGTCTTTCAGGAAGTTCATGATCCACGCATTTGCTTGTCCCCTGATGCCGTAGTGGTCGAGTTTGTGAGTAAGCAGGCTGTGGTTCACCTTATCAAATGCCTTAGTGAAATACATGAGGATGATATTTGTCTGGAGAACTTTTTCAGTGTTCTCTGTGAGTTCTTCAACGAGTTCTAAGAGTTGCATTTCGCATGACCTACAATTCCTGAAGCCATGCTGTAGTGGGCTGAGAATGTTGTTCTTCTCCAGGTGATCCATCATGTAGCTGATCAGAATGTGCTCAAAGACAAAGGTTTTACTGGGAACACTGGGGAGGGATACAGGTAGTTGGCTGGGTCATACTGCTCTCCTTTCTTGAAGATCAGGACCGCATGGTCATGGGCCACCCTTCAGTCCTCAGGTACTATATGGACCCGGTCAATCAATTATGAATTTGTGTAATTAAACAAAAGGTGATGAATACAATACCATGCCTTTGGGCCGCCTATGACTATGCCAAACTATCGCAGTCATAACCGTATTTCAGAATTGGAGTTGAAGAGAGAGTTGAGATGTTTACATTTTTGCTTACTCCCCCTAGTGGCTATACTCCACCTAATGTTTAGTCCCCCTACGATTACGGTCTCTAGAGTCTGTATATGACGTGCGAGTATGTCTCCGCCTACGCCTACGCCTACGCCTACGCCTACGCCTACGCCTACGCCTACGCCTACGCCTACGCCTACGCCTACGCCTACGCCTACGCCTACGGTGACTATATCTACAAGTTTGAAGTTTCTCGCACTCGTCAACTTACATTTGTTCTAAAGTTGGTTCCTGACTAAATGTGAAGGGAGGATCATCTTTCGGGGGCACTGTGTTATCGCTCCACATTTCTGTGCAATTAATACCATCACCATTTGTAGCTGACATCGTGTTAGAAAATTTACGTTCAGTACTGAGCTACTAAACCTTCTCGAGCAATCCGCCGGTTTTACCGCGAGCAGACGACAATAGCTTAGCTGCAGGTAGTCGTCCATCGGGTGAAAATACGTACGATGCTAGAATTGGACTCACTCACGTCCGCCGAGTTGTACATGCCTACAGTAGCATGTGGAACTCAATATAACGTGCGTGTGTACGTGTGGGTGGGTGCATGTATGTTGGGCGGCTGAATATAATAATGGAGCAAGTTAGAATGGCATACACGAATTATCCGGCGTTGCTCCTGAAGAAGAGGCAGTCATGATGTTTAAGTCTTTTCAAGTTGAAGTAATATGTATTAATTAAGCACTGTTTTATTATTGTATGGTCTATGGATATCTACAATACATTCGAACGCACATTATCATTTTGAGCTATACATTTCTTCGATGTTTTCGTCGGACTGCACACATGTCAATGCACTAACAGTAAACAATTTCAAAACAAAATATCAAAATTACTGCCATATCCAGTACTGATTGGCCCGGGCCTATATATGAGCCAGCAGGCTCCCTGCCTCAAACCCTTCCAATTAAGGTATGATTCAAGGTATGTACGTTAATTGCTGTGTTCTTCTTTGCTCGTTGGCGATTCGTTATATATACAGCGCTTTAATTGCGCTATATCCACAGGATTTAAGAAATTATGAAACAAGAAATTAAAACGGACACAACTATATAGACATATGGGGTCCGAACCGGGAGGACTATAGCTAGGGGCCGCCAAATAGTTTGATGGGTATACATATCAGGCCAGTCATCAGGGTTTTAAAACGGGGGTTAGAGGGTTGCATGTCGCCTATAGGCCTACCTGTATGCACAGCATGTTGAGGCTAGGCAGAATATTGACCTTCCCACGTAATTATAATGACATATTTGTAGAAAATATAATAAATATTTCTGATTTCTGAAAAAAAGTTACGGAGATAGACAACCTATAATAAATTCACAATTATTTTTTCGAAATAGTTGTGTATCAAGTAAAACATAATAAAGTATGTCTTTTGTCTTAGAAGATTCGACTTAAATTCATGTGGTGAATCTAATAATAATAATATACTTTATTTATTCACCATCAAATCCGGGACTAGTGCCCCGTTCACGGGTGATTACAAATCGGCGAATCTACTCGGCAACATATCGGATATCAACTCGCTGCAGCTACGCATTTCAACATTTGTGAAGGTTACAAAATCATGGCGGCTTTGAGGTTGTACAGCGTTGGGAAAGCAGGTTTGTTGTATTTATTGTGCTAAATAATTTGTTAAAATAGTGTGATACATATGGCGCACGCCTACTGTGATTATTCGTAACCTTCACTGTTAAAACAACTCGGTTGCATATTATTTAGTGCAAGTTTACATAGTATCTCTGTAAGCAGTCCGTCGGCTGTCAAAAAAATTATGTCCGGCGTAACCGGTATCTGTCCCGGGTCCCGGATGGTTCGGCCCATGACGGGTTCGGCACACGCCGACGGATGGTTTGGCCTAGTTGATTCGGCTCATGCAGACGGATGGTTCGGCCCACTTCACTGACACTGTCGCTATTGAATTATGTGTGCGTGCGTGCGTGCGTGCGTGTGTATATCGTGTTGACTGTTATAGTAGTGTTGGAAATGTATTTGTATTGGTAGTTGTTAATAAAGAAAGAAATTCCACCTGTTGGTAAAGGTGCATTAACCTGGCCGAAATTATTAACGCTATTAAATTACATTTTTACCTCATTTTTTCGATGCTAATGTGTTCTTTGCATCCTTCCCCATCGGATCAGGTACAAAACTGACGTATATTTGCAAAAAATATTGTGTTTGAGCGCACTTTTAGTGCCCAAAACAATGCTATACCGGCAATAGCCGGTGTTCTTAATATGGCGATCATCCAAAATGTGCTGTAACAATATCACGGTGGCATCAGAACCGGAAAGGTGATTTCGCTGTCAAATATTTCGTACCGCAGTATAAGAAAATACGAAAAATAGAAGAAAAAGTGCAATTTAATGTTACAAAAAAACTCTAAAAATCAACAATTTAATGTTAAAAAGACCCCAAAAATCGAACCGGACAGGTTATTTCACTGACAAATATTTTGTACGCAGTCTAAGGGGAAAAAAGTAGAGTTCAATTTAATTTTGAAAATCCCAAAAAAATCCACCGACAAATATCTCGACAAAAAATATAAGATAGTGTAAAAAAAAAGCAAAGACATCGCACATATATCAAAAAATTATTAAAAGTTCACAGATCGTGCGAATATTACACATTAGCATCGAAAAAATGAGGTAAAAATGTCATTTAATAGCGTTAATAATTTCGGCCAGGTTAATGCACCTTTACCCATCTGTTTTCAATATATCTGGCATTGTGTTGTTGGACTGCGTAAATGGGATGACTGATGGTTGTGTTTGAAGATTGTTTTCGATATTTCACAGACAAGGTTAAATGTGTAATAGCACCGTATATTATATATATATATATATATATATATTATTAATTAATATTGACTTTACTATTTAAGGTTGTCAACCGACCGACTAATATCAGCACATGTTAAACTTTTTGGCTTGTATATTTAATAGGTATATTTGGTACTATCTATGAAATAAAATGCTACCGATATTATTTGATGATTAAATAAGATTACTGCCTAGCAAAACTAGCGAATGTAATAAATGAGTAATATTGGTTCAAAACCCCAATTACAACACAAACAGAACTTTACAATTCGTTAGTCGTTTTGGCCCATGGAGCCCGCTGGCACCAGCTGCATATACAGATGGTTCGGCCCATGCGAGCGAAACCCTTCATGGTTCACCGGTTACGCTGTTGGATGGTTTGGCCCATGGGCCGAACCTGTTAATGGGCCGAAATATCCGACACCCTCTGTCCCGTGTTGGAAGACAGAAGTATAACTCTGGAAGACAACAAAGACAGCAGATGGCTGAATTAGGACTGACAGGATACGTAATGTATAGGAGAGAACGAATAGGAAGAAGGGGAGGGGAGTTATTTTATATATTAAGGAATCTATTCAGGCTTACAAAATAAAGTAGAAAAGAAAGAGAAGCAGATTGCGATGTCCGATGAAGCTGTTTGGTGCCATATTATGAATATAGACATATAGTTATAGGAAATTCAACATTAACTATTGGATTAGTTTACCGAAGTCCAAGCATAAATACAAAATGCTATAAAGGAAGCAAGTAAAGGAGAATGTATCATTATGGGAGACTTTAGACACATACAATTACAATGGAAATCTAGAGAGTACAGGGGAGAGGACCAACATTTTTTATTGTCTAGTAATTGCTTAATAATAAATAAAAAGTACGCAAAGTATGTTTTTAGCCGTGAATATGCACAAGTACTTAACTTTATTTTATTCATCATAGTTTATGGTTTATCTTCGTTATGGACGTATGCATAACACAATTCTCAACAGTGCAAACTTGATAGGGTTACCACATTTTGACAAATATTTGAACTACACTGGATATATATCATATATAACTCACAATATATTAACTAATGCCATTGTTTTCACTTAATGTTGTAATTAATATTATTGTCAGTGACTGCTCAAGTACACGTTTGTTTACAGCCCACACAGTGCTGCACCATGCTGCTCGTCCCGTGGCTGTGACTGCCAGCAGGGCCTTCTGGAGTAAGTCATGGTCACTGTACTCACTGCCTGCTCACTGGATGTCCTTCGTGAACAATCTATATTGCTTCAAAGCTATTTATGGATGCTACTTAGACTCACAGAACCTCCATTCCACTTGCCAGTCTATTTATGTAATAAAAAATCTGGTAAAGAATAATCTTAAATGTACAAGTTACAAAAGCTGTTTGTAAAAAATGTGGAGATTGATCTCACAGTTAAATGCAGTTCTAAGGTCAGTGGAATCAGAACATGCGAGGCATTTGCAGAATGTTGTCATTTGTAAATAAACTATGGTATCAATCACTTATCACAAAATTACTGTCTCACAAACTACTTGGAGTTGGACCACAAAACTCAGCTGCAAGATTTATTCATTTAAATACAGAGAACAAGTGATAATTGTTTAGAGTTTGAGACGGAACTCCATGCAGTTCATGTCAAGCATAGATTATTATTAGTTTATTCCCAACACTAGCTACTCTGTAGTAGGAGTGTATGTCATACTGCTTGTGATGTACAATGTTAAATTGACTAAATGTCACATTAAACAATGTTCTGTACGACATGTTTGCAGAACAAGTGAGTCCCCCCGACCCTTCGTATGAATGGAGGGAGATGACAGACAAGGCCGCCAACACTATATTCATCTTAGAGATCTGCAAAGGTATATCTTGTTTTGTTCCTGTCATAATGATGCTACAAATACACTTATTTCAAGAGTATCGATGTATTCTTCTAACTAAAATTTACAGCATTAAGTGAACAGGTGAACTGAAGTCATAATTTGGCTACATTTACTTAAAAGTCTGTTGAAGTGTTGAATATACAATTATGTAATATGCTGTTATCAGTCAGATGAGTGAGGTATTCAGTGTACATACCACCATTCAGACAGCCATAATAGAATTATACCCAATCGACTGACCATTAATTTCATATGTTTGGATATAATATATATGTATTTTATTTAGGTGTTTCACAACTCGTTTGGAGCTAAACTGCCTGTAGCTTTAAATTTCATGAGATGTAACCAGTGTCAGCACCATCTGGTGAACAAACATGCGATTTAACAAAATGTGAGTAATGGCTGTTGTAAGCAGGCCTGGTGGTATAGCTGAGCTCACATCCTCACCAACGTACAATGGGTTACAGGTCTGGGTATCACCCTGAGCATGTTGTTCAAGGAGCCCGCTACACTTAACTACCCCTTTGAGAAGGGGCCGCTCAGTCCACGCTTCCGTGGGGAGCACTGTCTGCGACGCTACCCTTCTGGAGAGGAGCGTTGTATCGCGTGCAAGCTGTGTGAAGCCATCTGTCCAGCGCAGGTGCGTACCTCTTGCTCTGGGGGATAGTCCTCACTGTAGGTCTCCAAAGTGGGCTGGCAGTAGTCTGTATTGACACCAACAAAGTTCTTCACAAATCTGATTTTGATAGTTGACAATATATTCATAGTAGATTGTGTTTCTGTTATGCTGATGTTTCAATATCATACATTCTATTCAATGTTATTGAGACCAGTGCATCTTTCAGACCGCTGAAGGCATTGTTTGTTTCCTTCAAGCAAACACTATGAAAACCATATAATGGGCAGTGTAAACAATATTTGTGTAAACTATAATATTATGTTATTAATGTACAGTACTTATGGCAGTTGCTCAAGAGTCATGACTAAATGATGTATAATTTAGTTTGAAATAAAAAAATTTACACATTTTCAGGAGTGAGATTTAGCAAGTCATGGAATGTAGCCAGTGGGGCTACCAACCTTGCAAAGTGAAGTAGCCCGACAGCTTCTTAGGTAGCCCACTTGCTAACCAATACCTTGATGATAGAAAGTAAATAGTTTGTAGATAGAATGTATGAACGACATCAACAAGAAATAAAAACATCAAAAATAAACAGTTTTGAAACATTTATTTTCAAGGCAGGATCAGTACAATGTAATACATAATACAGAATAAAATAGAGCTACTCTTGAGTGCCAAATAATAGTATAGGCCAAATAACAGTATAGGGTGGCAAATCGGTCAAACTTAATAATAGCATAGTGCCGAATAAGGTAGGGTAGCAGACTCTTCAAAACAAATAATAGTATGGTGCAAAAAAGTCACTAGTATATTTATCTTTTAACGCCGAAGATATCTGTCACCATTTCTACTCAACGTAAAGCCAAGGTGTCCTTAGAAACTATGCGGATCGCTGTTATTTGTTTTTTTTCTGCTGACTATACATAAACTTTGTGCGTATTCGCGTCGCCACAGTTTTATATCTGAGAAAAACCAGGGAATTTTCTATTTTTAAATGGATATTAAAGTTTTATTGAATTGAATACCCAAGGCCAAGCCCAATCCAGGAGAAACCACCACCAGTATATTAAAAAAGAACGGCTGCAATTTACGGTGGATTTACACAGTGCTAATGGGGTTTTAACTAATAATATACCATTTGAGCTCCCAAGAACTAAGGATTCTAACCGATTCACCTAATCATGGAAATCTGACGCTTTAACACTTCAGAATCAAAATCTAGGAACCTCGGAAGCACGGATTCCAGCTAAATTCACGACTGTCATTCAAGTGATTTTAGCGTGAGCAGTAAACTGCTCCGTGGATGATTGATTAGCACAAACAATAGGGGGTGAGACTGAGAGCAATCAATCTAAAAAATTATGCCCTGCATAATTTGCCACGATTATCAGAGAATATCGGTATAGGCTGGCACAAATGTTTAAATCTAATAATAGTATATTGCAAAATAAGGTGTGTATAGGGTGGCATTTTTCATCAAATAAATACGCGTATAGGGACGCTTAGTTATTCGGCACTCGAGAGTATACAATTGTACACATGTGACATATTGTTTTGTTTTCATAACATCATGACATCAGGTCCTGTGAACTGAACAGTTTACAGGACCTGATTTTTCACAGGACCTAATTTTACCTCCAAATATTACTAAAACGGTGTCACATGCACCACGTGGATATATATATATATATATATATATATATATATATATATATATATATATATATATATATATATATATATATATAGTGGCGCCATGAGGCACCATCCTAGAGAAACTTTAACCCGGTGATCTGTCATCAAGCCATATGTGTTGTGTGTGTGTGTCCTGTCATCAGACCACATGTATCATATGTGTTCTGTCATCAGACCACATGTATTGTGTGTGTTCTGTCATCAGACCACATGTAGTGTGTGTGTGTTCTGTCATCAGACCACATGTATTGTGTGTGTTCTGTCATCAGACCACATGTATTGTGTGTTCTGTCATCCGACCAAATGTAGTGTGTGTGTTCTGTCAGCAGGCCACATGTAGTGTGTGTGTGATCTATGTCAGGCCACATGTAGTGTGTGTGTTCTGTCAGGCCATGTGTATTGTGTGTGTGTGTTCTATGTCAGGCCACATGTAGTGTGTGTGTTCTATGTCAGGCCACATGTAATGTGTGTGTTCTATGTCAGGCTATGCGTATCGTATGTCTTCTGTCACCTGTCTGCTTGTTCTTACATTTGTATGTTCTGTAACCAGGCTATCACAATTGAGGCAGAACCGAGAGCTGATGGCAGTCGCCGCACGACACGATATGACATTGACATGTCAAAGTGCATCTTCTGTGGTTTCTGTCAAGAGGCGTGTCCAGTTGACGCTATTGTTGAGGTAAATTTGCATGTTATAATGCATTCAATGCTGATGTGTTTCACTGTGTAGTACTAATGCATCGACAGTAAAGGTATGTTGCATGTCTGGTAAAACTGCCAGTAATTAACAGATTTTAAAAAAATATTTTTTTACATCACGTTGAATTAGTTGGTTTTATACTGGGGAATTTTTGGGTAAAATTTATGCTGAATAATCTTTTCTAATTATATTGCTCTACAAAAGTGTGCAGTATCGACAGGATGTATGCAACATGTTACTTTTTTTATTTAATTATGTTTTGTGGCGGCATGAATGTATTATTAATGCAATGCCACCCTGGCACTGCCCTTGTTGTGACAGGGCCCCAACTTTGAGTACTCGACGGAGACCCACGAGGAACTGCTCTACAACAAGGAGAAGCTGCTGGACAATGGAGACCGCTGGGAACCAGAGATTGCTGCTAATCTGCAGGCTGACTATCTCTACAGATGAACCCCTGCACTATGCTGCAGATGTCACTGAACATTCTACATGTCGCAGACGTCTGTGTAGCTTCTCAGTAGGCGTGTTGACTTGGAACCAGCAGATTTCTGGCATCCTTGGCGTATCTATATTGGTTGGATTTGTGTCAGATTGGAACCCAATGTAGTTTGGGTTTCATATTGATTGAAACCGAAATTAAGGATTCTAGGGGGTGGTATTAAAGTGTAATGATATAAAACGTGGATCATTGTTGTAGTTTTTTATTTGTTTGCCAAAGTGATAATGATATTTAATGATATCATTGTTTGTAATTGTAAAGTAATCTTTAGCAGATCCAGGCCCTGAAAATGGGATGCCCAGTTCCCAACAAGACACCAGGGATAGCATTTGTAGTTATCCAAATTTTCACAGGGACAGCACTTTCTGGACTGCAAAGTGGAAGGTAAATGCAAAATGTACATAAATGAAGAAATGGAAATAATTTCAATGAGACAAAATATACTTCACACATGCATTACAAAGGAATTAGTATGTCCAAAGAAATTAAGACGCACTATATGACAACGATGCAATAGTTATAATTCAAATCAATATTTTGGGTGGGGGCTTGAATATTTGCTAGAATCCAGGCGCGAATTTAGCTTTGGTAGTCGGTCCTGCTCCATCCGTGCAAAGTGACCTACCTACATCATCCGCCTTCTTACTTTTCTTCCCATTAGGTGAAGTGCATCCCAATCTCATCCCTCGGGTTATCCATCCGTCTTCCACCCACCCTCTTTGCTCCTGTAATTATCCGCACCCAGTTGTCCTCGCAAGCTTAAAGGTTCTGTTGTTGCTCTGTCGGTGCCACCGCCTCAAGGCCACACAGGCACCTGGATGTTACATAGCTCTGTCAGTGCCACCGTCTCAAGGCCACACAGGCACCTGGATGTTACACAGCTCTGTCAGTGCCACCGTCTCAAGGCCACACAGGCACCTGGATGTTACACAGCTCTGTCAGTGCCACTGTCTCAAGGCCACACAGGCACCTGGATGTTACATAGCTCTGTCAGTGCCACCGTCTCAAGGCCACACAGGCACCTGGATGTTACACAGCTCTGTCAGTGCCACTGTCTCAAGGCCACACAGGCATGTCGGCGTTACACAGCTCTGTCAGTGCCACCGTCTCAAGGCCACACAGGCATGTCGGCGTTACACAGTTCTGAAAACAGAAGTTACTCATAAATGTATTATTTCAAGATATCTATGCTGGCATACGGTTGTGTAGTTGTAGTATGTAATACCAAAACATTAATGACTATTGACAACACCAATTAAATATTTTGTCCGTCTTGCCCCACCCCTGTGGGAAAAATGCCCCCTCTTATAGGGCAAGAAGCCCCTCCCCATGAGCGTGCGTCCTCTGCCATAACAGTAACAGTCTCCATTGTATGAAATAGGAATACTGAGATGCAACAAGTTATTGCTGAATGTAAAAAAACACATTGTGTGTTATTTTATCTATACAGGCATGTTTAGGCAGACAAAACAACGCACAACTGAAATTATTCCCACACCTCCCGATATCTACAGTTCACGAAGGGCTCGCCGCATATGACAGTGACACACGGCTATGTCTACAGTTCACGAAGGGCTCGCCACATATGACACACGGCCATGCTTCCTCTTCGTTGTTGGTACTGACGCGTCTTCTCTTGCTTCTTCATTGCATCTTTGGTTCCGTTCTGTTCGTCATCTTTCCCTTTAACTTTTCCTTCCCGTTTGCTGAATCACGATCAACGAGTTCAACTTGTGTGTGATACATTCCAGTTTATTATGAAACAATAAGAAGTTAAATGGATGTAGTGTTCACGATGTGGCACCTTTAAAACCATATGACAATGATACAATGGTAATAATTCAAGTCAATATTGTGGGCGGGGGCTCGAATATACAAGACAAGATACAGACATGATTAAAATGTTATTTTATATGTTTCCAGACATGAGGAAAAGTCGGCAACCATTTGTAGCATACTTATGGTCGCCATCTTGTTTTCTTTACATTTTTTCATATCAATTATGGTGAAATCGAATTCCTCATGTCTGGAAACATATAAAATAACATTTCAATCATGTCTGTATTTTGTCTGGTTGGGAAGATATGATAAAAAGTTGATTTGGGCGGCCATTTTTGATTTTGTTTTTCAAAATGCTCAAGGGTGAGAACTTCACACCCCCTGGATGTCATTATATATATGCTAGAGATGAATAATCAGCAAAGAAAAAACTATATCAGGCAAAAAGGGGTTACCCCCCTCGGCTGCTGGACTATGACTGAAGGAACCACATTGACTTTTATTGTTTACTGTTTATGACTGGAATTGTTAAACCAACAAAACTAGAACTGTCCAACCCTTTTGCTTTAGTGCGCTGCTGAGCTTGGGTTTCATGAAGATTTTAGCTCAACAGAAGTTTGTATTGTATTGTATTGTATTGTATTGTATTGTATTGTATTGTATAGGTCTACGTTGGAAGTCGGCGATCCTCATTCACTTTCCTCATTTTGTACGATGTCATGGCCACAGCTGATGCTGTCAGTTCGGCGGAAACACTGATATCCAGCGATCAACCGCTAGTTGTAGAACGGTAAAATGCCGCGTTGCCACAGAATTGAGCGACGCACGAAATTGGGACACGCAACTATGCAACCTAGATTCGCAACATATCGTAAAAATGGGGGGTACGCTTATTAGTGTATGTACGCTTATTAAGGCGAATACGGTATATATTTCTGTCCGTAACAACTCCTTGTACCTTCCTCCCCCATAACAGTAACGGTCTTTCTCCACTGTATGAAATACGAAAACTGAAATAAAACAAACTATTTCTAACTGTAAAAAAGCAATGTGTTTTATTTTATCCAGAGAGTCATCAAACACGCATCATTTAATTACTCTCGGACTCGCTGTTTGGGCAGAAAAAACCGCACTCCTGGCGTGTAATCATTGTACAACTGAAATTGTACCCACACCTCCCGATATCTACAGTTCACGAAGGGCTCGACGCATATGACGATATGATGTAGATATATGTTAATTCCCGCACGTAAAATGATTAGTGCCTTCATTTTGTAAAAAATAAAAGGAACCGTGTGCACTAAGATGAATGTAAAACAGGTTGCACGGTGTTAAAAGGATGTGTTTGTTTCAGCACAACCATGAAAATATACAATTTTACATCAGCTATGCAGACAAACTGCAAATGCTGATTGTTTTCTTAACTGTCTATTTCATCTGTATGTGCTTTTGGGCAGAATAGGCATTAAACAGAATAAGCACTAAGCAGAATAGGCATTAAGCAGAATAGGCACTAAGCAGCAGCATTGTATGCACCCACGTGGGTATTATTAATACTACAATAACCCATTTTATACACACATTTTATTCATAATTACAGAACAAGCAATACTCATGCAGGTCAGGATTTACCCAATGTTCACACATCCTGTTGCCAGTTGCCCACAGGCGGCACAATGAATGCCTTGTCTTTAACATCAACACAAACCTTGTGTTAAAATAGCTACCTTATAATGTGTTGGAACTATATGTCGAGTGACTATGCGGTGCATATTTATTTGTTTCGTGCACAAGTACATTTCCACTGACAGTGCCGTATGATCTGTGCTCCATGTCCGCTTAATCCTACTAAAGTATTTCTGTTTTGAGCTGTCCTTGATTGTGCAATGATAGAAACACGAATGTCCGCCAGCGTGCATGATATATAATAATATTATGCTTCGAAAGCAGTAAGGAGCTTTCGTTAACAATGAGAGTCAGATCAAATAAATAATTTCGATCCGAGCACATTTTATGCAGCCTCTATAATTATTATAATACGACTTCGTGTGGGAGAACACTTCAAAATATCGATTGTTTTGTGGTATAATACTATAATATTATAAAGACTTGTCAATACTGCTGATTGACAATAACTTCAATGCACATTTTAATGGAACTGATTAATACTATAACAATAGATAGCGCATTCCAGTGTCTGTATAAGCTAAACAAGATGTATCCTTTTCCTTACCGCTAAATAGAAATGCAACTTAAAATAAGACATTTGGTAATATAAACCGTTTCCCATCTACTACCAGTACCAACCTACATTGTCGTACACTCATGACATTTCAATGGTGATGTTTTCCCATTTTATTTTTAATGAAGTATAAACCAGGTCGGGACAGTGCAGCTCGACTGGCTGCCCAAAGCATGGTTTATCTTCTCTCCGGTTCAAAACGGTCTGTAAACCAAACATTTTATAGAGGAGCTCATGGATTCGAGCATTCTGTGTTCATCTTTGAATCGATGTGTGTGTCGTCAGCGGGCAGTTTCGATCCCGAATGAGCGTACGTCATGGTCTCTGCCTGTTCTATGGTGTCCGGAAGTCTCTGGTGGAGAGTTTCAGGCAGGGACAGCGCGAGGAGACCTCCGACCAATGACAACGCTCCAAACACAAGGAGCGGAAACTGCACGAACGAAGTGGCGCCCTGGAAGGACAGGAATGACGTCACAAAAGGATCATGCTTTTTGCGGAGATTTATGGTAATGTTTTAAGACAATAAAATGATAAATTCACCGTTGAGAAGGATTATTATAATTATACCAATTCCAGTTTCAAAATTACCTTTTACGTAACTCGTGTTTAGTTACTTAATAACACATTAGTTTACTGATTTTATATTTGCAAGTTAGGTTGTAGCCAAGACTTTAGATGCAAACAAATTGAACTGTACACGTTTTTGTGTACGCCAATTGGTCTACTTATACCCTCAGCATGTTGAGGCTTGGCAACATTTTGGGAGAAGAAGAACCATATTTCGAGTACCCATGGAAGACACCTTCTCTTCTCTGATTTTGTCACACGCTAATGATGATTGAAATTATGCTTAAATTAACAGTGAAACTTCAATAATGTCAGTAAAACAATCCATTAGAACCGGTTTAGGTTGGAATTCGTATTTTAAGGAACACTACAGCTGAAGACTGGCAGGAAGTGGCTAGCGACTGATACTGACTCACCAGTAGAACGACCTGTGGGGAAACTACCCCTCCCAGGCGGGTGAAGAACGCGCACACCCCCACGCTCGTGTTTCTGGAAACAAAAGTAATCAGAGAAACGTGGTACATAACATCAATGTCGCCAACTTAAACTGTGTTCACCTATTCGGTTCACGTATCTGTTTTAAATTATATTATTCAGACAATGGAACTGCGTAATTGTAATAACGCATATCGGTCATAACTGAATGCTTCGTAACGTATACTGATCAACACTGACAATGAATTCATTATTAATAATCATTTCCAAAATATATATTTAGTAGGAGTGAAAAATTTAAAAACGCATAATTATGTCTACTCTACATTATGCATTGTTCAATGTATGTTGACGTACAATGTATATAGTGGATAATACAGTGACAATATTGTTCACACCATTATTACTGGAAATACTATACAAGAAGCAGACAGAAAGTCCTATATTTTCCATCTTGTCAGCTACAGACAGAGGAAACAATTTAGGCGATGACGCATCATTCAGTATCAAACGAGTCATCTTGCTACATGAAGTAGGTCTACGTTACCTGATGACTGTGGGAAAGACTTCGCACGTGTAGATATTGAGCACAGCAAAGCAGGTCATTATACAGGTGCGGCTGACCAGGGCAAGGGTCGTCTCCAACCAGCCGATGTCTAATCATAATAATGAAAAAACTGTTATACAGCCTAAATCCTCCAGAACCCGATGATTCTTACATATTCCGTAGAAATGAGGAGATCTGTCTGTAATTCGTCAGTAGCTTTGTAGCAATTTATATGACTTTGAATTGTAAGTTTTACATTGAAATTACAAAACAACCGCACTGCATGCCGGACTTCAGTTTGAACACTAAAACCCTCACTTGCTGTGTCAATGAAACACTCGATGTTCGCCGTATTCTGCCATATTTTGGATATATATCATACTTATTACATACAATTATGTGATTTTATGTAACAGTAATGCATCAGTTATCGTCCTGTTGAATTTGTTTTGTTTTCATTACATATTTCTGAAAGGTATTTACCTAGGTCTTTGGGTATGAAGGCTCCCATTGCAGAAGACACTCCGGCCACAAACAGAAGCACACAAAGGGGCTTCTTTCTTCCAAACCTAGCAGTAGCAGTAGGATAGTTGAATATCAGCATCGATATTTAAAACAACGGACATCGGTGAGTATCAACCACGGACATTGTGAGTATTAACCACGAACATTGGGAAGTATAACCAGAAACATTGGTGAGTATTAACCACTACCATTGATAAGTATTAACCAAGAACATTGGTGAGTATTAACTACGCATATTGGTCAGTATTAACATCGAACATTGAGAAGTATTAGTCACGAACATTGGTGAGTATTAACCATGAACGATATGAATATTAACCATGAACATGGTGAGTATTAACCACGAACATGGTGACTATTAACATGTTTGTACTACGGCTACCCTCAGCCCAAGAACAATGTGAATTGAGCAAATTGAAACAATGGTTTATGGTAGTTTACGATTGCATGAGAATATTACATAAGGTATTGTTAACATGGCGATATAATATCTAAAAAGACATTACATTGTGTAGACCACATCTGGAACAGTATCTAGGTAGACATTGTACATCAATAAAACCTAGCAATTAAATGGTTTTGATTCGATTTCACGTGATATTTCACATATGTACGAGATCTAAATGAAAATTATTAAACAACAATTCTTGTATTTCGTTTGTGTAATATTTGCTTTATTTGCATCGGGCAATTCAACGCGTCTTTTCTCTACATGTTGTTACTGCTACATGTTGTTATTGCTACATGTTGTTACTGCTACATGTTGTTATTGCTACATGTTGTTACTGCTACATGTTGTTATTGCTACATGTTGTTATTGCTACATGTTGTTATTGCTACATGTTCCAAGGTCGTACCTCTTAAAGATAAAGGCGCTGGTTGTAATCGTAGGTATTTCCACTGCTCCGCACAGAAAGAGACGAAAGTACTTGTTGCCGTCCATGGACGTTATGATGGACGACAACCCGTAGAGGACGACGGAGACAACGAACCTACAACGGACACAACGAACCTAGAACGGAAACAACGAACCTACAACGGAAACGACGAACCTAGAACGGAAACAACGAACCTACAACGGAAACGACGAACCTACAACGGACACAACGAACCTACAACGGAAACAAAGAACCTACAACGGACACAACGAACCTACAACGGAAACAACGAACCTACAGCGGACACAACGAACCTACAACGGAAACAAAGAACCTACAACGGACACAACGAACCTACAATGGAAACAAAGAACCTACAACGGACACAACGAACCTACAACGGAAACAAAGAACCTACAACGGACACAACGAACCTACAACGGAAACAACGAACCTACAGCGGACACAACGAACCTACAACGGAAACAAAGAACCTACAACGGACACAACGAACCTACAACGGAAACAAAGAACCTACAACGGACACAACGAACCTACAACGGAAACAAAGAACCTACAACGGACACAACGAACCTACAACGGAAACAAAGAACCTACAACGGACACAACGAACCTACAATGGAAACAAAGAACCTACAACGGACACAACGAACCTACAACGCATAAGTCGGCATTGCTCATTTAGAGAGTACTTCGGCTAGTGATGCTATTCACACTGTGGAATATATCAATAGGTTTACACTAAGCTTGAACTTGCAATTCAAACTTACAATGTATATGGTTCGATGTCGACACACTGCATTGTGCGATATTTCATGCAAGATGCAAAACTGTGCAGACAGTTTTCAACATAAACGTATTCAAATATATTTCAGTTAAAACATCTACTATGTTGTTTTTATATTGGTTGCTTGTTGCTTGTTGGTCTCACAGTATCACGTATAACGTAACCGTAATTGACGTCAAACTGCTGTGACATTGTAGGCTATTGTATTGTTAAGTTTCATATTTATCGCAATACACATGCTATGGAAAAACTGTGACCGGCTTACTGAATGGGAGAGGGGAATAGTCGCCAATTAGTTTACCATATATTCGCAACTGTCACTGGTTATACCAAAGTTACCAGTGTCAGTTTTCAAGAGCTGCTGATAACGACGACGACCGGTTGCTGCTTCAGCTGTGAGAGCTCCCACTAGCTTACAAGTTCACTCACCAGATGTAGGCGAAAATGAACGCCCTCTGGCGTAGTCTGGGTGTGCGAAACATGTCAACCGCCGTGTACTTCCTGCGTTCACAGGCGGTGTCGCTCAGACCGGCAGACTTCGCGTCCGACTCAGTCTCTCTGGTCGCTGATGCCGGGAGGCCGTCAATACGACTGCTTACAGTCCGCACGGGTTGTGCCACGTCGCTACCCGTGGTTGTGGGTGTGGCCCCGTTTTTGCAGTCGTCGCGGAACAGAACCTCCGGCAGGTCGACCCCGTTGAATCTGGCGGCTGTCCGCAGCACCGTCTCCGCCTGACTGTACCTCCGATGCATGACGGACCAACGCACGGACTCAGGCACAAACCTGCGACGACAACGATTAATACTACAGGTCTACAAGTGATCAGTGGTGGTTTATCTTTCCGTTGATAAAGTTACGGCATTGCCGTATGTTTTAGCACTGAGTCTAAAGGTTGGCTACGACGTTCTGGAGAATAAGCGCGCATACTGAACATCCGTTACTCTCCAGAACACCGTAACTTTAGCTTAGATTTTAAAGATATGCCAACAATTGTAGCCACTGCGATATCTTTCTTTATATTGTGTCCGAACCTAGGGGAACCTATTGGGTTACCTAGGGGAATCTGTGGGGTTACCTAGGGCAACCTGTGGGGTTACCTAGGGCAACCCGTGGGATTACCTAGGAGAACATGTGGGGTTACCTAGGGGAACATGTGGGGTTACCTAGGGGAACCTGTGGGGTTACCTAGGGCAACATGTGGGGTCACCTAGAGCAACTTGTGGGGCTACTTAGGGCAACATGTGGGGTTACCTAGGGCAACCTGTGTCTCGGTGTCTGTTTGAAACACTGAATTCCATCACAAAGCATTTCGAGCGTTGCCTTCCAACATTTTGCCGACTTTAGCTAATGTAAGAAAGTCCTAGCCACTGGAGAACGCTCACCTCCCGCTCGTTACTAGTTTAGAATGAATCACTCTTTGTAAACTGTGCAAACGGGTACGATTTCCATATGTCCACATTCTTTCATTTATTCGAAACTGTTTATTCCAACCATTATAACCGTTAGACTATGTTATCATATAATCATCAAACATGTTCTAGAGAATTACATTATAGCATGAACCGTCTTGCTACTGAACCTTAAAGTTAAAGTATAAAAGTACAATTAAAATTACATCGTTGATAAAATCGTATGAACCCACCACATCAAGACCGCTAGGAGGACGCTCGGGAACGTCACGGCCAGTTGCGTGAGGCGCCAGTCCGGGAGCAGGTAGGACGCAAGGGCGAGAACCATTATCCCGGCCGCCCAGAAGAGTTCGACGAACGTGCCGGCGTATGTGCGTAGGTCCGGTGGCGACTGCTCCATTACGAGCACGAATGTCGTCCCGTAAACCCCCTACACAAGGCAGGTAACCATGTAATCCTGTAAACCCCCTACACAAGGCAGGTAGCCATGTAATCCTGTAAACCCCCTACACAAGGCAGGTAACCATGTAATCCTATAAACCCCCTACACAAGGCAGGTAACCATGTAATCCTGTAAACCCCCTAGACAACCAATCCTCATCACACTTTGTGCAATGGCGTCCTTTCCACGCTCTCTATTGGTTAACACCTAGTACAACGAATTGCAGAGCTCTCTCTACAGGAATATCTTCTGGCATCCATAGTACGTGGCCGAACATGGGCATGTTTGCTAGACAACTTTTACAGACAGAGGGACTGTATTAATAATGACAATTATATAAAATACTCCTAAGCGCTAAAATCCTCGGGTGACCCAAGCTCGACAGCCCGCCAAAATAAAAGGGGTTAAGTAGTTCATAATCAGTAAGCAGTTCCAGTTGTAAATAGTTGGATTGGTACGCTGGGGAGCTGTGGAGGATAAGCAAGTTTAACCAGGTGGGTTTTCAGTTTACGGCGAAAGTTTCACAAAGTATACTTCACAAACTTCGATAAGTTTGTGAAGTATGCTGTCTAAAAAAATTATCAAAAGTGACTTCTAAATTCCGTATAGTGTGTCATTGGAAAGTAGGCATTTGAACAACATTTGTACTAAGTGCTTAAACATGCAGAGTGACTAACCCTCCCTTGAAAGTTTCTAAAGTAAGGATATTACTATTATGCACTCAGGCAGATACTAGATGGGAAGAAGGAATGCATATGAACGTCTGTCCTGCAGTAGGGGATGCGGTTGCGTTGGCCTCTTGTAATCAGTGAACAGGAGATGCGAACACGGTTGCTGGAGTGTCTATGAAACGGTGTGCCATGTGTTATACGTTAACAATACAGAGCAATAATCTGCTTTGGAGGACGAAGAGAAAGATGAACAAGAAGAACAAAAACAACAACAACCAAGAAGAAGAAAAACTAAAAAAGGAGAAGACGAGCCTACCTGGAGGAAGAAGCCGTTGGCGAGTCTGATGAGGACAAAGACGACGTACGAGTCAGCTAGAGTGAGCGAGACGCTGGAGACGACGGCGGCGACGAGCGAGGCGAGTAAGACGGGTCGACGGCCGTACTTCTCCGCCAGCGGACCGAACGTCAGCCCGCCCAGCATCACGCCGAAGAAGTAGATGGTTGTCGCCAGAGAGTTCAGGTAGGTTCGCTCACACACCAGGTCAAACTGTCCAACAAATGAGCAAATAGGTCGCATTTTGTAAACGGTTACTTTGGGTCTGTGAAACCTAATTTGAATTTGGATTTTTAAATATGACGTGTGCACCGCATTTTACACGACAGTATTTTACTATATTTTATTTACGCATTATTATGCCGTATTAGTGATGCTAAATGTGCTGCCATCTGGTGATTGTCTATTATGTATATAAATAATGATTTGTTTATACATTTAATAAAAGGCTTATGTAAATTCATTGTTTATATAAATGGTGACCTTTAGGAAACTGGCCAAATGTATATGTAAGCAATTAATCATTTATTTGCTTAAATAATGAATTGTATATGCAAATAATGGATATATGGAATACACGTGATAAAAATATTGATTTTTCGATAAATAAAATTTAAAACTTGGACTTGTTCGTCCTAGCCGTATGTAAACACTGTTTACACGTGTAAATACCATCGTCGCGTTGATGCGACTTTTACGTGACACGCGTATGTTAGATATGTCGTCGAGTTGACGATATATCTCGTGTATGCACCTACTGGATGTTAATAATGCTCTTGAGAATGTCGATATGGCTTTAAGTACGTCGTATTTCAGCGCTGACATCACTATAACTAGTTCAAACAGATACGTGTACCAATAGACGAACTACTTCAGTGTATGAGCTGAATACTTGAGAAGCACGAACATTTGAGCGATCCTCCGCTAGGAGAAGAATGCCGATAATAATACACAATAGTTTGGCTCTCTTGTTCCTTCTTACTATCTACATTTGCGCCTTGTTTGCGTCTTGCAAACGTTTCTTCACTTTCGGGTGACTCACCTCCATAAGTACATTCGTCTCCCCGGGTGGGGCGTCATACACCCAGCCAGCGGGACACGGCGCCGTCTCATTCCCGACGCCGCTCCAGTTCCCGAACACGATGCAGGAGTCCAGCGCCTCCACAGCCTCACTGACCCGGTGAACCGTCCCGGCGGCCTCCCGTCGTCCAGGCGCTGCACAGTGATGAGGGATAGGGGAGCCATAGATGGCCATGGTGAAGTGGCTGATGGACACAAGGGCGTAGTTGGTGGAGAGCAGGAGGTAGATGGCGAGGGAGTACCTCCCGGGCCGGCCGATAGCGCGCAGTAACTCGTCGACGTCCATGTTGACCGTGGAGCCGAGCGATGTCCCTGCAAGTGCAAATAGTCAGCGTTTGGTTGTGTTTGTGCCAGTTTATTCAGTACCAGTTTGTCCTGTGTGTGCGTGCGTGCGTGCGTGCGTACGTGCGTGCGTGCGTGCGTGCGTGTGTGCCCTATGTCCGTCAGAACTGCCACCTGGGTCAACTTGCAAAGTTTCGTTCGGAAAAGCCACAAATGCGGCCGTGCATAAAACACAACAGACAGACAAACAGACAAACATACGCTGATTTATATATATATATATATATATATATATATATATATATATATATATATATATTTATATATATATATATATATATATATATATATATATATATATATATATATATATGTGTGTGTGTGTGTGTGTGTGTAGCGTATCCATGCCCTTCCTATGTTGTAGCGTATCCATGCCCTTCCTATGTTGAAGCGTATCCATGGCCTTCCTACGTTGCAGAGTAGCTATGCCCGTCCTTCGTTGTAGCGTATCCATGTCCTTCCTACTTTGTAGCTTATACATGCCCTTCCTTCTTTATAGCATATCCATGTCCTTCCTACGTTGTAGCGTATCCATGCCCTTCCTACGTTGTTTAAAAGTGGATTAAAAGGAGAGTGAGACTCGCAGTGCCGGATTAAAAGGAGAGTGGGACTCGCAGTGCCGGATTAAAAGGAGAGTGGAACTCGCAGTGCCGGATTAAAAGGAGAGTGGGACTCGCAGTGCTGGATTAAAAGGAGAGTGGGACTCGCAGTGCCGGATTAACGAAGGTACGAGTGGTACACTTGAGCCACACACACCCGCCCACAAAAATAGGCCTTCACAAAATCAGCCATGTTCCATCTGATTAGCCGATTAGAGTCTTTCTTCGCTTCCCTTGAATCAGGCTCCAACTTCTGTGGTACAGTCGTGACTGTGACAAAGCCTCGAGGTGACGTATAACGAACAGGGTGAAGAGAACTTCAGAAAACACGGACGTGAAATGTGACTATTTACACGATCTAGAACCGTTGGTAACTAATTTGGCGGCAAGTATTTGGATGTCACTCTTTGTTTACTCAGGAGAACTTGTACGGTCTCTCTTTGTTTACTCAGGAGAACTTGTACGGTCTCTCTTTGTTTACTCAGGAGAACTTGTACGGTCTCTTTTTGTTTACTCAGGAGAACTTGTACGGTCTCTCTTTGTTTACTCAGGAGAACTTGTACGGTCTCTCTTTGTTTACTCAGGAGAACTTGTACGGTCGCTTTTTGTTTACTCAGGAGAACTTGTACGGTCTCTCTTTGTTTATTCAGGAGAACTTGTACGGTCTCTCTTTGTTTACTCAGGAGAACTTGTACGGTCTCTCTTTGTTTACTCAGGAGAACTTGTACGGTCTCTCTTTGTTTACTCAGGAGAACTTGTACGGTCTCTCTTTGTTTACTCAGGAGAACTTGTACGGTCTCTCTTTGTTTACTCAGGAGAACTTGTACGGTCTCTCTTTGTTTACTCAGGAGAACTTGTACGGTCTCTCTTTGTTTACTCAGGAGAACTTGTATGGTCTCTCTTTGTTTACTCAGGAGAACGTGTACGGTCTCTCTTTGTTTATTCAGGAGAACTTGTATGGTCTCTCTTTGTTTACTCAGGAGAACTTGTACGGTCTCTCTTTGTTTACTCAGGAGAACTTGTACGGTCTATCTTTGTTTACTCAGGAGAACTTGTACGGTCTCTCTTTGTTTACTCAGGAGAACTTGTATGGTCTCTCTTTGTTTATTCCGGAGAACTTGTATGGTCTCTCTTTGTTTACTCAGGAGAACTTGTATGGTCTCTCTTTGTTTACTCAGGAGAACTTGTACGGTCTCTCTTTATTTACTCAGGAGAACTTGTACGGTCTATCTTTGTTTACTCAGGAGAACTTGTACGGTCTCTCTTTGTTTACTCAGGAGAACTTGTACGGTCTCTCTTTGTTTATTCAGGAGAACTTGTATGGTCTCTCTTTGTTTACTCAGGAGAACTTGTACGGTCTCTCTTTGTTTATTCAGGAGAACTTGTATGGTCTATCTTTGTTTACTCAGGAGAACGTGTACGGTCTCTCTTTGTTTATTCAGGAGAACTTGTATGGTCTCTCTTTGTTTACTCAGGAGAACTTGTACGGTCTCTCTTTATTTACTCAGGAGAACTTGTACGGTCTCTCTTTGTTTATTCAGGAGAACTTGTACGGTCTCTCTTTGTTTACTCAGGAGAACTTGTATGGTCTATCTTTGTTTACTCAGGAGAACTTGTACGGTCTCTCTTTGTTTACTCAGGAGAACTTGTACGGTTTCTCTTTATTTACTCAGGAGAACTTGTACGGTCTCTCTTTGTTTACTCAGGAGAACTTGTACGGTCTCTCTTTGTTTACTCAGGAGAACTTGTACGGTCTCTCTTTGTTTACTCAGGAGAACTTGTACGGTCTCTCTTTGTTTACTCAGGAGAACTTGTACGGTCTCTCTTTGTTTACTCAGGAGAACTTGTACGGTCTCTCTTTGTTTACTCAGGAGAACTTGTACGGTCTCTTTTTGTTTACTCAGGAGAACTTATACGGTCTCCATTTTGCGCTGTGTTATATTTGTATGTCATTGTACGTTGCCATTCTTGCTAGTCACTGTACGGTGCATTTTCTTGTTTGTCATCATAAAAGATAAAGGTACGTTCTTATATAGCGCGGTATCCAATCAGTAGGACCGCTGAAAGTACTTTACACTTCACCCCCTGGCAGACCTGTTCATTTCAAGGCCATCTCAACTTCTCATGGAAGCATTCAGCCACGCTACAATTGCGCGAAGACTATTCGTTCACATTTCCACCACTGTCTGTATTGCCAGGTACTCATTTGTACAGCTGAGTGAACTGTGGCAACGTGGGGTGATCAAACTTGCCAAAGGTTCGAAGAGACCGCAGTGGAATTTGAAACCGGGTTCTCTCGATTGAGAGTCCGGTCTTCTAACTGGTTTGCCATCGGGCCCCACTGAACTGTACTTTATTGTATGCATGTGTGTATGCCGTTTTTGACAATAATCTCTTTTTGCTTATGTCCAAACATAGGCAAGGGTTACCTCCATAGTCAATACCACATGTATCGATCGTCGTCTTTCACGCATTCGGTTAGCCGCGCCCCCCCCCATAAAACGTTTGTACCATACATACATTGTTAATCCTGCCATGAGTTGGATGAGTAAGAATGTAATATAGTGAATACAAAACAGCTCGAAAATGCGTTCAACAACAGAGAAGATAGAAAGTGAGTATACGCGTGAGTGCATGCATGCGTGAAGATATGTAGATAAAAACAATTGTTAATACAATGGCACAAACAGAGCCAACTTCAATAAACACCATACCTTAGGCCATTCCCACGAGAAACAACAAAGCTAAGCAAATTTGTGCCGACATGAGCTGTGCCTAAAAGAAGATTGTTATTCAACTTAAACAAGTCTATTTCTAACGCGGGTTAAAGTCAACTGATCTGCAATAGACGAAGAGTTGTTTACTTTTCAACATTGCCAAGTAACACACGCGCTCATTCATAAGTAAATATTTGTGTTACTTGCAGGCATCCACTTATGTAAATGTATTTGCATGCATATATGTACGTGTGTATGCATGCATGCATACATAGGCATTCTAGGAGATGTCCTGTCGAGTTTCCTCTCCACAGTCATAGCTTGTTCATCATTTGGAGTTGGATAGCTTCGTCAATATATGTGTGTGCGTGCGTGCGTGCATGCGTGCGTGCGCGTGCGTGTGTGTGAGAGTGAGTGAGTGAGTGTGTGTGTGTGTGTGTGTGTGTGTGTGTGTGTGTGTGTGTGTGTGTGTGTGTGTGTGTGTGTGTGTGTGTGTGTGTGTGTGTGTGTGTGTGTGTGTGTGTGTGTGTGTGTGTGTGTGTGTGTGTGTGTGTGTGTGTGTGTATTTGTGTGTGCGTGTGTGCGTGCGTGCGTGCGTGCGTGTGCGTGGGTATGTATTTATATATGTAGTGTATGTATATATGCATGCATGTAAATATGTGCGTATGTACGAATGTATGTGGGACTTTGTGGCCATAACAACTGTAATGTCATCGAACTGTTAATTTGGAGGGTTCAGCTCTGCTGCGATATAGCTTCAATCGAGCGACAGGGACCGAAGAGAATAATAATGAAGTGAACTATAGTGACAACATTTTATGCCTAATAAAATACCACTGTGTCAAAGAATTGCGATTCGAAAAGTCACAATTGGCAATTAAGTGTCCTCCATAACAATGTCTAAGTTTAAATTCGTATACCTTAGATAAATCACATATTGCACCATTAAAAAGTGCTGTAATAAAAATATGTAATCGTTAATAGTTACACATTGACCCTGTGTTAACTCCGGTTAATCATATTTCAATGGGTCAGAGAGATAGCTACAAAAACATGTATTGCTACTGTAGCAGCCACCCAAATAAATTAAAGTGAAACAAAAGTTATAGTTTTGGAGCTATGCGCCTAAAAGAGTTAAAAATAAAATAAAAACTAACCACATGCAAATAACACCATGAATATCACGCAATTGGTTTACTCAGAATGTGTTCTAAAATTGGGCGATTCCGGTCATTTCTTTGTTTGACGGAGGGCTAACATATTAACCAGCGCGACCGATTAGCGCATGCGCAGTTAAGTGAAATCGGTGTAACCGAGACTACAAGGGGCGCCTGCACACATACAACCAATGATAAGTCTCAAACAAACGTATTATTGTGCCAGAAAGAGGACTAGTTTAGTAAACAAAGGCCAAAATATGTTACATAAGTTGAGTTTGGACGCAAATAGCAGGGCCATATCATACTGGCAAGTATAGGAATATGTGTATACAAATATGTTTTCACTTGGCGAGCAATTATTGCCATAATACCACATTGGTGACGTAGGGTTATGTTACAGTATTGTGCGGCACATGAAAATAACATGCGGTGTGTTCAGCAAGGTTTTCTTAGTAAACCGCTGGCGCGATATTCCTAATTGTAGTTACACATGGCTATGCTTGAGTAACTCTTATAGGTGCATAGGCCGAAAAACACGACTTTTGTTTCCCTTTTAAGTGAAATAAATTAACATCGATATACTTTCCATGCACTATATCTGCATTCCTTTCAACAAGTGCAGACATGCATAACCAATAGAGGTAACATGTAGGTCCTGTTCGATGTACGGTGTTTTATATTATTAAAGTGAAACTGGTATTTGCCTGTATTCTATAGAAAACAGACAGTTTGATAGATCATATCTGTTATGAACCAGCCGCGTCCAATAAACCGCAGCTCTTATTGTACGCAATTTATGCAAAATGGTCGCTGAAGTTGTTGACATAAAATTCGCGAACTGTGACAATACCAAATATAAATTAACTATGAAATAATTTTTAAAAGAAATATTCTTCAACATTAATTTGCATTGCTAGAATGTAAAAAGCTCCATTTTTCATTCACGTATCCCGCCGGGTTCGTTGATGTTTAAGTGTGTAGTGTGTGAAGAGTTTAAGTAAAATGTGAACTAGGTGTAATAAAATAGTGAGTCACGTATCACCTTTTCCGTCTAATTTCGACTGGACCTAGTCGAAAATAAGCTAGATCGTTGTCCGAAGATTTAATCAAAATTAAATGTAACATTTGCACAAACGAGTTGCCCTGTCGATACTAGATAGGTTCGAATTTTCACCGGGCGTTATCTCACCACCCGCGGTGTATTGTGTGTGTGTGTGTGCGTGCGTGCGTGCGTGCGTGCGTGTTTGTACTGGACTTTAGTACTTTTCCTAAAGCCATGATGTACTGGTACTGGTACTTAAGTACATTTCAAAGTATTGCTGTCCGGGTTATGAACGCGTGTGTTTAAATGTGGTTGATTAAAATTTAAAAACGGGTTAAGGTACTCTAGTACTTGTATACTTAGGTACTGTACGTAAGCACAGCAAGTACTGTACTTGGATTTGGACTTGTACTTGCCATTTTGCTGAGTGCAGTACTTGTACTTGGACTTGTACTTGACCATCAAAGTACTTGGACTTAGCAAGCACTTTCTCAAGTAGTTTTTATGTTTTCATTAAATATTTGGCTCTATCGTACTCGTACTCAATGTACTCAGATGTTATGAGTTACGAGTATATCTGAGTACTTTCTCAATATATTTTGTGAAAATTAATTTATTTGCAGTTAACAAATTAAATTTTCCTGAAGTATTTGATTGTTCAACTATTTTTTTAAATACTTTGTTATTTCTTACTGATTACGCCCAATTACCATCCCTACACCTAGTCACCCCCATTCTCAAATAAACACGAAACTGATTTTATGAGTCGTACCATGTATGTATGGTTGTAAAATGGAGGGGTTTGTAAAACGTAGCCATTTATTTGTAGGGGTAGTCATTAGTTTGTCACTGGTAGACTAACTACAAAGATATTTTACCGTGTTTGTATGTTTGTATAATGGAGGGGTTTTGTGAAAGGTAACCGTATATTTGGGGTTCCCATTTGTTTGCAGGGGTAGGCATTCGTCTATCTTCAAATATAAATAACATATTATATATATTGCGGTAAACGATAATTATATTGTATGGGTCTATGGAGAACTTCTCTACTTTACAAAGTCTGTTACAAATATCGAAAAATCCAACAAAAATATGTGACAGTGATTCATTTAAGATGATCCTTATTTAATTAATTGATTAGACCCTATCCACTGTCCATATCTGGAGGACTCCTAACTGACCCTTGATTGCAATTGCTAACAATTAGTCAAGTGCTTTATAACAATGAACTCAGGGGATCAGTGAAGACATGCAATCCTCCTGTTGGTTGCTTTGTTTTAATTAAAGTGAATGTTATTGTTGATGAAATAAAGAGGAATTTTACAGTTTTCCATGACTTAAATAATGAATAAATGCATAATACTGCTGCTTTTGTGTTTTCATCACTTTGACCATCACCATTATGAAACATAAATGTAATGTTCTATGTACTTGACTGTACTTGACTAAAATTTTCAAAGTACTTTATCACAAGGTTTTTTAATGGCAGAAGACCTAAATGGTTACTTCAGTTCAGTGTTTACCAGAGATGCTATTAGTTCCTTACCAGTTTCAGATGCTAAATTTCAGGAGGCTATATCTGACTATTTAGGGCAGTTAAACGTAACTCTGGAAATGGTAGCTAAGACAATAAAGGCAATGAAGGATAATAAATCACATGGGTGGTTGGAATTCCTCCAAAGCTACTAATGGAAAAGGTAGAACAAGTTAGCATACCCCTTGCAAGAGTTTTTCAACTTGTCGTTAAAAGAGGGAGTGGTTTCTTTTCAATGGAACGAACCAAACATCATGCCATTATTTAAAACGTGATCGAGAAATAAGTCAGAGAATTACAGACCAGTGAGTTTAACATCACTGATTTGTAAATTATTAGAAAGGTTAATTAAATACCATATGGTGGACTTCCTTATTAAATACATATCAACATGGATTCCTAAAGGTCATGCTTAACGATTGTTTTTTTGAAGAAATCACTAAGTGGATAAATGAAAGATCACCAGTAGATATTATCTACTTAGATTTTCAGAAAGCGTTTGACAAAAATGGCACATCAAATATTACTACTTAAATAAAAATCAATGGCATCGGGGAAGGCATAATCGACTGGACAGAACAATGGTTCACCGATAGAACACATCATCGGGGAAGGCATAATCGACTGGACAGAACAATGGTTCACCGATAGAAGACATCATGTTGCAGTAGTTGGGAGGTTTCAAACAGGAAATCAGTTTTGAGTGGGGTACCACAAGGATCAGTATTAGGACCTTTATTATTCTTAGTATATATCAATGACTTGGACGACAATATAAAAAGCAACGCACTGAAATTTGCAGATGACACAAAAGTACTTAGAATGGTTAATAATCTTTTAACGATCTAGACAAATTAGTTAAATGGTTTTAAATGGCAGATGTTATTTAATTTTGGGAGATGGGTGAAACTGTTCTAAGCACTATTGTAAAAGAAAAGACTTAGGAGTTATAATAAGTGCTGATATGAAAGTTTTAGAGCAGTGTGGTGTTGCAGCTTCAAAGAATAATACAATTCTTTGGTTGATTATGAAAAATATAACGTACAAGGAAAAAGGCTAATTATTCCTTTGCATAAAGCAATAGTCAGGCATCATTTAGAGTACTGTATACAAGAGTGGAGACCATATCCTAAGAAGGATATAGAAACGCTTCAACGAATACAAAGGAGTGCTACTAATATGATTACAGAACCGTAGTTATGAAGAACGCATAAGAGAATGTGGTTAGAGACAAGCCTAGAGACAAGGAGGTTAAGAGGAGATCAAATCGATTTTTTAAGTTGTTGAATGGGTATGACAATATAGATAGAACTATATTTTTCTCACTCAAGAAAGATAGTAGAACTAGAGGACATGAGGCAACATTAGTAAAGGATCAGTGTAGATTGGATATAAGGAAGTACTCGTTCTCACAGAGGACAATAAGTGAATGGAACAAATTATCTACATATTGTGTAACTGCTAGCAACGTGAACATGTTTAAAAACAAGGTTGACACACATCTTAGGAGGGAGGGTTAAACGTAGATGAAAAATGTTGGACTCTCGATAAGACAATGGCTTCTTTGACCATTTGCCATCTAACCCTTTGCCTTGGATGGCAATCTTGTTAAATCTTGTTAAATATTGTTACATTGTAGTACACTGATGACCACATTCCAATTGTGATTTATTTTAATGAAATATATACTAGTGTGAGGCACTGCAGCGCGACTGGTGCCCACATCATTATTTATCTTCTCTCCGGTTCAACGCAGTCTCTTAGCCAAACATTTTGTATTCGAGCATTCTGCGTTCATATTTGGCTGTGTGTGTCATCAGCGGGCAGTTCCGATCTCGAACGAGCACACGTCGTGGTCTCTGCCTGTTCTATGGTGTCCGGAAGTCTCTGGTGGAGAGTTTCAGGCAGGGACAGCGCAAGGAGACCTCCGACCAATGACAACGCTCCAAACACAACGAGAGGAAACTGCACGAGCGAAGTGGAGCCCTGGAAGGACAGGGATGACGTCACGAAAGGAACACGCTCGACGAGATAATACAAAGGTAACACAGTTTAGCCGTATACACGAAACACATAGTAAGATGATTACAGTATTCCCTGCCTTCGACAGACCCAGCACATCGGCTGCGTACCGGAAAATATGGAACTGGCGTACGGTGAATCGCAATATCAATTAGCACGGGATATGTGCATTCCCAAATCGATGCTTTGAGATTGGTAGAAAAAAGAAGTGAAACAATTATCGATTGTACATTATTGTCGTTTTTTTAATGTTTAACCAACCTTCTCACGGCGTGTGTCAACTGATGACATACGTTTTCGGCTGTTTATCTCAAGGTTATTATTTTCAATTGCCATTGCCCAAAGACATGGTTGGTTACAAATAACTTACGAATTAGTTCCAAAGTATCTTAGAAAAGAATAATCTAAACATCATTATATAGAGCACAACTGAACGTTATTCGCCGAACCACCCCGTTCCGTGCCTGGTGTAGCCTCGATTATCCAGGTTCCGTGCTGTGGCGCCACTGGTTGTCACACACATCATCGCCTGGATGAAATGTCTACTTTTCATTGTGACGGAAATTATGTATGCACCAAAATTCTGGGCACATACATAATTAGCTAATTACGATGTCGCCCGGGCATTTGGCTAATTCATAAAATAAGAGTGAACTTGTATCAGTTTATACGATGTAATTCGAATTAACTTTAAACTTTAATAATATTGACACAACTGTCAGACTGAAAAAAAATCAAGCATTTTTTTAATGTAGCATCTCGATAATGACGCTGATTGGCTGCTGGTGCTTCGCGGGAACGCCTACACACAATGTAGTGATGACAATGAGTAACAACGTGACTACGCCTCTGCGACCAGCGTGGTTTTTTTTGCAGGTAGGTTGAGCACCATGGTCATATGTGAACCAATGCGGTGCTCAGATTTCATCACGTCATGCATACATAATGGATAAACTTTACACGTGGTTTGGTACGGCAGCTTTCGCCAACACGTGTAGGTTTTATGGATAAGATGGCGTTTGTTTGGCCTTGTTGGGGCGATTATTGACCAACATCAGATACGCGTTTCGCGCATGGTATGTAAACACCCATGCGTGTGCGTGTGCGTGCGTGCTTGACAATGCTAATTACAATCCCCAAGAAAGGCAACCTCAGTGAATGTAAGAACTGGAAAGGGATCATGCTTCTATCTGTGCCCAGTAAAATTACCTGCCGTATCATCCTGGATAGGATACAAGAAACAGTTGACAAGAAACTAAGAAAGGAACAAGCTGGCTTTAGAAAAGATAAATCCTGCACATATCATATTGCTCCCCTTACATAAACTTCGTGGACTTCGAAAAAGCATTCGATAGTATAGATAGGACAGTTCTATGGAAGCTACTGAGGCGCTGTGGTTTACCTACAAAATGTTTAACCCTAATAAAGAACATGTACGAAGGTTTCACTGGTCATGTCATCTTTAATGGACAAGTTTCAGAAGGCTTCAGATTGGAACTGGAGTACGACAGGGCTGCTTGCTATATCCACTGCTCTTTCTGGTAGCCATAGACTGGACAATGAACAGATCCACAGAACACCGTCGTACTGGGATCCAGTGGAACTTGTACTCACGACTAGAAGACCTGGATTTTGCCGATGATCTAGCACTACTCTCAGAAACCCATAAACACGTGCAACAAAAAACAGAACGGCTTCAAGAAAAAAGCAGAGCAGCCAACTGGGTCTTAAGGTCAATGTGGGAAAGACAAAGGTGATGAAAGTCAACAGCAGATCCTCCGAACCCATCTCACTAGAAAGTGGTACTGTTGAGGAAGTACAAGACTTCATCTACCTCGGGAGCAACATCAGTACAAATTATGAAGCTGACAAAGATGTGGAGCTACATCAATAAAGCTAGCCATGCCTTCAGAACCATACGCCCTGTATGGCTCTCTTCTCAACTATCCATAAACACTAAGATCCGCATTTTCAACACCAACGTTAAACCAGTTCTTCTCTATGGCTGTGAAACGTAGAAAACTACTCAGTCTCACAACAACAAACTCCAAATCTTCATCAACAGTCGCCTCCGATACATCCTTAAGGTGGCCTAACAAAATATCAAATAAAGAGCTCTGGAAGATAACCAAACAGGAAGAAATAAGCACTACAATCATAAGGAGAAAATGTAGCTGGATTGGCCACACGCTCAGAAAAGATCCAACAAATACAACCAAACAAGCATTGGACTATAACCCACAAGGAAAGAGAAGACAAGGAAGGCCAAAAATCAACTGGAAACGCTCCACACTACAAGATCTTGATAAAGTGGGGGTCACCTGGCAAGAGGCCAAAGCTCTAGCCCAGAAGAGAGGATTAAGTAAAGTAAGTAACAACGAGACTACGCCTCTGCGACCAGGCAGCTTTCGCCGACAAGTGCACGTTTTATGGACAAGATGGCGTTTGTTTGGCGTTGTTGGGGCGATTAATAACCAACATCATATACGCGTTTCGCGCATGGTATGTAAACACCCGTGTGTGTGTGCGTGTGTGCGTGCGTATGTGCGTGCGTGCGTGCGTGCATGATAATTATTTGTTTAAAATAAATAACCCTAGTAAAAAATATTTCATCATTGTTTTTTTATTAATAAAGTTTGCCGCTAAAGGTCACAATGTCATGATGCATACATTAACAATGGCGGAAATATTTCGCATAAACAATGGCGGAAATATTTCGCTGCAACTGTCATACCTTCAGCGAAGAATACAGTAGAGTAAAGGTAAATTTGTTACACAACGTGATCTGTAGATTATAGCAATCTTCACAGTCCTTAGGAGAACTTCACACGTGTGCGATCTTATTAAACGTCTTATTTCCTTGTTTGAGCTGTATTTGCAATCCAAATTATAAGCTTACATGCATATAACAACCGCCAACACAACTACCACATATAATTAACATTTTACATTTGCTGGTAGCTTAATCTGGAATCTGACCCAGATATCATCGTTTTAAAACTTAATTCCAAAGATATAATTGCATAAGTTTATAGTTTACATGTATATGTCTAGTTGCACCCTATTTAAATAAACTGGATCTATTATAACTATGTTTGTTTTCGTTGTCCTTCTGCCATCACCGAAAGCCCGTCTCCAGCCTCCAAGTTGGCAATTCATGAGGACCTGTTACTACCTAACATGCGAAAATTATTATTAAAAAAAAATAAT
This sequence comes from Lamellibrachia satsuma, assembly GCA_033239005.1. Lineage (NCBI taxonomy): Eukaryota > Metazoa > Annelida > Polychaeta > Sabellida > Siboglinidae > Lamellibrachia > Lamellibrachia satsuma. The sequence goes on along the minus strand of BSQZ01000016.1, from coordinate 3,009,819 downwards.
TATCACGCACGCACGCACGATAGTACACACCAACATACCATGAGCGAAACGCGTATCTGATAATGGTCATTAATCGCCCCAACAACGCCAAACAAACGCCGACTTTTCCATAAAACTTGTTAGTAAACACATGCACGTGTTGGCGCAAGCTGCTGTACCACACCACGTGTAAAGATTCTCCATAATGTATGCATCACGTGGTGAAATCCAAGCACCGCATTGGGTCACATCCGCCCTTTGTGCTCAACCTACCTGCTAAAAAAAAAACACCTGCAGTCAGACTCTCTACTCGGCGAATTCACGAAGGCGAGCGAGAGTCGGATGATCGAGACTATGCCGGGTGAAGTGCTGGCTCGGTGAATTGTTAGTGGCCACGGAAGTCGTTTGTAAGTGACAAGCGCTGACATTTAAAAGCTCCGCCTCTTCAAATGACGTCATGTTTTGTAAAGATCGAAGTGTTGATTTCAAAATTGCTTCTACTTAATTTAGTCGGTCAGTATTACGTTAGAATATATAGTTTATGCTATATATAAACTTGATTTTACGATAAAAACGAGCAGACCATGTCGCTTTAAGGAAAACTACAGCTCAATACTGGCAGGAAGTGGCTAGCGACTGATACTGACTCACCAGCAGAACGACCTGTGGGGAAACTACCCCTCCCAGGCGGGTGAAGAAGGCGCACACCCCTAGGCTCGTGTTTCTGGAAACAAAGTAATCAATGAAACGTGGTACATACCATCAATGTTGCTCACTTAAGCTGTATTCATACATACTTAGGACGGATAGGTGAGCCTATCCAGATAGGTGAGCCTAGCCGGATAGGTGAGCCTATCCGGATAGGTGAGCCTAGCCGGTTTACCTATCAGTTTTTAATTACATTTTTCAGACTATATAATTATGCTATACTGCTAATGCATAGCGATGATAACTGAATGCTTTCTAACCTATGCTGATCAGCAATGACAAGGAATTCATTACTAATAATAATTTCCAAATAAATATTTATTAGGAGTGAAATAAAAATTCAAAAACGTATAATTACGTCTACTGTACATTATGCATTGTACAATGTCTGTTGGGGTACAATACAGATAGTGGATAATACAGTGACAACTATTGTTCACCATTATTACTAGAAATACAACACAAGAAGCAGACAGAAAGTCCTATATTTTCTATCTTGTCAATTACAGACAGAGGAAACAATTTAGGCGATGGTTGCATCATTCAGCATCAAACGAGTCAACTTCCTACACGAGGTAGGTCTACATTACCTCATGACTGTGGGGAAGACTTCGCAGGTGTAGATACTTAGCAGGACAAAGCAGACTGTTATGCAGGTGCGACAAACCAGGGCAAGTGTCGTCTCCAACCAGCCGATGTCTAACGATAATAAAAATTGTTATACCGCCAAAATCTTCAAGAACCCGAGCTCAGAATTTCCTTTGTAGACGAAACACACAATTCTTACATATTCCGTAGAAATGAGGATATCTGCATGTAATTCATCAGCAGTTTTGTAGCAATTTATATAAATTTGAATTGTTAGTTTTACATTGACATTACAAAACAACCGCACTGCATGCCGGTCCTCACTGTAAACAATAAAACTCTCACATGCCGTGTCAATCGAACATTTGATATTCGCCGTATTCTGCGATATTTTGTGTAGGGGAGACCGGGGTAAGTTGTTACAAGGGCGTTTTCCGGAAACATAATCGACAGTAGTTGGCTGGAAGACACACTATCCAAAAACGTTAAGAAGACAAAATTAACGAGAAGTGAAAAAAAAGCAATTAATATATATATATATATATATATATATATATATATATATATATATATATATATATATATATATATATATATATATATATATATATATATATATATATATATATGGCCTAGTGGTTAAGGTGTTGGACTCTAAATTCAAGGGTTGTGAGTTCAAGACCCACACTGGTCACGGTTCGTTTTCGAAGCTTAGGCAATTTCGTTTACCCTACTTTGCCTCATTCTACTCAGCTGCAAATGAGTGCAAACACTGTTTGGAAGGTACCTGCGATGGACTAGTGTCCCGTCCAGGAGGGTCAGTATAACTGCACTCTATGTTGCTTCGCACTTTAGAAACCAGGTTTAAGCACTGGCCATATAAGCCTTCGTGGCTTCCTAAGTCCTAATGCCTGGGGTATATATATATATATATATATATATATATATATATATATATATATATATATATATATATATATATATATATATATATATATATATATATATATATATATATTAGAGAGAGAGAGAGAGATAAAGAGAGAGAGAGGGGGGGAGAGAGAGCCATTCACTATTTTATGTCCATTCAATCATTTATATTCCATTTACAATTGTTTGTTATGTAAGAATCTGGCGAATGAATCCCCTTTGGTAGCTAAAAATGAAAGGCTTACTATAAATGAAGCTGTGAACACCTACATTGTTATGCACACTGTATATTAGATATCTTGCCCTGGACAGACCCCAGATATTAGCTGAACGCATCTATCCCGAATCTCAATGTTGCTTCAGAACTGGGAGATCCACAATAGACATGGTATTCTCTGTCCCACAACTGCAAGGGAAATGTCTTGAACAAAGACGACCACTGTATATCGCCTTCATTGATCTTACTAAGGCGTTTGACCGTGTTAGCAGAAGTGGAATATTAAAACTGCTGGAGAAAATTGGCTGCCCTCCAAAGCTGCTCAGTGTGAGCTCCTCATGTCATGACAACATGAAGAGTACAGGCAACTATGATGGGGCTACACCCAAACCCTTTGAGATCCGCAGTGGAGTAAAACAGTGATGTGTCCTGGCACCAACACTCTGGCATAGTCTTCTCCCTGATGCTTTAGGTCCTTCCACTGAGAGTGTCTACTTTACACACACCAGAACAGACGGAAAGCTGTTTAATGACGCCCGCTTGAGAGCCAAGATAAAGGTGCGAGTCCTCATTAGAGAAATGCTTTTCGCTGATGATGCTGCACTAGCAGATCACACAGAGGAAGATCTCCAGCAACTAATGGATAGACACTATCACGCCTGTAAAGAATTTGGTTTGACCACCAGAATCAAAAAGACAAATGTTATGGGGCAGGACGTTGTTATGGCGTCATCAGTCAACAACGTGACGTTGGAGGTTGTTGATAACTACACGTACCTAGGATCCACAACCACCAGTAATGTCACTAGATGCTGAAACTAGCGTATAGCAATAGCTGTAGCCGTCATGCCCAAACTGAACAGGAGAGTGTGCAGCAATAACAATATGACAGAAGAAACGAAACTGCGTGCGTACTAGGCATATGTTCTCAGCACACTGCTCTACAGTAGTGAGGCCTGGACAACGTATGCAAGACAAGAGAAGAAACTGAACAGTTTTCACCTTCACTGCATCAGACATATCCTCGGTATTTCCTGGCAGGACAAGGTCACGAACACAGATGTACTGGATCGTGCTCACTGCTCCAGCATTTACGTCTGCGATGGCTCGGCCATGTTCATCGGATGGCTGACGGTCGCATACCGAAGGATCTCCTGTATGGTGAACTTGTCACTGGGACGCGGTCTACTGGCCGTCCATATCTCCGCTACAAAGACACCTGCAAGTGTGACATGAAGACGGCAGGCATAGACAAGAACAGCTGGGAATCGAGGTCATTGAAGGCTGATTGTTCGGAATGGCATAGGAAAAACAGAACATAAAAGATCTATGCCACTGGCTGAGAAGAGGAACCAGGGAAAGCAGAGGTCTGCAAAACCTGCGCCATCTCAGCCGACGACCTTCACCTGCAGCAAGTGCGGCAGATACTGCCAACCCAGAGAGGGGCTATTACGTCACACCAGGCGATGTGCACAACGGAACTGACAACCACGACGGCGCAAACCACTGTCTAATTACGACAGAAGGATCATGACCAGCATAAGATGTATAAGTGAAAGAATGTGGTTTAACAACAAGATATTGAATGGGTATGAAAATATTGATAGAAATATGTTTTTCTCACTCAAGAATGATAGCAGATCTAGAGGACATCAGGTAAAATTAGTAAAGGATCAGTGTAGATTGGATTTCAGTAAGTACTCGTTCTCACAGAGGACAATAAATGAATGGAACAAATTGTCTACAGATTGTGTAACTGCTAGCAGCGTGAATGTGTTTAAAACAACGTTGACACATATCTCAGGAGGGCGGGTTATAAGTAGATGAACATTGTTGGACTCTCGATAAGCCAATGGCTTCCTTGTCCACTTGCCATCTGGGCCTTTGGCTTGGATTGCAAATCTTGTTAAATCTTGTTAAAGTGTGTATACTCCAATTAATGTAATAACAGTAACATGTACAAGCGACACTTGCTTTGCGATCCATGCATTCTTTGCTGTCACAACGTGCCCGTATGATATAACAACGTGCCCGTATGATATAACAACGTGCCCGTGTGATATAACAACTTGCCCCTCTTACGGGGCTGGTCGTTACAGTCGACCGCGTCTGGGAAACGTCATATATCTATCTAACTGTTATATAGAATATTAATGTCATGGCACATTTTATTAACAAGAATAAAAAATAATGCGTATTTTGACAGAAATAATGCATCTAATATTGCATCTAACTTAACGTGACTTTAACTGAAATTGTAACAACTAGCTCCGGTTTCCCATACATACCATACTTATTACAGACAATTATGTGATTTTACAGAACAGTAATGCATCCGTTATCGTCCTGTTGAGTTTGTTTTGTATTCATTACATATTTCTGAATGATATTTACCTAGGTCTTTGGGTATGAAGGCTCCCATTGTAGAAGACACTCCGGCCACAAACAGAAGCACACAGAGGGGCCTCTTTCTTCCAAACCTAGCAGTAGCACTAGCATAGTTGAATATCAACATCGATATTTAAAACACACAGAGGGGCTTCTTTCTTCCAAACCTAGCAGTAGCACTAGGATAGTTGAATATCAACATCGATATTTAAAACACACAAAGGGGCTTCTTTCTTCCAAACCTAGCAGTAGCACTTGCATAGTTGAATATCAACATCGATATTTAAAACCACGGACATCTACGAAGACGGTGAGTATTAACATGTTTGTACTGCTCCTGCCATCAGCCACAGAGCACAGTGAATGGGGCCAGTTGATAAAATGGGTCATGGTAGTTTACGATCGCTTGAGAATATTCTAAAGAATTGTTAACATGGCGCTATCTATCTAACAAACGTGTTTGTGTAGCCCATTTCTGGAACATTATCCATATACAAATTATGCATTAATAAAATCTAGAAATTAGATTGATTTTGATTCGATTTCACTTTATATTTCACATAATATATGAGACATAAAGGAAAACTATTAAACAACAATTCTTGTATCTTGTTTGTGTAATATTCCTTCACAGAATCTACATGTGGCAGCTGGCAATTCTTTTCTCTGCATATTGTTACTGCTACATGTTCCAAGGTCGTACCTCTTAAAAATGAATGCGCTGATTGTAGTCACAGGTACTTCCACTGCTCCGCACAGAAAGAGAATAAAGTACTTGTTGCCGTCCATGGACGTTATGATGGACGACAACCCGTAGAGGACGACGGAAATAACGAACCTACAACGGAAACAACGAACCTAGAACGGAAACAACGAACCTACAACGGACACAACGGACCTACAACGCAATAAAAGCTTCCACTAACTTACAATGAGAGCTTCCACTAACTTACAATGAGAGCGTCCATTAACTTACAATGAGAGCTTCCACTAACTTACAATGAGAGGTTCCACTAACTTACAATGAGAGCTTCCACTAACTTACAATGAGAGCGTCCACTAACTTACAATGAGAGCTTCCACTAACTTACAATGAGAGCGTCCACTAACTTACAATGAGAGCTTCCACTAACTTACAATGAGAGCTTCCACTAACTTACAATGAGAGTTCCCACTAATTTACAATAAGAGATTCCACTAACTTACAAGTTCACTCACCAGTTGTAGGCGAAAATGATCGACCACTTGCGTAATTTGGGTGTGCGAAACATGTCGACCGCAGTGTACGTCCTGCGTTCGCAGGTTTTGGACGCCGGGAGACCGTCAATACGACTGCTTACAGTCCGCACGGGGTGTGCCACGTCGCTACCCGGGGTTGTGGGTGTGGCCCCGTTGCAGTCGTCGCGGAACAGAACCTCCGGCAGGTCGACCCCGTTGAATCTGGCGGCTGTCCGCAGCACCGTCTCCGCCTGGCTGTACTTCCGACGCATGACGGACCAACGCACGGACTCAGGCACAAACCTGCGACGACAACGAGAATATTCCCAATCTGCAGATGCTCACGATTGGATTATATTTTCCTCTTTTCTTTGGTTTGGCCGTGGTTAAACGTTCGTTAAATACGGCCGTACACTCCTACTGTGCATGCAGAACTGAATATTCTTTGTTCTCCAGAATGCCGTACCTTAAGACTAAAATTCTAAAGCTACGGTAATAATTGTAGCTATTCCGTTTGTCTTTCACAATATCGTTTCGTCGTAGGTCTACTTTATTCTGTATAGTTCCATCTCCGTAACCATAGGAGCCAGTGGGGTTAACATAATTCTCAAAATATGTGTAATGTGTTGAATGATCAGTATAAATTTAACCCGGAACCCTATGTAGCCCAATGTTCACTTAAATATTTGTCTTAAGGTAACGTAGATAGGGTATATCCACTTGGTATACGTATGTTACCCAATCAATCGTGTATTAATATACACATTCATCGAGTTCTTAACTATTGTAGTTGTAGTAGCCTCAACTGCGCCAACCTGCCCACATACGAGGTAAGTTGGCACACCACCTGGGGTACGTTGGCGCATTACATTAAATATACCAGAAAGTTACTGAACCTTAAAGTATAAAAGTACAATTACATCTTTGATAAAATCGTATGAACCCACCACATCAAGACCGCTAGGAGGACGCTCGGGAGCGTCACGGCCAGTTGCGTGAGGCGCCAGTCCGGGAGCAGGTAGGACGCGAGGGCGAGAACCATTATCCCGGCCGCCCAGAAGAAATCGAGGAACGTGCCGGCGTAAATGGATAGATCCGGCGGCGATTGTTCGATCACGAGCACGGAAGTCGTCCCGTAAACCCCCTACATAAGGCAGGCAACCAGGCGTTTCACGAGAGGAAAGCCGCCGAGTTCACAGTTTAGAAATATTAATTCTGGTTTCCCAGTGAATTACGATTATGATACTGCAATGGACAGGACACATAGGGACTGGGTGAGGAAATATTGAAAAGAGAGCACGGAAAACAGAGTGGGGTGATACAGAGGGAAGACCGAAATAAAGATGGACTGGCAACTAGCACTACAATGGTGAAGTTGAACATCACCGCTGTGTTGTCGACGAAGACGGGCTGCTTCAAGGGTCAATACACGTGTCCGACGATTTGACACGGTATCATGCGGCTGTAGTAGTAAGAATGCCTCACACAGCTGCAATCAGTCCGTCTTCACCTTTGATCACTGTATCTTATCCTCAGCCAAAGTCTAACTCCCCATGTTTTTTTAATGTTCTTTTTTCGATCCGAGTGTATCTGGTCCTACTTCTTGGATGTCACTCCGCAGCACACTTAACACATTTCCATCCTTTGCGGGCTCTGCATTCATTAGCAACTCGAACTACGGTAAAACGAATTCCAGGGCTCTATATTGAGGATTATCATATGGCATCCTTAGTATGTCGTTTAGCTACCATGCACCATCTTTGTTGGTCCACTTCACGTACAGCAGAACTGTATTGCACACGTTACATTGTGCGTCGTTGGAAACTATGCTGCCTGCCGAAGAGGTCGCATGGTACGCTAAGATAGTTGCCGTGGCAGACATGTTTGTTACATACAGGGCATAGAACACGTACTAGAAAAATCACTTCTTTCTCCTCCTTCTAAATGCATCAACACATTCTGGATCATTTGTATTGTTCACTGTGGTGACAATAGGCCATGTAACGTGAATGTGGTGATTATATACAAGGTGAATGTGGTGATTATATACAATGTGGATGTGGTGATTATATATAACGTGAATGTGGTGATTATATACAACGGTAATGAGGTATTATATACAACGTGAATGTGGTGATTATATACAACGTGAATGTCATGATTATATACAACGTTAATGTGGTGAGTATATACAATGGGAATGTGGAGATTATATACAACGTGAATGTGGTGATTATATACAATGGGAATGTGGAGATTATATACAACGTGAATGTGGTGATTATATACAAAGTTAATGTGGTGATTATATACAACGTTAATGTGGTGATTATATACAATGTGAATGTGGTGCAGGTTAACATCGGGAAAACATTTGTGCTAAATCCTTAAATATTTAGAGTGGCCGACCCTCCCTAGAAAGTTGCTAAATTCTGGATGTTGTTAGAGTTACTTTACTCAGGCAATTGGTTCTATAGTCAGATACCAGATGACAAGAAGGAGTTCATGTGAACGTCCTGCAGTACGTGACGAGGTTGCGTAGGCCTCATGTAACGAGTGAAGAGGACTGTATGAACACACGGTTGCTGGAATGTGTATGAGACGGAGTGTAGACACATTAAAACGAATCCCGTGAGACAAGAACTCGACACTGCTCTACCCACATTCTATACGTGGATAATACAACACTGCTCTACCCACATTCTATACGTGGATAATACAGTCATTATTATATACGAAGAAGAAGAACAATAATAACCAAGAAGAAAATGAGCCTACCTGGAGGAAGAAGCCGTTGGCGAGTCTGATGAGGACAAAGACGACGTACGAGTCAGCTAGAGTGAGCGAGACGCTGGAGACGACGGCGGCGACGAGCGAGGCGAGTAAGACGGGTCGACGGCCGTACTTCTCCCCTAGCGGGCCAAACGTCAGCCCGCCCAGCATCACGCCGAAGAAATAGATGGATGTCGCCAGAGGGGTCAGGTAGGTTCGCTCGCACACCATGTCAAACTGTGCCGTAAATGAGCAAATAGGTCGCATTCGGTAAACGTTTCCTTTGGGCCTGTGAAATCTAGTTTCAACTTGTTTTGAAAAATATGATTTTTGCACCGCATTAATCATAGTAATGTTGTAACATATTTTATTTACAACACAAAGTAGTATGATTTAACCCCTCGTTGTGATATGACACTGCTGTGATACACGTTGAAGATCAACAGAAGAATCTCTAGACATTACCGTGAGTAGTCGTGTATCGTCAACTCGTTGTGATACGACACTGTTGTGATACACGTTAAAGATAAACAGAAGAATCTCTAGACATTACCGTGAGTAGTCGTGTATCGTCAATTCGTTGTGATACGACACTGTTGTGATACATGTTGAAGATCAACAGAAGAATCTCTAGACATTACCGTGAGTAGTCGTGTATCGTCAACTCGTTGTGATACGACACTGTTGTGATACATGTTGAAGATCAACAGAAGAATCTCTAGACATTATCGTGAGTAGTCGTGTATCGTCAACTCGTTGTGATACGACACTGTTGTGATACATGCTGAAGATCAACAGAAGAATCTCTAGACATTACCGTGAGTAGTCGTGTATCGTCAACTCGTTGTGATATGACACTGTTGTGATACACGTTGAATATCAACAGAAGAATCTCTAGACATTACCGTGAGTAGTCGTGTATCGTCTACTCGTTGTGATACGACACTGTTGTGATACATGTTGAAGATCAACAGAAGAATCTCTACACATTACCGTGAGTAGTCGTGTATCGTCTACTCGTTGTGATACGACATTGTTGTGATACATGTTGAAGATCAACAGAAGAATCTCTAGACATTACCGTGAGTAGTCGTGTATCGTCAACTCGTTGTGATAGGACACTGTTGTGATACACGTTGAATATCAACAGAAGAATCTCTAGACATTACCGTGAGTAGTCGTGTATCGTCTACTCGTTGTGATACGACATTGTTGTGATACACGTTGAATATCAACAGAAGAATCTCTAGACATTACCGTGAGTAGTCGTGTATCGTCTACTCGTTGTGATACGACACTGTTGTGATACATGTTGAAGATCAACAGAAGAATCTCTAGACATTGTCGTGAGTAGTCGTGTATCGTCAACTCGTTGTGATATGACACTGTTGTGATACACGTTGAATATCAACAGAAGAATCTCTACACATTACCGTGAGTAGTCGTGTATCGTTAACTCGTTGTGATGCATGTTGAAGATCAACAGAAGAATCTCTAGACATTATCGTGAGTAGTCGTGTATCGTCAACTCGTTGTGATACAACACTGTTGTGATACATGTTGAAGATCAACAGAAGAATCTCTAGACATTATCGTGAGTAGTCGTGTATCGTTAACTCGTTGTGATAGGACACTATTGTGATACATGTAGAAGATCAACTGTACAATGTCTAGATACTTACTGTGTGTAACGTGTGTGTCATCAATTCTCAACTGAAACTTGTATGAAATGACATTATTCTGATGCTATACATTGAATAGGTTAGAAAATCATCTGCTTCTGCCAGACCCATGTGGAATCATTGACTTGTACCCTATCTAATTATGTTATTATTATATATTTTTTTAATCACACTACATCTTACTAATGAATTAATATTGTACTATATGCGAGTTGCCACACAACAATGTATGTTGTTAATATGTTTGAGAATCATTACATTTACCACAGGAGCCCTATAGATATGTATTTATATGTGTAAGTATGTATGTATTATGTTAATAATAACTGAAATGAGTCACTTAACTAGAATTGCATCATCTCCAGATGATGAGTTTGACTATGAAAACAGTAACCTTAACATGGGAGACTTAGATCCTAATTGCAATCTCCTTGCAACAAGCAACACTGCACTTACTACCAAATACTACCTTGAAAGTGATGAAATCATAAAATGCAATGACAACTATGCTAGAGGACTTTCCTTAATACATTTGAATAATTAGAAGTATACCATGTATTGACATATTGACAAGCTGAACAACTACCTAACATTGATAGATCTACAATTTTCAATAATTGCTTTAAGTGAAACATGGTTAAACAACGTCACCTCAGAGATTTATGAATTACCAGAATACAGAAGTATTCATCTTACGAGACCCTCCAGAAGAGGAGGAGGAGTATCTATGTATATATACACAGATCATATGACTACGTAGAAAGGCCAGAAATTAATATTATGACTGAACACATAGAATGTCTTTTTGTTGAAATCAAGTCTGTTCAAGAAACACAAAAAGAAAATATTGGTTTGTGTAGTTTACAGACCACCAAATACAAATATTAATGCTTTTACAGAACAAATCATTAAAATTATACATACACTAAAAATTGGAAATAAACAGTGTTATATCATGGGTGATTTTAACATTAATTTGCTAAACTATGATCACCATATGGAAACTCATGACTATGTAGATACAATGTTTTCAAATTCACTAATACATCAAATTATTAAGCCCACTAGAATAACACCAACTACACCCACATTAATAGACAATATATACTTGGTGAATATAATCAACTGCATGGAATATTTTATACAGACATTTCTGATCACTTACCAATATTTCTACTAACTAAGCTAAATAATGATATAAAAGATGATGTAACAATTGAGACCAGAATATATAATGTCCAAATCATTGCCTTATTCAAAAGTATTATATATACAATATGTTGGAATGATGTTTATGCATCTGAAGATCCCCAAAAAGTTATACTTCATTTCTAAAGAAAATGTCACTGGCATATGATAAATCATTCCCCCTAGCTAAGAAAAAGGTAAGAAAAGGGAAACATAGAGTATGGATCACCAAAGGGTTTAGGAATTATATTAAAAAAACACAAACTATATATGTTTTTCTTGAGAAAACAAACAGTGTTTAATGAAATCAATTATAAAAGATACAAAAACAAATTTAGGCAACTTATTAATATAACAGAAAACTATCACTATCAGAAGGAGTTTGATAAGCACAAGAGCAACTTGATAAAAAGCTTGGTATGTGATAAGGGAAATCATAAGCAAGAGAACAGTGTTTTCGTGTAGCCAAGAGTTCTTAGTCAATGGTAAATTAACACAAAACAAGCAATTAATAGCTGATAAATTTAATTAGCATTTTACGACCGTTGGATCAGAATTAGCTAATGAAATACCATTCGTCACAGAAAAACCTGACAATTATCTTGATGGAAGATATAAAACTCTATGTTTTCAGCACCTACAACCACAGATGAGATAAGGATAATTATAGAAAAAATTTAAAAACTGTAGTTCCAGCTGGGATGGCATAAAACCAAATATTATCAAACAAACTTACTCTGGTATGATTGGGCCATTATGCTGCATTATAAATTTATCATTTGATAAAGGACATGTACCAGATGATCTAAAAATAGCTAATGTAGTGCCCATTTTTAAGAAAGGTCATGCTACACTAATTAAAAACTATAGACCTATCTCTATATTACCAGTATTTTCAAAGATTTTTGAAAGAATAATATATAATAGATTAAATAAATATATTGTTATTTTGTCAAACTCCCAGTTTGGATTAAAAAAAAGATATTCACCGTATATGGCTTTAACAATACCAATTGACAAAATAACTAGTGCAATGGACAAAATGAACATCTAATTGGACTATTTTTAGGTTTTGTAAAGCATTTGATACTGTTAACCATAATATCCTATTAAGAAAACTAGATCATTATGGAATCAGAGGAATAGCACCCCAGTGGTTTCAAAGTTATTTGTATGGAAGACAACAAACAGTAAAATTTAATGGAATCAATTCTGTTCTTAAAAATATAACATGTGGAGTACCACAAGGGTCAATATTAGGACCCTTACTATTCCTTATATATATAAATGATTTAGGTGTTGTTTCTCAGATCACCTTTCCCATTATGTATGCAGATGATACTAACATCTTTATCCAAGGAAAAGATTAGCAAAAAATGGAAAAAGATTTAAATACTGAAATAAATAACCCTGTCACTTTGGCTTAAAACTAATAAACTCTCACTGAATATAAAAAAACATGCACTATGACCTTTAGCAATAATCCCAGTGTAAGAAACAGACGTAATGACATATACATAGATGGAATAGAGATAGACACTGTTAATCATACGTAATTTCTGGGAGTGATAATAGATAATAAAATCAATTGGAGTGACCATATAAAGTACATATGTAATAAAATTTCTAAGAGCATAGGTATTATCAAAAAGGTAAAGAGCAAACTCAACAAGAAGACATTAGTTAACCTATATTATACATGTATTTACCCATATATTACTTATTGTAACGTAGTATGGGGAAGAGCCCCAACAATATATTTATCTAAAATTCATATATTGCAGAAAATAATAATCAGTCATGTTGGATTTAGAAACCACACACAGTTTTTATTTACGACATCAAATTATGAACATTTATCAACTAAACAAATATATAAGCTGCATGCTAATGTATAAACATAATAGGGGTCTGTTACCAAATATATTTAATGACATGCTTACACATCATATCATGTTATACAGTTATAAAATGAGACAAGAAATAATTTATAAAATACCATACTGTAAAACCAACACCAGACAAAATACACTGGCATATGTTGGCCCCAAATTATGGAATACTATTGTTACAAAGAACCACTTGGATGATTGTATGTCTATTTATATATTTAAAAAGAAAGTGAAACATCACATCTGGGGAACCTACGAACAAGATTACTCTAGTCAATTGTGATATACCAGTATAATTTGCTATAATAGTCCTATGTATTATTATATGTGAATGACTTATTTGTGGTAACCTTTTATCATATCTTATTACAAACAAGTTATTGATTAGACAAATGTGGTATACTAGTATTAGAAATCACTTGTGAACAACTATTGGTTTACTTAGTATTGTATTTTCAACGTGTACAGCAAAGTTAATATTCCAACAGTAGCTGCTGAATAATCCTACTTATTTTTTTTATTGATTTTTTTTTATTGATTTATATATATATTTCTTTAATAAAGAATAGCAATCGTGGCGCATAATATATTTAATTTATAATTGAAAAAGGAAACATAAGCAATTTGCTTCTTTTCCATTGTCTTAAATGTGTTTAGTAGTTGATCGGCTGATTGATTGTATGTACATGGATTTAATTTATGTTATTTGAGACAATAAACTATATAATATACATTATTCTTGAATCCTATACACGTATGTACTTCATGTGATTACATGAAGTGCATACGTTTATAGGATTCAAGAATAAATTATAGCATGTTTTGTTGTGATTACTATAATAATAAAAATCCCAATTGTCATTGTTTGTAATGATTTGTTTACACACTTAATAAAATGTTTATGTAAATTAATTGTCTATGTAGCTGGTGACTATTTAAGAAAATGGTAACTTTTTTATGTAAGCAATGAATTAATTATTTGCTTAAATAATAAATTGTTTATGCTAATAATGAATCTGTATTATACATGTGATTTAAAATGTTGATTCTTCAAACAATAAAATTTACAACTTGTTCATCCTAACCGTGCGAAAGCACTATATACATGTAGAAATACCATCGTCGCATTGACGCGATTTCCACGTAATTAGACAACCGATTGCACGCGATTTGTGTATGTTAGAATAACACCGTCGTCGCGTTGATGACATGGTCCAGACACCTAATGGATGTTAGTAATGCTACACTATTCTTGAGAATGTTGTTATGGCTGTACTTACGTAATATATTTCCTCGTTTACCCCGGGGGGACTTCCATACCAACGCGGTGGGGGTGTGTCACACAATTGAGGGTCACCAAGAGAGAATTATTGAACAATTTATCTAATATCTATAAGTGTAAGCCCGGGCGGAACGTTTTCATTGGGAAATTTCCTCTTCGATGAGAGAGAGAATTATCAGGTTTAATTGGGGCACAAAGAGAGAAAATTTACATTTTTTCTTCGGACAGAGAGAGAAAAATGGCCAAAAACAGGGGCATTTGCGCGGCACATACATGTATACCTCAGTATAGGGAGTATCACCCCCCCCCCGGGCGCTTACCTCGTTACAACTAGTTCAAACAGATACACAATTACATTTGTGCCAATAGACGAAATGTTTAAGAGAAAGAACGTTATATCTAATATTATGCGTTACACGAAAAACATCACCGATTCTCGGCACGTAGCAGAAGATAGACCTGTCGATGATGCGCAACGAATATGTGGGACGCAACTTTCGGGGTTTGTTTAAAACTCCATCCTCAACGGATTTAGCCTATTGCAAATCTAGTTCGTTGATGCCCAAATATGTAGTATGTGGATAGTTTATGTAACATCCGCAGTCGATTTTATACATGTCTATTGACCCTATTCGATAGATCTGGTTAGGTTCAAAATAGTAGAAATCAAATATGGTAAACGTTGCGGTTCAAGGCCGATCACGGGCCTGACCTCAACCCTCTCGCCGATCACATGACAACGTTACGAAAGAGCGAAATTCGTGAGATTTCAGTGTTTAAATTTTCACTTCAATTAATGTTTGACAAAACATTAAGATATTTAATAGTGTGTTTCACAAAAATTACAAACTAAAAACAAAACTACAAAATTTGCACAAACGAGCTAGCATGCTGCAGTGGACACTACGTGGGTGCGCCTGCTTTTCACTAGTCGAACGCACGACGAGTACACAATTGGTAGGCCTATGGTTATGGCAATATAAGCATATGGTGTAATTTAGTGGCTATGCCTATGAGAGCCACTGTACCTGTGATGTAGGATAAACTACTGCCGTACTATAGGGAGGCAGCTTGCTCCATCACTTGGATGCTGGTCACGGCCCTGCTAAAGATTCACATATGGACTCTCTGCTTCCTTCTTCTACCTACATTTGCGCCTTGTTTGCGTCTTGCAATCGTTTCTTCACTTTCGGGTGACTCACCTCCATAAGGACATTCCTCTCCCTGGGTGGAGCGTCATACACCCAACCAGCGGGACACGGCGCCGTCTCATTCCCGACGCCGCTCCAGTTCCCGAACACGCTGCAGGAGTCCAGCGCCAGCCCAGCCTCACTGCCCCGGTGAACCGTCCCGGCGGCATCCCGTCGTCCAGGCGCGGCACAGTGGTGGGGGATAGGGGAGCCATAGATGGTCATGGTGAAGTGGCTGATGGACACGAGGGCGAAGTTGGTGCAGAGCAGGAGGTAGATGGCGAGGGAGTACCTCCCGGGCCGGCCGAGAGCGCGAAGTAACTCGTCGACGTCCATGTTGACCGTGGAGCCGAGCGATGTCCCTGCAAGTGCAAATAGTCAGCGTTTGGTTGTGTTTGTGCCAGTTTATTCAGTACCAGTTTGTCCTGTTTGGGCTGACCTTTCCGCACTAATTGATCGTGGCTACAATGCACGCACGCACACACGCACGCACGCACGCACGCACGCACGCACGCACGCACGCACATACAAAAAAATCAATGACTTCGTATTTACCCCCTTCAGATATGTTATGTATGTCACATTTATATACGTGTTGTTCTGTAAATATGCATAATTACATGTATCGAATACATTTGTAAGATCGGTACACTACGAAGCAGCGGCAGTGTACGAAACAGCGGTGATATTTGAAACAGAAACATTACGGTTGAAACTGCCAAGTTTGAAGGTATTTCCAAATGCTTTGATTATCGTCAACCAGGCAAGGTGCGCGACGAGAAGCGTGCACAAACGTTAGGCCACGCACGATGCACGATGATATGTCGGATGGAACTCGTAAACACAGCTCAGTGTCATTCAATCAGCAACAACAATTGATTGTGCGCCGAGAATGGACTGAGCAGTACCGAATCCAGCAGAAACACTCAAACTATTCAGACAAAGGATTGAACTGTACTCCAAGGTGAACAAAATCGAACGTGCAGACCAAGATGTCCACATTCTACTTCAAGTTGGCGATGAAGGATTACGTCGATACAATTCCTGGAGCATCTTGAGCCGGGCGAAAACAATAAGTAAGTCGCTTCAAACTGATATAACATCGTCAAAAACAGGATGAAATCCTTGATGACTTTGTAAATAAATGTAAACTATTACAACGGGACTTTGTAAATAAATGTAAACTATTACAACGGGACTTTGTAAATAAATGTAAACTATTACAATGGGACTTTGTAAATAAATGTGAACTATTACAACGGGACTTTTCAGATACTGAACTGAACGATAGATTTATTGAGCTTATCATTGCAAATACACAAATCCCGGTATTTATACAAGGGTTACTCGAGAAAGGCAAGAAGAACACACTGAAGAAACAATCTAATTGTCTTATGTCTCGTCTCCTCTCTGCGCATCGCCGTGGCGTTCAGAGATCGATATTTCCGGGCTGTTTTGATACGTTCCCTCGTCGGCAGCCATCGTGCTGATTTCCGGGGCGCAGGCTCCATTGTGTCGGGCGGCAGGCTGTTGGTCTCATCTCAGGCTAGCCTCTCCGAGGGGGTTATTTTTTCTAGCTGCAGTGAGTCCCGCTCTCTGCTTCGGATAGCTGCAGTACGAGGCAGCCAGCAACGGTTTGCATGAATGTCCGACAGAATACGAAAGATGCGTCTGTACTCACAAATAAGCCGCTGGGCTGAAAGTAAATTACACGGGCGGGTCAACTGCAAGGTTGCCTGCTTTTTGCCGTAGATCACATATTACGCCCGGCCTTGCCATCGTCTACTGGCGGTCGCAGTAGTCCGTCGGAGCAGTGACGTCGAGTTTAGGGGTTGGGCTGTCGGCCACCTGTCCTTCCATGGATCGTTTACTGTCCGTATAACAACAGTTGTTCGCGCTCGCCATGTATCTTGTGTTACAAATGTTTTGTCTGAATAAGTTCGAATGGCGCACTCGTCACTATAAAATGCCTTCTGTCTGATTATTGTCAACTGGCGCGGCCGTCACTATAAAATCCAGCCGTATTTCTGATGTTGGTATACAAACAAGCTGACTTTACATAAGTGAGTGTCTCATTTGTTACGTCTATACCGTTAGTCACCTAATCACAAGCGCCCCCTCTACTGCGTTCAGGGTTAGCGTGATAATAATAACCACGGTAATAAAAAAATAACTCAATTCACTCAGAAGATTCCAGGTAAGCTCGTTATGAGTTGAAACAGACAAAAGATGATACAGTTACATACATAGACAATAATTTCTGTTGTCTAAGGCTACATGATGATAGATCTGTGCGTATATCTAACTTCTACATTTTCTATCCTCTCTATCCCTTCCACCAAAACTAACTAACTGTATTTTTGGCATACATATATATGCTTTCTTGTGTCATATACACTCATGATTACTCCTCCGAGAAGGGACGGCGTATCCTTATAAGTCAACAGAGCAGTCTCAAGTCTCAAGTGGTTTACTCCAAACAGCCCAAACTTGGGCTAACGCAGGAGTTTGTGGTGGACTGTGCGCATGCGCTGTGGGTGGTACATTCATCATTAATGTTGCTGAAATGGTTTTTATTTGATAGTTTTATTTATTTTATGTATAGGATGTTTAACGAAATTTTTTAATAGGTTGGTTGTGTGTATGGACACTGTCGCTGCCTTGCCACATGCACACATAGACAGTCTCCATACCCACACCCTGGATAAATTTACGCTGAGCACTGTGTTTTAAAGGCAGTTTAGGTGAGGAGGTGTGGTGAAAGGGAGTTCCATAATAGCTTCTTGAAATGATTTTGGGTTTTTTATGTTGGTAATTTTTGATGGAATCATATTCCATATGCGAATGGCTCTGGGATAAAATGAAAAGACCATTGCATTTATACGACACTTGGGGGCTATGTATTGTCCACGGGTTCGAGAGCGAGTTAGTAGACCTGAAGGGGGGGTGATCTCAATAATGTTGTTTAGAATTTTGTAGAAGGTAGTGGCTTGTTTGATAATGCGCCTTCGTTCGAGGGTTGGCCATCCAAGGGCAGTAATTAGATCTGCTGGATTTGTGTTTCGTCTGTAGTCATTTTTAACAAATCTGGCAGCAGAGTGTTGCACTCTTTCAAGGCTTTTAATTTGTGAAAAGGTGTGGGGATTCCATATGGGTGAAGAGTACTCAAGTTTTGGCCGGATTAGCATGTTGTAGGCTGTTTGTTTAACTTCGGGTTTACATGGGCCAAGAGTTCGTTTAATCATGCCTAAACATTTCGAAGATTTTGAAGTTATGTCAGTGACGTGATTTGTCCAGGTTAATTTGGAATCCAATTTAACTCCGAGGTATGAGTGGCTGGATACGGAGGATAATGGCTGGCCAGAAAGCGAGTACTTGTGTGTGCTGGGTTTAGTTTTGTTTGTTATTGGAAGGTGGACGCATTTAGATACATTAAATTCCATTTGCCATTTGTCTGACCATGTTTGGAGTTGGTTTAGGTCAGTTTGGAGAATTTCGTGGTCGTTTTTGGAAGAAATTTTACGATATATAATACTATCATCTGCAAAAAGGCGTATAGGAGATTTGATGTTCCCATTTATGTCATTTATGTAGAGTAAGAAGAGGACAGGTCCTAGAACTGAACCCTGTGGGACACCAGATGTGACATCTGTGATGTCCGACAGGACACCGTTAACTGAGACTCTCTGTTTGCGGTTGGATAGAAAAGATTTGATCCAATTTTGAGTGTTTCCAGTGATTCCGTAGGAGGTCAGTTTTGATAGAAGACGTAGGTGAGGCACTTTGTCGAAGGCTTTAGCAAAGTCAAGCAGGATTGCGTCAATTTGGGTCTTGTTGTCCATAGCAGTCATCCAGTCGTGGACTGTCTCAATGAGTTGAGATTCACAAGACAGTCCCGACCGGAATCCGTGTTGGAAGTGGAGAATGATGTTATGCTTGTGCAGGTGTTTCCACATGTTGCTTAGGATTATATGTTCCATTACTTTACAGAGGATGCAGGTTAGTGATATGGGTCTGTAGTTAGCTGGGTCAGATTTATGGCTCTTTTTGTGTATGGGAGTTACTAATGCTTGTAGCCAGTCATTAGGAAGTTTACCTGTGTTGTATGATTGTTGGAAAATTTGGGTGATGATGGGAGCTATCTGCTTTGCAGTTTCTTTAAGGACTCTGGCTGGGAGTTCATCTGGGCCTGTAGCTTTGTTCTGGTTTAGATTTTCCAGCTGCTTTATTACGCCATCTATGCCAATTTCGAGGAGGGGGATGTTGGGGTAAGTAGAGGGGGCTATTTGGGGGATGGGGTGCTTTTCTTGGGTAAATACAGAGCTAAATTGGTTGTTTAGGGCATTTGCTTTATCTCGATCATTAATTATTGGTTGGTCGTTTACTCGAAGTGTGGGGATGCCAATGTTTTCTCGTTTATTTGCCTTAATAAATGACCAGAATCGTTTTGGATTAGTTTTCAGGCTGTCTCCAATGTGGTTGTTAACATAGTCTTTGTAGGATTTTGCTAATGCTTTAGTAGCTTGCTTTCGGAGTTCCTTAAATTTTTCCCAGTCACTGTTTAGTCCAGTTTGCTTTGCCTTTTTGTGGCTTTTGTTTCGTCTTCTCTGCATTCTAATTAGTTCACGTGTTATCCAGGGGAGGTGGGTTTTAGCTTTTGTGTATCGTCTCGGTATGTTATTGTTAATCAAGGTAGTCAGGCGTTCGCGGAAAAAGGTCCAGTTTATGTCTATATCCTGTGAGTTGGGGTCGATGTCGAAGTATTCAAGATTTAGTTTGTCTATGTCGTCTTTGAGTTGGTCCCAGTCTGCTGATTTGTAACTATAAACTTGGTGGGGGGGTCTCAGCCGTGGACCACTATTCTGGACATCGTAGGCTAACCCACACAATTCTATACCTGGACACTGGTATGGGTTAATGGAATAGCTTCTAGAACAACAAGTATTGGCGCACTCTATCCTTGGCTACTCTGCCCTTGGACGGGTGAGCAGACACCATTTAACATAGCTGTTCAGTCCGCTATCTAGATATAGCTGTAGTCTTTCTGCTGTGACAGTCTGGTTTGATGATGCCTTTTCTGTGAGGCGAACCAGTGTGTCCGCTCTCACTTACTTGGTTGTTTTCCTTCATGAATCCGTTTACACACAACTTGTCTCCCTGTTATAACTAGAGGGAGAGGCCCTACACGACTTTACAAACTGGCAGTAGCTGCGCCCCTCCGTCTGCGCTTCAAAAGGCAGCACCAGATTGCACCATAATGGACACCAAATATTATGTCTGTAAGTCAGCAGGCAGCAGTGCTGCAACGCAATCTGAGACACACCCAGAATGAATACACCGAGGTGTCGCTACATGCCAAGGTGACAGTTACACACAGAATGAATACACCGAGGTGTCGCTACATGCCAAGGTGACAGTTACATACAGAATGAATACACCGAGGTGTCGCTACATGCCAAAGTGACAGTTACACACAGAATGAATACACCGAGGTGTCGCTACATGCCAAGGTGACAGTTACATACAGAATGAATACACCGAGGTGTCGCTACATGCCAAAGTGACAGTTACATACAGAATGAATACACCGAGGTGTCGCTACATGCCAAAGTGACAGTTACACACAGAATGAATACACCGAGGTGTCGCTACATGCCAAGGTGACAGTTACATACAGAATGAATACACCGAGGTGTCGCTACATGCCAAAGTGACAGTTACATACAGAATGAATACACCGAGGTGCCGCTACATGCCAAAGTGACAGTTACACACAGAATGAATACACCGAGGTGTCAGTACATGCCAAAGTGACAGTTACATACAGAATGAATACACCGAGGTGCCGCTACATGCCAAAGTGACAGTTACACACAAAATGAATACACCGAGGTGTCGCTACATGCCAAGGTGACAGTTACACACAGAATGAATACACAGAGGTGTCGCTACATGCCAAAGTGACAGTTACACACAGAATGAATACACCGAGGTGTCGCTACATGCCAAGGTGACAGATACACACAGAATGAATACACCGAGGTGTCGCTACATGCCAAGGTGACAGTTACACACAGAATGAATACACCGAGGTGTCGCTACATGCCAAGGTGACAGATACACACAGAATGAATACACCGAGGTGTCGCTACATGCCAAGGTGACAGTTACACACAGAATGAATACACCGAGGTGTCGCTACATGCCAAGGTGACAGTTACATACAGAATGAATACACCGAGGTGTCGCAACATGCCAAGGTGACAGTTACATACAGAATGAATACACCGAGGTGTCGCTACATGCCAAGGTGACAGTTACATACAGAATGAATACACCGAGGTGTAGCTACATGCCAAGGTGACAGTTACATACAGAATGAATACACCGAGGTGTCGCTACATGCCAAGGTGACAGTTACATACAGAATGAATACACCGAGGTGTCGCTACATGCCAAGGTGACAGTTACATACAGAATGAATACACCGAGGTGTCGCTACATGCCAAGGTGACAGTTACATACAGAATGAATACACCGAGGTGTCGCTACATGCCAAAGTGACAGTTACATACAGAATGAATACACCGAGGTGTCGCTACATGCCAAGGTGACAGTTACATACAGAATGAATACACCGAGGTGTCGCTACATGCCAAGGTGACAGTTACACACAGAATGAATACACCGAGGTGTCGCTACATGCCAAGGTGACAGTTACACACAGAATGAATACACCGAGGTGTCGCTACATGCCAAGGTGACAGTTACATACAGAATGAATACACCGAGGTGTCGCTACATGCCAAGGTGACAGTTACATACAGAATGAATACACCGAGGTGTCGCTACATGCCAAGGTGACAGTTACATACAGAATGAATACACCGAGGTGTCGCTACATGCCAAGGTGACAGTTACATACAGAATGAATACATCGAGGTGTCGCTACATGCCAAGGTGACAGTTACATGCAGAATGAATACACCGAGGTGTCGCTACATGCCAAGGTGACAGTTACATGCAGAATGAATACACCGAGGTGTCGCTACATGCCAAGGTGACAGTTACACACAGAATGAATACACCGAGGTGTCGCTACATGCCAAGGTGACAGATACATGCAGAATGAATACACCGAGGTGTCGCTACATGCCAAGGTGACAGTTTCATATAGATTGAATACACCGAGGTGTCGCTACATGCCAAGGTGACAGATACACACAGAATGAATACACCGAGGTGTCGCTACATGCCAAGGTGACAGTTACATATAGAATGAATACACCGAGGTGTCGCTACATGCCAAGGTGACAGTTACACACAGAATGAATACACCGAGGTGTCGCTACATGCCAAGGTGACAGTTACATACAGAATGAATACACCGAGGTGTCGCTACATGCCAAGGTGACAGATACATACAGAATGAATACACCGAGGTGTCGCTACATGCCAAGGTAAAAGTTTCATATAGAATGAATACACCGAGGTGTCGCTACATGCCAAGGTGACAGATACACACAGAATGAATACACCGAGGTGTCGCTACATGCCAAGGTGACAGTTACATATAGAATGAATACACCGAGGTGCCGCTACATGCCAAGGTGACAGTTACACACAGAATGAATACACCGAGGTGTCGCTACAGGCCAAGGTGACAGTTACATACAGAATGAATGTTAGGAGATCTTCATAGGGCCCGATGGCTTGTTTGATTCTGTTGTGGACCTCTTTGTTGGTTACATTGTCCTTGTATGAGATGCAAAGGATCTTTCGATAGCACCTCATTTCCATGGCTTGTACTCTTCTTTGTAGTTCGGCTGTAAAAGTGCATGTCTCGCATGCGTATAGAAATATTGAAAAGACAAGTGATCGCATCATCATTGTCTGGGCATTCATTGAAATTATCTCAAGTTTGGATCCCACACCCGTGATAACTGAACCCGAGTACTTGAACTTGGACACTGGTACTAATCTTTGTCCATTCACTGTGATCTTCTTGTTGATGCCATTTGTGTTGTTGGTCATTAGCTTGGTTTTCTCAGAACTAATTTCCATTCCGTATGGAACCAGTGTTATACTTATCGCGTCCGTCCTCGTGAGGGGTGAATAGGGCGGTCATTGTTAACCCGGGCTGCGACCGATCCGGTATGTTCTGTGTATTGATCGTCATCACGTGGTGTGTCTAGGGCGTCATCCGCTCGGTGGCGCCATTCTCCTCTACAAGCGTTACTATTTGCCCATAGCTGGGACATGGGTTAGTGACAGCGGCAGAGCGTGTCCACACTTATGTGGGTCATGCTCACTGCACATCTGGGACCTCATGCTGCTCCGATATCCCTCGTCTGGTTAGCCTGGTGATTCATAGTGACAAGTATCCATTGGTTACCTCGAGGAGGTTACGACGAGAATCTTGTTTTAGGAGAGGCTATTGTACTGGCAGACGAGGCTTATCCACGCGGTGCTTGTCGTTTCGCAAAAACTAGCCAGCGGTGGAAGCTGAAAGCGGAGGTGACAAGCACAACTACCCACTACCACACTTGACGCGTCACTAAAACCAGCACTGCAAGCAGCTCCAACCAACTAGGTTAGTAGCACACAAACAATACCAATTCAGAGTTGGCTATCATTCTGACGTGGCTGGCGCAGCTACTTGAGTAGCACGTCTGTCTATCTCGACAAATGCGTTCTCTCCCTTTGAAATTTTACTTGTACAATATTTACTGAGTCAGTCTTAAGTGAATTGAGGACGGACTTTTAAGTGAATTGACTGGAGGAACATTTAAGTGAATTGACTGGAGGAACCTTTAGGTGAATTGAGAAGAGATCTTTAAAATAATTGAGAAGATTGAGAAGGGACCTTTAAGTGAATTGAGAAGGGACCTTTAAGTGAATTGAGAAGGGACCTTTAAGTGAATTGAGAAGGGACCTTTAAGTGAATTGAGGAGAGACCTTTAAGATAATTATATTATTATGTAGATAAAATCATGGATCATTGTACACTTTGATCTTCCTAGTTAGCATGTTGTCAATTTAGCTTAGTGCAATGGCATTTGTACTATTCATGCTTTAGAAAAAGTATGTACTTATTTTCGTTAGTTATACAGAGCTACTTCCTAGAAGTTCATTATGGGTAAGTATCTGATATAAACCTATCATTACACAGGATATAACATTTAACTGAATATTCTTGGTTGTTATTTGCAATATTTTCTGTGAGTTAATAATGTTAATTTCTGTGAGTTAATAACGCTTGTGTAAAAATTAATAATAGTTAAAATTTGTTAAACCTGAATTTAACACTAGCATGTTATGAATGTAGCATATGGTGCATATCAATCTGTACTTTGCATTTAATGTTGTTATTTGGAATATTCTTGCATGCATCATCACAAGTCTGTGTTGTTGTGTTATGTATCAATTAATAATGGTAAATAATACAGTTAGTTCTATAAAAATGGATTCTATGACTCATTTTCCTAACTGTATTATTAAAGCTCTAGTTCATGATGTGAATAAATCTAAGTTTTAGCACGACAGTGGCTGTGTATATAAACAGCGCTGCAGACGGATACTCAATGTGACGTAATGGTAAGATTATACAGCTCCAACAAATGTGTTCAAAATCAATCAAAATAGTTTTTTTCTAATAATAGCACAAATTCTTGTTATGTTTTATATATACCAAACATTACAATCACAAAGTTACCCGTATCATTAGAGCAAACCACAGTGATATTAACGACTGCACCTACTTCTGGCACGGGCCTACTCGATCTCGGCCCGTGACATTACGCCTGCCGAAAGTAGGCGCCTACTTCTGGCACGGGGATACTTTCGGCCTGCTACGCTGGATCTTGTCCCCCCCGCACGGGAATAGGTAAATGTCGACAATTGTTAGCGGAATATTGTCGACATTTGACAATAGCAGAGCCATTTTTGGTATCGGATTACTTGTTACCTTGAAAGAAACAAGTAAAATGCCGCATAGAACAAGCTGTCGTGTCAAAGACAGATGACTGACTCACACAATGACCCGCACTAGTGTTCCCTATTACGACCTACTTGACGTACAATGATCTGTGTTCCCTATTACGACCTTCACCTGACGTACAATGATGTGTGTTCCCTATTACGACCTACCTGGCGTACAATGATCTGTGTTCCCTATTACGACCTACACCTGACGTACAATGATGTGTGTTCCCTATTACGACCTACCTGGCGTACAATGATCTGTCATGACAGCCAGTACAGCCACCAGTAATTTACGACCAACATCGGCGGTGATAGCGATCCAATGTAATCTTTAACCAGATCTGTTTTGCTTACTCACTGATCCGCGTCGGCCCGAGGCCCATATGTTATAAGAATATTGTTTATTGATACCGGTTCGCTCAGTCACACGCTTACTCATACGGACATAAAAAGAACACAAACAACATCAACCCAACAATGCTGTGGTGGTGGCTAATGCATCCAGAACAGTACTAATGGAATGTACAGGAACCATAGAGGCGGTCCAGCATAGTTTTATTAACAGGAATGTGTAAATATAATATAAGAACATGCGTATGTTCACAAAGAAGGACAAATGATTGAACACAAAGACACATTGCCCGGCTCACCTAGCACACACACACACACACACACACACACACACACACACACACACACACACACACACACACACACACACACACACACACACACACACACACACACACACACACACACACACACACACACACACACACACACACACACACACACACACACACACACACACACACACACACACACACACAAACACACACACACACACACACACACACACACACACACACACACACACACACACACACACACACACACACACACACACACACACACACACACACACACACACACACACACACACACACACACACACACACACACACTCACACACACACACACACACACACACACACACACACACACACACACACACACACACACACACACACACACACACACACACACACACACACACACACACACACACACACACACACACACACACACACACACACACACACACACACACACACACACACACACACACACACACACACACACACACACACACACACACACACACACACACACACACACACACACACACACACACACACACACACACACACACACACACACACACACACACACACACACGCTAACAATGTGACGTTATTAACAACTGAATTGTCAAATGTCTGCCAGGACGAACCATAAATAAATTGATGATAATTGTTGGAATCAGGCGAAGGTCCACGGGAGTAGATTACACCACGGGAGTAGATTGCTCCACGGGAGTAGATTGCTCCAAGGGAGTAGATTGCTCCACGGGAGTAGATTGCTCCACGGGAGTAGATAAAATTTAATTATATATGACTCATTTTCCTAACTGCATTATTAAAGCTCTAGTTCAACTTTTAGCACAACAGTGGCTGTGTATATAAACAGCGCTGCAGACGGATACTCGGTGTGACGTAATGGTAAGATTATACAGCTCCACCAAATGTGTTCAAAATCATTCAAAATAGTCTTTTTGCTAATAATTGCACACATTCTGGTTATGTTTTATATATACCAAACATTACAATTTACAATCACAAAGTTACACGTATAATTAGAACAAACCACGGTGATATTAAAGCCTGCGCCTACTTCTGGCGCGGTCCTGTTCGATCTCGGTCCATGACATTACGCCTGCCGAAAGTAGGCGCCTACTTCTGGCACGGGGATACATTCGGCCTGCTACGCGGGGTCTTGTCCCCCCCACCCCCGCGCGGGAATAGGTAAATGTCGACAATTGTTAACGGTCCGTTAGTAGGCGAAACGCAAGCAGGAACAGTTTCATCTTCTCTGACAGCCGATGGAACTTTGTGAACGCGCCAGCGCCGTTCAACAACGCCTATAGTAACTACCTTGTTGAAAACTTACTCTTGTATCGATGCCGTGCTTCCGGTTAGTTATTCCTCCTGAATGAAAACTATCGCCGTTTAACCACCGGCGGATAAGGGATCCAAGCCACAGGCAAGGAAAAGCAACTGTTTCAAGTCGGTGAATATATCGAGTTTGTCCTGGCGCAGAAGTAATTAGAGAGTGGTGTACGTGCCCTGCCACAGAAGTAGTTAGGGAGTAGAGTACGTGCACCGCCACAGAAGTAGTTAGAGAGTGGAGTACGTGCCCCGTCATAGAAGTAGTTAGAGAGTAAAGTACATGTCCCGCCACTGAAGTAGTTAGAGAGTAAAGTACGTGCCCAGCCACATAATTAGTTAGAGAGTGGAGTACGTGCCCCGTCATAGAAGTAGTTAGAGAGTAAAGTACGTGTCCCGCCACTGAAGTAGTTAGAGAGTAAAGTACGTGCCCCGCCACAGAAGTAGTTAGAGAGTAAAGTACGTGCCCCGCCACAGAAGTAGTTAGAGAGTAAAGTACGTGCCCCGCCACAGAAGTAGTTAGAGAGTAAAGTACGTGCCCCGCCACTGAAGTAGTTAGAGAGTAAAGTACGTGCCCCGCCACAGAAGTAGTTAGAGAGTAAAGTACGTGCCCCGCCACAGAAGTAGTTAGAGAGTAAAGTACGTGCCCCGCCACTGAAGTAGTTAGAGAGTAAAGTACGTGCCCCGCCACAGAAGTAGTTAGAGAGTAAAGTACGTGCCCCGCCACTGAAGTAGTTAGAGAGTAAAGTACGTGCCCCGCCACAGAAGTAGTTAGGGAGTATAGTACGTGCCCCACCACAATCAGTTCTTCCTCTCAGTAGGGGAGACCGGGGCACCAAGTACGTAACACGAAACACGTTCAGGTTTTCTATTTGCATGCTGTTAATTTAATGGTAGGCTGATTATTTGATATCTAACAGCTTTGGTAATTTGCGTGAACTTGTATTATGTTTCGTTTCCAACATTGAGACAATGTGCACCAACATTGAGACAATGTGAACATACAAACGTAACACTCACGGCGGTGACACGCCAGATGATGTCAGGCGGGATGCAGTGAACCAAGTTGTGGTTGATGGGAAATCCATTTACCGAGTTGTTCTAAACCTGGAGATTTCTCGCCATATGTTAACAAGAGTTGCAAGTTGCGTTTAGTGTGCTATATTTTAGTGTGCTATATTTTAATTGGAAACCAAATTTTCGCATCGGCTGGTGTTCAATCTAAACGAAGAAAGTGAACTTGCCTATTATTTTAAAAGATGATCCACGGTCTGTCTACAAAGGCAACCAAGAAACTAACCCATGAACTTGCGTTGAGGAACGAAAAGAATATGCCGCATACATCCTGGCATGTGAGCAAAAGGAGGCAGGACGCGATTGGTTCGCTGGTTTTATGAAGAGAAATGAAACGGTTAGTCTGCGAAAGCCTAAGGCTACAAGCATTGGACGTGCAACAGGTTTCAACAGAGTGTCTATTTGTATGTTCTTCGCTAATTTAGAGGCTCTCTTGATGAAACACAAATTTGGCCCAGCACAATTCTACAATCTAGACGAGTCGGGTATCAGCACCATTCAAACTCCTGACAAGGTCATCATAAAACAGATCACATCTGCTGAACGAGGCGTCCTAGTCACAATGTGCGCATAAACGCAACTGGAAACACAATTCCTCCTATTTTCATTTTCCCACGTGTCCACTTCAAGGAACAGGTGCTCAACATTGCTAGCTCCTCCTGGATCAGTAGGAGCAGCAAATAAGTCGGGGTGGATGAACAGTGAGATTTTTGTATCTTAACTACGGCACTTCGTCAAACACACCAACTGCTCCAAGAACAACACAGTGCTACTGATCATGGACAATCACGACACTGACGCGCCTCCTGGACCTTGGCAGCAGACAACATCGCCTCCTGGACGTCGGCACCAGACAACACCGCCTCCTGGATCACAGCAGCAGACAACACTGCCTGATGGACCTTGGCAGCAGACAACACCGCCTCCTGGACCACAGCAGCAGATAACACCGCCTCCTGGACTACAAGCAGCAGATAGTGCCGTGTCATGTCCCGCAGCAGCTTAACATGCCATCGACGTCGACAGATTCGTTGCAGGACTCGGCATGTGACGTCAGACCTTATCCGAAGGCAAAGCCAAGAACATACCTGTTAAAGAAAGAAAACGTGGTCGATCGCGTGTCTTGACAGACACGTCAGAGAAGCAATAGTTCACCGAAGACACGTGAAACATAATAGGCGTAAACCACCGAAGACACGTGAAACATAATAGGCGTAAACCACCGAAGGCAAAGAAGAAAGCAGCATGTAAATACATAGATCTTCGGTTCCAGTCAGATTTTGATAGAGAGCAAGCAGTGACAGACCTATCGATGGTAGACAGTGGTGATGAAGAACTGGATGCAACTACCCTGGGTCCAAATGACTACGTCATGGTGACATTAACGTCTAAGAAGGCCACACGAAGAGGGTGGTGGTGTTTGGAAAAACGAACTACGCAGGTTTGATTTAGCGAGAAATGAGTGTGTGTCGAGACGAGAGAAAACCTCTGATTGAAGTCAATGTCCTTATTTCTCCCGGGACGACGAATTGATGGTTACGCAACGTCGGATAAGCGTCGATCACTCGTCGGGCGCAGAGTTCCGTCCATGGTTTACGGCGCGCCAAGTCAATGGATTGAAGCCGCTGCCAGCGACTAACGCGCCGGTTTGATAAACATGCAACTTTTTTAAGATAGGTGACGCTAAATGTAGCACTTTACTGTCAGAGCGCCTGAGTTGTGAACACGTTAACAACCTTCACCGGGTATCCGAGATAGTATCTCGAGATCTGTGAACGATATCTGCTTAGAAGACATGTTGATATGTTACGTATAGTTATTTAAGTTAGGAATAATACAGCCAAAATGTGGTTCATGTTGAAAAAACTCTTAAGGCAACGCATAAAATTCGCTGCAGAATTACGACCCATCCATTCAGCTATTTGTTTTGAGCATAACGACCAGACGTCTGCCTTCAGATGTGATAAAGCCGGCGACAAACATCCGGGTGTGTGTGCGTGTGTGTGTGTGTGTGTGTGTGTGTGTGCGTGAGTGAGTGCGTGGGTGTGTGCGTGCGTGCGAGCGAGCGTGCATGCGTGCGTGTGTCGACATGACAGACGTTACAGGGCGACAGACTGAATACCTTACATGGAACTCGCGTCTACCTCACCCTCAACTAAACGAAAAGAAGTTCCTACGTTAACTACGACATAACACGTCTGCAATTGGTGTAGATTCCGCACGGTGTGTTTCAGCCCGGATCTTCCGCTGTCGGGACATCCGTCGACACGACCACATGCGACACGAAAGAAACTCACTTTCCTTTTAGATAAATCATGAAGGCTCTCGCACATCACGTGGCGTAAGACGTTAGGCGCATATTGTATCGACACTGCTACGCTTGTGAGGTGGACGATCTTAGCCAATCATTCAAAAGATTCACCATAGTTAGTTGCCTTCCGATATTTTAATGTGCGTGCACTTTGACGAAGCCATACAGGACTTTAATGCGACCGAGGTGTTGAAAGATTGGTTGGTAGTATTAGTAAATGCAAATGTGAAACTTTCCGACTTGACGGATGATCAGATGTGCGTTGGTAAGAGTTTGTTAAACGACTCCCATTCAGAAGTGTGGGGAAAATGCGTACCTCACGGCGACTTGTAAATGTTCTAAAAGCGAATAAAGGTGCAAAAACGTACTTGTATCTTGATGTTTTTTCGTAGTATAAGTAAGTTAGCATACAATATATATATATATATATATATATATATATATATATATATATATATATATATATATATATATATATATATATATATATATATTTCAATCTATATATATATTATCGAGGAATGAACTTATTTTGTTATTGAAACTTTGTGTTCATTTTTAGAATTAGACTAGTCAGTACCCAGAACTTTTGCAGTATACTTTATGTAGACATCATAGTACATGTTGAACACTGTGTGAGTTATTTATGTAAACATATACCCTTCTCAAAAACATACAATAATTTGACATAAACCCTTCCTCCAAAATATTTTTCTTTCATACAAATGTTAACAGTCAACACATACCAATTCCCTGCACTAAAATATTTAACTACTATTTAAATTAAAACCTGTCAAAACATGTCTATACTTTAACATTATTTACTGTACTTTTGCGTTAAAAGGTGAAATAGCTATGATTATCGAAAGACGAAAACATGCCATGGATGACACACGAGAACTGTGCAGTGTCCAAGACTTGTTTTGTAAACAACAGTGATTGACACAATCAACACAATTGACAGCCAACTGACACAGTTAACACAAATTGGACATAGCATCAACTGTAAATACAACATCAACAAAGGTGGGGAAACAGTCGATAACACCTTACAAATAATGACAGTGAAGATAACACCTTACAAATAATGACAGTGAAGATAACACCTCACAAATAATGACAGTGAAGATAACACCTCACAAATAATGACAGTGAAGATAACACCTTACAAATAATGACAGTGAAGATAACACCTCACAAATAATGACAGTGAAGATAACACCTCACAAATAATGACAGTGAAGGAGACACATCGTGCAGCACAAAACAATCAAGTGAAATAAATTAAACAGGATGTATTGAATGTCAACCAGAAAAGGGCTGAATGAAACACTGTTCGAAACATGAAGGACCTTCACAAAAACAAGTGATGTTTTAATGTGGTAACTATTAAGATGACTTGCATAATATATTACTCAGAAGGTACTCTGATTTGTAAAATGTAATAACTATAATTTTTTTTATTTAGACTGAAATTCAGTTATAATTTATACATGGTTCAACTTGAGAACTATCCGATTTCTTTTTACACTCCTAGCACAGCTCTCATTCACAGTACACTTTCAATGAAGGCGTGCTTCTGACCTTCATGTATAAGCTTGCCATAGAACTAACTCTCTCAGCACAAGCTGCCTGACCACAGTGAACTGCCTGACCACAGTGAACTGCCTGACCACAGTGAACTGCCTGACCACAGTGAACTGCCTGACCACAGTGAACTGCCTGACCACAGTGAACTGCCTGAACAAACTCAACTACCTGATTACACAATTTGACGTGGATTCCTTGCATATGCATAACAAATTCAAATACTGACACGAAGGTACTTTCTAGGTTGGTCACAAACTTGACAAAGAAGGGGGTTGCATAAATCATATTACTTTCTACGCGGTGTGCCTTCCGTCGCAAGAATCCATATTCAACTCCGCTTGGTTGACATTACATAATTTGCAGCACAGCTATCTACTGGGTATCTTCTAAGTAGGTGTCCAGACATGTAGCTGATTACATTAACCTGAGCTACACATGGCGGTGGCAAACTAACGTCGACTCTGTACACAACTTTAACTTCACATGCAAATTCAGTGCATCTTTTGGGATTTAAACTGAGAAGTGTGGTATACAAGTCATCTTGACAGTTACCAAAGTCACTGGGTTTCGCAGGTTTATCAACAACGACCTGGCGACAGGCAGCCCTAAACTGCTGAGGGTCAGGGATATCCCTGTTGCCACCCTTACCTCTGATGACTCAGAATTTCTTATCCACACAGTCATGATTTAGTCTGCTGGGTAAAGGGAAAATTAAAAAACCTATGTATATAAAGTTCTGACCAAAGTTGAGTGAACGCATTTACTGAAGTTTTTCAACCTTCCAAGCAAGGTACTGATTTCCCATATGGTCTTGAAACAGGATTTAGAAATGTCAGAGCATTCTATAGAAAATCCACACAGGTACTCAGTGACAATGGCCCTCGGTGACAATACGTTGCTTATGCAATTGAAAGGAACTTATGAGGTAATAAAGCAGGCCGTGTTAACCGATTACCGAACCCGGGTTGGAAACAACACTAATGTCTTCCATCTGAACATGTTAAAGACATATGTTTCCAGGTCAACGGAGGAAGTAATGTCTACTGCAGCTATCTTGGATCCTCCTGGTGATTCTTCCTTAGAGATAGAACCACTGCTGGGAAAACCGGGAGAGACCATTAAGTAGTGTCTACTGCAGCTATCTTGGATCCTCCTGATGATTCTTCCTTAGAGATAAAACCACTGCTGGGAAAACCGGGAGAGACCATTAAGTAGTGTCTACTGCAGCTATCTTGGATCCTCCTGATGATTCTTCCTTAGAGATAGAACCACTGCTGGGAAAACCGGGAAGACCATTAAGTAGTGTCTACTGCAGCTATCTTGGATCCTCCTGGTGATTCTTCCTTAGAGATAGAACCACTGCTGGGAAAACCGGGAGAGACCATTAAGTAGTGTC
Source organism: Lamellibrachia satsuma (assembly GCA_033239005.1). NCBI lineage: Eukaryota > Metazoa > Annelida > Polychaeta > Sabellida > Siboglinidae > Lamellibrachia > Lamellibrachia satsuma. Next base: position 2,975,424 of record BSQZ01000016.1, on the reverse strand, counting down.
TACTGCAGCTATCTTGGATCCTCCTGATGATTCTTCCTTAGAGATAGAACCACTGCTGGGAAAACCGGGAAGACCATTAAGTAGTGTCTACTGCAGCTATCTTGGATCCTCCTGGTGATTCTTCCTTAGAGATAGAACCACTGCTGGGAAAACCGGGAAGACCATTCAGTAGTGTCTACTGCAGCTATATTGGATCCTCCTGATGATTCTTCCTTAGAGATAAAACCACTGCTGGGAAAACCGGGAGAGACCATTAAGTAATGTCTACTGCAGCTATCTTGGATCCTCCTGATGATTCTTCCTTAGAGATAAAACCACTGCTGGGAAAACCGGGAGAGACCATTAAGTAGTTTCTACTGCAGCTATCTTGGATCCTCCTGATGATTCTTCCTTAGAGATAGAACCACTGCTGGGAAAACCGGGAAGACCATTAAGTAGTGTCTACTGCAGCTATCTTGGATCCTCCTGGTGATTCTTCCTTAGAGATAGAACCACTGCTGGGAAAACCGGGAGAGACCATTAAGTAGTGTCTACTGCAGCTATCTTGGATCCTCCTGATGATTCTTCCTTAGAGATAGAACCACTGCTGGGAAAACCGGGAGAGACCATTAAGTAGTGTCTACTGCAGCTATCTTGGATCCTCCTGGTGATTCTTCCTTAGAGATAGAACCACTGCTGGGAAAACCGGGAAGACCATTAAGTAGTGTCTACTGCAGCTATCTTGGATCCTCCTGATGATTCTTCCTTAGAGATAAAACCACTGCTGGGAAAACCGGGAGAGACCATTAAGTAGTGTCTACTGCAGCTATCTTGGATCCTCCTGATGATTCTTCCTTAGAGATAAAACCACTGCTGGGAAAACCGGGAGAGACCATTCAGTAGTGTCTACTGCAGCTATCTTGGATCCTCCTGATGATTCTTCCTTAGAGATAAAACCACTGCTGGGAAAACCGGGAGAGACCATTAAGTAGTGTCTACTGCAGCTATCTTGGATCCTCCTGGTGATTCTTCCTTAGAGATAGAACCACTGCTGGGAAAACCGGGAAGACCATTAAGTAGTGTCTACTGCAGCTATCTTGGATCCTCCTGATGATTCTTCCTTAGAGATAAAACCACTGCTGGGAAAACCGGGAGAGACCATTAAGTAGTGTCTACTGCAGCTATCTTGGATCCTCCTGATGATTCTTCCTTAGAGATAAAACCACTGCTGGGAAAACCGGGAAGACCATTCAGTAGTGTCTACTGCAGCTATCTTGGATCCTCCTGATGATTCTTCCTTAGAGATAAAACCACTGCTGGGAAAACCGGGAGAGACCATTCAGTAGTGTCTACTGCAGCTATCTTGGATCCTCCTGGTGATTCTTCCTTAGAGATAGAACCACTGCTGGGAAAACCGGGAAGACCATTCAGTAGTGTCTACTGCAGCTATCTTGGATCCTCCTGGTGATTCTTCCTTAGAGATAGCACTACTGCTAGAGAGAATGAGAGAGACCATTCAGCAAATATTTATTTCACCCAAACTCGATTCTTCTCAAACTAAGCAGCTGGTTGGTCTGATCGAAGCATTTACAAAGTTCTTTTCGGAAAACCCTGGATGCACTAAATTTGTCGAACATACTATCACACTGAACACGACTAAACCTATTCAGGTTAAACCTTATCCAATTCCTTTCGCCAAAGTGTCTGACGTATTTAAGGAGGTAGATCAAATGTTCAAACTAGGAGTAATCGAACCATCGAAATCTCCGTATTGTTCCCCGCTTTTGTTGCTCAAGAAAGCAGATGGAACAAACCGTCCAGTGGTAGATTTCCGTCAGTTAAACCGAGCGACCACTTTCGACTGGCAGATGTTATTACATTTTGGGAAATGTAAATGCCTATATACAGGACACGGGACTTTGGATATAAACTATTATGGGAGATACTGTTCTAGGTACTATTGTAAAAGAACCGAACTTAAGAATAACAATAAATGCTGATATGAAAGTTTCATAATAGTGTGGTATTGCAGTTTCTAAGGGTAATCAAATTCCTGGGTTGATTAGGAGAAACATAACATACAAGGAAAAAAGTTAATTATACCTTTGTATAAAGCAATGGTTAGACCTCATTTAGAATACTGTATGCAAGCGTGGAGATCATATGGTAAGAAAGATATATACGCTTGAACGAATACAGAGGAGAGCAATAACATTATTCCAGAACTGAGAGACCATAAAAAGTGGTTTAACAACCACAAAGAATGTGGTTTAACAACTCTAGAGACAAAAAGGTTAAGAGGAGATCAGATTGAATTTTTTTTTAGATATTGAATGGGTATGAAAAAATTAATAGAAAATATGTTTTTCTCACTCAAGAAAGATTGTAGAACTAGAGTTAATATTAGTAAAGGGTCAGTGTAGTTTGGATGTTGGATATCAGGAAGTACTCGTTCTCACAGAGGAAAATAAATGACTGGAACAAATTGTCTACGGAATGTGTAACTGCTATCAGCGTGAATATGTAAAACAAGGTTGATACATATCTAAGGAGGGCGGGTTACACATAGTTGAAAAAAGGTTGGACTCTCGATTAGGCAATGGCTTCCTTGTCCACTTACCATTTGGGCTTGAATAGCAAATCTTCTTAAATCTTGGTAAATTAAACAACGATGTGGTTACATTAGCATTAGTATAGTTGCGTTGTTTTCGTTTCACATGTATGTTTATATTAGATGTGGGTTTTTTTACAAGTTAATTCTTAAAGCCAGGGGTTCTGTCACAGATCGGAGATCGTGTGAGTGGTATGGAATCAGCTTGTTTATTTAAGTCACCTAGAATTGATATTTAGTGATTGAGAGTTGTACTAGTGACGTCGAATAGCGACAAATGCAAGATTTTGGAAAATGATTTGTTATAACGGATTAACAGATAAACGAAATGTTGTCATTGTATTATTGGAAAACTCGTTGTTTCCATATATTGTTTATCCTTGTGTTAGTATTTAATTATGGTGGAGAATAAATATATTGAGATCTAGTAGCAGTTGTTGATTTGTGTCGGCAACAGCCTAATGGTGAAGTAAATATGTTTTCGAAAATTGTAAAGTGCTTTTTCTGTTATGATTCTTGTACCATATGCACTTTGGTGCACACTTTGGTGTACACCATCATTGTGTGTATTATCTAGATTCTTATGACATAGATTTTGTGTAGGATATTATTTGATTTGAATGTTTGATACTGGGATGGAACTGTCTATGATAGAATCGACGCCGGCCCTTTAATTTATTTAGCCAAGAGTTCAAAGCGAAACAAAATTGTTGGTTTCGGGGGAAATGCACCTAAATGTTAATAAAAATTAATCATTTGAAAGTACAATAATATAACGCTGGTGGTTTTCTCAGGGAGTGTGAGCTTCTGGTCAAATCTCAGTCACACTGGGGGCAGGACTCGGCGGTTAAATCGCCCCAAGAAGCAACGACCAAGTGACAAGCGGGAGTCCCGTCGATTCTACGATCACTATTAGGTGGTGACACAATACGTATGCTGACGTATTAATCTCAGCTCCATTTTGGTAACAGCATTATGCAAGCTTGTTGTTGTTGTAATGCTAAGCGGTTGTGTTTTTAACACCGACTTTCCCTGTCTGTATAGAAAATATTTCACTTTAAATAGGGGAGACCGGGGCTAGTTGTTTACAACAACATTTCTATGAATCGTGCAATATGGGGCTAGTTGTTTTCAACAAGATTTCTATGAATCGTGCAATATTTGTTAATTGCTCAAACAGGGTTGTGCCATAAAAAATTAACAATATTTATCAAGATGCTATCCAAAGTCAAACACCCAGATGAGAAGTGGACAAGGAAGTTATTGGTTTATCGTGCGTCCAACAATTTTTCATCTACGTGTAACCCGCCCTTCTGAGATATTTGTTAACTTTGTTTGCGCTGTTATCATTTACAGTACTGGTTATAAACTAGTACGCCAGGCTTCAAAAGTGAAGTAAAGCGGTCACACAAAATTGTTTCGTTCAATCATTGTCAGCACACAACTCGCTGGTTGAACCATCGGAGCGAGCCGCCCGAGCGTTGTTACAGCTGTAACAACTTGCCCCAAACACAACGTTTGCAGTTGAACGCACGTGTACGATACCAAATCCTTAATTTCAGTTTAATTTTTATTTGACATAAACCGATATACTATATAGTAGACATGTTTCAAGTTTGATTCACGAAATCTAAAAAGCGGCTGCGTGAGATAATATTACGTGGGCATACCAAAAAATGTGTGTGTTTTCGTAAAACGACTATGTAACGTACCCCTGTAATAGTATTGTGACTGCGGCTCCGTAAAGTGTCACATATTGACCTTTTGTAATGTTAAGGGGTTGTGTTTTCTTCATCATCGGTGAGTCCTATAAAATAGCCCCATCGATTAAACTCTACCGTCTGTAGACAGGTACTCATGTATACAGCTGAGTGAACTCTAACAACGTGGCATGAAAGAAATTTCCAAAGCTTCGAAACGATATCGAGAGGATTGGAACCCGACGAGAGCCCGATATTCTAATCGCTACGCTACCGCGTCCCACAAACAGTGTGTAGTGCCACGGCGACATGTCAAGGGATACGTGTAGGTGAAGTAATAGAAGTATACGTCTTACCAACCACAAGTTGTTTAGCCAAAGACAAACCGCGCTGCTCCGTCGGTGTGACACCTGTTCTCGAATATGTAATGTACATTTCTATATGTATCATTTCGCCTCTCTTACATTTCGCCAGTGTGTCTTTCTTTTAACTAAATATCATGTTTCGGTTTTGGTCTGGTTTTACCTTAATTAAAATGACATCTTTGTTTGTCATCGCATTCGCGTGACACCATCTCCATAAGAGAACACGACAACTACACAGTTGAACCTAAAACATATGCTAACAAGTTTACCCAGATATCAGAATAGTATATATATATATATATATATATATATATATATATATATATATATATATATATTAAAAAGAGAACACCTTCTAATAATTACAGTTTCATTAATAAACGTACCGTGTATCGTAGCAGTCGATGTCGACATAATAAAACGTACCGTGTATCGTAGTAGTCGATGTCGACATAATAAAATGTACAGTGTATCATAGCAGTCAATGTCGACATAATAAACGTACCGTGTATCGTAGCAGTCGATGTCGACATAATAAACGTACCGTGTATCGTAGCAGTCGATGTCGACATAATAAAAGTACCGTGTATCGTAGCAGTCGATGTCGACATATTAAAACGTACCGTGTATCGTAGCAGTCGATGTCGACATAATAAACGTACCGTGTATCGTAGCAGTCGATGTCGACATAATAAACGTACCGTGTATCGTAGCAGTCGATGTGGACATAATAAACATACCGTGTATCGTAGCAGTCGATGTCGACATAATAAAACGTACCGTGTATCGTAGCAGTCGATGTCGACACGATTCCCGTGTGTACCTTTTCTTCTACGATTGCTGCTAAGATTAGATCACTCGGAATGTTGTGGCTTCGAAGACGCGTTCCCGTAAAATATATGGGGCCATATCACCCGTCAAAACATGTCTCAACCAATGAGGAGCGACCAACTAATGCATTAGCATTTCACAGCCACATGTGCCAGCGTCGTGAAACAGCACTTCAAATAACCCAAAAAATATATGATACATGCTACTGCGAATCGAGTCCATTTCGACAGGGTCGCCTACGTCATAGCAAAAAAGTAACTCCCTTGGTAATATACACTAGCGAAGACACCCAACCTATGGACGGGATAATATATATATATAATATATATAATATATATATATATATATATATATATATATATATATATATATATATATATATATATATATATATATATATATATATATATATATATATATAGGGAGGGAGGGAGGGAGGGAGGGAGGGAGGGAGGGAGGGAGGGAGGGAGGGAGGGAGGGAGGGAGGGAGGGAGGGAGGGAGGGAGGGAGGGAGGGTAACGCAGAACGCGATACTAACATCCCACTCTCACGGAAGGTTTGTGTGTACAACTGAAAGAGCTACGTTTATAGAGTCACGTGGCGTGTGATCCTGGAGCCAACGATGATAACCGTAAACAGCCTGATTAATGTTGTTATCGTATAACGCTCCACTTGTAGTACGAACGTGATTGCCATCCGAGCAAACACTGACGTGTGGACAGGGAAATATTTCAATAAAAAAAATAATTTCTAAGTCACTAGCAAATGCTTTTATCTTGTCAGTGAAAGGGATAGATTACTTCCATTAGCTAGGTAATGTTTGAGTTTACTTGCTACCTATCTACATGCGGTCGTAGGGGTCGCTTATTGGCCAAAACTGTCTCCCTGTTTGGCTTTAAACTGTCTCCCGACAGACGCCCGAATTGGGCTCATCCACATTTCAGGCGCCAAAATTGTAGTCACGTAATGGCCTCTGTGCTCAAGGCACAAACACGTATCAGCCTATTTGATACATATGCACATAAATTAAACGGATGATCATTCTACGTGTGTTGTTGTGGTTAAGAATGATCCACATGATTTACGGCCGGCTATATGATTTGTGTTCCGAAATGACATTGGTTGCAATTCTAGTTTTAGTAGTTGCAAAGTCTAGTTTTTGTAGACCCTATGTGCATGCATCCGTGCGTGCGTGCGTGCGTGTATGTGTGCGTACGCTCCACGTAAATAAGCTTCTCACTATTATAGACTAGACCTCTTATGTAAGGCACATCCGCTTAAAAGAAACAACTTTGACATCTACTTCATGTACACTTCTTGGATATTAGGATATGCATATATATATATATATATATATATATATATATATATATATATATATATATATATATATATATATATATATATATATAGTGACTCGTTTAAATGAAAATATTTGGTCAAACAGTTCCATGTATATATATATATATATATATATATATATATATATATATATATATATATATATATATATATATATATATATATATATATATATATATATATACATGTATGTACGTATGTATATATGTCCGTATGCATTTATATATGTATGTATGTATGTATGTATGTATGTATGTATGTATATATATATATATATATATATATATATATATATATATATATATATATATATATATATGTGTGTGTGTGTATATATATATGTATATATATATATATATATATATATATATATATATATATATATATATATATATATATATATATATATATATATATATATATATATATACACACATGGAACTGTTTGACCAAAATGAGTCTACTATATTTCACATTCCATGTATACAGAGATTTGTCCCACGCCATTTTCCCCGAATAGATTGATGTGTGCATTTACGTCCGTGCATATTGGCTTTCTAACGGGAATGAAGCGACTGTTAACAAGACGAATGTTAATGATGTTTGTTAATGCAGTGGGTCGAGTTCGATGGGGGCGATCAGGTGCTAAAGCGGCACTACTGTCACTAGATATCAACTGTGAAAAATGTCTGTCTCTCCCCGTGTCACTTTCCAGCAGATTGGTCGTTTGTCTTCCTGAATTTGTATGAAACATTCAAAGAAACTTATTAGGTTTCGAGTTCGGAATAATAACTCGTTTTGTCGTCAAACGATATAAATTAATATCGGGTTTCAAATAGGTACCTTCCATTACTGTTGTGCGTGAACGTTCTGTAATGGCCCTGAACGGCTTCCATACAGTACCCAACCTATATATCACACGTGGGCGCATAATGCGTGCACCGTGGGAACCGTACGCCTTAGTTGTTGAGACAGACATTAATATATATATCACAACTAAGTGTTATTTAGAGCCCATTCCCCTCCTCCCATTAATGTCAGCTGTCACCTATTTTGAGGTCAACATTTCACCTCCAACCAATGCTGAGGACCAACCTCTCTCGTCCTGCCACCCCCTCTATAGCTAGTTAAATGTCCAATAGTAGCGCCACGTGTTGGGGCGAGAACGAACCAATTGTAGATGTTGACATTTAGATACACCATTTTTACATAGCTGTTGACATGCAGCCTTTAACTTACATTACTGCTTTACATGTTTTGATCTAAATATCCTAAATATCATGTAAATGGTAGTCTATGATGTTTTATACCCTTGTTATTATAGTGTTATATCTGTATCTAATACATAAATCAAAGTGTTTTGTCTGTCTGTTTGTTGTGTCTTATGCACGGCCGCATTTATGGGCCGATCCGGACGAAACTTTGCAAGGTGACCAAGGGGGCCCTTCTGACGGACATGGGGGGGGGGTTGGATGTGGAATCATCCCCACGGGGGCCCCGGGGTGGGGTAACATTTCAAAAAGGCTGTAGCGGAAGTTACAACCGTGGACTTCTTTTGTTTTCTGTGATCGTAAATATAAAAATATAAATACCCAGAGACGCCGCGTGGTGAGACTTATTATACAAGGTTGACACATATATCAGAAGGGCGGGTTATAAGTAGGTGAACATTGTTGGACTCTCGATAAGCCAATGGCTTCCTTGTCCACTTGCCATCTGGGCCTTTGGCTTGGATGGCAAATCTTGTTAAATCTTGTTAAATATTGTAGCAACACTGTAGCGATGTCCACAGTGACCGGCTTAAACAAGACTACATATCTAAGTAATAATGTAGATCAGTGGAAAATACCTGAGAACAATAGTCCGTACAATGGCATTGTTAGCAACGTTATGCGTGTGTTCTACGTTTCTATCCAGGTATATGAAGACAAAAGTCCACATACGAACGCTTCGTGAAACCGACAGTTGGACATGATTTTGGAGCATGAATTGTCGTTGCCATTGGCATTGCACTATCAAAATTTGACTGGGTAGTGCAAGGGGTCATGACTGGGTGGTGCAAGGGGTCATGACTGGGTGGTGCAAGGGGTCATGACTGGGTAGTGCAAGGGGTCATGAGTGGGTAGTGCAAGGGGTCATGACTTGGTGGTGCAAGGGGTCATGACTGGGTGGTGCAAGGGGTCATGACTGGGTAGTGCAAGGGGTCATGACTGGGTAGTGCAAGGGGTCATGACTGGGTGGTGCAAGGGGTCATGACTGGGTAGTGCAAGGGGTCATGAGTGGGTAGTGCAAGGGGTCATGAGTGGGCAGTGCAAGGGGTCATGACTGGGTGGTGCAAGGGGTCATGACTGGGTAGTGCAAGGGGTCATGACTGGGTAGTGCAAGGGGTCATGAGTGGGTAGTGCAAGGGGTCATGACTGGGTGGTGCAAGGGGTCATGACTGGGTAGTGCAAGGGGTCATGAGTGGACAGTGCAAGGGGTCATGAGTGGGCAGTGCAAGGGGTCATGACTGGGTGGTGCAAGGGGTCATGACTGGGTAGTGCAAGGGGTCATGACTGGGTAGTGCAAGGGGTCATGAGTGGGTAGTGCAAGGGGTCATGACTGGGTGGTGCAAGGGGTCATGACTGGGTGGTGCAAGGGGTCATGACTGGGTAGTGCAAGGGGTCATGAGTGGGTAGTGCAAGGGGTCATGACTGGGTGGTGCAAGGGGTCATGACTGGGTAGTGCAAGGGGTCATGAGTGGGTAGTGCAAGGGGTCATGACTGGGTTGTGCAAGGGGTCATGACTGGGTGGTGCAAGGAGTCACTGCCATTGCACTACCAACCTTGACTGGGTAGTGCCGGGAATCAGTGCCATTGCACTACCAACCTTGACTGGGTAGTGCCAGGAATCAGTGCCATTGCACTACCAACCTTGACTGGATAGTGCCGGGAATCAGTGCCATTGCACTACCAACCTTGACTGGGTAGTGCCGGGAATCAGTGCCATTGCACTACCAACCTTGACTGGATAGTGCCGGGAATCAGTGCCGTTGCACTACCAACCTTAACTGGGTAGTGCCGGGAATCAGTGCCATTGCACTACCAACCTTAACTGGGTAGTGCCGGGAATCAGTGCCATTGCTCTACCAACCTTAACTGGGTAGTGCAAGGAGTCACAAGCTAGTACAGTGGCTGCCTTTTGTCATGTACAACGCCGGGTAACTTGGCGTATGGATACACTCTGTCCTTAGGTACGTTGAGTGTAATGTAATATTGACATTCTTATTTCCATCTTTGTATCTCGTTCATTACATCATAACCACATAACTTCTGGTACAAATCAATCATATAATGTTAGCGCTTTTTATTGCACTTTGTATCGATCAAAACATACAAGCAGTCTGCTGGTTCTTATGCATTGCAACCAGTTAATTTTGTACGTTTGTTGGGTGGCGCTACTAACTACGTCTTCTAACGCTTCCTAATAGCCAATTATGTAATGGTTTTAATTGGTCAAAAACAAAGCCGGTAAATGTAAATAATCTTAAAGTAATATTTGGGCTCTTTTTGAGAATATGAATTGTTTTGACCAATTAAAAATAGTTGATAGGATAGCCATGTATGTGAGAACAAATCCTGACCTTACTTGTGGAAGAATACTATTAAAATACATAATAATTGTTTACATCCTATGATAATATTCGCGATGTGCTAAATGAATCGATGGGCTAAATGAATCGATGGGCTAAATGAATCGATGGGCTAAATGAATCGATGGGCTAAATGAATCGATGGGCTAAATTAATTGTGGAGATCGTTTCAACAATAAGAAAAGAACCAACAAGAAGGCCAAATGCATGGCAGACATAAATTATTTTATAAAGCACATAGATAAGACACAACGCATGAGGACCAAAACAGAGAGATTTGGAACCACACTTAATAGAGTGCTTCTGTTACACTGCTAAAAATAATGTTCTTGTTTTAAGAAATTAAACTTAAAACCCCCCAAAAAAACTATAGGGAGCCACGTAAGAAAATAATGTGTGTGGTTTAAGAAATTTGTCATAAGAAAAAATTTCTTGAAGAAAATGTCTTCTCAATTCTTCTCAATTCTTTTTGTCTAAAGAAAAATGTTCTTATTTATCAAAGAATTGTTTTAGCTAAGAAATGTTTTCTTGAAATAAGAAAATCGTTTCCTTAAATAAAGAGAAAAGAAAATTGTTCTTGAATTATTTTCTAGGGAGCAACACAAGAAGATTTTTTTGTTTTTATAGTCATTTCTGATGTTTCACACTAGCAAGAATATTATTCTTAAAATAAGAAAAAACTTCACAAAGAGTTTTTCTTGGAATAAGAAGCAATCCAACTTGCAATGAAAAGTATAAATTATCAAGAAGTATATTGTACAATGAAAGATCAGGGATTTAACATCAAATACACACAAGAGGTTAGACTACAGTGCAACATTGTATTGCAAGTGGCCATGTTAACGTTTCGTCTGCTTATAAGAAAACTAAACCATCAAAAATTCTTTGAAATTTTCACAGCTACTGCCATCGTCTCATTGACATGCTGAACAAGTTTTGTCAAAATCACATACCTCCACCTCTTTTTAAACGCCCCTATATGCAATGCCCATCAATGTTTACAACAATTCTGCGCTGAAATTTCCAAGCAGGGTATTCTACTTGTTACAAGTATTGTTTCTGCGCGACATTATTAACCACATCGTGGCCGTGTCTGTTGCTTAGTTACACGCAGCTGATTGTCGTTTACCCTTACGACAGCAATGTATTTATTCCAGAACAAGACAGCAAGATAAATCACCAAAATAATGCAACTAAATATTTACCATACAAAATATAATTAAAGGACAGTAAACCCAATTGCAAACGTGTGTCTATCACACAGAGATTTGGCGATAATGTCAGGTTTTCATATTATGAAAATAGCCAGTGTACTAGCCTGATATAACAGTGACATAATTAGTTATGTCAGTTAACTTACCAAGTATCGAAATAGTCTTTAACAACACCTAAACTACTACATGAATCATGTAGTGAAGGAAGTGAAAGAAGACAGGGAATGTGTGGTTCTGAGGAAACCAAATACCCGGATCAAACATTAGACAATAAACCCCTCCTCGACGAACACCCCAAAGATGGTGTGTATGGTGATGGACTCTCGCGTGTGTTTGGGGTAGGAGCTCGCAAGAAACCGGAGGTGATGACCAGTCAGGATGTGATGACCAGTCAGGATGTGATGACCAGTCAGGACGTGATGAGCAGTCATGTCGTTGCCGATCACCCAATTAGTTGCCGATATCCTCCAGTCAGCGGGAAACGGGAACTAGTTCACAGATACACTCCAGACGGCGTGATAAGTGACCTAGTTGGAGAAATGATACCCCGTAGATACTCCCGCATTGTATCGTGAAAAGGGAAACATGCCCAAAACATGCACATACCCTCCAATCGAGAAAGTTGGACTAGTTTACAAATGAATGCCACAAATGAATATCTAGTTAAGGCACATTTTACCTTGGCATTTTACTTCTCAGAATTACAGACACGGTGTCTGCAAGCGCATTACTCCAGTAATAATGGTTTAGACCACAATTTACACTTTAGTCATTTAGCAGGCGCTCGTATTCAGAGCGATTTACAACAAGTGCAGTCAATCTTAGTTGGTAAAATAACTACAGGTCGCTATGAAGGGAAGCAATTGTTTTCTCACAAAATAGGCGCTAACAGCCATTACAGTGCCTGAAAAGATTTTTTAAAGGACCCCCAAGAGTCAGTGTTCATTTCGAGCACTGCGCTCTATGTAGTTTGATGGTCATGACTTAAACCTGGAAATTACTAAATTCTGCAACGGCACGGAATAAAAGCCGGTTGGCTGACTTGCCCCGGGGCGGACTAGTCCCGGTCTACCCTTCGTGTTCCTTTACTGTAATATTTGCTACGGACACGGGGGTCTAAAACCCCCCCATTCATGGCCTAGGGGGTCTTGAGACCCCTAAGACCCCCTGGATCCGCTGCTGGTCAGGTTTTGTAGCTGCAATCGTCAATTCAGGCAACTTCTACGTCCAACTGGAAGAACAGAAAGCTGACTTGGCAGAGCTGATGACATCACATGCAGCTACATATATCAGCCCTGTCTCCGACAAACTCGTGCTCGTTGACCCAAAACTAGGTGGGAATTTTGTGTGCGCAGTAGCACCAATGAACAGTGGTATCGTGCACTGACAGATACGCTGAAAGATAGCACTGCGTCACATTCATGGACGGGACATCGGATACATTCGCCCAGAGTTCCTACGACATGCATCATTTGCCATACACTGCTGTCTAGCAGGACTTGATAACAACGTAGCGGACGCCGGACGAAAATGATGTGTTCCTAAGGAAAACACAAGATAAAGACCTGAATCGGGACAATACGGGACACATCGAAGTACACCTTATCGAAGTACACTTTAAGGATGGGCCTATCCCCTGCTATGTCGTACCTCACATGGAAGTGGGTGTGTCTGTCCGTCAGCGCCTGCTCGACTCGGCAGATAATTTAACAGACGACTCTGAAGAAGCTGACGACGATGAAAGCGATGACACCGCCATCACTGACTTGACACAAGTTGCTTGACGCAGACGAGTTGTTGCGTGAAGGCAAGTTTAAGCTGTTGACAAAGGACATGCATGAGTACTACAGGTCTCACACGACATCAGAGTACCGTGTCGGTGTCGGTACATTCTGCGCTGCCAAGTCTGTCAGGGAGGAGAGTTGGTGTCGTGTCCGTATCACCAGCGTTGACGAAAACGATGCTAGCTGCAACACTGAGACTGACGACGTATCCAGCGTGCAGTCTCTATGGAAGATGTTCGCTGTCTTGCACACCACAAGCGATGGTACTTACGCCGTCAACCTACTGAACACGGGTATGTCAGCAGCACAGAAGATGATTGACGATCATATGGCAGTCAACACCAAGAAACGGGACACAGTGACACTCGATCGTCGTGTTTATGACAAAGAGGCCGACGTTGTCAGGTACTCGGATACACCTTTAATATGTTGAGAGGATGCATATATTGGTGATAGGGATAACTATTCACAGAATAGGATAGGTTGATAGGGTATGCATGTATGTATGTATGTATGTATGTATGTATGTATGTATGTATGTATGTATGTATGTATGTATGTATGTATGTATATATATATATATATATATATATATATATATATATATATATATATATATATATATATATATATATACATATATATAAATAGTATTATTATTATTATTATTAAGCTGCTATGAAGGTGATCTCTCGTGTTAGGGTGATAAGGCGTCTGGCAGGCCTGACCTGGGGAACCGAATTTACGACTCTCAGAACATCAACTATGGCGCTTGTATTCGCGCCTGCAGAATACTGTTGCCCAACCTGAGGACGTAGTAGTCACACCAACAAATTAGACACTGCTCTAAACTCATCAACGCGAACTATCTCTGCATGCGAGATTTTCACCCCCACTGAGATGTGTGATGTACACTCACACTGAGATGTGTGAGGAACACCCCCACTGAGATGTGTGATGTACACCCCCACTGAGATGTGTGATGTACACCCCCACTGAGATGTGTGATGTACACCCCCACTGAGATGTGTGATGTACACTCCCACTGAGATGTGTGATGTACACTCCCACTGAGATGTACACCCCCACTGAGATGTGTGATGTACACCCCCACTGAGATGTATGATGTACACCACCACTGAGATGTGTGATGTACACCACCACTGAGATGTGTGATGTACACCCCCACTGAGATGTGTGATGTACACCCCCACTGAGATGTGTGATGTACACCCCCACTGAGATGTATGATGTACACCCCCACTGAGAAGTGTGATGTACACTCCCACTGAGATGTATGATGTACACCCCCACTGAGATGTATGATGTACACCACCACTGAGATGTGTGATGTACACCCCACTGAGATGTGTGATGTACACCCCCACTGAGATGTGTGATGTACACCCCCACTGAGATGTGTGATGTACACCCCCACTGAGATGTACACCCCCACTGAGATGTATGATGTACACCCCCACTGAGATGTATGATGTACACTCCCACTGAGATGTATGATGTACACCCCCACTGAGAAGTGTGATGTACACTCCCACTGAGATGTATGATGTACACCCCCACTGAGATGTATGATGTACACCACCACTGAGATGTATGATGTACACTCCCACTGAGATGAATGATGTACACTCCCACTGAGATGTATGATGTACACCCCCACTGAGAAGTGTGATGTACACTCCCACTGAGATGTATGATGTACACCCCCACTGAGATGTATGATGTACACCACCACTGAGATGTATGATGTACACTCCCACTGAGATGTATGATGTACACCCCCACTGAGATGTATGATGTACACCACCACTGAGATGTATGATGTACACCACCACTGAGAAGTGTGATGTACACTCCCACTGAGATGTATGATGTACACCCCCACTGAGATGTATGATGTACACCCCCACTGAGAAGTGTGATGTACACTCCCACTGAGATGTATGATGTACACCCCCACTGAGATGTATGATGTACACCCCCACTGAGATGTATGATGTACACTCCCACTGAGATGTATGATGTACACCCCCACTGAGATGTATGATGTACACTCTCACTGAGATGTATGATGTACACCCCCACTGAGATGTATGATGTACACTCCCACTGAGATGTATGATGTACACCACCACTGAGAAGTGTGATGTACACTCCCACTGAGATGTATGATGTACACCACCACTGAGATGTATGATGTACACCCCCACTGAGATGTATGATGTACACCCCCACTGAGATGTATGATGTACACCCCCACTGAGATGTGTGATGTACACTCCCACTGAGATGTGTGATGTACACTCCCACTGAGATGTATGATGTACACCCCCACTGAGATGTATGATGTACACCCCCACTGAGATGTGTGATGTACACTCCCACTGAGATGTGTGATGTACACCCCCACTGAGATGTGTGATGTACACTCCCACTGAGATGTGTGATGTACACTCTCACTGAGATGTATGATGTACACTCCCACTGAGATGTATGATGTACACTCCCACTGAGATGTATGATGTACACCCCCACTGAGAAGTGTGATGTACACTCCCACTAAGATGTATGATGTACACCACCACTGAGATGTATGATGTACACCCCCACTGAGATGTATGATGTACACCACCACTGAGATGTGTGATGTACACTCCCACTGAGATGTATGATGTACACCCCCGCTGAGATGTATGATGTACACCCCCACTGAGATGTATGATGTACACCCCCACTGAGATGTGTGATGTACACCCCCACTGAGATGTATGATGTACACTCCCACTGAGATGTATGATGTACACTCCCACTGAGATGTGTGATGTACACTCCCACTGAGATGTATGATGTACACCACCACTGAGATGTATGATGTACACCCCCACTGAGATGTATGATGTACACTCCCACTGAGATGTATGATGTACACTCCCACTGAGATGTGTGATGTACACTCCCACTGAGATGTGTGATGTACACTCCCACTGAGATGTATGATGTACACCCCCACTGAGATGTATGATGTACACCCCCACTGAGATGTATGATGTACACTCCCACTGAGATGTGTGTTGTACACTCCCACTGAGATGTGTGATGTACACTCCCACTGAGATGTGTGATGTACACTCCCACTGAGATGTATGATGTACACCCCCACTGAGAAGTGTGATGTACACTCCCACTGAGATGTATGATGTACACCCCCACTGAGATGTATGATGTACACCACCACTGAGATGTGTGATGTACACCCCACTGAGATGTGTGATGTACACCCCCACTGAGATGTGTGATGTACACCCCCACTGAGATGTGTGATGTACACCCCCACTGAGATGTACACCCCCACTGAGATGTATGATGTACACCCCCACTGAGATGTATGATGTACACTCCCACTGAGATGTATGATGTACACCCCCACTGAGATGTATGATGTACACCCCCACTGAGATGTGTGATGTACACCCCCACTGAGATGTGTGATGTACACCCCCACTGAGATGTGTGATGTACACCCCCACTGAGATGTGTGATGTACACCCCCACTGAGATGTGTGATGAACACCCCCACTGAGATGTGTGATGTACACCCCCACTGAGATGTGTGATGTACACCCCACTGAGATGTGTGATGTACACCCCCACGGAGATGGGTGATGTACACTCCCACCGACATACATACATTCCCACTGAGATGCTGCTACCATCGACTGGCACACTTCCTCCTCAAATACGATGACAGAAAGCAACACTTGACCTTACATTGCCCAACGGGAAGAACAACACATACTGCGTGAATACACGGAGCAGGGCACTAACCAGAGGCTTAAGTCAAGAAGATCGTTCAAACTAGAGGCAAGTGAATACACAGAGCAGCGCACTAACCAGAGGCTTAAGTCAAGAAGATCGTTCAAACTAGAGGCAAGTGAATACACGGAGCAGCGCACTAACCAGAGGCTTAAGTCAAGAAGATCGTTCACACGAGAGGCAAGTGAATACACGGAGCAGGGCACTAACCAGAGGCTTAAGTCAAGAAGATCGTTCAAACTAGAGGCAAGTGAATACACGGAGCAGCGCACTAACCAGAGGCTTAAGTCAAGAAGACCGTTCACACGAGAGGCAAGTGAATACATGGAGCAGCGCACTAACCAGAGGCTTAAGTCAAGAAGATCGTTCAAACTAGAGGCAAGTGAATACACAGAGCAGCGCACTAACCAGAGGCTTAAGTCAAGAAGATCGTTCAAACTAGAGGCAAGTGAATACACGGAGCAGCGCACTAACCAGAGGCTTAAGTCAAGAAGATCGTTCAAACTAGAGGCAAGTGAATACACGGAGCAGGGCACTAACCAGAGGCTTAAGTCAAGAAGATCGTTCAAACTAGAGGCAAGTGAATACACGGAGCAGCGCACTAACCAGAGGCTTAAGTCAAGAAGATCGTTCAAACTAGAGGCAAGTGAATACACGGAGCAGGGCACTAACCAGAGGCTTAAGTCAAGAAGATCGTTCAAACTAGAGGCAAGTGAATACACGGAGCAGCGCACTAACCAGAGGCTTAAGTCAAGAAGATCGTTCAAACTAGAGGCAAGTGAATACACGGAGCAGCGCACTAACCAGAGGCTTAAGTCAAGAAGATCGTTCACACGAGAGGCAAGTGAATACACGGAGCAGCGCACTAACCAGAGGCTTAAGTCAAGAAGATCGTTCAAACTAGAGGCAAGTGAATACACAGAGCAGCGCACTAACCAGAGGCTTAAGTCAAGAAGATCGTTCACACGAGAGGCAAGTGAATACACGGAGCAGCGCACTAACCAGAGGCTTAAGTCAAGAAGATCGTTCACACGAGAGGCAAGTGAATACACGGAGCAGCGCACTAACCAGAGGCTTAAGTCAAGAAGATCATTCACACGAGAGGCAAGTGAATACACGGAGCAGCGAACTAACCAGAGGCTTCAGTCAAGAAGATCGTTCACACAAGAGGCAAGTGAATTACTCAAACAACGTAAGACTGGCAGTGGCTGTGTCTCGGTTCATGACCATCTCATGACACCTTGGAAAGACCAAGACACCTCAAACACTTCATCAACACACCATCTAATCACCCTCCTTGGTACAAGTTGGAGCGCCCCCTGGTGTAAGCTAAACAGAATTCAATATGGTGCTGGCAGAATCAAGGCTTAAATGCACCAACTTGGATACAGAGATGACCCCGTGTATACCTGCACTGATGCCCCCCCCGGGCTGCTGACCACCTACTGGAATGCCCAGCCTGTGTGCAACGAGGACATCCTGGCAGTCAACGAAGCAGCAGTGACATGTCTCCCAATTTGAATGCACGTTTGAATAACCATTGACATTTTTTTAATTCATGTAGTAGCTTAAAAAATATTTATTCAGACTCAACATAGAACATATATTTGAATGCTACCCCCAAGCATTTCATATTTTCAAATGACCAATCAAAGGAAGACATAATTGTTTGAATAATTATTAGTTCGACTCTGCACTTAATGTAGTTTTATGTTATTGCTTATATTCTATAAGCCTCATATTGTATTCTATTGCATTATTGCATTCTGATTGATTCTTAAATTTATCATCAATGTATTCAACATTTAAATTGTATGAATTGTAAATAGTTTCAAAACATGCTCTTTGTCAGACTGTGCTCTGTAGTTAGCAGAATCCTCAGCAGATAATAGAATTATAGTCCAACCTGTGGATCCACTTTCACCAGCAGTTCTTTCACATGTGCTAAATAAGACCATGGTGTATATGACCATATGACATGCAGTGCTTATATTAGTGCATGTATCTTTGTTACTGTAAATACAATGCTTACTAATGTGTTTCTCTACATTGTTTTTTGTTCCAAATATAACGCAAATTTAACTTAAAACATTCATTAAAAAATTCATAACCATTTGTATTTGAACGTGATCCTGAAAAATGGCATTTGCACTGACATGCATTTGATAACAACAAGCCTGTTTTATAGTTGAGTTATATTTACGGACAGTCTTAAAGGCGTAGGGCCTTCTTGTCACACAGTTGACAATTATTCGTCAATAAATCAAACGAAGTTTGAGCCAACAAATTAACATGGAGCAACATGCTAGCAATAGCACAGCCACTCTATGGTGAATTACTTTCACCCAATTTGTACATGTCAATCTAACACACCTCTGATGTAAATCTGTTCATTTACTTGGTCAGTCGATTTACTCCAGTAACAAACACTACAGATATTTATTTACTATGCGCACGTGAAATTATTTTTTAAATCAACGACTATCTAATGATGGCATACAGCTAGCATGCCCATGGGATCCCATGCTGGCAACACTATCTAATGATGGCATATAGCTAGCATGCCCATGGGATCCCATGCTGGCAACACTATCTAATGATGGCATATAGCTAGCATGCCCATGGGATCCCATGCTGGCAACACTTTCGCTTTCTGTTTCAGAATGTCCACAATTTCAGATGGAACGTATTTCTTGTCAATGACCACCTCGAAGACAAACTCCGTGAACCAATCATCTGTCATGAGGAGGTAGCCTGAAAGTAAACAACAATAACAATGTTGTTTCTATACAATCAACAACAATGACAATGTTGTTTTTTTACAAAATAAAAACAACAGTGTAATTTCTACACAATCAACAACAACAACAACGGTGTTTCTATGCAATCAACAAAAACAACATTATTTTTACACAATCAACAACAACAATATTATTTTTTTGGAGTCATTGCTGCATATTTCTATGAGGTCTCAACTGTTCAACCCATCTAATTCTAACTGCACAAAATTATATCTCTATTTTAAAAAGCACAAAATGGGGTATAGCCACAGACGTGAACAATAGCTGTAACTGGCAACAACCTGGACATATAAATACATATCCAAGACTTTCCAAGTCACTTGTAAACCTCCTTCTTCTTCCACAAAGGTGGGCGGTAAAAGAGGCAGATGAAGTCCAAGAGCCTGCGGACACACAATTGCAAGGAGTGGTACCTGGTAATCCAAGACACTCTGAGAGGAGATGGCACCATCTGATGGACACTGACTTACCCTTCTGACCACTGTCTTCTCCCCATGAATTCTACACTCCGAGAGGAGATGGCACAGTATGATGAACACTGACTTACCCTTCTGACAACTATCTTCTCCCCATGAATTCTACACTACGAGAGGAGATGGCACAGTATGATGAACACTGACTTACCCTTCTGACAACTATCTTCTCCCCATGATTTCCCCACTCCGAGAGGAGATGGCACAGTATGATGAACACTGACTTACCCTTCTGACCACTGTCTTCTCCCCATGAATTCTCCACTCCGAGAGGAGATGGCACAGTATGATGAACACTGACTTACCCTTCTGACAACTACCTTCTCCCCATGAATTCTACACTACGAGAGGAGATGGCACAGTATGATGAACACTGACTTACCCTTCTGACCACTATCTTCTCCCCATGATTTCCCCACTCCGAGAGGAGATGGCACAGTATGATAAACACTGACTTACCCTTCTGACCACTGTCTTCTCCCCATGAATTCCCCACTCCGAGAGGAGATGGCACAGTATGATGAACACTGACTTACCCTTCTGACAACTATCTTCTCCCCATGAATTCTACACTACGAGAGGAGATGGCACAGTATGATGAACACTGACTTACCCTTCTGACCACTGTCTTCTCCCCATGAATTCCCCACTCCGAGAGGAGATGGCACAGTATGATAAACACTGACTTACCCTTCTGACTACTATCTTCTCCCCATGATTTCCCCACTCCGAGAGGAGATGGCACAGTATGATAAACACTGACTTACCCTTCTGACCACTGTCTTCTCCCCATGAATTCTCCACTCCGAGAGGAGATGGCACAGTATGATGAACACTGACTTACCCTTCCGACTACTGTCTTTTCCCCATGATTTCCCCACTCCGAGAGGAGATGGCACAGAATGATGAACACTGACTTACCCTTCTGACCACTATCTTCTCCCCATGAATTCTCCACTCGCCACTTCATTGTTCGTCCATCCTGTTAAACAACCAACAGAATACTGTCTTTGCCACTGTATTAATAGAAATACTGAATATAGGGTCAAATCATTACAGCAATTTAGTAAGAATTTAAATATCTGTTTTAAAACATGTATTCATAAATAAAAAAATCTATTTCTGAATGCACCCCAGAGGAGAGAAAGTAATACAAATATGTATACTGCCAAATGTTGTCAGTTAAACATAGACCAACATCATGGAAAATGTCTACTTTGATGTCTACCTCTAGTATATTTTGGACTACATTGAAACTGAGAAAAGATGTTCATTATAGACAGGTGTAGTAAAATGTAGTAAGTTAGACAAAGTCTATTTGACTAAGACAGCTGTTCTAGTGAAAGTTGTACCTTGTAGAATAAAATCACATGTGAACATACAAAATGAATTAAACAATCTCCATCTAAAAGTTAGGAAATGCACTAAATGTAGCTGTTAGGTGATCTCAAAACATTGATATGCAACATTACACAAAATTGGTTTCACGGGGCGGCGGTTAGCAGATGTTTCACTTAACCTCAGACATCAATGTGTTTTTTTTCAAAAACATTGCTTATTTTCCGAAGTTGCACACTTATCAGAGTGATTCATTATAATTCATCTATTTTGTGTAGTGTTTACCGTACATCAATGTTTTGTGTAGTGTTTAATGTGTTTTGAGATGATCCCTTAGAAAGATGTAGTCATACAATGGTTAATACCTCCTCAGTGAACGCAGTCAGGACCATGGCATGGGTCATCAGGGAATCTCCGTACACCAAGCGTTCAGCCTTACTTTGTTTCAACACTGATGTTCCAAACACTAAATCATAGTCATGTCTGCAACAACACCCAATAAACCAAGTTACTGTTTGAACAAACTGGTTGCATTGAAGAAACGTGCGATATCATTCAGACTTAATATATATCAGTGACTTGGACTACAATATAACAAGTAACGTACTAAAATTTGTAGATGACACAAAAGTATCTAGAAAGGTTAACACTGATGGTGATAAACAACATTTACAAAATGATCTAGACAGATTAGTGAAATGGTCTGAGAAATGGCAGATGTTGATCAATTTGGGGAAAGTAAATGCCTACATACAGGACATGGGAAATCGGATGTAAACTATAAAATGGGAGATACCGTTCTGGGTACTACTGTAAAGGAAAAGGGCTTAGGAGTTACAATAAGTGCTGATATGAAAGTTTCAGAACAGTGTGGTATTGCCGCTTCAAAGGGTACTCAAATACAAGGATAAAAAGTTCATTATACTTCTGTATAAAGCAATAGTTAGGCCTCATTTAGAATACTGTATACAAGCATGGAGACCATATCGTATGAAGGATGTAGATACACTTGAATGCACACAGATGAGAGCAACTAAATTTATTCCAGAACTGAGAGACCTTAGTTATGAAGAATGCCTGACGGAATATGGTTTAACAACCATAGAGACAAGGAGGTTAAGAGGAGATCAGATTGAAGTTTTTAAGATACTGAATGGGTATGACACTATTGATAGAAATATGTTTTTCTCTCTCAAGAAAGATAGCAGAACCAGAGGACATGAGGTAAAGTTAGTAAAGGATCAGTATAGATTGGATATCAGGAAGTACTCATTCTTACAGAGAACAGTAAATGAATGGAACAAATTATCTACAGATTGTATAACCGCTAGCAGCGTGAACATGTTTAAAAACAAGTTGGACACATATCTCAGGAGGGCGGGAAACACTGATGGACTCTCGATAAGCCAATGGCTTCCTTGTCCACTTGCCATCTGGGCTTTTGGCTTGGATGGCAAATCTTGTTTAATCTTGATAAATCTACTGCAAAGTACTCATGGTACTGCCAAGTACTGTCTGATACATGTAATATAACACTAATAAATTTATTTCCAACAAATAGTGCAAATTCCATTATTATAAAATACAACATTTGCAACATGTAAAATATAGGTATAGATAAACAATACGGTGTGTTGGAAAGGGGGTGAACAGAAGTGTAGTTCTTATCTATGGTTCGCACTGGACCAGTGAACTTATTATACATATACAACATCCTATAAAAAAAATCTAAGTGACAAATCCATAACTAATGAGACTTACTGAGTTAAGTCAAGCAATCCGCTGCTGCCTGAGAAGTTTTTGACGACATCGCAACCAAACCACACAGCCTGCAAGAGAAAAACAGCTAGTCACCAACATATATAATGCAGGCACATTTGTTTAACACTCACTAGATGTCTCTGGTGTATCTAGCGTTCACCAGAGGGAGTCTTAGTACGTTGCGCTGTCTTTAAAGGGAAAAAACTACAATTACTTGAAATCATACTATATTGCTCCAGACTTTAATCGGGCAAGTTTCTTATTATTATACAAAAAATGCCTGCCACCTATAACTACAATCAGGCAAACTCTTCAAAGTGAATGACAATGCTTAATTGTTATCAACCCTCTAAGGCCCAAACACCTTCCTGAATATTTAGTGTAGCCTACAATCGCCAGGTGCCAGCACTAAGTAGCCTATGATTATGTAAGTAATGAAATGTTATGCTAAGTGCTATCTAGTCAACAAGGACCTTTTACATTGTGGCATATATGTCACGTGGGCCTATGCGGGATTAAGGGGACAATCATAATTATGGTGAAAATCTTGTAGTCATAATATAAGTTGTTATTTTGACATGCATTATACTGTTTTTACAATTATTTATGGTGAAAACATGATGGAACGATGTTTTAATAGTGGTGAAAATTTAGATTAAAGCAACCGTATTTTGTTTTTTTATAGATTTTGGTTGACTATCCCATTAAATGTTGGTTTAAATGAATTGTTGCGTTCTTTTTTGTGCATGGGTGTTCTTATTTGTGTATGGGTGTTCCTATTTGTGTATGGGTGTTCCTATTTGTGTATGGGTGTTCTTATTTGTGTATGGGTGTTCTTATTTGTGTATGGGTGTTCTTTTTTGTGTATGGGTGTTCTTATTTGTGTATGGGTGTTCTTTTTTGTGTATGGGTGTTCTTATTTGTGTATGGGTGTTCTTTTTTGTGTATGGGTGTTCTTATTTTGTATGGGTGTTCTTTTTTGTGTATGGGTGTTCTTATTTGTGTATGGATGTTCTTATTTGTGTATGGATGTTCTTATTTGTGTATGGATGTTCTTATTTGTGTATGGGCGTTCTTATTTGTGTATGGGCGTTCTTATTTGTGTATGGGTGTTCTTATTTGTGTATGGGTGTTCTTATTTGTGTATGGGTGTTCTTATTTGTGTATGGGTGTTCTTTTTTGTGTATGGGTGTTCTTATTTGTGTATGGGTGTTCTTATTTGTGTATGGGTGTTCTTATTTGTGTATGGGAGTTCTTTTTTGTGTATGGGTGTTTTTATTTGTGTATGGGTGTTCTTATTTGTACATGGGTGTTTTTATTTGTGTATGGGTGTTCTTATTTGTGTATGGGTGTTCTTATTTGTGTATGGGTGTTCTTATTTGTATATGGGTGTTCTTTTTTGTGTATGGGTGTTCTTATTTGTGTATGGGTGTTGTTATTACAACATCTTCCTTATAACTCACGTAATGTGATTATTTGGATGATATGTGCTTGTGCGAGTGCATATGTCGTGACCTCGTAACTTGGGGTTTACGCACTTCCCACTTTTCAATGAGCTTATGTTGACACCTATGTGATTGTCACCACATTTCACCAAAAAATCTCTGTAGTGTCACCAATAAACAAGTGAAAGTGGTATTAATGCACATGCACTGACACTATTGTGGCTATCAGAAGCATGCAGCATGGTGGGTATGTCTTATTAGCAACTATGTCATGTTAGTTAAATCATATTAAGCTGTATATTTTATTGGTCTTATATGTGACAATACAAAGCACATAGTTTATACACGAATTGTCATGAGCAAACACCAACAAAAACATGAACCTTTTGTATATTTTTCAAATAGGAAATCACTAAGAGTAATTGAGTAGAATTCTCATGTAGTGAGATAATACCAGTTTTCTAAATCTTGCATGAACTGGCTTTGTCTTAGAGTGTTTCTGGGCTTTGCAGAATTTTTTTGTAAACATACTAAAAAAACCTCACAAAATGCATGACCAGACCTCATTGTTCTTGATAGATTCAGCAGCGAGTTTCTTGAGTACGTCGGCCGGTTGGTTGATGTACTTCTGTACCAGGCCATTCACCATGTTGGACAGGTACTGGACCGTATACAGCCTGTTGTAAGGATTCTCTGACCGGGGGTCATTCACTAGGACCACCTGCAACGTAGAGGGCAAAGGTCATTCTATCAATAAATCAATTAACAGTAACTTTATATCTTCAAGTTCCTCAACAATTAAACTTTTTCTCTCGTCTCATTTCAGACTCATTTTACGAAAAATCAAACCTATATGGTAGCCACTATGGCATGCTGGGTAATTTGTACAAATATTTTATTTAGCTTTGGTGAAATCATCGGACAAGCTATCAAATTATTTGATAATTTTTCGGTCAAAAATCAACAGAAAAATGGAAAAGTGGCTGTGCTAGTTATGATGCTAGTTACTAACTGATGCTGTAAAATAATGTACCTTATCCTCCATGTTAAACAATGGCTTCACATATTGTGTATAGAAGTCCACAGGTTTGATGGGTCCAATCTTGTGGTAAGCTTTGTCCTTGTCGTAATACTCAAACGTGAATGTGTCTGGGGGCGTTCCAATGCAGACTGACACAATCCGGTAGATCTAAACAAACAGAGAAACAAATATATAAACTAATCAACAAAAGAAAGTTATATTTCTCTTAAATGGCATATATTATAATATGTGGGGATCACACCCCAAGATAGTCGGTTTCAAAGAATGGAGTGATCAATTATGGATTAAATGAATGCATCCATGCAGCATTTACACCATTATCAGCATGACCAGAATGAGGTATGTAGAGGGGGGTCTGGCCCCAAAGTGGCACTTTCACAACTTCTGCAGTCATTTGTCAGGAATCATTTCATTCATGGTAAACAAAATGAAGCTAGTGTTAATGATCCTTTGACCACTGCCATGAAGTTTCCTCACTGAATGGGATCACTCATGCGAAACATGAACATGTTGTGTGCACAAATTGTGAAATTGTGAAAGTGCCACTTTGGGGACCAGACCCCTCTGTACATACCCCATTCTTGTGATGCAGATAATGGTGTAAATGCTGCATGGATGCATTCATTTAATCCATAATTGATCACTGCATCCTTTGATACCAAATATCTTGTGGTGTGACACCCACATATTATAATATATGCCATTTAAGAGAAATATAACTTTCTTTTGTTGATTAGTTTACTTAGTCATAATTAAATTTATTACAAATACTAGCAGAATCCTCCTGGTGGGATAACTTGGTAGTTCATAATAACAATCACGATAACAATATTAACAAATTTTTATCACAGAAATATCCATCTATGCCTTCATACTTCGTGCTGCCAATTAATATATCTCGAAATTACAACGTAATACAGGCAGTTACAGTAACGTCTGGCGATACTTCGCCTTTGTAGTACGTAACTTGGGACAACTGAAGAATAGATGTGACACTGTCAACAACAATGACGTAAAACTGTTGCCATTTTTGCCATAGCATTGTGGACAACTGTACATAATAACTAGAAAGGGTAATTTTATTGTATGCAGAAAGGGTAATAGTGGGATGAATTTAGAAAAAAAATACAACTGAGACAACCCAACTGTGGGGTCTTAGGTGCACCCCTCAAAGTTTGGTGCTCGAGATGTAAAGCGTCTAAGACTAGTATAACACACAAACACACACACACACATACAAATACACAAACACTTGCTGGATTACAGTAAGATTACTATGAGAACACTGAAGTGGATGTACAAGAATCTCATTGCTTTTGATCACTGACAGTAAATTACACGGAAACCTTAGACTACCAACTACTGTAGTTAAAAGATTACTATGAGAACACTGAAGTGGATGTACAAGAATCTCATTGCTTTTGATGACTGACAGTAAATTACATGGAAACCTTAGACTACCAACTACTGTAGTTAAAAGATTACTATGAGAACACTGAAGTGGATGTACAAGAATCTCATTGCTTTTATCACTGACAGTAAATTACACGGAAACCTTAGACTACCAACTACTGTAGTTAAAAGATTACTATGAGAACACTGAAGTGGATGTACAAGAATCTCATTGCTTTTGATCACTGACAGTAAATTACACGGAAACCTTAGACTACCAACTACTGTAGTTAAAAGATTACTATGAGAACACTGAAGTGGATGTACAAGAATCTCATTGCTTTTGATGACTGACAGTAAATTACATGGAAACCTTAGACTACCAACTACTGTAGTTAAAAGATTACTATGAGAACACTGAAGTGGATGTACAAGAATCTCATTGCTTTTGATCACTGACAGTAAATTAAACCTTAGACTACCAACTACTGTAGTTAAAAGGATACTACGTACATATATCAGGAGATACAAACATAGATAAAAAGAACACCTTTTATCCTGCTAAAAAATGCCTACTGTTAATATGCTATGATGATTTGATATGACATATACGATAACACTTACCTCTTCCATCATTGTCTCTCT
Source organism: Lamellibrachia satsuma (assembly GCA_033239005.1). Lineage (NCBI taxonomy): Eukaryota > Metazoa > Annelida > Polychaeta > Sabellida > Siboglinidae > Lamellibrachia > Lamellibrachia satsuma. The sequence continues at coordinate 2,947,216 of BSQZ01000016.1, read as the reverse complement.
TTCCATCCTCACAGTGTCTTCGTCAGTGCCCTTTTCTACCAGATGATGTAGTCGCATGCAATATTCGCGCATCTGGTGAAATGAAATTAATTAAACTATTCAAGTATTAACAATAACATTACTTTCACCTGCAACCAGGCGTTACGTCCATATGTTGGAGTTAACATAGAAATACAGCGACATCTTAAATAACGTATTCCAGAGAAACAGGTTTATCATTTGCACTGTCTGATCAATCACAACAATGCCATGAACTAATTATAATGTACGACAGTCCTTATTTTAAAATGACAATTAGTATACTCAGTGTTCTCACTAAGAGGCGGCCGGTGGCCTGGTGGGACATATACTAAAACCTTTGGGCCATTTCAGCTACTTATCCAAGATGTCCCATATTTTCACCCTACAATTTGTTGTAATAAAATGAGAAATTTTTTACTTACAAGTCCACTCGTTTGAGGACAGTAATAAAGGAATACACATATGTTGAACAGTTAAAAAATTACATAATTGACATACCTTGTAGAACCTTTATATTTCTTGATTAAAAAAAATTGTACTTCAGTTGTAACCTGTGTACTGTACAAATATTTAATTGTTTTCAAGTGCCACCCCGATCATTTCCCTAGACCCAGTCTCAGATGTAATCCAGTTTTTTTTTATAGTGAAACATGTAAAATACTTCCAAAGGTGCACATGTTTATGCAATTTTTCAACATTTTATTGGCGGTGTGGAGCAGCAAGTTGGGTGCACCCATACTTCAATAGTTTGTGCTGTCTTTGACACTCAAGTTAATGGGCTTCCAATGTTTTATATCTGCCAGAAGCTGATGCTGCTTCGAAGCCTGGCCAATTTTGTTCTCTCCACTTTTCCTGTGTCTTACGGAAAAGATATGAAGTGACATCTACTTGGTGTCTATGCTAGGGGAAGTAAAAAAATCACAAACATGGTAATGGAAAAAACTGGAATTGTGGACTCACTACTCCTGGGTGCCGAATAAATGTCCCTATACGCATATTTATTTGATGAAAAATGCCACCCTATACGCACCTTATTTGGCACTATGCTATTATTAAATTTTAACATTTGTGCCAGCCTATATTCTCCGATAATCGTGGCAAATTATGTAGGGTATAATTTTTAGGAGAGCAATCGTACCACTCCCTATTGCTTGCGCTAATCAATCACCCATGGAGCAGTTTATCGCTCGCGATAAAATCACTTGCTCTCAACTGGAGCTGCACGTGGCTCCCTCACTCTCATCCTTTCAAACGACAGTCGTGAAGAATTTAATTTTGTTTCAGAAAGGTGACATACCTTACTGTCCATCACCTTGCCTATTTTCCTTGAGTTCTGGCAGTTCCACGTGTCAGGGAAGCATGCCTGGGGCATGACGCCGTACTTCTCAATGAGCCCAACCAGCATGTCCCACTGTCCGCCGTCTTCAGAGGACGGACTGCGGAGGAGATGTTGGACGAGGCGACCGTCTGCTGGCTCCTTGTTGCGCGCTGTCTCCTCAAACACCTGCAGCTGGTAGTTGGACCTCTCCAACTGCCAGAGACACACACAACAAACACAGTTGACATGATTCACAAACACATTGACATGATTCACAAACACACTTCGGGTCAATTACATTATATCAATTCCAATTCCAAACCAATTACAAATGCCAATTCCAATTACACCTCAAAAATACCAATTCCAATTATTAATTCCATACCAAAATAAAAGTGTGTGGATGGAGCCACCATATACATCGAAAACACCCAAAAATAACATCTATCTTAGAGCAGTTTTATTTAATTTCTGCATATTACGGTATAAAATGGCAAACAAATATGACATACGCAACTTATTATATTTTACAGATTACTTGTAATGAATAATTTGAGTTGAAAAACTACATGATGTAATTGAAAAAGCAACTGAAAAGTAATTGAAAATACCAGTTACAATGTAATTGACTGCAAGTATGAAGATGTTGATAGGAATACGTTCTTCAAACTTAAAGAAGGCAGTAGAACCAGAGGACACAAAGCAACATTAATTAAGGAGCAGTGTAGGTTGGACATGAGAAAGTACTCTTTCTCACAGAGGGTGATAAATGAATGGAATAAACTGCCAAATGATTGTGCTAATGCTAGTAGTGTGAATATGTTTAAAAACAGAATTGACAGATATCTGATAAGGGTGGGCTACACATAGATGATAAAATTGTTGGACTCTCGATAAGCCAATGGCTTCCTTGTCCACTTGTCATCTGGAACTTGTTGTTTGGGATGGCAATCTTGTTAAATCTTGTTAAAAGTACGTTCACAATTTACAACAAATACAAAATAATCAACCATCAGTATAATGTACATGTAATGGTTTAAAACTGGAACAAATAAAATCTAATTGACCATCATTATAATATATGTGTAATGAATTAAAATTAGAACAAATAATATCAAACTGACCATCAGTATTGTGTACAGATGTGATGGATTCAGCAATATACTGCAGATGGTGACAAATATGGATCTAAAATCTTAGCTGTGTCAGTGCACCATATAATATATGGTAGTGTCAGTGCACCATATACACCATATCATGGCATGGTATCAACAAATAATCAACATAATTTTGAAGGACACTAATCTGCATTTACTGTGAAATAAGATTGTGCCAGCTCACTTGGTAGCTTGGTTATGTACTTTAACTGTTTTGAAACTTACCTTGTCCCAGAAAAACAAGTAACTCTGGCTCAGTTGTAGTTCCTCCAACTTGAGTTCTTTCATCAGAGGAATGCGCATACAATTGAGGACAGCAAAGATCCAGCAGCGACCAGAGCCTTTCTGGTTCGTCATTGGCTTGCCCTCGGTCTCTACCTGGAACAATCATCACATCACTATCTTATACGCCCTCGGTCTCTACCTGGAACAATCATCACATCACTATCTTATATGCCCTCAGTCTCTACCTGGAACAATCATCACATCACTATCTTATATGCCCTCGGTCTCTACCTGGAACAATCATCACATCACTATCTTATATGCCCTCAGTCTCTACCTGGAATGATCATCACATCACTATCTCAAATGTCCTCGGTCTCCACCTGGAAAAGTCTTTAAGTCACTATCTCAAATGTCCTCGGTCTCCACCTGGAAAAGTCTTTACGTCACTATCTCATATGTCCTCGGTCTCCACCTGGAACAGTCTTCACGTCACTATCTCATATGTCCTCGGTCTCCACCTGGAAAAGTTTTCATGTCACTATCTCATATGTCCTCGGTCTCCACCTGGAACAATCTTGACATCACTATCTCATATGTCCTCCGTCTCCACCTGGAACAATCTTGACATCACTATCTCATATGTCCTCAGTCTCCACCTGGAACAGTCTTTACGTCACTATCTCATATGTCCTCAGTCTCCACCTGGAAAAGTCTTCACGTCACTATCTGACATGTCCTCGGTCTCCACCTGGAACAGTCTTTACGTCACTATCTCATATGTCCTCGGTCTCCACCTGGAAAAGTCTTCACATCACTATCTCATATGTTCTCGGTCTCCACCTGGAAAAGTCTTCACGTCACTATCTCATATGTCCTCGGTCTCCACCTGGAACAATCTTGACATCACTATCTCATATGTCCTCGGTCTCCACCTGGAAAAGTCTTTACGTCACTATCTCATATGTCTTCGGTCTCCACCTGGAAAAGTCTTCACATCACTATCTCATATGTTCTCGGTCTCCACCTGGAAAAGTCTTCACGTCACTATCTCATATGTCCTCGGTCTCCACCTGGAACAATCTTCACGTCACTATCTCATATGTACTCGGTCTCCACCTGGAAAAGTCTTCACGTCACTATTTCATATGTCCTCGGTCTCCACCTGGAACAGTCTTTACGTCACTATCTCATATGTCCTCATGATTTTTATGTTAATATCTTCAAAAGGTTTGGTAATTAAATATATGATGCCAGTTTTTAACAACATGCAGAGAGAGATTGTCTTACAGCAATTAAGCTACAGACATATAAATCTTCTGGTGAAATATTATGTTTTTTATTGGATGATGATCTGTTAAATGTGGTTCCCATTATATACAATTTTGTATGGTAAATATACTATAGCAATAGAGTTTACAATAAGAAGCATAACACTGTTAATTTAGATATACAATATAAATATTTGTTAAAAAAAATCGGGGCATGGTCATTACACAAACCCTCCCCATCTACCTCAGTATTAGTTGACAGGCCTGGGATTTATTACATTGCAATGTAATATATTACTATTACTAAGTATTCTTTCTATTGCTATTACATTTTAAGCTAATAATATTACATTTTAAGCTATTACTGTTACATTTTAAGCTATTACTATTACAATTTAAGCTATAACTATTAATTTTTTTCATCAGAAATACTTTTCATTAAACATTTGGGAGAGTGTAGTAGAGCGTAGTTCGCAACAACAATAACCCCTTATTCAAGCATTTGTTGGTCTCTTTCTTACAACATCCATTCTGATATGCGCTGAAGTCAAAACTAAATCTGTGTTCAAGAATTGCTACCTTACCTTGTGTGTGAATGCATGGGAGATGGTCTCCTCTGCTTCTCGCCTACGCAGTACATCCTCAGGAGAAAATTTGGTGCAGACATTTCTTGCAAGGCAATTCTTTGGGTCAGACTCAAAGTTTGTCTTGTATCGAGCTATCACAGATTCTGGGATTCCTTCAAAACAATGACAAACAACAGGTACTGGAAGATATGTACTGCCAAGCCTATTCTGCCACTGCCAAGCCTATTCTGCCACTGCTGAGCCTATTCTGAATTTATGCTACTGCCGAACCTATTCTGTTTCGGTTTCTGGCTGGACTCAAAAATGAGCATTTATGCCAGAATTATGGTTGAATAAAAAACATAATTCTACAGCAATTGACGTAAGACTATTGTTGACAGATTAGCTGCCCTATTTTAGTTGCCAATGGGCTTAGGGCATCGAAAAAGAGTTTTACGTGCGCACTGTCTATGGTAAACAAAACAACAGGAAACCATTGACGGCACTGTAGATTTAGACATTGTATTGTAGATCAGTCCTATAGTATAAACTATTTATATATAAACTAACATTCTATATTGTATTTTTATGAATAAAATATATACTCGAGTTTCCTAACTTTGACTTCGATTCGTGCACCTTTTGTTTTGGTTCACATATGCAAGGTTAATGCAACTATCCGACTATTATTTTCATAAATAAATTCATATTTTGTTGTGATACGATGCCCACAACTGCAACTGTCAGTTCAGCATAAACACTGACGTCCAATGATCAACCGCTAGTTGCAGAATGATAAAATACTGCGTTGCCACGGAATTGTGCGATGCACGAATTTCGGACATTCAACCATACAAACAAGTGTTTTTATTTTACATATTTTCAGATATCATGAAGAATTCTTGTTCTGCTTAAAATACCAATAACCCAAAAACTATTTGTGCAAGAACTGTGATATTTTGGCATGGTTATTCTCCATAATTTTTTTTGGCTAAATAGCAACAGACATACTACTGTATATTAGTTCTCCTACAATCTGCCATTGGTATTGAAGGTGTGTGTTTTATGTGTGAGATTGAGCCAATGAGTGAGCTCAACAATAAAACATGTTAGAACATAAATAAATCTTATGTGGCCCATGTATAGCAGCCACAGAGATAACCGTACCGATCGCGTACAAGGTCAGGATCAGGAGTCGATGCACTTCCAATCATGTTTGGCTGGGGGATCGAGTACCCCAGCCTTTCTGTTTGTACATGTATGTGTATGGTTAATTCACGGCGGAGTGACCCTCACCGATACCATGTGAATTGTATATAAGTCAGTAGTGGTACAGATAGTACTGGTAGTAGGCATGATTTACTAATTATGTGTAAACACCTTTTTGGGGCCGGCATGCTTGCTGAGATTATTGGATGTATCTTATTTTGATGGTGTATGCTTGCCCAATTTCCTGCTCCTTAATTAATAAATCTAAATGTCATTCTTTGGTCTATTTCAATCTACGCTGGACTTGTGTTGTTGTTTTGCATAAACTCTCTATTGTGACACTTGACGTGTCATTTCCACTGGGGCTTCGCCAGGGGAGCCTGAGTGCCGTGTCAAACACTAGCTGACGCAAACTGACAAAGTACAAGTACTTAGTCTTAGTCTTAGACTAGTACTGTCCTAGATACTAGGTTCTGTCAAAACGTTAAACTTCTTTTTCTTCCTGTCAAGGACTGGGCTCCTTAAATTAAAGCTGCTTCCTCCAACGGTTCAGCCCATCGCAAAACCAGTTCACTTATGTCCAGATGTGACTAGCTTAAGTAATGCGCGTAGTCTGTGTAATAAAAAAAAATGCCTATTTGTGTTCAAATCGTCAACAGAATTGACTTTAGTCGTTAGATCTGGTAAAGATCCAAATAGTGGATATCCAAAAACACTGTGTGGGTATTTCGACCCTAAGACATCTCTTTCAAGATCAACCACCCATACCTGTTTCCATCGGAACGCGCTCAGTTTCTTTGCTGGCTGAAACGAAACCTTGCAAAAGCACTCGTGAGGTTACTCTGGACTGATTCGACAGAATGGACGCGTGTGTCAGTTGCCGAGTCCGAGAGTATCGCGGACACCGATCAACATGGAAGACCAATTTATGTGAAGGCCTTCGTTATGTAAATGCGACGTGTCTAATGACATCGCGTTTATTTTACAGAAAATATATCCACGCGAATTTAAATTAATTATGCATGTCATATGTCTTGCTTAACGTGTTAGCATGTTTGTCATCCAAACATGACCGGCAACGTCAATTTATCGATGTAGTTATTTCACCTGCGACACGTTGGACCGAGCGACATAAGTAGCTGACAGGTCGGAGCAGTTTTCATATAATGTTAATGACCCGTGTATGATTGTTACTCGTAAATTATTGTTTATCACAGTACAATATGACATAATGCCATCATCTACTTTGTGGCAAGGCTGCGATCAGTTGACACCTTTGGAAAGACCTGTATTTCTCGATATCAATGTGGCGCACCTGGGCGATAAAACAACTAAAGTAGGCACTTCAACAAAATGCGCTGTCTCGCCCTCGGTCGTTCCGCGCGCACGAAAATCGGTTCACGATTTAACGCTGTCACGATTACCGAAATCTCGTTAACGTTTTGTTTCGCCGCGTGTTTTATCGGCTGCTTCCGTTCATTTTCGTCAGCTTTGACGCCACCTTTGAAAGCGGTAAGTTAACTTTCGTGTCGTGTTTTTCTAATCGAAATTGGACCAAGATAAAGCTTACAAAATGTCAGTTAGACTTCATAGGTATATTTCAAATGCAAGTAGCACAACTTCATCGAATTCCTCAGAATATTTCATTGTTGTGGTTGCCTTCTATAGGTCGAAGTTAGTATGTGGGGGAAATATCTTGTTTCCGCGCGAACGTGAAATGTGGTTTTAGTCAACCGCAACATTGTGAAGTTTTACGGATCTGTGACAGTGAGAACGAGTCTCCAGAAGTTATTATGGCTTATTTACATTTCTCTGAATTGATTCACTACACTTTCAAAGCCAATACAATCTGTTTTACATGATATTATTATTACTGTTTATGTTGTGTGGGCCTTGGATAAAGCCTAGAAAAATAAAAGAATAAAAAATAATAATAACATTTTTCAATTATTTTAAAATTCGTAAAAAACTTTGTGCAACAGATTTACATTCTCAATTACAAGAACAATTCATTTTATTCATTGAGTGCAAACTGACTGTTATTAATTATTTTATTCATTGAGTACAAACTAATTGTTAAGCCATTTTTTAGTTAAAATACTTGTAAAACAGTTAATTATTGAATTACAACAAGACGTTTTGTGACAAGCTGATAGTGCCGGTGGACAAAATTGCTGAATATATTAGGTCAGAAAACAAAATCTTGAAATTTGGTCTTGAGAGGTGTATCTATATTCAGCAATTTTGTCCACCAGCACTGGCAGCTTGTAAATTTTCACAATTAACTTAATGGGGGAAGACTATAAAAACAATTTAACAATATTTACATGTAGAATCAAGATAATTAGACCAAATCATCAGCAAGAAATGTATAAATCATTTAGAAAATTTTTATTACAAGATGTTCTGGCTGAAGTTCTTCCGTTGATTTCGGTTATGCGATCTCAGCCAGAATAGATCTTTGCTGGTTTTGAAGAAGCTTGCTGACTTCCAGCAGATCTTTGTCGAGGGCAGTTGGGAGTGTTGTTCATGGTTGCCCATGCCAGCCAGCAACATCAGCGGGTGTGAAATATTGGTCTATGACCAGCTGTGCAGGGGTTTCACGTAGCATGCAAAACACATTGTATATATATATATATATATATATATATATATATATATATAATATATATATATTTATATTAGTAACATTATATTAACATATCATTGTTTTAAATATATACTTTATTGGTTGATGATATAGGACTTTTTTATTCCAGGATATATGAGACAGTAAACTGTGAATATTGCTACACTCAGCATACAGTGTACTGTGAACAATCATCATGCACTTGGCTCCCAGATGGAATAATGTAGAATCTTGCAGCCGTCGTCCATTGAACACAAGAAATGTCAGATTCAACAGTGATATACTGTAAAAAAAAATTATAAACATTACATCATGTTGAATTGCACAACGTAAAGTCAACATTATTTTAAGAAGCAGTGACTGAAATATAAATATTGCTGTACTGAACCTGCAGTGTACTGTGCAGTCCCAGAATATGTAATAAATTGTGTTATATTTATGCAATGGCATTGTTTTTCTTCACAAAAAACATTTAGCACTCTATGTGGAACACCAATTAGTATATATTTCTCAAATAATTATTTCACCATTGTCACAATGCAAGATTATTTTGGTATTCTTTATGTGTGTGTGTGTGTTCATTCCTGCATATATATATATATATATATATATATATATATATATATATATATATATATATATATATATATATATGCAGGAATGAAAGTCCAGGCTCTGCCAAAAGTTATACAAATATCTTCATAATCATGGAAGTTATGGCTTTTTATTGAAATGTAATGGTCTGACAAAATAGCATGCTAATTAGCCATTGTTGACTTATCAATTGAGTTACTATTAATGATGACTAATGTATATTTATGACCCTACTTAATGTGTTTTGAAATTATACAAATATATTCATAATGATGGAAGTTATGGCCTTTTATAAAAAGATGTTGACCTGTTGCGTTTGCACATTAATTAGCCAATATTGATTTATTAATTGCATCAATTGAGTTATGTATATTTTATGACCCTGTTTAATGAGTTTGTAAACCCTGAACAAATTATGCAAATATCTTCATAATCATGGAAGTTATGGCCTTTTATTAAAAGGTGTTGGCCTATTGAGGTTGCACATTAATTAGCCAATATTGACTTATTAATTGCATCAAATAAGTTACAAGTGTGTGTGATGTATATGTATGACCCTTGTTAATGAGTTTGTAAACCCTGAACAAATTATACAGATATCTTCATAATCTTGGAAGATATGGCCTTTTATCAAAATGTGTCAGTCAGTTGACTTCATGCACTAATTAGCCAATATTGACTTATTAATTGCATTAACTGAGTTACTATTAATGATACATGACTGGACTATATATATATTCATGACCCTACTTAATGTGCTTGCAACTCCTGAAGAAATGATTAAAATATATATACAAACAAAAAAGTTATGCCATTTTAATCATACATTTATTGAAAAATAACACAAAAATAAGAGACTTTTGCCTGTATACAAGATACACAAAATGTTTGGATTTTAACTGCATTAAAATCGCAATATCTTTGGATCTAACAAAGATATATTGATAAAATAAACAGTTTTGGGTTCCTTTACATGTCACCTTTCATTTAAATCAATTGCCAATGTCCTACCATGAGATCTCATTTTTGTTTGAAGTGCCTAACTAAAGTTTCAGTAAATGATGTGTCGTGATGAGATCCGACTGCGCTATTGACAAATTGAACGTATTGGTGTAATGCAATGACATGTAAGTGCTGTGTGAGAGAATTATTGGCCGGTTGTAGCTGTCAGTTCACCACTCTGGATGTGTAGGCACTAAGCATAAATTTTTAATGTGCTTTAACCAACACCACATGATCTTTTTCTTAGCCTATTTATTTGGCCGTGACCAATTGCCGTTTCTAAATTAGATAAACTAGAAAAAATCGCGCCAACTTGTATTGCTTGATCAAACGCCATTAATTTTCGAACGGGACGATTAATGCGCGCGCAGATTTAGAGCAGGAAATGAAAAACGAAAACTGATGCGCGCACAACCATTGTTAATGCAAAACATTTATATACAATGCTCATTTAAATCATGTATATAACAAATGAATAGTTACAATCATAGTGTGTTACAATCGTATGCGGGATACAGAAAGAATTGAAGTATAAACTCATTTGCACTCTCCCTTGTTGCATTGATTTGTAATATATATATATATAATATATATATATATATGTATATATATATATATAATTCTTCTTTTAGCTAGTTATATTGCAAACCCTTGCATCATACTGCCAAACACACATATAATTAATGCGTAAATACGTTGTATATAGTCACCACATTCACTGTATATATAGTCAACCACATTCACTGTCTATAAACATTGTCACCACATTCACACTCTATAAATATAGTCACCACATTTACTGTCTATAAATATAGTCACCACATTCACTGTCTGTAAATATAGTCACCACATTCACTGTCTATATATATATATAGTCACCACATTCACTGTCTATAAATATAGTCGCCACATTCACTGTCTATAGTGCAACAATGCGCCAGATTGGGATTATTCACTGATAAGGAAGACGAAAAAGAAAGTCAACAAGATTGAGCCCAAGTGTTGGAATAAAACGTAAACTTCGTAAAGTCCAATTTTCATACATGCACAACTAATTTGCATAACATTTTAACAATATATGAGAAAATATTATTTCTCTCTTTTCTTCTACCCACTTGCACCAGAGGCATCACTGTTGTACACCATGTGTAAATAAGTAAAGTACTTATTTACATCGATGTATTCACTTGATTCCATCCCATGAATTTACTGCATGTCTGCTTTGTGGAGCACATGCAATTGGCATAGAACATGTCTGCTTTGTGGAGCACATGCACTTGGCATAGAACATGTCTGCTTTGTGGAGCACATGCACTTGGCATAGAACATGTCTGCTTTGTGGAGCACATGCACTTGGCATAGAACATGTCTGCTTTGTGGAGCACATGCACTTGGCATAGAACATGTCTGCTTTGTGGAGCACATGCACTTGGCATAGAACATGTCTGCTTTGTGGAGCACATGCACTTGGCATAGAACATTTGATTCTCAGTTGAAATGACTGGGTCCGGTGTCCAAATTATCTAACTGCCATTTGAAAACCTGGCACTTGTTTTCACCTCCTCTTGTTCTCTCCGCTGTATAAATAAAATAAAAAAAAAGGTATGTTTAGTTCATGGCAACAAAGTGACTGAACTTGTTATAAATCTCACCTCATTTTACCTCTCCTCTTCAGGCCCCATGGTCCACAAGGCTTCAGTGTTCCTTCTCCAGCATGTTCTGTCTTGGGCCACTTGTTTTTCTTCAGTCCGTTTTCCACCTTAGATTTTATCTTTCTTTTTCTATGGTTTTCCACCAGGTTGTTTCTGGACGATCCACTTTTTGTTTCCCTTCTGGTGTCCACGTCAAAGCCGCCAGGTAGTGGCTGTCTTCTTTCTCAGTATGTGTCCTTTCATCTTCTGATCTTTACTTCTAATAGTTCTATGCTGATGACTTGGTTTATTCAGGATATCTTTCTAACTTTGAGGATTCTCGTTAGACACTCGTTAGACACAGTTTTGTTCCCCTTCAAGGTCTCACAACCGTACAATAACACAACTGTCATACATTTGACTTTCTCTGTCTCCCAGTGCAGTGATAATGCTTGAATTGATCAAGAAGGAACTGAAGACGAAGACCCTAAAAAAGTTTGGTAGTGGAGGAGGTGGCTGCATCAACAATGGCCAAGGATACATCACAGATAGCAACAGCAAGATATTTGTGAAGACAAACGACAAAAGTGGGGTATGCATGATACCATCAATTCGGTGCAAGGCGAGGAGTTCTATGTCATGCAAACTGCTTTAAAATAAATATGTTCAAATCATACAAATATTGTTTTTAATAAACATGTTTGAATATACTTCCTTGCACCTATCTGGTTTCCCAGTCAAATTTGGGTTTACCAGTTCATTCAAGAAAACAAATTATAGTAACCATTAAAGGTATAAGACAGATAGTGTAGGACTATTGTAAGACATCTGTAAAATGATTAGAAGCATTCTGTCATAGACATATAGAGTTTTACAGTACAGATGTCAGTGTAGCAAGTTATTCTGTAGTACATATACATTAGTACAGTCTGAAGTTGCTCTGTTATGGTGACTGAACATATTCCCATTGTTTCAGGCACGTCTCATGTTTGATGGGGAGGCTGCCAGCTTGGATGCAATTCTGGCCACAAAAGCCATCAAAGTCCCAAGTCCGATCAAGGTATATAGTATTTAATTTAAGTGCTGCTTTCGATAGGCCTGTTTTAATAATATTTCTGACATATAAAAAATTTGCTTGGATACAAAGCATATGCATGCACGTAGCAAATTATGTCCCATTGTGTCTGTTTCACAACTAGGTCTTGGATAACCCAGCAGGTGGCGCTGTCTTAGTGATGGAGTATATCGAGATCAAACCACTACGGAGGTTCTCGGCTCAGCTTGGGGATCAGTTGGCTCGGTGAGAACGGTTTAACTGTTTCTTCACTTTCTAGTCTCAGATACTAAGTGGATAAAGAGTTTTGAACAGGGCAGAAAATATTAGAATTAATCTATATATACATTTTCTAGAATATCCACCAGGATGTAAGTAGATTGAAAACATCAGATGTGACATATGGATGAATTAGCCCACAAATTAATGCTCTCCCCCAGAGTTTTTTATGTGTTAATCACCTTATTTGTTTCAAACATATAAACAAACAAACAAACAAGCCATGCATGTAATATGCATGAGTGTTGTGCGTAATCAAATAAGGAAATATTGCTTGAAAAAGAGTAGACAAGAAGTTAAAAAATAAAAAAATTTACCCCTAAGTCTTTTAACATTGTTTGTACATGGCCATATACTGACTTTAAGATATCAAGTTATCTCTTGCGTACATGTGTACACATATATATGACATATATGAAAGTAATACTGTTGTAACACACCATAATATCGATACCTGTGAGTTACATATTCAACAAAGATGTACTAGTAGTGTACATGTAGTGATACAAAAATGTACTAATAGTGTATATGTAGTGATACATAGATGTACTAGTAGTGTATCTGCAGTGATACATAGATGTACTAGTAGTGTATATGTAGTGATACATAGATGTACTAGTAGTGTATATGTAGTGGTACATAGATGTACTGATATGCAGTGGTACATATATGTACTAGAAGTGTATATGTAGTGATACATAGATGTACTAGTAGTGTATATGCAGCAGCTATATAGCTGTATTGTTGATATTTTTTGTGACATCTTTTTATGTTTGTACCTCCTGAATGAATGCTTATACATCAGTTTATGAGAGAGAATGAGTGTATATGGTCATTTTATATAATTAGTTGTAGCGATGTTCAGTGATAGTTTGTTTACGCAGAGCCATGTGTGCATCCTATTAAGCTCCATGCATAATTCATCCACCAGATGTGGTGACTCTGAGAATAGGATAGGTTTGTATCGTTGGCAAATAAAATACTTCAATAGCTTCGACACAATATACATGTCACTATCATACATTGTGAACAGTTGAGGACATATTTATGTCATTTGTAATTGATTCTATTGGACAAATAACTTTTCATTCATTTATAGGCAATACATACTTGTACTTCTAATAGCATAAATTCTAGTTTATTACAAAGTAATTGGTGGTCTCTTGTGTCAAATGCTTTTTGCCGATCGATAAATACAACAATAACGTGTGTTCTTTTATTTAACAAATTTGTGATTTCAGACTATAATTCTACAGGAGCACGGGAAGTGGAAATGTTTTCCCTAAATCCGTACTAACAAGGATTTTAAATGTCACCTGTTTTTATTAATATATTAAATCAATAATTGTTGCATAATTTTTCCAAAATCTTAGAAAAGTGTGGAAACAAGGAAATAGTTCTATAGTTATTAAAATTGCTTTTGCTTCCTGATTTAGATAGTGGTATAACCTTGGCAATTTTCATTTTATCAGTTAAAGTTCTATTTTGAAAAGCTAAATTAAATATACACTGGTTTTACGTTTTGCTTTTACAGCTATTAAAACAACGCCTACTCTCAACATACTGCAACATGTCCTAATTTCCCACTTAGAAGTTAGACTTGATTCAGGCTTAACCTGAGCTAATGATGTTTTGTTTTTTTATTTTTATTTATTTATTTTTTTTATATTAATGAATCATCACTATATTGTTAAGCTATCATTTTGCCTCACGTTGTTATATTTTGCTAGAAAGTTGGATTACAACCACTTGTAATTTTCTATATGCGTCACATTTACTATTATTAACATATTTTTTGCATATACTAACGAATATTCACTATATTGTTCAATTAACAAGTCGTTAGATTGTACTAGATTGCTGGATTAAGAATCTCCTCAGTTACTAAATCAAATTATTTATGACCATACCTGTAACATCATTGTAAATGAGTAACCAAATAAACTCACATTGATTGATTGATTGATTTACAACATTTATAATTTCACTTTCATCAACTGGTGATGGGAACATACTTTTCTTATTTTTAGAAGTTAAGTAGTCATATACAGATGATTTAGGTGGCATATTTATGCTTTTTGCAAAATCAGGTCCAATGGTTGTGAAGAATTTATTAAAAATGTTTCCTATTTCTGTCTTACTTTCAATCTTGTTTCCTTCTGTAACAAAATGCTCAGGTTAGTTAGATTTTGATTCTTTCGCATTACAGTCCTCAGAATGTCCCATGTCTCTGTGATATTATGATACTCTTTATCTAATAAATTACTATAATATGCTTTCTCTGACGATCTTAAGATTGAGGTAAGTTTATTTTTGTAAATGTTATAATTGGGTTTCTGTATTTGTCACGTCTGTTTCAGGATGCATCTCCACAACGAGGAACTGGCAATACGAGACGGGAAGCTTTCCTCCCTAGCGGGGGATAGTGGGGAGGAACATGTGGACAAGTTTGGTTTCCACACAACGACCTGCTGTGGCTACCTGGCGCAGGACAACACCTGGACAGATGATTGGGTGGTGGGCTTCCACGCATTCATTCATTCATGGGAAATTAGTGGGAGTCCAGTTAACAAATTTGGGAGTCCACACTTTTTCAACAACCTGTCCACCGTGTGGCTCCATTGTTAAATTGCTGGCCCATAATGTAAGATGCCATGTCAGATTGCATATGCCATGCTCAAGAGTATTTTTGAACAAACGCAAGCATGTCTGACCACTGTGTACAGCGTGGAGCCGATTGAAGAAGGCAGCGCACAGTGCCGTACACACACATGGATGCACCATTGCTGGTGTTGAAGACATACAGCCAGTTTAATACTGGATTTATTGCCTTCTAAAGTAGGGACTTACACAGACTCCTACCAAGGGCTGTGTAAGGAGTCCGCAGGGTGCAACAAGGAGTCTCACGCAGACTCCTACCAAGGGCTGTGTAAGGAGTCCGCAGGGTGAAACAAGGAGTCTCACGCAGACTCCTACCAAGGGCTGTGTAAGGAGTCCGCAGGGTGAAACAAGGAGTCTCACGCAGACTCCTACCAAGGGCTGTGTAAGGAGTCCGCAGGGTGAAACAAGGAGTCTCACACAGACTCCTACCAAGGGCTGTGTAAGGAGTCCGCAGGGTGAAACAAGGAGTCTCGCATTCCTGGGAAAATCAAAGCCTGGCATCTACATGTTATCAAACTACCCAACCTCTGTTTTCATTACTTAGCGGGCCGCGGGCTTACCCATCTTTGGCCCGTGGGTGTGGGCCAGGCCTGGGCCTGAAACTTGCGGGCCTGGGCCAAACATTCACGGTCTGGACCGGGCCTGGACCTAAATTCTAGTTTGCGGGCCTGTGCCGGGCCGGGCTTGAAAAATTATTGCGGGCCTGGACTCTAACTGCTAAATGCGGGCCGGGCTTGGGATCAAATTCTAGGCCCTCGCAGGGCACTAATATATATGTGGACTTCTGTCCAAAATAAACATATTATTAATGCCATCTGTGATTCTGTTTCAGACGTTCTTCTGCCAGAACAAATTGCAGCCACAGCTGGACCTGATAGAGAAGGATGTATGTCAATGGTTTAATGCAGTCTCACTTCTCGTGCTGTGCACCATTCAGTGACTGATATAATTCATCGCTACCTGGCCTAGACAGTCCAACTGTTCCACTTATTCTAAACTTGTTAGCGCCTTTGAGCAGGCTTTTATTCAGATATATAGTGTGTTATTAATGTTTATTTCATGTACTTATTAACTAGCAACTTTTTCTAGTTCTTTGTGTAATAAATTTTTTATCTGTAATTCTGCACATATAAAACAAAATGAAAATGACAAAAGTTATGTAGAAAACCAGAAACTGTCTATATTACCATACTGGCTTCTAGACTAACCCGAACTGTATGTTCGCAGTACCATGACAGTGAGGCCCGCACTCTCTGGGTTCAGTTGTTGCCACGGATACCAAAGTTTTTCAGTGGGATTGAGGTCAGACCTGCATTGCTTCATGGCGACCTGTGGGGAGGAAATATTGGAGAAACCGATTCTGGCCCAGGTGTGGAAATGTTACTTGACAACGGATATGTTCAGCTAAGTATATGAAGACTACAAAAGTGAAACGATAAGAACCACACATTTTCCATTTTGAGGTGAAGCAATTTTTAAAATAGGAGTAATTGATAATTTTATTCATTTTCCTACACATGAAGGGCATTATTAGGCAGTGAAACAGATAAATTAAATAATTACAAGATGCATTCTTTATGTGCTACATTAACTAAAAATATATCTGGCAAGGTAATATTCTAGCTTTGTTCACCAAGACCCTGGTCGCTTTACTATTGAGCACATTATCTATTACTACAGATTTGATAGTGACCATGTTTGTTATTCGACCAGATATTTTTAGAATACCTATTTTACCAATATAGCTACCGTACGGCAGCACTAACTCATTTTTGTTTTAATGTGGACTATGACCATTTTATCTGTTATCTTTATATGTTCTTTAGGCTCATAGCTCATTGTTAGCTAATTTGGCTGCAAAAAAATGCATAACTGTTATTGCAGTTATTGTACCCTATATACAACTGTCTCTGTCAAGGTTTAATTAGTATTTTATAAAAACAAGTTATTTTAAGATAACAAAATTATTGTAAAAATAGTTTTATTATAATTTTCTCAAATGATGTGCATCATTCTACCAAAATACCTACCACAAACACTTTCACAATGTTGTATTGTCGTGTACATTTGTGTTGTAGTAATCTTTGATCCTTCCTCATTCTATGGCCACCACGAGTACGAGCTAGGCATTGCAACTATGTTTGGTGGCTTTGACTCAGCGTTCTTCAATGCCTACCACAAACTGATTCCCAAGGCTCCTGGGTTCAACACGAGACAGAAACTGTATCAGTTGTTCAACTACTTGAATCACTGGTCAGTCTTTTGAATATCATTAGAGGTACAAAGTGTGATCATATTTATCATAAAATCATGTTATTATAAAATCTACAATTTGACCTTTAGTTTAATTAATAATGTTTCGGTCTGAATATCGCATAATGTAATTTTACAGATGTTAATGATACACCCATCACATGATCCTGTAAACACTTGACCCTGATAAACTTATTATCAACAGTTATTTGTGAATGCTTTGACCAGCAGTGTTGTTATTCATAAACAGATAATGATCAAATAATATTTTAAAACTTGTACATTAAAAACACACTTGGGAAGTGAAGATGTTAGGACAGATATAGTCTACACTATTGCTGTTCCGATTGATTTCATAGACAATTGATTGGTTCATGTTTCCAATCAAGGAATTTATCACAATCTTCTATGATCGATAATTTTCGATTAAATTAATTCTGAATTTAATTTCGTCGTTCCATGACCGGAAGAGAGAAGACGTCTGATTGGCTATTCTGCTCCATTGTCCCAGTTACTGGCCAATGAGAACCTCCGTATTACTAACTCTGCTGATAATGGCGTCAACAAAGTCAGGAGTGGAAAGGAAGGACTGAAATCACTTTCTTGATTCTCATCGGCGGTTTGTGAGATGGCAGGAAATTAACTAAATAATGAAAGAATTGGACAACGCAGCTCTACTAAAAATCAACTTGGTCCCGCGAGCGAGCATACCATGCATGTCTATGTCGCAATGGACATGTGAAACCACAAATAAACAAAATCTTGTTTCTCTGAGTTATAGATATTTTTACAGAAACACAAATAGTGATATTTATCAAACATATATGATCAATCATTGATCGGTTTAAATAAACCGATGATCAAACATGACAATTTTACCAATTCCCAACACTATTCTATGCTATAAAACATGATTTTATGGTACAAACGATCAGACTTGTACCTTTCAATATGACCACATTGTTAGGTAATCTACACTAATTAAATACAACTTGGCATATATATATTTTAACATGACCAATATTATTATTAAGTCTAAAACCCCAAATATATTCACCCCAGGTCTTTTAATATTGGTAAATGTGATTTTTTCAGGAATCACTTTGGCACGGGTTACAGAGGGTCGTCCATTGGTCTGATGAAGTCACTTATTAAAGAGTAAATATCTCTGCTTGTCTGTCAACTCACGTCAGGTGACACTGTGACCTTGACATGTCAATCAAATGATAATGTGCCATAGAGAGGTTGATTATAATCCTTGGTTTTATCCTCGTGAAGAAATGTTTAACACTGGTCCCTCAATTTTTTTTCGCTTGTCTTATTCACATATGGCTATTCACATTATTGTTATCCAACGATCACCGTCAACTCTTTCGATGATTCTAACAAGTTTGCAAAATTTTATTAAACCGACTGCATATTACACACGTTTTGAACATAAACAATCCTGATTTGTAAAGGGCGATGGATTGTGGAGCCAGCTTAAGTAGGGCAATATTAAAAATGCATACACATATACATGCACGCAGGTACAAACATTCTTTTTACATAGGTAAAAGAAATGTTATTTGATGCAAATTGAAATACAACCGTCTTTTATACTGTCCACTTATTCAAATGAGAACCTGGAGATGTTGTGTGCAATCAGTTTGATGTGGTGTGTTAAAACTTGCATTGTTCACTAGTTCTTAGTGGTCATTTATATTGTATTATATATATTATATTGTGGCCACAAATCATGTAATGATTGGCTGATCAGTTGGAAAAAGTAATCTGTTGCTTAGTTCTACATGTATATTCTAGTCTTCTCATTGTACTTGATCACTAGTCTGCACTGCTACGACTCTATCTATGGAAGTCATCAATGAATGTGCGATTATATATGATGATCAGGTGATTTATTGTGATCAACAATTAAAGGTAACATTACTGGAGAAACAATTCTGTTTATTTAATTAATATGGTATAAGGTGCAAAGAAAATAAGATTTCTATTTTATATGTAACCTTTTGGTGTTATCAAAAACAAGTCGTATACCTTAGTTTAGATCCAAAAGTGTATACCCATATGTGATGGAGACCTCATATAGCGCTATTTCGGAAGATACACTAACATATGCCAGGGGAAGTACATCACACACAGGGAAATGAAAAAACTTTGCCGACTCTAATCTGAAAATTGCATAAATACATCCAACAGCCATTGGTGCCGAGAGCCATGGCCAAGTATTTCTTCTCAGGCTCCAAGAGAACCGAAAGCATGTGAGAAAAAACTTGCACAGATTGATGATGAAGATGTTTCTGCATGACCAGGGGCGATATAGATTGGACAAACCTCCAGACACAAACTCTTGGTATTTTGGAATCCATCCATTCCAATGTTTAATAACAGAAATACTAAGACAACTCCAGTAGAAACAGCAGAATATAAACAACT
The DNA here is from genome assembly GCA_033239005.1 of Lamellibrachia satsuma. Classification (NCBI taxonomy): domain Eukaryota; kingdom Metazoa; phylum Annelida; class Polychaeta; order Sabellida; family Siboglinidae; genus Lamellibrachia; species Lamellibrachia satsuma. Next base: position 2,926,910 of record BSQZ01000016.1, on the reverse strand, counting down.
GATTTAAGCGTATATAGCATATTTGTGCTGAATTTGCAATTACTGATTTGTGCCTTGCGTTTCACTGCTCGTACATAAATGCACATTCAACCATAACATGATTGTGTTCGGTTGATTCATGAAAATGATGCAATGAACGTCTCGATTCTGTAGTAAAACAACAGCAAACTAAGGATCAGTATTACAATGTTCATGATTCTAACAAACAATGTCCTGTCTTCCCATCACAATGTCCTGTCCCATATTACTAATAAAACATACCTACAAGTTAGTTTAATTATGTATGCTGCACTAACAAAAACCACATGAAACACTTTTTGAGACATTTCAGTAGATTTACCTTCTTACAACTATTTTTTTATTTCCCCACTCAGATACGTAATTATTTACCTGTGACTCTGGATGTCTAAACTCAGACGCTTTAGGAAGAAGGCCCCAGAAGCAAGTTAATAAGCCTTATCGTGGACATGTCTGTTCTAAGCCATCAGTAACCCCAGGAAGGTGTGTAGACACGCATAATCTTAATATGAAAAATGCATTAAGAACTTGATAAATACAATCGGCCAGTCATCAATTAGTCACTCACCTTTGTATTGCAATAGAACACGACATTAAAATACCGTTTTAAAATATTATCAGGGGCACTAAAACTGACATACCTCGTACTTGCTGAGAACTTGAACACTTCCAAGTTCTTCCAGTGAAGATATTATGCAAGTAACTAATCAATTTACAAGATCTACTACATCGTCTAACAGTGGCTACAACAAGGACTACTGACTGCTATAAAACACCACTTTGGGTCAGTTGCCTCTGGGCAATCACCAATATTGAGCTTTGTTATTGATGGACACTGTTCACAGATAACCTGATTTCTGTAATAATTCTTTAAAATACGAAGCTACAACAGACTCACAGTATACATGACTTGGGTGCGCCACACAACCCCCTTCAGGCCGCAACACAACCCCCAACTACAGAACAACTACATTGGACAGTCGTCCGTAGACTGTACTTGCACCTACACATTTCTAGCTAACACCATTGACTTCTGGTACAAAAGATTCTGCTGGAGTCACACCTCCGACACATATAGCTGCCTGCCACTGTCACGGGCCGGGATGATCACGCGTCACCTTCACCCTGTCGGGAGAAAACTTATTTAGTATAACATGAAATATAGTTATGATACTTGGAATTGCAGTTATATTCATTACATGGAGGGCAATGTTAAATAAGATGACGTTTCTTATGTAAGATCACTTTATTGAATGATAATATTAGTTTGGTGTTATAATTTTATGTTATGATGATGCACCTTCCTAATTTACATGAATTGGATTACTTCGATTGACACCTGTATTAACATTGAAATCTGTATTTTTTACTTGAATTTCTGTATAAATTTGTATACATTTTTTATTGGTTAATCTGCCTACATCATTCTGATGCCAATCTAGTGTCGCCATCTATCAGGCTACGAAGTGTACCTACTTCAAACAAAATACATTAGGCTACACAGGTAATCTATCTAAAATAAAAAACAGTTGTGCTTCAACCGCTATATAAGTTTGTCATTCAATTTTATACAGTGACGAACAAAAGACAATAATTATGTACTTTATCACAATTTATCCATTTGAAACAAATCCATATGTGATGCGCCATGCCAAAACCAGGCACCTCTCGCTAGATTTAGTTCGGCACAGGAGCCTAAAACGCATGGTGTACCTTCGAATTTTTAATGGGTTAACAGCAGAATCGGTCAGTAAATTATCCATCTTTCATTAATTCAATTTATATAAGCTGCAAGATTATTCAAACTAGTAATATTGAGCACTTTAGCATTTTTGATCGACTGTCTTCACTCGCTTACATGTTATACATGGCTGGAAAGCTTATGACGTCAACTACACGTGTGATTAGGAATTTCTAACCCTAGACCAATAGAACATCTCCTATTTTACATAATTTATCCAGCAACAAAGTGCTGTTGTTGCTATGGAAATAGCGAAACGCTCGCTGATTGGTTGAAAACGTAAGCACGCGTGCACAGTCGGCTTGTTTACTCTTTCCTTTCTTCTTTGTTTGCCATTTTCGCCCGCTGTTTTCGATTCGTTAAAGATTTGCACTGTGGCATCAAAAGAAGCTAATTTAGCTACCGAGTTGGATCATGCGAGGGGGTGCAATCTCGAGGACAGCAATTTAACTGGCGTGATTTAAGATCCGCGTCGAGCCCGTGGAGGTTGCCTCAGCAGGGGCAGACCACATTGAGGCTGCACTGGTTGACTCAACGCCAGCGGGAGCGGACTTTCCAAATTAGGGGAACTGACATTGTGTAGTGTTATTACGTAGGTAATGTGTAAATGATGTTTTATTTTCATATATTTCAGGGATTAACTTTAGAGGTTCGGCTCCCAGCGCTTAGGGCAGTCTCCCAGAATACCAAACCTGGTAGTAAATGAGGTGGCATTCAATAAATATTACGTTTTTCCACGTTATACTTCTGAATCTTCTTTATACACACCTATTGGAGGAATATACATGTCATTCCATTTGGAGCATTATAAGTGCGTGGTTGCTATGGGAGAAGCAATTTTTCAATGCTGTTTTTTAAAGCGGACTTTCTCAAAATTGCTATTCCAAGAACGTGTACACTAAGAGTAAAATCTTGGCCCAGGAGTAAGATACACTGTTCATGTTGGTGTCATTTTAAAGCTGTGTATCTCCTCTATATGAATCTGTAATAAAATGGTTTTGTCAAATTGTCAAGAAGAGCCTGGTTTTGGCATGTGGCATCACGTATAAAATCAGGATATGACCATACACCTCCCAAAATCCATATTGCACTCGGTGAGGGATCCCTAAAATATGGCAGGTTTCTAAATGTAAAGTTAAAGAAATAGAAGGAAGAAGATTCTCCTGCTAGGGATGAACAAGGAGGGTGTGGGAGAGAGTTACCTCCCTCCCAAATACAGATTGTTTTTGAAAAATGGAAGACACGAGGGTGCCACGTTTTTTTTTAAATGTGAAGTTGGTTAAAAAAGAACAAGATTATTTAAAAAATGAGAAGCAGGAGAATTTGCAAAAACGGAGATTTCCTTCTCCATGCAACAAGGAGACGTGGCACCTCTGCATTATTTTTGTTTTGTGCTCACATTTTCTGCTTCTTTTGCCTCCTTCTCCTGCTCTGGGTAGATAAAGGCCTCAAGGATCTGCTTGGCAAGGCTCTGGATGGTCTCCGAGCTGTGGTACTCGAGTCCTTCAAGTCCCTCGAGACCCCCGCTGTCCAGGAACACTTCCAGAGACTGCAATCGACACTCGATGTCAATATGACAACACACAATTCAATCAACACTCGCTGTCAATATGACAATACACAATTCAGCCGTCCAATGGAACAACTTAACAACCAACACTCGCTGTCAATATGACAACACACAATTCAGCCATCTAATGGAACAACTTAGCAGCCAACACTCGTTGTCAATATGACAACACACAATTCAGCCGTCCAATGGAACAACTTAGCAAGTCACATTTTGTAAGTTCTGAGAAAAACATGAAAGACCATAGCAGACAAGAACTCTCTTGGATTGGTTATGGGAAGCGTCAATGTACAGTCATACATCAATGTCATTACTGTACTTCTCTCAGCTGTTCGTTCTTGCCCTCTTTTTGGTCTTGTTTTACTTACTTAGGTATTTTGAATTCGCACTTTTAGGTTCTAATATCGCAATAGAAAGTAAATGTGCAGCTATTTTACAATGTTGCTCTGCAGAGATATTGCGCAAAACCTAGTACGTCCAAATCGAAAATAATTTAAGTTTTTGTTAAATGCGACTTGCAAGATTCTTCCATTGGATGTCATAATTAAACATGATTCTCAACCTATCATTTTCAAACTTTTAATTGTTTTTCTTGAAACTATTTTTCACTGATAACTGAATCAGTTAACTTTATAAATGCACTGTCAATATAAATTAAATTAAATTAATTAAATAAAATGTTCTAAATTAATCATTAAAAATATTCTAAAATCAATAGCTATTTTAAGATGGCGCAACAATGTAAACTATTTTTAATAGGTTCTTATGTACAGAAAAAAAGGACAAAACTGATAAAACTAGTTAACTTTTAGAACAAATCAACTTCCACTGTTGCCCCTGTACCCAATAGGAACAACCACCTTCTTGTCGTTTGTGAGCATGAGGTGACAGAAGTTGAGGGCCAACTCCACCGTGTCGTGGTCGTGGTTCTTCAACAACGGCACAGCGACCTGCAGCGCCCCCTTGTTGAGCAACACGGTACTCATTTCCTCACTCTGACATGCGATGTTACACAGACTGTACGCTGCCTGTAACAGAACAGCATGGCCATCCATTGGCTACACGGTAACTGTAACATTAGGGCAGTTAAATGTGTAATTGTAATCAATTACAACTGTAATTACTTACAACTATCGGGTACATGTAACCAACATTCTAGTTTTCTACCATAAGATGTTGGCAACTGTTTGTTCTAAATATCTGTTGTGTCAGTCATGGATATATTTGATAGTCTCAGAAACGTATGCTTAAACTAAAGAACACCACACCTGAAACACCTGAAAGTAAAGCCTCTGTAACACCACACCTGAAAGTAAAGCCTCTGTAACACCACACCTGAAAGTAAAGCCTCTGTAATACCACACCTGAAAGTAAAGCCTCTGTAACACCACACCTGAAAGTAAAGCCTCTGTAACACCACACCTGAAAGTAAAGCCTCTGTAACACCACACCTGAAAGTAAAGCCTCTGTAATACCACACCTGAAAGTAAAGCCTCTGTAACACCACACCTGAAAGTAAAGCCTCTGTAACACCACACCTGAAAGTAAAGCTTCTGTAACACCACACCTGAAAGTAAAGCCTCTGTAACACCACACCTGAAAGTAAAGCCTCTGTAATACCACACCTGAAAGTAAAGCCTCTGTAACTGCAGAAATTGTAATCGACATTAAAACTGAAGAGAAGTAAAATACTGAAGAAGGTAACTTGACCAAACATGCCGGGAACTGACTGCAATTAATTATCTTCAAATGTAAAGAAATGTAACTGCTTAGACAGTATATGAACCAACGAAGTAGCCACTACAAAACCTTGTCTGTGTTCATGCCCGGCCAACTACAAACTGGGCTGAGTTTGACTTACCAACCAACACCGACCAGTGGTCAGTGAATAAAACCAACGTGTGACGCATGCGTACATATCCACCGGACTAATTTAAGCCGAACGAGAATTTGTCAACGCTGGTTGTTTCAGTGGCAATAAGCATGACAATCAATATATACCCATCGTCATACAGCTTCTACCATCACTAAATGTAATATCAATAACACTAATGTTGATCACTACAGTAGCACGAACAGAGCAACTGCATATTATGAAACAAAAACATTATTGTTATTGTCTACTGGTTTCCTATGATGCTGTGTTAATTACCATAATGTTGGTTGGTTAGTGTTACGTAATTCTGACCAAACCAGGTCAGACAGAATACGTTTGGCTAGTCACTAGTCACGACTAGAGCAACCACTTGTCGCTTTGGTCACTAAGTCGAACTCGGCCTTGGTGTAAAGATATAAAGTATGGTGGTGATTCAATCACGCGTGTCGTAGGCTTCCCTACCTGTCTCTTGATGTCAAAGGCAGACTTGAGCAGTTCAATGACGGAACTGAGAATGCCAGCATCGATGACTTGTTGGCAGACGTCAGGGTCCGCTGCAAGTCAACAACAATGCTCAACATTCAAGTCTGGGTAAAATCATAAAAAAATTGCAATCTGGTTGAGCACCTCCATTGTTTAGTTCTTCATGATGTGGAACAATATTAACATTACACAAGGCAGAGGTGTTTGTCTGAACAGCATGCACCTGTGTCATCGGAGCGCGCACCTGTGACATACAGTCATTCCTCGTAGACCCCGATTTTCTGCCGCCAGGGGAAAATGCCAAATGGGCCTGCTTAAACCTACTTAGAATTGCTTTGACAATTCTCGAGAAATATTAGGCGAACAATGTCAATGGATGAGTATCAACGTGTTGTTTGTTTTGCGCTGTCGCCGACAACAATCGCTGTCGCTGGCATCGCTTCGACGGTTTGTAAATTGCAATCGAGATTCACAAATACGCCTCGCGTAAGAATCAGATAAACAGTCCTAAATGCATTTAGTATGCAATACCAACATAACACTTGGGTGAAATGACATGCTTCCATTACATTGTAAATTTAATCGTTTTCACAACGCGAAACCAACATGCCAAATTCCTAACCCATGGCTCTACCGGTGGGCGAAGATACGAATTTGTCATCCGCATATGAACCGATGAATCAATGTTAAGTGGTGCGTAATAAATTTATGCTTCGGTCGTGATCGGTTGAAAGACGAAGTAAAACAATTATTAATTCTACCTATTGTCGTTTTCTGTGTTTTATCAGATTACATACTACGTTTGTCAAATCATATACGTTTTCGGCTGCTCAGGTCCAGGTTATTATTTTCGATTCGTAGGCCTGTTGTTGGTCCAGTACATCATCATCGTAGTAGATCTATTCCATAACAAAATACGTACGTGTGGTTTATTCAGTTCAAGAGTCAAGAGGGTGTGACATTTAAAAATAATACACGTTGATGCTAGTATAATAAGTTTAATAAATTCCATAAACTGCATATATGGGCATATAAGACAATGCTGGAAGCACACAGGGCTTCGACAGCGTTCATGGACTTGGTGCAGCGGGCGGCGATCGCTGTTGTTTAGTAGCTCCCTGGTGGCAGATATGAGAACACCTAATGCGCCTCGCTTACAGCGCGGTCCGAAGTCGTGGACCCCGACCACCACGTTATAACGAGGCTCGACTGTAGTAGGATCCTGTGACATCGAAGGCTAATTGGTACCTGTGACATTGGAGTTATTGGGTACCTCCAACACTGAAGAGCTACTGGGTACCTGTAACACTGGAGAGCTAATGGGTACCTGTGACACTGGAGAGCTAATGGGTACCTGTGACACTGGAGAGCTAATGGGTACCTGTAACACTGGAGAGCTAATGGGTACCTGTGACACTGGAGAGCTAATGGGTACCTGTGACACTGGAGAGCTAATGGGTACCTCCGACACTGAAGAGCTACTGGGTACCTGCGACATTGGAGAGCTAATGGGTACCTGTGACACTGGAGAGCTGGTGGGTACCTGCAACACTGGAGAGGTAGGGGGTACCTGCAACACAGGAGAGGTAGGGGGTACCTGTGACATTGGAGAGCTAGTGGGTACCTGTGACACTTAAGAGCTAGTGGGTACCTGTGACACTGTAGAGCTAGTGGGTACCTGTGACACTGGAGAGCTAGTGGGTACCTGTGACACTGGAGAGCTAGTGGGTACCTGTGATACTGGAGAGCTAGCGGGTACCTGTGACATTGGAGAGCTAGTGGGTACCTGTGACACTGGAGAGCTAGCGGGTACCTGTGACATTGGAGAGCACCCAGAGACATTCCTTCTTGATGTGTCGATGCTCTGACTGTAGCATCGTGCCCAGGGCCGGGACCAAGTCTTTGTTCTTGCACGCCCGTGCACTCACGCCACTCAGGCCGCAGCAAACGTTACCAAGGCAACGGAGCAGTGGGGTCAACACCTACACAGGGGGTGAGGAGAGGGTCATTAACATGGGTAAACAATGGAAGACAACATAGATGTGTTAAGACCACATGGGAGCGAAATGAGTGACACGAGAGGAAATGTGGCAAGTAGATATCTGTGTGCATGAGCGTAACAAACGTAGAATTCTACTAATGTTTGTGTTGCCAGACACAGTAGGTGTAGCAGTTAACACCTGTACAGTAGGTGTAGCAGTTAACACCTGTACAGTAGGTGTAGCAGTTAACACCTGTACGACATAAAAGCCAGATGCTCATACAAGCTGGCTGTCACAAGTGCGAAAGGCACTCATAATGATAATAACAATAACTAAACACGTGCTATATGGGCAGTGTGCACTTATGTGGTCGAATGAATAAAAAGTATCTTACCGTAACACCTGTTGGTGCATGAAGTTTGGAATTACTACATAATACTACATAATTACTGCAATGAAAGCAAAAATAAGCAAAAATAGATTCATTAAAAGGTTTTTCCTCAATTAATTTGTCTGCTCGTCTCGTTTAAGAATCATTTCATGAAAAATTAAACTAATCCAGTATGACATGCTGGCTCTAGCATCTGGTACGACATGCTGGCTTGTTTGTGATTAATATGTTTGTTTGTGATTAATATATTTTTGACCGGAACCGGTCAAGATTCACAAAGAGACCAAATGTGGTCCGGTTCATACACTAGGACATAAGGCTATTCACCCTTACGCAATTTACCTGACGTAACAATAAAAATCAATTGTTTCTATGGTTTTAAAAAAAGGTATGCACTCATTATTAAACCGACTGCTTATATTACATAAACTATTCACACACCACAGATTAGAAAATCAAAGATTTTAATTCACTATGGGTTAACTGAGGAGGAAGTTTTAACAACAATGTAAAAATATCAACATAAGGAAATACAGACAGGCAAAGAGCCAGAAGAAGTGATAAACATAGGCGTCACCTCAAAGTTATTGGGGTGGTCCTTAGCCAGTTCAATGAGGATCAAGTCAAGTTGCTCGAGTGTGCCGGCCTCCAACAGCGCGTCCTCGTAGGATCCACTACAAACATGACACCGACGCTCGACACACTATGACACATGCCCGTCCGAGGCTCGACACACTAGTCTCAGCACACTAGCTGAAATACACACATCATGTTGTATGCTTCACCTTGTTTAATTTACATTCTAATTTCTTTGAATAATTAATTTTTATTACAATTTATAGGAGTAATAATAATGAGTTTGTGCCAAACTTGGCAAAACATTGCAACAATAGCACTGACATAAACCTAACTTTTTGGTATGTGCTGTGATGTAAATAATACGTACGTCTGAGTTTATGGTAAAATATAATATCCTGCATGTTAGCAAATAAGGTCTGGATAGCTGTTTGTTTGACAATTTATTTGTCATTACTGTCACCATATTATTCCATCACCTTGATACATGATACATGAAGTTACAACGATGTTGCATTCTTAAATAAGTTACAGATAGATTTTTCAATGTTTACTTTTAAATGCCTACTTCTAAATGATCTATACCATGCCAGTTTTGTTCCTGTAAACCGACAAATTTCCATTATATATTTGAGGTACAAAGTCTACCATTTTTATCATAAAATCATATTATACAGTAAAAACGATATATATATATATATATATATATATTCTAATATCTTCACTGTTGCCCAAATGTGTTCAAAAATAATACCTTTATCTTTTCGGTCTTAAAATATAGTTTATAACATAAAAAGAAGATTTTATGATAAAAACATTGAGACTTTGTATGTTTAACTCTCCGTAGGTTAATTACGTGGCAGTGACACTGAGTGAACGGAAGTGCAGTGTACTCACCTGGCAGACAAGTAAGCCAGCACCCACGACACCTCAGCAAGTACCTTGAGTTTATCTTCATCATACACAAGGTGTTTCACCAACAGTGGAATCACCCCGTTGTCCACCAGATCTCTGTAAGCAAAAACAAATATAAGCACTACTGCTGGAGGGCCCAGAGCAGTTACACTTCTGGAAGTGTTTCACACAAATACAAACTCTACTGCTCGAGGGGCCAGAGCAGTTACACTTCTGGAAGTGTTTCACACAAATACAAGCACTACTGCTGGAGGGCCCAGAGCAGTTACACTTCTGGAAGTGTTTCACACAAATACAAGCACTACTGCTTGAGGGGCCAGAGCAGTTACACTTCTGGAAGTGTTTCACACAAATACAAGCACTACTGCTGGAGGGCCCAGAGCAGTTACACTTCTGGAAGTGTTTCACACAAATACAAGCACTACTGCTTGAGGGGCCAGAGCAGTTACACTTCTGGAAGTGTTTCACACAAATGCAAGCACTACTGCTGGAGGGGCCGGAGCAGTTACACTTCTGGAAGTGTTTCACACAAATACAAACACTACTGCTGGAGGGGCCAGAGCAGTTACACTTCTGGAAGTGTTTCACACAAATGCAAGCACTACTGCTGGAGGGGCCGGAGCAGTTACACTTCTGGAAGTGTTTCACACAAATACAAACACTACTGCTGGAGGGGCCGGAGCAGTTACACTTCTGGAAGTGTTTCACACAAATGCAAACACTACTGCTGAAGGGGCCGGAGCAGTTACACTTCTGGAAGTGTTTCACACAAATGCAAACACTACTGCTGAAGGGGCCGGAGCAGTTACACTTCTGGAAGTGTTTCACACAAATGCAAACACTACTGCTGGAGGGGCCGGAGAAGTTACACTTCTGGAAGTGTTTCACACAAATGCAAACACTACTGCTGAAGGGGCCAGAGCAGTTACACTTCTGGAAGTGTTTCACACAAATGCAAGCGCTACTGCTGGAGGGACGGAGCAGTTACACTTCTGGAAGTGTTTCACACAAATGCAAACACTACTGCTGAAGGGGCCGGAGCAGTTACACTTCTGGAAGTGTTTCACACAAATGCAAGCGCTACTGCTGGAGGGGCCGGAGCAGTTACACTTCTGGAAGTGTTTCACACAAATGCAAGCGCTACTGCTGGAGGGACGGAGCAGTTACACTTCTGGAAGTGTTTCACACAAATGCAAGCGCTACTGCTGGAGGGACGGAGCAGTTACACTTCTGGAAGTGTTTCACACAAATGCAAGCGCTACTGCTGGAGGGGCCGGAGCAGTTACACTTCTGGAAGTGTTTCACACAAATGCAAGCGCTACTGCTGGAGGGGCCAGAGCAGTTACACTTCTGGAAGTGTTTCACACAAATGCAAGCGCTACTGCTGGAGGGGCCAGAGCAGTTACACTTCTGGAAGTGTTTCACACAAATGCAAGCGCTACTGCTGGAGGGGCCGGAGCAGTTACACTTCTGGAAGTGTTTCACACAAATGCAAGCGCTACTGCTGGAGGGGCCGGAGCAGTTACACTTCTGGAAGTGTTTCACACAAATGCAAGCGCTACTGCTGGAGGGGCCGGAGCAGTTACACTTCTGGAAGTGTTTCACACAAATGCAAGCGCTACTGCTGGAGGGGCCGGAGCAGTTACACTTCTGGAAGTGTTTCACACAAATGCAAGCGCTACTGCTGGAGGGGCCAGAGCAGTTACACTTCTGGAAGTGTTTCACACAAATGCAAGCACTACTGCTGGAGGGGCCGGAGCAGTTACACTTCTGGAAGTGTTTCACACAAATGCAAGCACTACTGCTGGAGGGGCCGGAGCAGTTACACTTCTGGAAGTGTTTCACACAAATGCAAACACTACTACTGGAGGGGCCGGAGCAGTTACACTTCTGGAAGTGTTTCACACAAATGCAAACACTACTGCTGAAGGGGCCGGAGCAGTTACACTTCTGGAAGTGTTTCACACAAATGCAAGCGCTACTGCTGGAGGGACGGAGCAGTTACACTTCTGGAAGTGTTTCACACAAATGCAAGCACTACTGCTGGAGGGGCCAGAGCAGTTACACTTCTGGAAGTGTTTCACACAAATGCAAACACTACTGCTGGAGGGCCCAGAGCAGTTACACTTCTGGAAGTGTTTCACACAAATACAAGCACTACTGCTCGAGGGGCCAGAGCAGTTACACTTCTGGAAGTGTTTCACACAAATACAAGCACTACTGCTGGAGGGCCCAGAGCAGTTACACTTCTGGAAGTGTTTCACACAAATACAAGCACTACTGCTTGAGGGGCCAGAGCAGTTACACTTCTGGAAGTGTTTCACACAAATACAAGCACTACTGCTGGAGGGCCCAGAGCAGTTACACTTCTGGAAGTGTTTCACACAAATACAACCACTAGTGCTGGAGGGGCCGGAGCAGTTACACTTCTGGAAATGTTTCACACAAATGTAATGCCTAAAATACGCAATTTAACTGATTTCATTGATGTATTCTGTCCGCAAGATTGAAACGTTTGAAATGTTCACCTTTGTCAAGTCAACGAGTCTGCAGATATCTAGGACATGGTGGTTTTTAAGTGTCACAAGGCTGAACTTACTTGCTGTGCGTTGGGGCTCCTCGGGCCATGTTAGACAGGGCAAATGCCGCGGACTGGACAACACTATTGGTCTCTGACTGAAACAGCAACGCCTCAGTAAGATAACATGCACTGGGTACCAACGGTGTCACTGTGAAAACAATACGAAACCTGCTCTCAGCTTTTTAAATATATATATTTTTAATATTAAAAAACTTTTTTGCAAGTAAAAAACAGAACCTTGTATGAACTGTTAGCTGTGTTTTGTACAGTGTAAAATACTGGTAGAAACCGTTATACTGAATATCTGAACTGACATTTTAAAGTATTTCTCCAAGCCAAAAGTGTTTTTTACTTTTTTACTTTTCAAGAATGGTCCATGACTTAGACCTCAGATATGTGTAATCATGATATGAACAGAATAGTAGGTTCGAGACAGTGTAACATACATTGAGTAGCTTCACTAGTGGCGCCACCACACCAAGATCTTTCAACATGTCGTGGCACTGGTCCACGTTGGCAGCAATGTTTCCCACCGTCCACAAACACTGGTCCTACAACAGCAAACACGTACAAGTTTACCCTAGGCATGCCACTATCCTAGCTAAAACACTATCCTAGCTACAACAATACCCAAGCTATACCACTATCCTAGCTACAACACTGTCATAGCTACTACACTATCCTAGTTACAACACTGTCATAGCTACACCACTACGCTAGCTACAACACTATCCTATCTACAACACTATACAGACATGTTAAGTACAGAAGAATAACATTCAGTCACAGCTACATGTATCTTAGGTGTTGTGACTGTCAACAGATCATCACCATCCAGCCCGGCAGAAATCAATTAACCAGATGTGAAAACACCGAGACATTATCATAATCAAACATGTTTTAAACTAACAAATCCTGTTGACATCCCAAGTCTATTCATCAACACAAAATGTTCTTAGCAAAGTAAAAAAAATGTTTGGTTTATAATAACTCCACGTACCAAACCAGATCGACATCTCCAATTGCATGCAGTCTAAGCGGACAGACAATAGCTTAGTAACTAACTTTATAACAACAAACCACTTGAAACACATAATTTACTGCAATTTATTTGTATTACATCTTGTTGCTTTTGTTTTAGTAAATACCTTCTTATAAAGTCAATGAGAAGAAATCTACAGCAAGAATTCACAAACGGGAGTGCTATGTGGTTCTGGGGGTGTCACGTGGGTCCAGGGGGGTGCCATATGGTACCAGGGAGGGTGCTGCGTGGTTCCAGGTGGGGTGCCATGTGGTTCTAGGGGGTCCTCGACAAATACACACACTTATTTTAGAGTGGCACATTACACATGAAACAAAAAGCTGGGGGCATCAACCAGAAGGCAGACATTTTGGAGGGCGTTTGGAGAGCTGGGGAACCCCTGATGCAAACTGCTGCCAATGTAGCTGACGGTGTGAAGCACGTACTTCGAGTGGTCCATTGCCGCTGCTGAGATAGGTGACAAGGTAGGCGCCAGCATGCTTGAGGATGCTCAGTGCGTGTTCCTCGGCGCCAGTCGCGATGTTTGTGAGACACCAGGCAGCCTCTAGTTGTAACTTCTCATCTGACCCGGTGAAGATGCTCACGAGAGTCGTCATTGCATTTTCCTCTCTGCAACACACAGCAACTGGCTTCACCAATCATAGCACCTAGAATAATCTTCCAAAGTACAACACATCAATTATTGCCCAGCTAACGCCATATTCAAAAAAATTTAGATGTTGTATAGTTAGTTTTTACTTTCAGAAGGGAAAACTTCTGGCTCTATGGCAGAACAATAAATGACAATAGTCAGGACTGCTGCATACAAACTGCACCAAAAAGTACAGTGAAACTGTCCATAGCGGACACTGCCGGGTCTATGCATTATGTCTGTTATGGACAGGTGTCCACTAAGGCAGGTTTTAATGAACTTGTAAAACTTCAGAAACTGTTAATCAAAGCTGCTTGGCCACAAATAGTGAAGCAGCGGTAGTAGACACCTCAAATGTTGGTTCATCAAAGATTTCACCCTTACAACAGAGCCCATGATAGACAGCGTGACTTACCCAAGGAAGGCATCGATGAAGGCCGACCCTTGAGTAAAGGCTTTCTTCAGAAACACGAGAAGTTCTGCTCTTGATTCTGGTTTCTTCGTAAGAGCTGCACAGGCTTCTTTCACCTGCAGGCATTTGGAATAGTGACACCTCAGTATCAGCATTAACTAGACACAGTAAAATGTAATACTTTGAGCCATTGTTTCCAGTCTTGACAGCTGAGCACACCCCCAGCCATACTGCTGTACACAAAGTACAAGCAAAACTAAGTACAACACACAGCTGAATGCACTCCCAGCCATACTGCTGTACACAAAGTACAAACAAAACTAAGTACAACACACAGCTGAGTGTACTTCCAGCCATACTGCTATACACAAAGTACAAGCAAAACTAAGTACAACACACAGCTGAGTGCACTCCCAGCCATACTGCTGTACACAAAGTACAAGCAACACTAAGTACAACACACAGCTGAGCACACCCCCAGCCATACTGCTGTACACAAAGTACAAGCAACACTAAGTACAACACACAGCTGGTGAACAATGAGATTAAGGTAGCTGGGGCAGCTGTTCTATGCTTGTTTTGAATTGAGTAGTTTCAGCTGAAGTTTTTTTAGATAAACAAACAATTTCTTCAAAAGTTGTAGTTGAAATACAAAATGATACTCGAGATTAATAAAACATACTTTTTCAGTTATATGGTGTTGTTTTATGATTTTTAAAACATTTCTGTAAATATGAAAATTTTTTAGAAAACCCCCAAACAATTAAATGACATATAATCTCACAAACTACTTTGGTTAACATGAACAGAACACAGCAACTACAGGACCAGGAAGATTTTAACAGAATTTTTATTGACAAAAGTGAGAATTTTTTTTTTAAAACCCCTCTACCATTCGTTCCACGATACCGTGTGATTTTGCTCTTGGATAAGTTCATTTTATTTGCCGCATTTCAGCATCGTAAGTTTTTAGTTTTTAAAAATTAATTAGGTAACATTCCATGGGTCTTATTGATAACAGAAATGTCAATATCATGCATATTATGCTTAAAATGTTTTTTTCACTAGCTTTTTACGCACTGTTAACAAAACATAACGGCCATTTCTAATATTGACATGTCCCCTTAATTTGCCGCCTAAATGGGCCTTTAATATGTATTTGTAACATGTTGCGTTTATTATATCTGGTTAAGCCAGCCATCTGACAAACAAGTGGCAGGGCGTGTTTACGATCATTTTGATTGGGCCATTATCTGGCGGGGTCACCAGGTCACATCTACCCGCCGTTTCCGTTATTTCTTTATGTTATGGCTGATATTTACTGGTTTAAGAACATGATTTAGTTAGGTACCAGGTAGATATAATACTGGTGTGTACTGGAATCACAGTAACCAGACGATATGTTCAGTGTTAACGGCGAATGAATTTATGCTGGTTCAAAGATCGAAGCACATGCGATCCTTACTATGGAAACATCGTCAGCGTTTCCAAGAAGTCAGGGGGGATTTCAAAAAGGACTGTTTTTTAAAGGATGGATTGACGAAATACGATGTTAGTGCCAGTGTTCAGTGTTAACGGCGAATGAATTTATGCTGGTTCAAAGATCGAAGCACATGCGATCCTTACTATGGAAACATCGTCAGCGTTTCCAAGAAGTCAGGGGGGATTTCAAAAAGGACTGTTTTTTAAAGGATGGATTGACGAAATACGATGTTAGTGCCAGTTGATTATTTGTGGTGTTGACGTTCAGTTCAATACTTCCTAACATGTTATGAGTAAAAAAATCAACTGGCAGCTACCTTAACTTATACGTTAGCCACCCCAGCTACCTTAACTTTATTAAACATCTCTGGAATGCTGCAATTACGGCACCAACAGGCATTATATAAAATACCAGTACAATAGGGTAATGATACAAGGCTGTGGTAACAGTTCCATTTGCTATGTGGATCAAGTAATCTCACACATTAACAACAACAACTCTCACAATCGTTGAATCTCACACATTAACAACAACTCTCACACCATATCCAATCATTGAATCTCACACATTAACAACAACTCTCACACCATACCCAATCGTTGAATCTCACACATTAACAACAACAACTCTCACACCATACCCAATCGTTGAATCTCACACATTAACAACAACTCTCACACCATATCCAATCCTTGAATCTCACATATTAACCAAGGTGTTAAGAATGGACAAAACCAAACTGATTCTGATCAAGACATGATCTGGTCACCTGTAGCTCAGTGATTTCATCGATGCCAGTGAGACTGGTTTGTCGCACTCGCTTTGAGCTCAGCAACTTTTCACGTTTTGCCTTCCGCAGAGCTGAAACAGACATGTTTAATGAACTCATGGCTTCCTTGCAATGATAAGTTGCCAGGTAGTAGAAATCCCCAAAATAAGTTCTTATACAGAGCGGTATCCAATCCATAAGACCACGCTAAGCACTCCATGGAAGACCCTTAGCCAGGGACCCGTCTGAAGACGGGCAGATGTAAAGAACAAAAAACAAAATAAAAGATGGGTTTTTCTTTTACAAGATATTTTTTCATAAAAACATTTTTTAAAGTTAATTTTAGAGCAAGTGGTTGTCGGCAGCAGATTAGTGAATACCACTGATCTATAAGACTCTATATTCTACCTGAACATACGTTGGAAAATAATGATACTGCACCCAGTGTTTGGAACGCTGATCTCTATTTATTGTATTTGTGTACATCATTGGCTGGGAAACGCGTTTCTATGGGCTTTCCTAGTATCTATCTATTGGCGCTCTCATTGGAAGAAACAATTTCGTGACCCAGATGTTACGGGGCGAGTTCAAAATGGCATTTGCCAAACGAGAGAGTGAAAAGATGTGATATATCAATGTCAAAGTTCACAACAATCGATGCAATTTTCGTAAATCTGGATGATTATTGTGTTATCAAAGAAGTAATAATTTTGTCTTATGTTTCAATGTGTTACTTTCAAAACCAATTTATTACTGAGTGCTGTTTTCGATTTTTATATTTTGTATCATTGTTTTACTTTCAGTGTCAAGCATTTGAATTTGAGTGTAAGTGTAATTATATTTACACATATTAGACATATTTGCATGCATGCAGACCTATTTAAAGGGAATAACAACAAGGCACTAGCTACTTGTTTTGTGTGTACACAAAGTTTAACATTGTATGTACTGCATGCCAAAATAAAAAAACCTAATTCGCCCAATAATGGCTGTCATTGGCTCAATGGCATTGGCTTACCAGTGCAAAAAACAATTGGGCCAATAATGGCTGTCAGTGCAAATGGCATGCACGGAAGTTGTTCATGCGCCTGCGGTTACACTTAGCCTAGGATTTTAAAAGTGGGAATTGACAAATTGGAATTGATTTTTGTAAGGCGGAATTGGAATTGAGTTTTTTTAACTGACTGGAATTGGAATTGACCCCATGTCTGCTACTGGTGTGTAAACCAGACTTTGTTGTATGTGCACTTACAAATGGTTTATCTATCCACTGGGAAGAAGATTCTTTATATCACTTTGTACATTAATGAGAAGTTAATTAAAAAAGTTTAATTGTCGAAACTAGGCTAGTTGAGCCACCCCAGACTGACTGGATGCAGGGTTTTTGTTAAGAGCCGGGACACGGGTAATTTACCCGGCTATGGCGATCCATGTACCCAGCTATCAACGTAGTTGTAGACGAAGGCCGATTTTTATTATCCCTCATTATCGGCTAATGACCGACCCGTTTTTGCATTAAACAAGTCCCTCAGACAGGTCAGCGATCGTTGATGATCACGACATGTGGCAGCAAAACAGTGCCAGTCAACAAATGTAATTTTGCGTTAATAAACGGTAGTTTTTAAATAATTCGCACAGACATTTTATGCATTGCCAAAGCATATTTACTTTTGATTTAATTTATGATTAGCAACCACGTCACGCGTAGCTGACAGATCAACAACCACGTCACGTGTAGTGGACAGATCGGCAACCACGTCACTTGTAGCGGACAGATCGGCAACCACGTCACATGTAGCGGACAGACTGGCAACCACGTCACGTGTAGCGGACAGATCGGTAACCACGTCACATGTAGCAGACAGATCGGCAACCACATCACAAGTAGCGGACAGATCGGCAACCACGTCACATGTAGCGGACAGATCGGCAACCATGTCACGTGTAGCGGACAGATCGGCAACCACGTCACATGTAGCGGACAGATCGGCAACCACTTCACATGTAGCGGACAGATCGGCAACCACGTCACTTGTAGCGGACAGATCGGCAACCACGTCACTAGTAGCAGACAGATCAACAACCACGTCACATGTAGCGGACAGATCGGCAACCACATCACATGTAGCGGACAGATCGGCAACCACGTCACTTGTAGCGGACAGATCGGCAACCACGTCACTTGTAGCGGACAGATTGGCAACCACGTCACTTGTAGCGGACAGATCGGCAACCAGATCACATGTAGCAGACAGATCGGCAACCACGTCACGTGTAGCGGACATTTCAGCAACCACATCACATGTAGCGGACAGATCGGCAACCACGTCACTTGTAGCGGACAGATCGGCAACCACGTCACTTGTAGCGGACAGATTGGCAACCACGTCACTTGTAGCGGACAGATCGGCAACCAGATCACATGTAGCGGACAGATCGGCAACCACGTCACGTGTTGCGGACATTTCAGCAACCACATCACATGTAGCGGACAGATTGGCAACCACGTCACGTGTAGCAGACAGATCGGCAACCACGTCACATGTAGCGGACAGATCGGCAACCACGTCACATGTAGCGGACAGATCGGCAACCACGTCACATGTAGCAGACAGATCGGCAACCACATCACATGTAGCGGACAGATCAGCAACCACGTCACGTGTAGCGGACAGATTGGCAACCACGTCACATGTAGCGGACAGATCGGCAACCACGTCACTTGTAGCGGACAGATCGGCAACCACGTCACATGTAGCAGACAGATCGGCAACCACATCACATGTAGCGGACAGATCAGCAACCACGTCACATGTAGCAGACAGATCGGCAACCACATCACATGTAGCAGCGCTAGTTCAGCAAAATAAGCTGGCTATGAGACAGTTGTCCATAGGGCATTTTTTAAAGTTATAAGAAAACTTAAAAAAAAGGTAACGTTTGTTAAAGCATATCCCGAAATGTTAAAGTCACTGAACTTGGCCAACATTATCCTTAAATAGCATCTGAACATTCCATTATTGCCAGTTTTACGGACTTGGTTAGCGTACGCTTCTGGCACGTGACAAACCCCTACTAGTCTACTGACCTAATCTGGCACTATATACTACCATGAAATGGAAGTATATAGATAAAATAGTATTGCTTTGTTCTCTTGTGCATATTACGGCACAGTAATTATCCACAATTCTACGGACTATTTGACTATGTGTATTTATAAAAATTACTTGTATACTGGTTGCTGCACCATTTGCTATAGTCTAGGCCCTAGGACTAGGTCATAGACTATTACATAATATGATTTGTGTAATTTGATAATCGTAATTTTTTTATTAAAAACAACTTTTCTGACAATTTGTTTGCACTGCAACGATGACAAAATTGTTAGTGATTTAGAATATGGATGTCTTATACAAGTTTCTTCTAATTTTTATGAAAACGGCATATTATATTAAGTATAGCAACTGGCTTGGTGCAACTATTCTTGCCCACGTTACTATACTATTTATGACATTGATTATTTGGTGACTTAGTGTCACTTACTTCCTTTTGAAAAAATGTGTGACATGAAGAAGCAAGTTCTATCAAATCAACCTTGACTAACCCTTCTTAACAAACACCAAAGCAGGACAATTATGTGACCAACTGTGGCAAACAATGTACATTTTAACAGTTATTAAGTTTTGTGTTTTTTTTTTCAATTTGGAAAAGCACAAGTTCAGACACACGACCATTTCCAATGTTCATGTCAACAAGGTACTATTAGTAACCTTTGTGCGATAATTCGTAATATTTTCACTAATTTGTTTCGCAGTCATGAACATGTGTATGGGCATTATTGGCCTATTTGGGAGAAGAAGGCGATTAGGTGAAACAGTAATTTTCTATTGCTATATAAGCTAAACTCCTGAAATTTTAATATGTTGTTTACCTATTAAAGGATGTGCACAACTTGCAAAAATGGTTATCATAGAACTTGTCCCACATTCTCATTTTGGGTGTTGAAATTCATAAAATATCGGAAAAGTAAAAATTTAAGGATGTATTATTCTTAAAGTATAGTAACTACATTCTTATTGAACCAAGAGTTTATTACCAGTATCCGTGACAACATATGATAGCAAAATGGACTTTGTACTGTAACACAACAATTAAACACAGGCTGCTGAAATCACTGGGAAATTAAAGCATTTATATTTTTTTATTTTTGTGCACACATTGTCCTTCTGCTTTTCATTCATTGATGCTACATCCTAAAATGCAGGTACAATTACATTATATATAAGTTCCTGGTGTATCCACAGTGGTCTGTGAAACGTAGTGACGTGGCCACAGGTTGAGCATGACAGGTGGTCCCTGCTTTGGGGTTCATGGTCCCTGCTATAGCCACACTTAACAAAAACCCTGGGATAGTTAGTTGAGCAGCAGATAAAGAATGAAAATCAAGGAATTAATTTTTCTGAGCAAACTCTGCCAGCTACAAGGCAACATATTAACAGTTAGTTACACTAGTTGCAATTGGCCTTTAAGTCTATATTAATTGTGTTGACCTATTAATTAAGCATGATGAATTGTGAGAGACGTCTTGTTCCCATTGGGAAGATGTGTTGGCCGAGTTGTTATGACATTTTAGTACAAGGCCTACGTAAATTATACAAATAAAGCATTTCCACAACTAATGTTACACTGTAGCTCAACTTACCCCACACCAAGTGATAGTTGAACCAGCTAACCAACCCTATATGAATCAGCTACATAATTATAATGATCTATGCATACCAGATATATTATACGATTCGTATATTATATTGGTATAAAATGGTCTACTAGTAATCATACTTTATGTGAGTAAAAAGAATTTTGACTTATGAATATGATTGTGCCATAGATATCAAAAAGAATGAAATATGGCTCAACTAACACTGCCTTCTTCTGCTGGGCATATGTACTTACCGGGATTGTACATAAATTACATTCCGGAAACAATTATTGTAGTTAAAACGCATTAAGATGATCAAAATGCTAAATTCTCATGCATAAGAAAAACTTGTAGCATCATTTGATGGTGGTTTTGCTTTTGGTTTTGTGTTGTCATAAGTGGGGATTCTAAGGCTTTGTTATTTTAAAGTGCGCACTTCGTCTTCGTTCTTGTAGTTGTAATCTATGCATTATGCTTAATTAGCACTGCCACTGGCAAGCATTTTTTAAGGATTAACAGGATATATTGAGGACCATGTCGCCTTCATCGTAGATAAAATCTTAACGTTTACACATACATGGATGTGATTACGAGAAAGCATTTAAAACAAGAACGCCTTTTCCGTCAGTAACCGTTAATCACGGTCGAATCGGACGCCATGCCATGCTCGATTCAAGGCACGGGCGGGATTCAAGGCACCGAGCCATGCGCGATCACTGCAGCATTGCTATTGTCTTTCCCGTACACCAGGGCAGGGGTAACGGCTAATGCACTAACCTTCGCCCTGTTTTCGTCTTCTTTCCCGCAGTGATTTCACCGATTCAGTTTTATGTTTATACTGAGATTTTCGTTTATCCATTTTTAACAACGAAGTTCAGTTTACTACAAAGCAAAGGTGCGCGTTCTTCCAACATGCACACACCACGAATTGCGCAGCGCGATGTTCTAGCTCAGTATTGGCTATTGCGACGTGGTGCCCAGTCATCTGCCTTTGAGGTAAGAGCACGTGTAAAAGTGACATTTTTATTTTTAAATATTCAACTATACAAAATATCCGATTAAATTGTATGGGTGGGGCGAAGTAGGGTTACACATCGGGAGAAGCGGGGTACCAAATATTTGCCCCCACATGCACATGCACATGCAAACACAACACAGTCACAAAACCACAACGCAATGTACTGCCACCTGTCGGATGGGCGAGAACTACTGAGCCCCTGACGGAAAGTGCGGATGGTGAAGGTTCTCGCCAGAAATGAAACGAATTCGCTGTTTCCAATTCATTCCATCCTCTCGAGCAAGGTGGTGCTGAGTACACCACTTCCCCTCGTATATCGACCTATTGAAACATGTATTTGTCAGTTGTTAGCTCGTTTATGCAATTTTTTTAGATTTTGGGAAATCATCAGACAAACTATTATTATTAAGTTACTCAACTCATACATTTCATCCTTGATGAAATTTCGTAACTTTATCATAATGCTCGGCGAGAAGATGGAAGTCACGCCCATTATCTGCACTGACCCGCACCATGATGAACCCTGGACTGTTTCACTGTTGAGCCCCTTGGTCAAGGTCACGAGGGCCAAGGTTGCTTTAATCTCTGTACGGTATTAACATGACCGCACGTAGACCTCAGATCTTACCGATGCAATATTTCTTATGACACTATACTTTCATATAATAGAGTCTACATCAGATAACACGTCACAATACAGTTGCATACGACCCATGCAGTTACAATTGAGAGATGTGTAGATCGATCAGGACTCTTACGTAACATGCCAGCTGGCGTGTGCTTGTGTACTGTATATAAATATATGTTCGAATGTGCGCGTATGCGTGTAGTCCAGTGCCCGCGGGCGGGCCGGGCCTCTACATAATTTTGCGGGCTGGGCCTACATATTGCGGGCCAGGGCCTGGCCTGGGCTGAAAAAAATTTAAACACATCGGGCTTGGGCCGGGTCTGGGCCTAGTGTGAGCGGGCCGGGGCCGGGCTTGGGCTGGGCCTGGACATATTAAAAATATTCATACAAAACCCAGATTATTAATTTTATTATTAATAAAAACTTATTATAAATTGTAATTCCGGTTAATGAATGCTTAAAATTATTTCTTTAGTATTATATAATTGGAAATTGAGACGTTGCATGGAATTATAAATGACACTAGTGCTTTATACATTGGAATGCAGTTGAACCTCTTTTCAACAATGGGATTTCCTACGGTATCATTTTAATAATGTGCATTCTTTTAATAGAGACATTTCATATAAAGTATATGCATAGTCGCATGCCCATATCTTTGTATTGTAATTCATATTCTTGGCATGAATGTACCCTTTTGCATAGATCTGATGACTCCATACCAGGCCACTTAAGTTCACGTGGCTGGAAGCAACCAACCCCAAATATTTACTTTTAGACATACTTACAGAGGCAATGAAGCCATGATTAACCATCAACTTAATCACCCTTTGATCAAACCTGTGGACGTTCTATTGTCTAGGTCTTCCCTCCAAACATTTCCCGCCTGAATGATCAGCCAACTGGCCACTGCCCACTGCCCAGTAGTGCCAGTACCCACCCCAATTGGTAATTGGTATTTTTCAATTGTGTGAACTAGTGACAACTATTTAGTATCTACAATTTCCCCAGTACTGATTCATTCACACTTGTACTAATTCACACATGTCTCAACCTGATCTGTCTCAGGCTAGTGACTGCAGACCTGCTGGAAATGCCACTGGGTGTCAGTGCCAGTGGGTGACACATAGTAGTAGCTAGTACTAGCTACTAGCTAGACACTACTAAACAACAACTTAGTATTTCAGTAGTAAACATTATACAATGTTCATATAATATTTTTTATCTATTAAAACAATAAGTCTGTTTTACAGTTTATTTATGTTTCGTATTTCTTATAAGATTATAGTTTTATCTTCTCTAAACTTAGCTGGCCGCGGGCTTACCCGTCGGGTATGGGCCTGAAACTTGCGGGCCGGGTCGGGCCTGGGCCAAACATTCACGGTCTGGGCCGGGCCTAAATTCTAGTTTGCGGGCCTGGGCCGGACCGGGCTTGAAAAATTGCTGCGGGCCTGGACTCTAACTGCTAATTGCGGACCGGGATGGGCTCAACTTAGAGGCCTGCGCAGGGCACTATATACTATAGCGTGTACACGTCAAGAGATGTCCAGTTTGTATATTCGCATGCACGTTGATGCAAATAATTAACAAACATATTTGCAAATATTTAGGGATTTGGGAAATATTTGGCATTTATTTGATAAATATTTTGCAAATATATTTAGCAAATTTTCGTTACTAGATAAACTGCAAGGTGGCACTATTAACAAGTGAAGAAAAAACACCCACCCCAGAATGCATACATCTATTTTATGTTTACTGCATGTCTATATTTATTCGTAACACCGATGTAGAACATATGTTTGTCTGCCTATTATGAATAATAACAGTGATAATGGCAATTGAAATGATTGTGGTGATGACGATGATGATAATAGTAATGATAATAAACAAGGACTGAGAGGACGTGCCAAAAAAAATCCTATCATAGCTATGTGACATTCGCCGAGACATTCCCCCACGTACAGTTCCGTTTCGTTTACCCAGACCCCACCACCTTGAGTGGATGCCCCTTTTGACATAGTTTTTTGGGAAATCTCGTAATCAGGATGTCAAGGACCTCGCACCTGTCAGTAATTGTGCTCGACGTCGACTGCCACTCGTGTGTCAGCGTTCTCCAGGTCATGGTAGACTAACAACTTAACGTAGAGTGCCTCTGTACACTGCCCTCTGGTAGCAGGTTTATTAATATGTCGGCTTGATTACATACAACACGACACTAGCAGACAGTAAAACACTAGAGATTGTTTTGGGGCGAGAAGCCCCCCCCCCCGCCCACCTCACCCGTCCATCCATCACATTTGGTTTTCCGTCGCCGCCCAACGCACAACGCAAGAAAGTATCACGTAGGTTCGCCTTGTTTTATATATGTTGCCGCGAGCAATGGCGTTTTTCATTGCTGCAAGTATTAATATGTTTTCGGTAGAATTTAACTTAGGTTTCGCTGCTGCTAATAGCCTGCTACCAGACATGCCAAGTCTACCGCTTTTCCCGGTAGACTACCGGTTTTTCACCTCTTACCGGTCTACCGGTCGGTAGAACATTTGTACCGTTTTTTTGCGATTTGGGGGAAAACATTTTTATTTTCATTTTATCGGTAAAATCGGCACTGTTGAGAGAAAAATGTCGACTTTCTGGTAGATCCCGTTTGAATGTGAATCCCAGCTTCGATTCCGGCGACCAGTGATATCGCAGCTATGCCTATGCGCCCTCATGATCTCTGCTATATAATTATAGCGAGTATAACTCCCCGTCAGAACAGTTTAAATTTTTCTTTCGCTTGAGTTATTTCTATCTACAATTTTTAATCATTGATCGCTAGTTTCTCCTCGCCTCGGCGGCTAAGCCGCGGGCACCGCCTAAGAAGGCGAAGTATGCCAACGCAACGGCATACAAGGTTACCTTCGAGGCCGATTTTCCGTGGGTCGGAAAAAGTTCGCGATCGACGAACCATGCATTTTGCCGTTCGTGCAATGGGCACTTTTTCATTGCGTCTGTCCATTTAGGCAATTTATTATGATTACTGAATGTACATTATTACTTAGTAGTCGTTATAAAAAATGGTTCAGTGTTCGTGTTATACACAGCTTATGGAGTAACGAGGAATGCACTAATGGCGGATTGGCGGCTACGGCTACGAATTTCTTTTGCCTTGAACTTGACCACTGGAATTTCTGTTGAAGTGCAAGTTGAACGAGGACACTATCTGAACCGAGTTCGCTCTCTGTGAGCGTACACTGCCGCTGGCGCGTGTCGCGTGCGCGTCATACAACGACTTGTGCACTAGCTCGGCACACGAGCGAGTGTGGGTTTTATTTAGAGCATTTTGTCGTACAGCTGTATCTATATGTTGTTTGTATTTTGTTGTACAGCTGTATCTATATGCTGTTTGTATTTTGTTGTACAGCTGTATCTATATGTTGTTTGCATTTTGTCGTACAGCTGTATCTATATGTTGTTTGTATTTTGTGTATTTATACATTAGTGTATTTTTTATGTCATTTGCACATTCCATGCAGTTTTTACATTTATATTTGTCAGTCTCAGTCAGAATTGTGTATGGTTTTATATATTTCTTGCATGGTATTTTTATTGATCAGTATTGCCTTATTTAACAGCATTATTTTGCAAATATATTTAGCAAATTTTCGTTACTAGATAAACTGCAAGGTGGCACTGTTAACAACTGAAGAAAACACACCCACCACAGAATGCATACATCTATTTTATGTTTACTGTATGTCTATATTTATTCGTAGCACCGATGTAGAACATATGTTTGTCTGCCTATTATGAATAATAATAGTGATAATGGCAATTGAAATGATCGTGGTGATGACGATGATGATAATAGTAATGATAATAAACAAGGACTGAGAGGACGTGCCAAAAAAAATCCTATCATAGCTATGTGACATTCGCCGAGACATTCCCCCACGTACAGTTCCGTTTCATTTACCCAGACCCCACCACCTTGAGTGGATGCCCCTTGTGACATAGTTTTTTGGGAAATCTCGTAATCAGGATGTCAAGGACCTCGCACCTGTCAGTAATTGTGCTCGACGTCGACTGCTACTCGTGTGTCAGCGTTCTCCAGGTCATGGTAGACTAACAACTTAACGTAGAGTGCCTCTGTACACTGCCCTCTGGTAGCAGGTTTATTAATATGTCGGCTTGATTACATACAACACGACACTAGCAGACAGTAAAACACTAGAGATTGTTTTGGGGCGAGAAGCCCCCCCCCCCATCGCCCGCCTCACCCGTCCATCCATCACATTTGGTTTTCCGTCGCCGCCCAACGCACAACGCAAGAAAGTATCACGTAGGTTCGCCTTGTTTTATATATGTTGCCGCGAGCAATGGCGTTTTTCATTGCTGCAAGCATTAATATATGTTTCATTGCTGCAAGCATTAATATGTTTTCGGTAGAATTTAACTTAGGTTTCGCTGCTGCTAATAGCCTGCTACCAGACATGCCAAGTCTACCGCTTTTCCCCGGTAGACTACCGGTTTTTCACCTCTTTTACCGGTCTACCGGTCGGTAGAACATTTCTACCGTTTTTTTGCGATTTGGGGGAAAACATTTTTATTTTCATTTTATCGGTAAAATCGGCACTGTTGAGAGAAAAATGTCGACTTTCCGGTAGATCCCGTTTGAATGTGAATCCCAGCTTCGATTCCGGCGACCAGTGATATCGCAGCTATGCCTATGCGCCCTCATGATCTCTGCTATATAATTATAGCGAGTATAACTCCCCGTCAGAACAGTTTAAATTTTTCTTTCGCTTGAGTTATTTCTATCTACAATTTTTAATCATTGATCGCTAGTTTCTCCTCGCCTCGGCGGCTAAGCCGCGGGCACCGCCTAAGAAGGCGAAGTATGCCAACGCAACGGCATACAAGGTTACCTTCGAGGCCGATTTTCCGTGGGTCGGAAAAAGTTCGCGATCGACGAACCATGCATTTGGCCGTTCGTGCAATGGGCACTTTTTCATTGCGTCTGTCCATTTAGGCAATTTATTATGATTACTGAATGTACATTATTACTTAGTAGTCGTTATAAAAAATGGTTCACTGTTCGTGTTATACACCGCTTATGGAGTAACGAGGAATGCACTAATGGCGGATTGGCGGCTACAGCTACGAATTTCTTTTGCCTTGAACTTGGCCACTGGAATTTCTGCTGAAGTGCAAGTTGAACGAGGACACTATCTGTACCGATGTTGCTCCCTGTGAGCGCACACTGCGGCTGGCGCGTGTCGCGTGCACGTCATACAACGACTTGTGCACTAGCTCGGCACACGAGCGAGTGTGGGTTTTATTTAGAGCATTTTGTCGTACAGCTGTATCTATATGTTGTTTGTATTTTGTTGTACAGCTGTATCTATATGTTGTTTGTATTTTGTGTATTTATACATTAGTGTATTTTTTATGTCATTTGCACATTCCATGCAGTTTTTACATTTATATTTGTCAGTCTCAGTCAGAACTGTGTATGGTTTTATATATTTCTTGCATGGTATTTTTATTTATCAGTATTGCCTTATTTAACAGCATTATTTTGCAAATATATTTAGCAAATTTTCGTTACTAGATAAACTGCAAGGTGGCACTATTAACAACTGAAGAAAAAACACCCACCCCAGAATGCATACATCTATTTTATGTTTACTGTATGTCTATATTTATTCGTAACACCGATGTAGAACATATGTTTGTCTGCCTATTATGAATAGTAATAGTGATAATGGCAATTGAAATGATTGTGGTGATGACGATGATGATAATAGTAATGATAATAAACAAGGACTGAGAGGACGTGCCAAAAAAATCCTATCATAGCTATGTGACATTCGCCGAGACATTCCCCCACGTACAGTTCCGTTTCGTTTACCCAGACCCCACCACCTTGAGTGGATGCCCCTTTTGACATAGTTTTTTGGGAAATCTCGTAATCAGGATGTCAAGGACCTGGCACCTGTCAGTAATTGTGCTCGACGTCGACTGCCACTCGTGTGTCAGCGTTCTCCAGGTCATGGTAGACTAACAACTTAACGTAGAGTGCCTCTGTACACTGCCCTCTGGTAGCAGGTTTATTAATATGTCGGCTTGATTACATACAACACGACACTAGCAGACAGTAAAACACTAGAAATTGTTTTGGGGCGAGAAGCCCCCCCCCCCCACCTCACCCGTCCATCCATCACATTTGGTTTTCCGTCGCCGCCCAACGCACAACGCAAGAAAGTATCATGTAGGTTCGCCTTGTTTTATATATGTTGCCGCGAGCAATGGCGTTTTTCATTGCTGCAAGCATTAATATATTTTTCATTGCTGCAAGCATTAATATGTTTTCGGTAGAATTTAACTTAGGTTTCGCTGCTGCTAATAGCCTGCTACCAGACATGCAAAGTGTACCGCTTTTCCCGGTAGACTACCGGTTTTTCACCTCTTTTACCGGTCTACCGGTCGGTAGAACATTTCTACCGTTTTTTTGCGATTTGGGGGAAAACATTTTTATTTTCATTTTATCGGTAAAATCGGCACTGTTGAGAGAAAAATGTCGACTTTCCGGTAGATCCCGTTTGAATGTGAATCCCAGCTTCGATTCCGGCGACCAGTGATGTCGCAGCTATGCCTATGCGCCCTCATGATCTCTGCTATATAATTATAGCGAGTATAACTCCCCGTCAGAACAGTTTAAATTTTTCTTTCGCTTGAGTTATTTCTATCTACATTTTTTAATCATCGCTAGTTTCTCCTCGCCACGGCGGCTAAGCCGCGGGCACCGCCTAAGAAGGCGAAGTATGCCAACGCAACGGCATACAAGGTTACCTTCGAGGCCGATTTTCCGTGGGTCGGAAAAAGTTCGCGATCGACGAACCATGCATTTGGCCGTTCGTGCAATGGGCACTTTTTCATTGCGTCTGTCCATTTAGGCAATTTATTATGATTACTGAATGTACATTATTACTTAGTAGTCGTTATAAAAAATGGTTCACTGTTCGTGTTATACACCGCTTATGGAGGAACGAGGAATGCACTAATGGCGGATTGGCGGCTACAGCTACGAATTTCTTTTGCCTTGAACTTGGCCACTGGAATTTCTGCTGAAGTGTAAGTTGAACGAGGACACTATCTGTACCGAGGTTGCTCCCTGTGAGCGCACACTGCGGCTGGCGCGTGTCGCGTGCGCGTCATACAACGACTTGTGCAGTAGCTCGGCACACGAGCGAGTGTGGATTTTATTTAGAGCATTTTGTCGTACAGCTGTATCTGTATGTTGTTTGTATTTTGTGTATTTATGCAATAACCAACACGAGTTTTTATTGCAAAGTGGACTGCTTATCACGCAGCCACTTTGGGAAGAACATTAACAGGAATGTGAGCTCCTCAAAGCAAACCAGACAGGAACTGAACACATGTACAGCCCCGTCCGGCAAGTTTCTCAGAGCCCACATTCCTACAAGCATGACGATAACATGTATACATCAAGAAGTCGTCATGAACATGTAATGCAAAGAATACAGACATTCCACCAATACACACATTTAATTACAAACAGGTGGGGCCATTTCGCTAACCTATATAAACATAAGCCAAGAATACCGATGAAGAAACAGGAAGCCTGTCTGCGCAGAAAACCCCATGAACACCAAATACTAGGGGACAAACCCCCGTGTTCATCTTATATAAGGCCAAAAGTGGGGAAAGCGGTTTCGACATCTTCCAACTTCCTATTTCATCAACGATGTACAATCGCATTTAAACTAAGCATTGAGAATAAGGAAGAAAGGTGGGGAGGAGGGCGGATTTCGAGAGACAAATTTTAGTCACAACTTCGCAATGCAGAGACTGATTCAGGAGTGAAAGATTCAAGCTACTGGCTCTGGTTTGAACTGGTTTCCGCTAAGCCGTGATTGGCTGGCTAGCGCGGAGTAATACAATTTATTTGGCCAAATAGTTCCGGTGTAGTCTCGGACACCCAGGGCAAGTTTAACGACGACCTGTCTTCGTTATTTCATAAAAATTGTTATGCACCTGGTGAGTTGCATAAATCCATTTATGCAATAACCAACACGAGTCCGATGTAGCAGTGAATTGAAACAGGCCAAATAAATGACGTTTTTTATTGCAAAGTGGACTGCTTATCACGCAGCCACTTTGGGAAGAACATTAACAGGAATGTGAGCTCCTCAAAGCAAACCAGACAGGAACTGAACACATGTACAGCCCGTCCGGCAAGTTTCTCAGAGCCCACATTCCTACAAGCATGACGATAACATATATACATCAAAAAGTCGTCATGAACATGTAATGCAAAGAATACAGACATTCCACCACCAATACACACATTTAATTACAAACAGGTGGGGCCATTTCGCCACAAGGTCACCCACAAACCTGTGACCACCCCACCACGACCTTGTATTTTGTGAATTTATACATTAGTGTATTTTTTATGTCATTTGCACATTCCATGCAGTTTTTACATTTATATTTGTCAGTCTCAGTCAGAATTGTGTATGGTTTTATATATTTCTTGCATGGTATTTTTATTTATCAGTATTGCCTTATTTAACAGCATTATTCTGAAATCTGTACTTTATTAAGTGCCCTTTTATCAACACGATGCTTCATGCTGATTTGTGCTTGTTTGTTTTACATTGCTGCATGTCTAGTCGGTTTGTAATTATTGTTGTATAATTTTTTTTTATTTTTATCATTTGAACATTTCCATATAGAATGTGCGTGTTTGCGCAATTTTATTGTTTTCACTGCAGTGTTTTTGTCCATTACCTTAATTTTTATGGATCTTGCATCGTTCTTAGTATTTTTTTATGATTTATAATTTTTTGGCAATACATTTTAACATTAAGTATATATTATTAATTATTTATGTTGTATATAATTGTCATTTCTTGTGTATTAAAAGTATATGTTGCGTATGTTTATGTAATTGAAAAGTGAAGCATCTAGCTATTTTTCACTGCTATTTCACTGCTATGTTTTTTTTTATCCATTACCTTAATTTTTATGCACCTTTCATTATGCTCAGTATTTTTACCAGCATTTTAGTCTGTTGTATAATTATGTTATTTATGTACCTATACGTACCTTATTTAAATTGTACACAATTACAATTTCTTGTGTGTATTAAACTAATGTGTTTAATCATTGTGGTAAATAATGTGTTTGTTGTGCTGACGTCGCGACCCCGAATTGTTGTCGTACGCGCTAATCTACCCCTTTCGGGCCTTCCGAACTTGGCATGTCTGCCTGCTACTCTTCATTGAGTAGTCAGGTCGGCACAATTTTATTTTTGTTATTCACTCCGCTGTTACCCTTCCAGTGAACAATAGGATTACCCTTTTCAGTTATTACGTACAAGACGTTACTGTGACTGCCGGCAGTACGTCGTCGAGAGGTAACTGCCGGTAGTACGTCGTCGAGAGGTAACTGCCGGTAGTACGTCGTCGAGAGGTAACTGCCGGCAGTACGTCGTCGAGAGGTAACTGCCGGCAGTACGTCGTCGAGAATGACCGCTCTAGTCCAAAATGGCTACCTGTTCCGTCACATACTCGTGTCATACCCCCTAATTTTCGCCAACTTTCCATTTTGGCATCCGACCTGTACCATGATGTTCGTGATTGCTACTGCTGTCTGCCTTTTCCAAGCAAACTGTTCACTTTTCCTATTAACCTGTGTCTATGGGAATTATTATATCTTATGTAAACCACTTCAGAGTTATGGTTAGCTAGGGATGGGGTTAGCTAGATATGGGGTTAGCTACGGTTAGGGTTGCAAAGTACTACACACAACATGAAATTGGTATTGATATGTGGTGAATAGACATTTTGGAAAGGCAACAGTTACTGTTGATATTAAAGCTTGCTTATTGTAGACTTTTAGCTTACCACAAGCTCCATAATACTATTTTAGCATATGAAAAATAAACAAATTGTATTTATTAGCAATGAAATATCAAATTAAACATCAACTTGCGCAATATGTCAGCTCGTGCACATTAAACGTTATAGTACAAAACTAAAATGTACATTTATTTGACATGTTTTATATTAGTAGATCGGTTATAGGTTACCTCCTAAGAGAGACTGTTAAACAGTTTAAATAGTAGCGGCGTTTAACCAGTAATGATCTTGTTGACTAGATGGAATCAATAACATATTTATATAATAATATAATATTATCCAGTCTGACACCGACAATTGTCTAAGTCAAACACACACAACATCGGACAGGTTAGCAACCGTTTTTATTTATTTATTTATTTTCAAAAATATGAGCCCTAATTATATTATCAGAATTGCAAATTATAAGAAATTTGTTATAACAATTTAATAATTTCATCCAAATTACGTGTAATATCCACAATTAGGGTAATAACAACGACCAAAACATAAGCATTTCAACATTTTATATTTATAACCGTGTTGGTGACCCCGACTTCCGTCTATCAGACCACTGTTGAGAATTGCATTGGTGGCCATGTTAACGTTTTGTCTGACTATAAGAAAACGTGACCATCAAACATTCTTAAAATTGTTCACAGCAACTGCCATCATCTCATTGATATACTGACCAAATTTTATAAAAATCACATACCTCCAGCTCTTTTAAATCGCCCCGACGTGCGATGCCTACCAATTTTGACAAAAATAGCCATGTGTTCATGCGCCCACGTGGTCCATAGCAGAACAATTCCCATAAATCCCTCCGCCAGTTAAACTCTTTAAAAAATGCACTGTTTCACAGCCAATAGCTTCTAGAAACAAACCTGTGAATATTCCTGCTCAAAGGCACTCATGCTCCAAGACCGCCTTTCTGAATGCATCAACATGACACTGACGCATGGCTGTATCCCATCACTGATTGCCTTGGCATTCTGGAATATAGATGAACATTCTTAAATCAAACACATTTTCAGATTTTTAGTATTAACATTTCCTTACATAAATAACACACCTATCTGAAAATTTTAGGTCAAATATTTTTTCATCATTTCTGTGAGATATATGACAATAATATAAACATACTACTCAATAAGGGCAATTACAATATAAATAGCAATTATTTTATTAAATGTATATTTTTTTGTGATAGTCAACAGGGGACGCCTGGAAGAAAGGGATTTCTTCCATTTTCTTCCGGGAAAAAAACAGAAGAAAGTAAACTAGTATAAAACAGACAAAATATTAAGTTTTCAGTACTTTTATTAAACTGTCGTTGTACATTTCATAAATATTTGATATTCTATGTCCACTGGCACAAATCTCCTGTGACAGTGAAAGTCTGACAGTCATTCAGTCCTCTACCTCATGCTTGCCACATAGTATTCAATATCAGAACACA
Source organism: Lamellibrachia satsuma (assembly GCA_033239005.1). Taxonomy (NCBI): domain Eukaryota; kingdom Metazoa; phylum Annelida; class Polychaeta; order Sabellida; family Siboglinidae; genus Lamellibrachia; species Lamellibrachia satsuma. The sequence goes on along the minus strand of BSQZ01000016.1, from coordinate 2,892,719 downwards.
AGCCTGGCAGCTTTATCCACACCTAGTCAATTATCAGTTGTGTGTGAGTTATTCCAAATGTTGCACAAGGATGACGCACAAGCTGTGTGCAACGAAACTTACCACCACAATGCTGAATGCATAGCACCTGCTTCAAAGAAGGATGGTGGGAATGGCGCAGACTTTGTTTCAAAAGCAATGGCTGCTGGGAGGTAGTCTGAATTGTTCTCTGTGAGCCACTGGCGGGCTAGTTCCCGCTACTCATTGATCAGATGACTGCCACCATAATCAGGGTGAAGCAAGTATGCAACTAAGTGACTGCTTGGTTAAACCTCTTCTGTAGAGTTATAGCAAGGATGGGATCATTACAGATATTCGACCATCCGTCCTCTATCAGTGTGACAGTTCAGTGTGACAGTTTGATCCTTGAGATGATGCTTCATTTGTGACTTCAATTCATCAGATACTATCAAGGAGAGTCCCACTGAGAACCCTGGGTGATCTGATACAGTGAAGGGGATATTGCACAAGTAGAAGAACTTTGCAACAAGAACGTCCAGGCTGACTTCGGTAGCAGCATTTGTCTTGGTGAGAAGAGTTGTTCTACTGAATGATGACTTTTCCTGCGGGTTCTTGTGTAGGATCCTGGCCCAAGGGATGCTTGGCAGTAACAGCAGCAGCAGCAGACATGTCTGTTGGCTGATTCACAGGTTCTGCTGCTGCCTGGAAATGTAAACTTATATTTTTTTTTAGCTAAGGTGTCTACCTGTGTAGCCAGAACTGTTTAATGATTATAATATTAGGATAACATAAAAAGTGTATGCATTTATTTCCATGATATTCCTCTTGCACATTACTTGTGTTATTAGTCACCCAACAGTGAAAGCCAGCGCGGTTCCCTTTTATAAGCCACGTGGTGCATGCCTCAATGACACATTTAATCCATTCAATATCCGGTGAACAATGTTAAACTATTAAAGTAAAGTATGCATATCTGCTATATGCAATGAAAGGAACCAGGACTAAATGAAAACATGGCTAATATTGATCTATTTCTTACCAAAATAACTGACATTTGGAAGCTTCTTTATCAAGTGGCGTGTGACAAATGCCTACAGATTATAATTCAAGGGATAAAACATTTAATGCAATGATGTTATTTAATTTGCAAAAAAAACATTAAGTCATATTCATAAATACTACTACTCATTCTTACCTCATTTACAAATGTTGCACAGTTGCTATGATGGGACCACATCCTGCAGGCATTGATACATTGTTGATGAGCACAGTAGTTGCACCTAGCCAAAGCTTTCCCAGCAACTTCAACACAAGTGAAGTGCTGCCATATCTTTAGGTCTACCCCCTCGAAGCATGTAGACGTAAACTTTGTAATGCTGTAACACAGCAACTCTGGTCTAACTTTGTAATACATGTGCACTATTGAACCAATGAACAAGAAGTAGCTTACTGGACTACACTAGGTAGCTGTTACACAAGAAGTGAAGCCATTTAATTTTATACTATATGGGAACAGCAAGACAAGCCTAAAGTAAGAAGCCATAAGTAACACAACATATCATTAATGTTATCATTAATGACCATACCAATATGGTAATTTTGCAAATAGCAATAACTATTTCTGCAATGCCAAAAGGTAGTGCAGCTCTGCAAATAATAACAACCACACTAAGCAAAGTCAATCGCCATACAATTTTTTCTACATGGCTGTTGCTGTAGTAGGGGCGAAGATCTCGTTCATCAAAAGCTAAAGTATTTTCATGAAACGTGAAACCTTACAAAAACGCCATAAACAGAGCACTAAACATGCATTTCGTGTCTGTATGTATTCTTACATGTATATCACTAAAGTTACCTGACAATAATCATGTAAAAGTGTGCAATTATTACGCTTTTGTCAGAACGCATGTGCTTGTCAACATTTCTATATAACCGGATGTTGTTGTGAGCGAGAATACCAAGCGGGAATCCCGTGGATCTATATATGGTTACGCTAAGAATTGCCGTCTGCTGGCCATGGAGTTACATCTTTAAACTACTAACTTACTAACGGGTGTTTTATTTATGTCTGTGCGGTTGGCCCATTCTGGCCTCATTCTACACGAAATCGCGTTGATTATGTGACCCAAAGGCAACATAAAAGTACTCATAAGTAATTATTTGAAGCATATTTCTTCAGTTTCTTGACCCCCAGGTGTCGGTTGTATGTCACAGAATACACATGTGAAACGGTTAGTGCGTATTGGTTTTAAAACTTAAGTTATTAGTTCCGTAGCCATTTGGCCACGGAACTGCCAAAATGGCGCTTTAGCAAATGCCTATCAAGATCTCCGCCCCTAGGCTAGCTCAAGAGTGGGGCGGATGACTCTGCCTACAACCACACTTGGCAATCAATAGAGGGGCTTGCAGAGCAGCAGTGCGAATAGCCACGTCCTTTTATATACAAATCAGTATACCACTTGCAAGAGTATTCAACTTGTCATTAAAAGAGGGAGTTGTTCCGTTTGAATGGAAAGAAGCAAACATCATACCATTATTTAAAAAGGGTTCGAGAAATAAGTCAGAGAATTACAGACCAGTGAGTTTAACGTCAGTGATTTGTAAATTATTAGAAAGGTCAATTAAATACCATATGGTGGACTTCCTCGTTAAGCATAAATTATTAAAATTCATCTCAACATGGATTCCTTAAAGCGAGGTCATGCTTAACAAATATGTTATGTTTTTTGGAAGAAATCACTAAGTGGATAGACGTGGGATCGCCAGTAGATATTATCTACTTAGATTTTCAGAAAGCTTTTGACAAAGATTACTACTTAAATTAAAAGCCCATGGTATCGGGGATAGCGTAACTGACTGGATAGAACAATGGCTGACTGACAGAAGACAACGAGTTGTAGTAGATGGAGAAGTTTTAAATTGGAAATCGGTTTTGAGTGGGGTACCTCAAGGATCAGTATTAGGACCTATATTATTCTTAATTTATATCAATGACTTGGACGACAGTATAACAAGTAACGTACTGAAATTTGCGGATGACACAAAACTGTTTAGAAAGGTTAATACTGGTGGTGATAAACATCATTTACAAAACGATCTAGACAGATTAGTGAAATGGTCTGAGAAATGGCAGATGCTGTTCAATTTTGGGAAATGTAAATGTCTACATACATGACATGGGAACTTGAATGTAAACTATAAAATGGGAGATACTGTTCTGGATACTAATGCAAAAGAAAAGGACTTAGCAGTTACAATAAGCGCTGATATGAAAGTTTCAGAGCAGTGTGGTATTGCAGCTTCAAAGGGTAATCAAATATGTCAAACATAACATACAAGGGAATATGTCAAACATAACATACAAGGGAAACAAGTTAATTATACCTCTTTATAAAGCAATAGTTAGACCTCATTTAGAATACTGTATACAAGCATGGAGACCATATCGTAAGAAGGATATAGATACGCTTGAACGCATACAAAGGAGAGCAACTAAAGTGATTCCAGAACTTAGAGACCTTAATTATGAAGAACGCCTAAAAGAATGCGGTTTAACAACTCTAGAGACAAGGAGGTTAAGAGGAGATCAGATTGAAGTTTTTAAGATATTGAATGGGTATGAAAATATTGATAGAAACATGTTTTTTTCACTCAAGAAGGATAGCAGAACTAGAGGACATGAGGTAAAATTAGTAAAGGATCAATGTAGATTGGACATCAGGAAGCACTCGTTCTCACAGAGGACAATAAATGAATGGAACAAATTGTCTACAGATTGTGTAACTGCTAGCAGCGTGAATATGTTTAAAAACAAGGTTGACACATATCTCAGGAGGGCGGGTTATAAGTAGATGAACATTGTTGGACTCTCGATAAGCCAATGGCTTCCTTGTCCACTTGCCATCTGGGCCTTTGGCTTGGATGGCAAATCTTGTTAAATCTTTTGTCGTTTGATAATCGTACTTCTTTCAAATACAAATTGTCTAACATTTCATTTGGGTGCTTGCACTCCTGCACCTGGTCATTAGTGATTTAAAATAATGGGTATTACCAAATAATGGCTACATTTCTTCTGATGCTCCATTACTTTCCACTTTCTAATCAAATTACTTACAGCTTTCTTAAAAAGGCCTCGTTTTACGAGCTCGCTGACAAAATAAAGTCAACATCGTGGGGTCATATGGGTCAGCGGAGTCTGCATACTTCTGGCATGGAGTCAAAGTTTATCGGGTTACCTGAGGTCACGTTGCTCACGCGGGTTACATGTCGTCCACTGCGTATGCGCGCGCATGCGCAATACGCAAAATGCATACTTCCGCAGACTTTCGGCACGGGACTACTCTGGGCAGTACGTCGTCGAGAGGTAACTGCCGGCAGTACGTCGTCGAGAGGTAACTGCCGGTAGTACGTCGCCGAGAGGTACATTCCAAGAAGCCAACAACATATTGACTGGCAACCATTTCTGTGATGATGTTGCGTATCGTGAAATGTGGTAAACGCTGACGAACTACCAAGTTATCCCGTCCGGATGATGGGCATTTTGCTAGTTTGAATAATTGTAACTGTTGACATAGGTGTATAATCTGCCAAATGACATATATCTATACATATATCTATAACGAGATTGCGTATTATGTAGGATGGAGGTCTCCAACAGAACATCTACGGTCTGCCTCCTGTTGCTGCTGCTGATGACAGGCGCCGACGCTCACCTACTCCACGGGCTGCTTTATCAGTGTAAGACAACTTAAACGTTCTTCTTCAATTCGAATTTTTTCGCTAGTCTCAATTCAAATTCATTTTTGCGAAATATAAGACCTATTTAATATCCACTGCAACATGCTGGCTCGTGTGTGCAACTTTTGTATGCAGTTTCTGTAAAATCATTAGACAAACTAGTAAATTACTTAATGTTTGGTCAAACATTAATTGAAGTGAAACTGGAAAAGCTGAATATTCACGAATTTCGCCCTTGGTGAAATTTCGTAACTTTGTCGTGTGATCGGCGAGAGGATGGAAGTCACATCCATGGTCGGCATTGACCCGCAAAGGGTTTACCATTTTGAATATGCAGTATTTTGAGCATTACCAGATGTAACGACTAAAATCCATTTTTTTCGATGATTGAACAAAAATACGCATTTATTATTAAATCGACTGCAGATGTTACTTAAACTATTCACACACCACATATTAGGACATCAGTGAACCAGATTTGCGATAGGAGGATGGAGTTTTAATAAACCTGCGTATAAAGTAGCATCCACAGTTTGGGTCAACTAAGATAATATGTTTATTTATGTAATTATTATTTATTTATTATTTTATTGCTACTTATTTATTTGGTTATGCCAATTATTTATTTTCAATAATGTGTTATTGCTAGTAGGATTTTAATAGATTTATTTAGTTGTTTGTTTGTTTGTGTGTTTACTTAGCCACTCTAAACTATCGTATCGCTCAACATTGTTTTTAAACAATTCTTATTACTAGTAGTATTTTAATACATTTATTTGTTTATTTAACAATTCTAGACTATCTTATTAATTTTTGATATGTTGTGAAGCGCCACGAATGTTTTGGATATGGCGCTATGCCAAATAAAATATATGATTATTATTAATGCAAACTGTTAATTATTTTAACATACTTGGTACACTCAACGCAACATATGCGTTTGATAAGGTAAATTATATTAAATTAGTCTATCTACCGATGGATGCAGGGGTCACGCCATTAATCAGCTAATGTCTAACGTGTATGTGCACCCATCACTGACATGTCCTGGAATGAATGTGTGTTTAGCTGTTCCACAACGTGTATTGTTGTAAAGGAGGGCGGATTATTGTCTCCAATATTGCTCGCCGCATACACCGACGAATTACAAACGAGACAAAAATAATCCGGATTTATATGTATAATTGGTCAAATATAATGTGGCACTTTTAGTTACGCTGATGAAATGCCCTTGGTAGTTCATACTTCTTGTTCGCACTCAATACGATGTGTATTGTTTGCTTGGAGTTGGCGCGCTGGTGTGTCTTATAGTTCATTCAGTCCAAATATCAGGTGATCAAATACAACAATGGTGATTAAATCCCTTTTTACTTTATTTTGATTCCATTGTTATGTATGGAGTTCGGTCCTTATTAATTTTATCTTTTGTGATTTGCACACTAGCTATAATAGGTTTATTTCATATTGAACATCTGTTATGGTGTTTGTCGGATCTGCTGGGCGAAAATGTAACGCACGCACGCATGCACACACGCACGCACGCACGCACGCACACACATAGAGTGTACACATATACATACATACATATTATATGTGTGTGTGTGTGTGTGTGTGTGTGTGTGTGTGTGCGTGTGTGTGTGTGCGCGCGCGCGCGTGTGTGTGTGTTTGTGTATATATCCGCACGTACACACACACACGCACACACTCATACATACACGCACGCACACACATATACATACATACACACAAATACACGCGCACGCACCTACACACATGCACGCATTCGTTTCAGATTGCCATGGAAAACCTTTCAACAGAATCACACAAATCTGTTGCGATGGTGTTGTGTACACGCCTGAAGACACGTTCGGAAGAAACTTCTGCTGCCGTGGCAAGCCGTACAACGCCGACACACACGTCTGCTGCGTCCGGTGGCGGATCATGACCAGGGACTGGGTGAAGGACCACGAGAGGAAATGTTACAGCCGACGTGTCCCTCTGGCCGACCACGATTAATACAGACACTGCACGTGCTTTGTGCCTTTCATAGAACTGTTAAATTAAGGAACACAATGATCCATAATGTTCCTGGCAGTCGACTGACTTGACAACAACCGTACTGTCCGAAGTAAGGCCTAAATACTTATGTTGTTTGTACATACTTTGACATAGTCATGTTCACGGAAAGTAAACTTGCTGTTAGAATATATTCTGTCCTGGTTGATTGTTGGTCAAGTACATCTTCATGAATCAGCATTGTGCTTCCACCCAAACAAACGTGCAATTGTAATTTGTCCTACTTAAATTGCCGCATCCGTCGACCAGACACGTTGCATACTTCGGCTCAAACCTCTTCACAGTCCGTTGTGGTTGACAGCCTCCTGTCATTCTGCGTCCTCGCCATCGCCCGTGCAGGCCTCCAATTGTCCACTGCGGTATCCGGACATAATCCCACAGGACATAATCCATACGGACAAAATCCCACATAGTGAAAAAAATCCCACAGTACATTTTTAAAAATTCTTTAAGTAAGGTAATTATGTTTCATTGGCCAACTTAGCTTTCAATATCGCAGTTAGTGGCTTTTTGTGGTCTTGTTGGGAGGCAATTGATGAATCTAACTGATATAATGTCTTGTTAATTAGGAGTAGTGGTTTCCTTGGTCAGCTATTATAAGGCAGTGACATTTTTAAAAAGGTAATTATGTTATGGAAAATGGACAAAATCCCATAAAAATGTTTAATGCGGTTTACACGAGAGTCTCTTAAACTCAATAATTTATTAGCATGTAAAAATGGTAACGTAATTCTTGTCAAATTAAAACAAAATTTCGTATTGTAAGCTTTCACTGGTCAAGGAAGGCAATACTCCCAACAAGACAACACATCAGTTAAATTAATAAAGACACACCAACCTGTTGTCAGACCCAGAAATGTGTCTTCTTGTCGGCCCAGCTGACTCGGAGCACTCGACGCCCCACCCACATCTCAAGACGTCCACTCGACGCCCCACCCACATCTCAAGACGTCCACTCGACGCCCCACCCACATCTCAAAGACGTCCACTCGACGCCCCACCCACATCTCAAAGATGTCCACTCGACGCCCCACCCACATCTCAAAGACGTCCACTCGACGCCCCACCCACATCTCAAGACGTCCACTCGACGCCCCACCCACATCTCAAAGACGTCCACTCGACGCCCCACCCACATCTCAAGACGTCCACTCGACGCCCCACCCACATCTCAAAGACGTCCACTCGACGCCCCACCCACATCTCAAAGACGTCCACTCGACGCCCCACCCACATCTCAAAGACGTCCAACTTTATTTCGTCCGTCTCTTTCACAGACCAACTAAAGTTGCAATTCAATTTAAACGCACATTTAGACGCAAATGGTTGTCATGTGACAATGGATATCTTCCTGTTTGTTGTCTAAAGTCAGTTATGAACGAGTGCTTCACTTCTTATGTCTGATTGGCTTTATTTGGCACAAGCAAGTTTATGACTTTGCAATCAGCGGAACGCTTATTGTGAATATGAGCAACTCGTAATGCCAGCCCTGATGTCTGACTGAATGCAGTTTGTTTAATTTAATTTAATCTATTTATTTCCAAATGTGATGTTAATTGAACATAACACTGTGCAAATAAATAACTATCGAACATAGCATGTTAACAGTAACTACACAGCCCAGACAGCCACACACGCGTTCGTCACCTCAAGGCTGGGTTACTTAAATGGACTACTACTCCATGGCCTTTTTGCGTGCCAGCTGGTCAAGCTACAACGTGTGTAGAACACTGCCACCTGCACTGTGTCACGTATCACCGGCGGGATCATATCACCCCATCCGTCGCACATTGCATTGGCTGCCAGTATAGTTTCAGCTGCTGACATTGGCTTACAAGGTCATGCACAATGAAGGCACATCAAGAAGTTGCTGACACCTTACAACATAATATAAAGTAAAGTTTCAGCTGCTGACATTGGCTTACAAGGTCATGCACAATGAAGGCACATCAAGAAGTTGCTGACACCTTACAACATAATATAAAGTATAGTTTCAGCTGCTGACATTGGCTTACAAGGTCATGCACAATGAAGGCACATCAAGAAGTTGCTGACACCTTACAACATAATATAAAGTAACAACCGATGAACTCCCTGAAAATATATTTCCTCTTAACCTAGGAACCAATGAAGTCATGGAAGATATATTTCTTCTCAAAATAACAACCAGTGAACTCATTTGAGACATATTTAAATCTCAATAATTTATTTATTTATTTATTACTGCCCCTGCGACAGAAATAATCCATAAAAAACCTTAAAACTCCATCCTCAACTGATTTACCCTATCGCATATCCGGTTCGTTGGTGTCCAAATATGTAATGTGTGAATAGTTTAAGTAACATTCGCAGTCGACGTAATGAAAAATGCCTGTTTTTGTCCAAATCATTGAAATAATTTACTTTAGTCGTTAGATCTGGTGAGGCTCAATGGCAAAATGGCAACATTGTGCGGTTCAACGCCAAACATAGTGAGTTTGCAGCGTTTCCATTTTCATTTCAATTAATGTTTGACCACATATTAAGTAATTTAATAGTTTGTCTGATGATTTCAGAAAAAAATACATACAAAAGTTGCACAAACGAGTACATATGTTGCAGTGGATCGCCATCTCTCTCAGCTTTAAGAAGTATCCGCTGCCAACCGCAACCTGACGCCCGTCTCTGCGAGGTCTCTGCGCAACATATCAAGTAGGCTGGTGGTGTGCCTACTGACTCGGCCCCTGTATCAGTTTGACCCAATAACCACACACAGCAGGGCTAGTTGTTCAGGGGTGATCCGGGCATGGCCAGTTGTTCAGGGGTGTTCACGGGCATGGCCAGTTGTTCAGGGGTGTTCACGGGCATGCGCAACACGTGGCCGCACAAAGATTTGTGCATCCTCCGTACTTGCTGTTCTTTGCATGTTTTCTCAAAAATAACAAGTCACAGTTAACTTATTTATTCATCGGGAAATGGTTCAATGTTGGTGAAATAACCACCTGGTTGCAACAGTGAAACCACCTGATAAAAGTTGGTAGTAATCTACGGTTATGACCAACGCGTGGACGGGAGGACCGGATTCCTACGTTCACGAATGAAGAAAGTCTCGGAGTGTGGCAAGTCCGGTGCGTGATTCACTTGGATCGTACGGATCATTGAGCCAACATTTATCAGTAATATTTACCACTTCCAAGATTAAGGTCGATTTGTAAGACATACAGGGCCAAACAAACAATTTCATCTAATGAAAAAAACATATTCTGCTAACAAATATATTCAATACCTGAAAGAAAAAGACAAATCGCTCAGACGAAGACTGGTATCGTGAATATGCGCGGTTTGGAAAAACAACCATAAAGTAATTAACAATGACAATTTAACGCGTCCTTCGCGAAAGAACTGGCGATGTTCTGGACCAGTGCCCGAGATCTCTGCGCGAAGCTGCCATTACAGGCCTGCTTGGCTTCAATACAAATGTGGTTTGCTGTGAAACAGTGCGGGACTGTCAGTCGAGACGACCGGGGTTCGCGTCTACCTGCTGCCGTTTCTAAACATGAGCAATATCGTTTATCCTACTTTGCCGGTGTCTTTCTGGTAAAACAATAAATTCTTCCTGGTGTCTATGTCAGAGGAAGTAGACGAGGGTAGGCAGTGCATTAGTAGCTGCGTGGAACAACCAGCGACGGTGCTGAGAGGCAAGGCCGAGTAAGTTATCACTTCTCAGACCAAAAAAAAAACGAGAGCGCGCATGAGTAAAAACTCGCACAGAATGTTGGTAACAAGTCATCTCACCTCACAACAAAGAGTTACACTATCTATCATTTATTTATAAACTCCGTTTAGGTTGTAACTTTGGTGAACGATTAATTATGTTACAATTACTTTTTCACCGCCTAAATTGAGCATCATATATCATTTGGGCTTCAAGCCTCAAACACGTCCGATAATTCATGCACAGTGTTGGTGTTGGAGAGGAGCCGGCGCGTCTACAGGTGACCATGGGGCGGTTGCTGGCGCTGTTAGGACGGGTCGCTCACGTGCAGACATCGTTTTCAGTGGCGGAGAAGGCTGGTATCAGTCGCGCAGAGGGCTGGTACCAATCGTGGACAGGGCTGGTGTCAATCATGGATAGGGTTGGTATCAATATATATATATATATATATATATATATATATATATATATATATATATATATATATATATATATATATATATATATATATACACACACACACACACACACACACACACACACACACACACACACACACACACACACACACACACACACACACACACACACACACACACACACACACACATACATCGACAGCAATAAAGTAGGCGCAGTGCCTAGATGGCTGGGTCAGGAACATGCTATGCCGGCCGACCTTGTCTGGGAGAACTGACGAACGTGACTATCGCCAACCTAACTCAAGGGCAACAAAAATAGATAGCTGTCTCATAAAAATTGCTTACTTGCTGCTCTGTTTAGTAAATTATTACCATCTGTTAACTGGGTACGTTTCTTTGCATTTATTTTATTATTTTTCGTTTCATACATGAATTAACTGAATGCACAAAGGACATAATCTTCAGTTTATTTATAGCGTGGCTATTTAAGATAATCAGATGACAGTAGAAACGGTCCAGACTTTAATATACGTTCTTCAAAATCCACGAGGATTACACCATTTAAAAATGCGCCTAATCTCCCGCACAATACTGCACGTGATTCTATATTCTAAGAGATATGGAACTATCACAAGGAGCCCTGTCAAGTGTGTACTCAGCGAATAACAAATCTAAGAAAAAATGCACGACTTTCAACCTGGTTTATGGAAGCGGCCCTAGTGTGTGACCGTCAACTACAAGTGACAATGCTTGGACAAGTTAGAACCGCCTAGCCTTATGGAGCGACAAGTGTCGCCACGCGAGTTGACGACTTGTCAACCTGACTGAAAAAAACATCCGATTAAAACGAAACAGTATTGCCTCTACACTTGATTTTAAAGGGAAGTTACATTATTTTATTCGCATGACTAATCGATAAGTAGCGTAAATGTATCCTGTTGTGCGTCTACATACACAGTAACTGTGCACTGATTCGTCTCTCACGTCAAATACACACAACACATTAAAGCAGCAGTACATTTTCTCCAATATATCGTACTTGGAATGTTGTAAAGTTAATCCGTAGATGGTGAATACATCGACTGTCAACAGGAGGTTCCATCAAATGCATGCGGTGTTTTTGTTGTTGATGTTCTGAGAATACGAATTGTCATCATTGTGCAGAATAAGAAGTGGGCTCCTCGGCCAAAGGGGGCCTTATAGCTATCATGATATGCACTGGGGTAAACCAGTGGTACTAGTGTTTACTAGCAAGGGGCGCTAACACCACAGTCGTTTGTCTACGTGTAGTTAGTTTATAGGACACACGTGCAAACATGCTGATGTGTAACTCATAAGGCGGCCCAAAACATTTCTAGCCTCGAGAAACTCGTTTGAAAGACATAATGTATGATGGTTGTAAATTATACATGACAACACGTTTGTGTTGAAGTTACCTCGCAAGCAGCCGCCTGCGTGTCTGTAGACTGTGAATTAAATTTAGAGTACGCAACTGAATGGCTTTAAGAGACGAGACCAGACAGATACTAACTTCAGCAATATACTGCGCGTCAAGCGTAGAAGGTATCCACTTCGCTTGCACCAGGTAAGCAGATTACCTCTGTGAAAATTCTCTTTCGGAGGCGTAAGAAATATACAAACATTTGGATACGCACTGACATACATGTTGTATACATATTGTATATACATGTTGTATACATATGTTTTATATACATGTTGTACATACATGTTGTATACATATGTATCACATATTAATGTGTTTACAATGACTGACTGGGCCGTGGCGAAATCCCAGTTTTGTAACCGTGTGGTCAACGACAATTGACCACCTGGTAACTAGATTGTCAGCAAGATGGACAATAATAGTGATGCAGTGAACCTCTCTTTTTGTTCTAGAGCTTCACTGGTCTTAAGATGCATTCAAGCTTCCTTCTGCTGTTCTCCAGTCTCGTGTTAATGGTGGCCGTCTCGTACGGGTACGTACTGGTGAGTCTGGTTTGTCTGTCTAATCCACGGTACGTTTCCCACAAAGAGAATATGTTTGTGTCATTTCTCATAATCCGACATAACCGTTATTCTAATAGGACATCTACTCATAAGTATGTGGTCTGCGCTCACGATGACTTGCCACTATCACTGTTCTTTTCCATTACAATCAGCTCCCAGCCCCTGCTTAGTTTGTGCATCTGCTAGCAATCTCTCTTGTCGAAGTACCTTCACATGTCCTGTCAATGTCGCAGTCAATTCACAACTTTGTCTTTCCCACAACTTACCAGCTTCTTAGACACTGCTCTCTCTCTCTCTCTCTCTCTCTCTCTCTCTCTCTCTCTCTCTCTCTCTCTCTCTCTCTCTCTCTCTCTCTCTCTCTCTCTCTCTCTCTCTCTCTCTCTCTCTCTCTCTCTCTCTCTCTCTCTCTCTCTCTCTCTCTCTCTCTCTCTCTCTCTCTCTCTCTCTCTCTCTCTCTCTCTCTCTCTCTCTCTCTCTCTCTCTCTCTCTCTCTCTCTCTCTCTCTCTCTATATATATATATATATATATATATATATATATATTCTCCTAGTCTTTCTGCAGTGATGATGGTCCCAATCAACAAGCTTGTGCCACATATTGCTTCATCACCTTCCCCTCGCTTTCCACGTTCCTCCATGCTCCTACTTTCATCCACCCACCCACATCCCTACCCATGCCAGTAACGAGGGGACGCCCTACGGTCCTACCCCTACGCTCCCATCTATGTATAAACATCAATGTTAAAGTTCCTCCTCAACTCGATTTTTGTCGCTAGTCTCATTTCAAATTAATTTTATGACAAATCAAACCTACCTAGTGTCCACTGCAACAAGCTAGCTCGTTTGTATGCAGTTGATTTGTACGCAGTTTTTGTGCGAAATCATCAAACAAACTATTAAATTATTTAATGTTTGGTGAAACATTAAGTGAAGTGAAAATGGAAAAGCTGAAAATTCACGAATTTCAACGTAGGTAAAATTTCGTCACTTTGTCATGTGATCGGCGAGAGGATGGAAGTCACGACCATGATCGAAATTGACCCGCAAAGGGTTTACCGATTTGGATATCCACTATTTTAAACCTTACCAGATCTAACGACTAAAGTCAACTCTTTCAAAAAAGGCATTAAACAAATTAGCAGCCGATGTTACGTAGACTATTCACAGACTACAAAAAGTCATATTTGGACAACAATGAACCGGACTTGTGATAGGCTAAATCAGTTGAGGTTGGAGTCATCAGTTGAGGTTGGAGTCATCAGTTGAGGTTGGAGTCATCAGTTGAGGATGCCCTTTTGTACAGAAATGTCCACCCTTCTGTTACATGGCCCACGCCTTTGGCAGTAATGACTACGGACCTGTTACCACATACACACACAGTCCTTGCACAATATTCCTGTTTGTCGGAATTATTACGGCGCGTACCTCGTGTATTCGTATAAGCTGTAAAGGGTATTTGGCTGTTTACAGGAAAGAAACAACGATCCCTCCGTTGTGCTGAATGAAGCAAACGACGGTGAGTTTAGCATACGGAACACCTACATTGAATACTAGCCGAGTTGCTCGGTGGTTGCCACCGCAAGAGTCTATGGTCCTTGCACTACCACCCAGTCAAGTTCTGGTAGAGCAATGCCAATGACAATGACAACTTCATGCCCCAAAAATCATGTACAACTGCTGGCTCCACGAAACGTTCGTACCGTACGAAAGAACGTATGCGGACGTTTGACGTGGATCACGTACATCACGTACATCACGTAATTCGGTAGAACCATAGAAAACACGCGTAGCACGTATACAGCATTTTAGCCACATATATGCGAAATTGACGGAGATACGAGGGATCATACAGACAGACAGAGACACAAACTTCTTGCTATTGTAGACAGACAATCAAGCACATGTTTATGCGCACGCGTGAGCACGTGCTGGAGTGTCTGAGTTCTGTTCCAATTCACAACAGGCATACTTCTGTTCCAATTCATAAAAGAAGTTCTTTTCAAACAGATGGCCGCATTCGCAGCCAGAGAAATGTTCGACCGGTGCGTTCCCGCTGGCATTGGTCGCCTGGTTCGTGGCACCTGGGTTCGTGGCACCAGGGTTCTTGGCACCAGGGTTCGTGGCACCAGGGTTCTTGGGACTCTTGGTGGCATGGTCTTTGGCACAAGTGATACAAAACAAGGTATTGCTCAACTTATTTGTTATCTACGCAGCAATCGTACATTATTTTAGATACATTATAGTGATACATACAATTGATAGATAATGTAGCTGGCAATGTATATTGATGGATACTCTTCAGCCCATTTGTCGCACGACGTGGGTTCTACCAAATGTTCACAGGTTCAAATCATGTGTATTAAGACTTCTCGACCGTATCATGATCACAACACGCGCGCACGCACGCACGCACGCACGCACGCATGCTCGCACGCACATACGCACGCACGCACATGCGCACGCACACATCCACTTACATGCATACACTGGAATGGTTGAAACATATTACAGCCGGTACGATGACATTCTGCGATGACACTGCTGTCCCGTACGCGAGACTCGCAAAGGTTTATACATTAGTTTTGTTGCATATGTTCAAGGGAGGTTAGCTAACACCTGCAGGTCTGCAGGAAGAACAGCTGTGTCGTGACTGGACACCGTCAACTCCCAGTGTATCGTCGCATTTATTGGCCATGAGACGATGGACTGCTTCCTTAAGCTAATATCTAACATTATATTACTATAATTTGTTTATTAATACTTCGAATGTAATTTTGTTTTCACTCTAATTGGTTTCGGCGATGTTTTGACGCTAACATTTGCAAAACTATTTTACTTTCACATCAGTTTTCTGCAACGTGTACGCCTAATATTGTGATAATAAAACTGATTCGACTAGAGTAAGCGCTTTATATATTATCCAATATTTCCAGTACGGAATGTCCTTAAAATAAGTTAAGAATGCAGTTTAGCCTAGTTATAAAATGGTCACGCGAGAGAACAAACAATAGTATGGTAACATGTGACAAAACGGCTCTCTGAGGTAAGATGGCCCACATCACGTACGCAAAATATAAAACTCTGAACATCCCCAAATCTGTTGCAAAATGATGCATCTATCAGATACCCACCCCGAAAGCTCTGCAACACGAGACAGACGTAATTAAATCAGTGTGTTTTTAACTTTTATATGCGCTATTATATCGACTGATATAATATTCGCCTACAGTCAAAGAGGTGCAACTCACTACATAACAGTGAATCACGAACTAATTGGTGATCTGATACTATTATTATTTAGTTGACAGGTCAGACAATAGAACTAATTGGTGATCTGATACTATTATTATTTAGTTGACAGTTCAGACAATAGTAAATGGGCAATAATGGGTTGTGTTTTATATCCATCGTGTTAAGACACACGTTGTGCATGTGGGGCAAAACAGTCCCATGCATGTGGGGCAAAACGGTTCCCATGCATGTGGGGCAAGACAGCCCCATGCATATGGGGCAAGACGGTTCCCATGCACGTGGGGCAAGACAGTCCCATGTATGTTGGGCAAGGCGGTCCCTATATCTAACCCCACACGCACATGATCATACTATATCATTTTATAGTATGTATGGATTGCAAGGTATAAATATATTATATGTTAACTTCGATTTAAATTTAACAACTGTAATAGTCCAATATGTTACTCTCATACTATTTGTATATATACATTTTATTTTCAGGCAATGGTACGTTCGTATATGCGAAATGCTCGTTATAGAGAATGATAGACCGTATTGCCCCAGTCAGGCAGCCGTCTTACCCCAGGGATAAGCCAAGAGGTTTTTTGGATACCCTTATTATTTTTCAAATGCAACTCAGCTAGGTTTTCTGTTTCCTTAAAATACTTTGGCAAACGGTAAAACACATACTTATCTTTGACATGAACGCATCAAAAGATTGATAATATAATTTAATGGTGTAAAATTTTTAACATTTTCCTTGGGGGACCGCGGTGCCTACTTCTTGACAGGCCGCGATGCTCCAGGTTGCCCTAGGCCTACTTCTTGGCAGGCCGCGCCGCCCCAGGTTGCCCTAGGCCTACTTCTTGGGGGCCGCGCTGCCCCAGGTTACCCTAGGCCTACTTCTTGGGGGCCGCGCTGCCCCAGGTTACCCTAGGCCTACTTCTTGGGGGCTGCGCTGCCCCAGGTTACCCTAGGCCTACTTCTTGGGGGCTGCGCTGCCCCAGGTTACCCTAGGCCTACTTCTTGGCAGGCCGCGCTGCCCCAGGTTGCCCTAGGCCTACTTCTTGGGGGCCGCGCTGCCCCAGGTTACCCTAGGCCTACTTCTTGGGGGCTGCGCTGCCCCAGGTTACCCTAGGCCTACTTCTTGGGGGCACCGCTGCCCCAGGTTACCCTAGGCCTACTTCTTGGGGGCCGCGCTGCCCCAGGTTACCCTAGGCCTACTTCTTGGGGGCTGCGCTGCCCCAGGTTACCCTAGGCCTACTTCTTGGGGGCTGGGCTGCCCCAGGTTACCCTAGGCCTACTTCTTGGCAGGCCGCGCTGCCCCAGGTTGCCCTAGGCCTACTTCTTGGGGGCCGCGCTGCCCCAGGTTACCCTAGGCCTACTTCTTGGGGGCACCGCTGCCCCAGGTTACCCTAGGCCTACTTCTTGGGGCCGCGCTGCCCCAGGTTACCCTAGGCCTACTTCTTGGGGGCTGCGCTGCCCCAGGTTACCCTAGGCCTACTTCTTGTGGTACACAACAGCCTTCCTGTGCAGAAAATAATTATGTATTTAAAAAAAATCAAGCATATTTTCATTTACAAGCACAGCCAGTAATTATGTGTAACGGAACCCGCTTGATACTCTAATATGTTTCGTACAGACACCATAATCTGAAATTAGCAAAATACTCAATGATAATAAGTATTACACAAAGAACATTTTCACGTGTCAACATTTACGGTTCCCCATTTTAATGTGCCATTCTCATTCGTGGTGAACTCATGCGCGAGAAAATGTGAAATCACGCGAGACCAAGGAAACAAAATATGCCTAGACACAGATAGCAAAATTTACTGGGCCAATGATGGCTCTAAAACATGATTGACACAATGATGGCTGTCAATGACTCAAAAAAAAAACACCACGTAAATCGTTGGTCCAATCAGGTTTTGTTAGCTGCGGCCAGTAAAGGGCCAATGATGGATCTAAAACATGATTGACACAATGATGGCTGTCAATGACTCAAAAAAAACACCACGTAAATCGTTGGTCCAATCAGGTTTTGTTAGCTGCGGCCAGTAAAGGGCCAATGATGGCTCTAAAACATGATTGACACAATGATGGCTGTCAATCAGGTTTTGTTAGCTGCGGCCAGTAAAGGGCCAATGATGGATCTAAAACATGATTGACACAATGATGGCTGTCAATCAGGTTTTGTTAGCTGCGGCCAGTAAAGGGCCAATGATGGATCTAAAACATGATTGACACAATGATGGCTGTCAATCAGGTTTTGTTAGCTGCGGCCAGTAAAGGGCCAATGATGGCTCTAAAACATGATTGACACAATGATGGCTGTCAATCAGGTTTTGTTAGCTGCGGCCAGTAAAGGGCCAATGATGGATCTAAAACATGATTGACACAATGATGGCTGTCAATCAGGTTTTGTTAGCTGCGGCCAGTAAAGGGCCAATGATGGCTCTAAAACATGATTGACACAATGATGGCTGTCAATCAGGATTTGTTAGCTGCGGCCAGTAAAGGGCCAATGATGGATCTAAAACATGATTGACACAATGATGGCTGTCAATCAGGATTTGTTAGCTGCGGCCAGTAAAGGGCCAATGATGGCTCTAAAACATGATTGACACAATGATGGCTGTCAATCAGGATTTGTTAGCTGCGGCCAGTAAAGGGCCAATGATGGATCTAAAACATGATTGACACAATGATGGCTGTCAATCAGGTTTTGTTAGCTGCGGCCAGTAAAGGGCCAATGATGGCTCTAAAACATGATTGACACAATGATGGCTGTCAATCAGGTTTTGTTAGCTGCGGCCAGTAAAGGGCCAATGCTGTTTTCAATGGCTTTTGCCATGGCCTGGTGTGCATATTCTCATTAGGCCAATGAAAAACAGCCAATGGTGGGCCTATGATAGCGGTACGTTTCATTGGCCCAATGAGGTTTTGCTAGCTGGGGAATGTCCTCGTGTGCAACAAATATATAGATTTTACTATGAATTTTTTGTTCTATGAAAAAAACGGGACCAAGGGGAAAAACGGTATTTCCTATCCCCATGTGACCCTCCATTGCGTTTACCCAAACACCCACACCCCTTAGAGGGACGTATTTTGTGGATGCCCATACATTTTCTCTTCTGTTCCTTGTGAAATACTTTGTCGACCTTGCAATCAGGATGTCAAGGACCTCGCATTTCGCAGTAATTGTGCTCGAAGTCGGCTGCACTCGTGCGTCAGCGCCCTTCAAGTCGGCTGCACTCGTGCGTCAGCGCCCTTCAAGTCGGCTGCACTCGTGTGTCAGCACCCTTCAAGTTATCTTCAACAGTGGGCTAAATACGTAAGTGGCCGTTCACGTTGTTCACAGTTACAGTTGGTTCGAACAAAGCGTAATACAGTCTGACATCTTGGAAATTCACAACTTCGTGGAAAACAGTTACCAATATGACACAACGGAGTTGTTAGAAAACAGTTACCAATATGACACCATGGAGTTGTTAGAAAACAGTTACCAATATGACACCACGGAGTTGTTAGAAAACAGTTACCAATATGACGCCACGGAGTTGTTGACGCCACGGAGTTGTTAGAAAATAGTTACCAATATGACACCACGGAGATGTTAGAAAACAGTTACCAATATGACACCACGGAGTTGCTAGAAAACTGTTACCAATATGACACCACGGAGTTGTTAGAAAACAGTTACCAATATGACACCACGGAGTTGTTAGAAAACAGTTACCAATATGACACCACGGAGTTGTTAGAAAACAGTTACCAATACGACACCACGGAGTTGTTAGAAAAACACAAAGCTTTAATCCTGTATGGCCCGCGAATTTGTATATGCTGCCATGCTAAAAGTCATTGTTAATTAAATAACAATTAGCATAATAATTTTATTAAACATCATTTCCTAAAGTGACACATATGGTGCATAACCTTAGTGCTGACAACTGGCGATTGTTAGCTATATTAAGTATTTAGGAATGTTCTCAAGGTGGTCATTTACGTGCACAAATTATAGTGTTTGGGCCTTACATGGTTAATACAATTATTGAAGATAAATGTTTGTAAACATAGTTATGATGGTTACTATTGTGTGTCCTGTTGTTACATCGATCTTTTTCAATCTGAAAAATTTTCATTGTGAGCGGTCCTAACATAAGTGAGCGATCTTAACGTAAAGTACACGCAGCTATGGCCTACTCTGCACTTTATTTGTTGGTCTATTGATATGTCAATATGACTGCGTGCAAAACAACACTAGCAGACGCAAAGAAATACTTGAGATTGCTATTTAAGTTTCGGACGAGAAGCCCCCTCCAATCACATTTGGTTTTCCATCGCCGTACAACTCACAACGCAAGAGAGCGTCACGTAAGTAGGGGAGACGGGGACTAGTTGTTACAATGTTCAGTTAAAGTCACTTTTTGTGAGAAGTATGTTAGATGCATTATTTCTGTCAACGCATACATTAAGTTTATTATTCGTGTTAATAAACTATGCTATACCATTTATATTCCATAGCGTAGTTAGGTAGATATGGGAAGTTTTCCAGGCTCGGTCGACTGTAACAACTAACACCGTAAGCGGGGCAAGTTGTTACATCATACGGGGCATGTTGTTACAACAACGAACGTGTGGTTGACAAAGCAAGTGTCACTCGTACATGTTACTGTTATTACATTAATTGGATTATACACACTTATACATCTTATATACAGTGTGCATAACAATGTAGGTATTCACAGCTTCATATATTAAATTTTTCATTTGTAGTTTCCAAAGGGGACTCAATCCCTGGAGTCTTACATACAAACAATTTGGAATGGAATGTAAATTATTGAATGGAGTATGAAATAGTGAATGGCAACATATGTGTAATGCAATGTCTACTTGATTGAATGATACACACACGTACGCGCCCACGAACATCCACATTTCAATGAATCGTGCAATGCTTATTAATTGCTCAAATAGGGTTGTGCCATAAAAATAACAAGATTGAACAAGATTATCATCCATGGCTTAACACCCTGATGACAAGTGGACAAGGAAGTCATTGGCTTATCGAGAGTCCAGTAAATTGTCATCTATGTATAACCCGCCCTCCTGAAATATTTGTTAATTTTATTTATTAGCATTTACCAGTACTGGTCATAAACCAGTACACTAGGCTTCACAAATGAAATAAAGCACGTCGAGGTAAAATAAATGTTGTTTTTTCAGTCATTGTCATCACACAACTCGCTAGCTGAGCCAACTTGCCCCAATAAAATTGTAGCAACTTGCCCCAAACACAAGTTTTGTAGTTGAACGTACGTGTACGATAACAAATCCTGAAATTCAGTTTAACTTCTACTTGGCATAACCGCTTATACTCTATAGTAGACAATCATGTTTCAAGTCTCATTCACAAAACATAAAAAGTGGCTGCGTGAGATGATATTATGTGGGCATACCAAAAAAGTTATAAGTTGGTATGCCTAATTTCGGGAGGCAGGGCGTTCCACAGTGTCGGCCCGGCTACAGAAAAGGCCCGACGACCGTACCGCTCGAGATGTCATTAAGTCCATAGATCTTAATCGGTGGATCTCAGTGTTCGGGTGGGTGTGTATTGAGTCACTAGCGTCGACAGATACACTGGGCAGAGATGATGCACAGCGCGATACACAAGTAAAAGAAGCTTGAATTCGATTTGCTGACGAACAGGCAACCAATGTAGACTGAATAAAACGGGTGTTATGTGTTTTAGGTGGTTAAAAAGTCATTTTTATCCACACCTCGTTAATTTCGTCTTCTTAACTCTCGATTTTTGGACAGTGAGTCATGTGTGCTATGTTTTCGTTAAATTGTAACAACTTGCCCCTGTATACAACTAGCTACGGTCTCCCTTACGCCTTGTTTGATATTTGTTGCCATAACATCAAAGCGATATCTCTGCCGCAAGTATTAATTCATTTCAGCGGAATTTAATTTACGTTTTACTGCTGCTAACGTTCTACTAGATCTAGTTCCCAACCCTTTTTTCCCTGCGTACCCCCCGTGTCCTGAGATGATCGGCCGGGTATCCCCAGTGTCCTGAGATGATCGGCCGGGTATCCCCTGTGTCCTGAGATGATCGACCGGGTACCCCCTGTGTCCTGAGACGATCGACCTGGTAACCCCTGTGTCCTGAGACGATCGACCGGGTAACCCCTGTGTCCTGAGACGATCGACCGGGAACCCCTGTGTCCTGAGACGATCGACCGGGTACCCCCTGTGTCCTGAGACGATCGACCGGGTAACCCCTGTGTCCTGAGACGATCGACCGGGTACCCCCTGTGTACTGATACGATCGACCGGGTAACCCCTGTGTCTTGAGACGATCTACCGGTAACCCATGTGTCCTGAGACGATCGACCGGGTACCCCCTGTGTCATGAGACGATCGACCTGGTAACTCCTGTGTCCTGAGACGATCGATCGGGTACCCTCTGTGTCCTGAGACGATCGACCGGGTAACCCCTGTGTCCTGAGATGATCGACCGGGTAACTCCTGTGTCCTCAGACGATCGACCGGGTACCCCCTGTGTCCTGAGACGATCGACCGGGTAACCCCTGTGTCCTGAGACGATCGACCGGGTACCCCCTGTGTCTTGAAACGATCGACCGGGTGCCCCATCATAGTGACATAGAATTATTGATGAAACAACATTCAGCACTGAGTTCAGTGATACATATTTTATTAACGAGGTAAACAAAACTCTGGCCCGGGTGGAGGTAGGATAAGACACCTGTATTCGAGAAACCACCTCAATGCTTGGTCAAAACGAGGGCCTCGATTCGGGGAACAGTTTTGGATAAGGAGACTCAAAGTCATGCATGCCACTGATAGATCGCATCTCCAAACTGAACTGATGAAATTCGAATCCAGCACACTCATATCCGAGAATAGTGTCTGAAATTCCTTCTGCATGGAAGGCAGGTGCACCTGCACAAGTTGCCCCATGTTTCTATGTCCCGTTTCTTCATCCTAGCAGACGCGCCGCACTTTGGTGTTCAAAGATATTGAAGTTTCCTTGCTTGATTTTGCCATAACACCAGCTATAGTTTCATGATTAATGCTTGTACGTTGCCCACAAAATCAGTCACCGTGGTGAACCGGCAATGACTTGTTAAGCGGCAGTGACTTGTTTACCAGTTTGGGATTAACCGTTGCAACGAAGCAAAAATCGCAGCGACCAGTAATTTAGGTACGAAGGTTCTTCGAGAATGGCCATTTATGGACTTGGGTGACGATGTTTCTAATAGCGTTTAATGTTTGCTTGAAAAAAATGCTTTCTGTGAATTCCTCCTTAGCTGATCACAGTGACAGCATTATTGCACCGTTGTACGGTACCTTAGCTGATCACAGTGACAGCATTATTGCACCGTTGTACGGTACCTTAGCTGATCACAGTGACAGCATTAATTCACCGTTGTACGGTACCTTAGCTGATCACAGTGACAGTATTATTTCACCGTTGTACGATACCTTAGCTGATCACAGTGACAGCATTATTGCACCGTTGTACGGTACCTTAGTTGCAGCCAACCTTCCGCGTACCTCCTGGAAAGCCTCATGCGTACCACCGGTGCTACCCTTACCCCGCTGGGAACCGCTGTACTAGAGAGCTACCCTATTTACAACAGCAAAGTACCAATACTCTGGAAACGACACCCATACTAGTCGTCATCTCGATGAGGTTAACGTAGCGTTTGGAAGAAAGAAAGAAACTCACACGGTTAAATAGAATCAAGACTTGCGGCGTGGTCAGACAACCGCGCAGTGTTCCGCTTGTGTGCTGGTAATATTGTTTCATTTTTTATCATATTCGCATTCGTTTTATTGTATTCAACCGACTTTGAAATTGTCAGTTAAACGAAATTTCTTGCCAGACAACCTTTATGTCCAGGACCGCCTCTCTGGTATGCCGATATGTCCAACGGGCTTGGGAACCTGCATCCACAGGACGGACGATAACAATAACTAAAGTGAAACAAATAAAACATGGTTTTGGACCAATGCACCTATAAGAGTAACCATTGGCAACTACAATCAAGAATACCAACCAGTGGTTTACTGGTTTTCTCTGTTGAACGCAAAGCATAATGTCATGGACCACGCTGTAGTGTGAGATAACCGCACGTCACGAGTGCGTGTAGTCTGGTAATATTCGCTCACGAAATGGACATTTATGTGTGAACTATGATTTCTTATACTTGCCGACAGGATATGGCCAACTCGTATATACCATACGGACTTTACCACTGGCAGAACGCCTAACTACAAACTTATTTTGTAATCTTCTACATTTTACTTGTTATTATAGAGGACCTAATTTGATTTATTTACATTCAATGTAACGCTCGTCATTTAATACTTCTTTATTTTTAATTATTTAATTTACTAATATGCAATTTAATGATGTTAATTTAATATGTATGTATTTATTTATATGCAATTTAATGTTTTAGTAATTTATTGTATTTAATCTGTTATACCTTTTTAATATATATATATATATATATATATATATATATATATATATATATATATATATATATATATATACATATATATATATATATATACATATATATATATATATATATATATATATATATATATATATATATATATATATATATATATATATATATATATATATATATATATATATATATATATATATATATATATATATATATATATATATATATATATATATATATATTTATATTTATATTTACTATGTATGCCTGTATTATTCAGCCACCATGGCTGCAAAGCGAATACATTTATTATTATAAACTCAATTTATGCAACATGTTTTGGCACTTGTTTACTAAACTTATCCCTTCTGACTGAGCAGCTAGCTTGATTAAAATTTCGATTTCGGTTAAAGACACTTGATGCGTTTCACCACATGCATCAATAAAATATCAATGTATGACAGTGGAGTTGTTTGTGTTACTTTCAGGCACAAGTGAAATGCATCGTCAATGTTCTGTTTTCAACCAGTTTATGATTTGACCTCCCTAGACTACGGTTCTGTTTCTCGGAGGTTGACATGTGCGCTAGATACTGAAACGCGTTAATATTTGAATATTTGTAACACGTTACCCACGAATGTTATATCAGCCGTATAAAATAAATCTAACATAATTGTTTCCTGTCCAGGATGGAGTTCTCCACCAGTACGTCCACTGCCAGTCTCCTGTTGCTGGTGATGATGACGGGCGTCACGGCCTGGCTGGTTAAACCTCACGGTAAGCTCACTTAAACATAGTTTGTATCAACTAATGATCATAATTATTTCCACACTAATGTTCCCATACATTTTATTTCTACGTCGAAATGTACGTCTGCGCTGACTGAAACTAGATGTGAGCGAGGTAACGCAACGTGTTAGTCAAACTGTGTAATCGGTCATTTTGCGAAATGACTGCTTATTTCGTATTGTAGGTAGCGTATTGGGAGATAACTCGGCAGTGTCTGTAAGACAGGCGATAACTGGTTGTGTTTATGCTATAATGTAATTTTTCTGATGTTTTGATTAATCGGAATATTTATTGAACACATTAGTAAGTTTGTTGGCGTTCAAGATGATCTGTCACGTTGCTCAACATAATACGTACGCCTATTATCGTTTTTTTGCATTTAAAATTGGCATTGTCAAATAGTCGATAATATGGGGCGACGGTAAAAAGTTGCTTAGAATATTACTATTATAATTATTAGAATATTAAATTAAATAATGGATCACGCAGATCAACGATTTCTAGACTGAATATGCAATATTTTATTTGGGATGACACTTAATAGCTTTACTTATCATATGCGTATTTTCGCCGGTAATGTACACACATATTTCGTTGGAGTGCTACTTACAGACTGTTGACCCACAAACCGAGCGACATAAAATTAGCGTTAATGCACCGACCGACCGACCGACCGACCGACCGACCGACCGACCGACCGACCGACCGACCGACCGACCGACCGACCGACCGACCGACCGACCGACCGACCGACCGACCGACCGACCGACCGACCGACCGACCGACCGACCGACCGACCGACCGACCGACCGACCGACCGATCGACCCACACACCCTCCCACCCACCCACCCACTCACTCACCCACCCACCCACTCACTCACTCACTCACTCACCCACCAACCACCCACCCCAACCCACTCACTCACTCACTCACTCACTCACTCACTCACTCAATTCTCTTCGATTTTATAGTGAGATGGACCATTTATCATCAAAATGTGCATATTTGAAACAAATTGCAGTGGCCAACTATCATTTTATGTGGAATTTTATTTGAGTAATGAGAGTAATATCTGAGAAATTAATAAAATTATAACAGTTTAAACATTGTATTACATAATATGCCTAAGGTTGACACCAGTCAAGTGTTGTACTAACAACGGTATTTCAGGCATTCTGCGAATATGACTAATTGAAAAAGTCATTTGGCGAAATGACTGATTACGCAGTTTGACTGTAACATACACACCACCCACCTCTTAGATGTGCCCTGGAATTGTAATTGTATGTCCAGATGCTCCCACTAGTATAAATCGGAGGGATGTCTCCGGCGTTACATGCAGTGTAGGCCTACGTTGACGAATTGTTAACAAGATTAACAACAACCACATATTGGTCGATGCATAGCATTAAAACAATAATATTAATATTATTGCAAGACATGACTGCGAAAGCATATTAGAATTCATCCTCTTGAAATTCATTCTTGCCGTGTACGAACGAAAGGACACGCATCACATCACTATCATGCAGTTATCTACGTGCACTCGCACGGGCACCGCACATGCTCGCACATGTGGTGCAACCACACACCAACCAACACAACCACATGCCAACCAACACAACCACACACCAGCCAACACAACCACACACCAACCAACACAACCACACACCAACCAACACAACCACACACCAACCAACACAACCACACACCAACCAACACAACCACATGCCAACCAACACAACCACACACCAGCCAACACAACCACACACCAACCAACACAACCACACACCAGCCAACACAACCACACACCAGCCAACACAACCACACACCAACCAACACAACCACACACCAACCAACACAACCACACACCAGCCAACACAACCACACACCAACCAACACAACCACACACCAACCAACACAACCACACACCAACCAACACAACCACACACCAACCAACACAACCACACGCTATCATGCAAGTAGCTGACACGCACACAAACCTACGTATGTACACATGCATGTTTGTATTGTATGAGCATGCACGCACGCACACACGCACATATAGGACCTTTACATTAGTATACCTGTTTCAGAATGCGCTGGGAAACCTTATTATACAGACACCCATATTTGCTGCGATGGCCACTTGTACACGCGCCCAGAAGACTGGAACGTCGTTCTCTGCTGCAAAGACAAGATGTACAACCAGGACACGCACACATGTTGTGGCCTGGAGAGTCTCATGTTAAACGAATGGTTGTATGTCTTCGCGAGCGAATGCTACGACCAACAGCCCACACCATCCGCAGACGATTAATTTATACACTAGATTTATAAGAAATGTTGACAATGACTGTTGCTACTCCAAAACATGTTTCCATGTACAATCGCTTCAAATCCAATTTTAAATACAGTTGTTTGCGGTCGAAGTGATTTTTTACGGACATTCACAAGACACAGGTCATTTATACACACCTTTCAGGAAGCTAAATTGCACTGTTTAGGGCAGTTAATTGTAACTCCAGAAATGGTAGCTCAGAAAATAAAGACAATGAAGGACAATAAATCGCATGGAGTTTATGGAATTCCTCCAAAACTACTAATGGAAACAGTGGAATAAATCAGTATGCCACTTACATGAGTGTTCAACTTGTCATTAAAGAGGGGGTGGTTCCTGTTGAATGGAAAGAAGCAAATATCATACCATTATTTAAAAAGGGTTCGAGAAATAAGTCAGATAATTACAGATCAGTGAGTTTAATATCAGTGATTTGTAAATTATTAGAAAAGTTAATCAAATACCATATGGTGGACTTCTTTGTTAGGCATTATTTCTTAAATCCATCTCAACATGGATTCTCAAAAGCGAGGTTAAATATGTTATATATTGTATTATATACTTAGATTTTTTAGAAAGCTTTTGACAAAGTGCCACATCAAAGATTACTAGTTAAATTAAATGCCCATGGTATCGGGGACGCCATAATCGACTGGATAGAACAATGGCTGACTGACAGAGAAGACAGCGTTTTGTAGTAGATGAGGAGGTTTCAAAATGGAAATCAGCTTTGAGTGGTTCCACAAGGTCTCAAGTCTCAAGTGGTTTACTCCAAACAGCCCAAACTTGGGCTAACGCAGGAGTTTGTGGTGGGCTGTGCGCATGCGCTGTGGGTGGTACATTCGATTAAAAGACTAGTATCATTAATGTTGCTGAAATGGTTTTTATTTGATAGTTTTATTTATTTTATGCATAGGATGATTAACGAAATTTTTTAATACGTTGGTTGTGTGTATGGACACTGTCGCTGCCTTGCCACATGCACACATAGACAGTCTCCATACCCACACCCTGGATAAGTTTACGCTGAGCACTGTGTTTTAAAGGCAGTTTAGGTGAGGAGGTGTGGTGAAAGGGAGTTCCATAATAGCTTCTTGAAATGATTTTGGGTTTTTTATGTTGGTAATTTTTGATGGAATCATATTCCATATGCGAATGGCTCTGGGATAAAAAATGAAAAGACCATTGCATTTATACGACACTTGGGGGCTATGTATTGTCCACGGGTTCGAGAGCGAGTTAGTAGGCCTGAAGGGGGGTGATCTCAATAATGTTGTTTCGAATTTTGTAGAAGGTAGTGGCTTGTTTGATAATGCGCCTTCGTTCGAGGGTTGGCCATCCAAGGGCAGTAATTAGATCTGCTGGATTTGTGTTTCGTCTGTAGTCATTTTTAACAAATCTGGCAGCAGAGTGTTGCACTCTTTCAAGGCTTTTAATTTGTGAAAAGGTGTGGGGATTCCATATGGGTGAAGAGTACTCAAGTTTTGGCCGGATTAGCATGTTGTAGGCTGTTTGTTTAACTTCGGGTTTACATTGACCAAGAGTTCGTTTAATCATGCCTAAACATTTCGAAGATTTTGAAGTTATGTCAGTGACGTGATTTGTCCAGGTTAATTTGGAATCCAATTTTACTCCGAGGTATGAGTGGCTGGATACGGTGGATAATGGCTGGCCAGAAAGCGAGTACTTGTGTGTGCTGGGTTTAGTTTTGTTTGTTATTGGAAGGTGGACGCATTTAGATACATTAAATTCCATTTGCCATTTGTCTGACATTGTTTGGAGTTGGCTTAGGTCAGTTTGGAGAATTTCGTGGTCGTTTTTGGAAGACATTTTACGATATATAATACTATCATCTGCAAAAAGGCGTATAGGAGATTTGATGTTCCCATTTATGTCATTTATGTAGAGTAAGAAGAGGACAGGTCCTAGAACTGAACCCTGTGGGACACCAGATGTGACATCTGTGATGTCCTACAGGGCACCGTTAACTGAGACTTTCTGTTTGCGGTTGGATAGAAAAGATTTGATCCAATTTTGAGTGTTTCCAGTGATTCCGTAGGAGGTCAATTTTGATAGAAGACGTAGGTGAGGCACTTTGTCGAAGGCTTTAGCAAAGTCAAGCAGGATTGCGTCAATTTGGGTCTTGTTGTCCATAGCAGTCATCCAGTCGTGGACTGTCTCAATGAGTTGAGATTCACAAGACAGTCCCGACTGGAATCCGTGTTGGAAGTGGAGAATGATGTTATGCTTGTGCAGGTGTTTCCACATGTTGCTTAGGATGATATGTTCCATTACTTTACAGAGGATGCAGGTTAGTGATATGGGTTTGTAGTTAGCTGGGTCAGATTTATGGCTCTTTTTGTGTATAGGAGTTACTAATGCTTGTAGCCAGTCATTAGGAAGTTTACCTGTGTTGTATGATTGTTGGAAAATTTGGGTGATGATGGGAGCTATCTGCTTTGCAGTTTCTTTAAGGACTCTGGCTGGGAGTTCATCTGGGCCTGTAGCTTTGTTCTGGTTTAGATTTTCCAGCTGCTTTATTACGCCATCTATGCCAATTTCGAGAAGGGGGATGTTGGGGTAAGTAGACGGGGCTATTTGGGGGATGGGGTGCTTTTCTTGGGTAAATACAGAGCTAAATTGGTTGTTTAGGGCATTTGCTTTATCTCGATCATTAATTATTGGTTGGTCGTTTACTCGAAGTGTGGGGATGCCAATGTTTTCTCGTTTATTTGCCTTAATAAATGACCAGAATCGTTTTGGATTAGTTTTCAGGCTGTCTCCAATGTGGTTGTTAACATAGTCTTTGTAGGATTTTGCTAATGCTTTAGTAGCTTGCTTTCGGAGTTCCTTAAATTTTTCCCAGTCACTGTTTAGTCCAGTTTGCTTTGCCTTTTTGTGGCTTTTGTTTCGTCTTCTCTGCATTCTAATTAGTTCACGTGTTATCCAGGGGAGGTGGGTTTTAGCTTTTGTGTATCGTCTCGGTATGTTATTGTTAATCAAGGTAGTCAGGCGTTCGCGGAAAAAGGTCCAGTTTATGTCTATATCCTGTGAGTTGGGGTCGATGTCGAAGTACTCAAGATTTAGTTTGTCTATGTCGTCTTTGAGTTGGTCCCAGTCTGCTGATTTGTAACTATAAACTTGGTGGGGGGGTTTCTTGTTGCGAACTGGGTTTAAGTTGACATTGAAGGTCACGGATTCGTGATCGCTCATACCAGGAGTGGTGTGGGTGTTGATGATAATGGAGGGATTTGAGGTGAGTATGAGGTCAAGAATGTTGCAGCCCAAAGTCGTTAGTTATTTCTAGTAGTTTGTTATGCTTGCTGGCAGTGCTGTTATTAGTGGTCTGGTGATTTGTCCAGTTGATATCAGGGAGGTTAAAATCTCCAGCTATGACTACGTTAGGGGGAGTTTTTTGTGATCTATATAGTTTAGTTAGGGAGTCGTGGAGAGCTTCAAGGGATTGGAAGTGGTCATTTGGGGGTCGATAATAAGATGCAAAGTATATGCATTTGTTTCGTGCAAAGTGAATTTTTGTCCAAATTATTTCACAATTTGAGTTTAAATTTTGGAGGGGTTCAGCTACAATGTTGTCACGGAAGGCTATAAGGACTCCACCGCCATGGACATTCCTGTCCTTTCTGATGGCCTCATAGTTGGGTGGTAGGAAAGAGTATGTAGCATAGTTTGCATCTAATTTAGTTTCAACTAGAAATATGATGTCTGGATTATTATATTGAATAGTTGCCTTTAGTTGGGTTGCTTTTTCTATGCTCTTAACGCTGTTGGTGTTTATCAAAATTCCTTTAAGTGTGTTTCCTTGGGTTTTCTTGTGGCGTTCGGGGTTGAAGTGTTTTGGGGGTTTGGGGCGAAAATTAAGCATGCATTTTGTGATGTGTGGAGTGTTGGGGTACTAAGCGTGGATCTGTCAGACTGGGTGTTGGTAGAAATGGATTGCTCATTTCTAGATGGAGAAGTGGTAATATTTGGAATTGGGCGCCCATATGGGCCAGGGTTTGGGTGGATGTCGCCTGAGAGTGCTATCAGTCTGCTGAGGTACATATGTGTAACAATGCCTGATTTGAATTTGATTTTGGGTGGGAATTTAATTCGGGGATTCAAAGTTAGGGCATAATATTTTGGTTTAATTTTGAGATTTGATCGAGATACGCGTTGACATGTTCCAATGATCGTTGCTATTAGGAGAGTGACGGTGATTATCTGCGTTAGCCCAAGATTAATCCGCGTGGAATGCTGGACTAGGTGAGGCGAATATTTCCTAAAAGGACATCTGAATTGGAATACATTTTGTAGCATGGTTTTCAGAGAGTTAGATCCAAATGCAAACAGTGGCGACTTGAAGAAAAGTAAGCTTACTAATGAAATGCTTAGCGATAAAATGAAAAGAACTCACCCGGATGGCGCCGGCAGTGGTAGTCCGCCATCTTTGAAATTTTGGTTCATGTGTTGCGGTAAAGGGCGTTGTTTTTGTTAGTTGCGTTTGTTGTCGTTTGGTTTGTCTGTTTCTGCGTGATCAGTGGATTATGTTGAGTTGGTGTACCAATTGTGGTCATTTGTTGTGTTGGTGAACATGTTGTGTTGAGTGAAATGTGTGGAGCGATGTAACGGACTCGTACCACCCCGACGCATGCGCACAGTTCAGCATTATCAGTATTAGGGCCTTTATTATTCTTAATATATATATATATCAATGACTTGAACGATAATCTAACAAGCAACGTAGTGAAATTTGCAGATGACACAAAAGTGTTTAGAAGGGTTAACAACGTTGGTGATAAACAACATTTACAAACCGATCTAGACAGATTAGAGAAATGGTCTGAGAAATGGCAGATGTTGTTCAATGTTGGGAAATGTAAATGCCTACATGCAGGACATGGAAACTTGGATGTAAACTATAAAATGTGAAATTCTGTTCTTGGTACTACTGTAAAAAAAGGGACTTAACAACAATAAGCTCTGATATGAAAGTTTCAGAGCAATGTGGTATTGCAGCTTCAAAGGGTAATCAAACCCACCTGACTCGACGCCACTCTACGAAACTTAAATTGTGTTTCTACATCAAGTCCTGGCTACCACACAAAGCTGTGAGATAAAGTTTTCATTCACACGAGATCCCTACAGGAAACGTACTTGCTCTATGGATAGTACATCCTTCCTTCTCATGTAATGTGCAAACTCATTGGCCATTATAACTGGAAGCAGACAGACTGCAATTACAACAGAAAATGCAACATTTCTATACACGTTGTATCGTACGTATACGTGTGTGTGTGCGTGCGTGCGTGCGTGCGTGCGTGCGTGCGTGAGTGAGTGAGTGCGTGTGTATGGACTAATGTGAAGGGTTGTTTTTGGTGAATGATAAGCCTCATTGGAAATTTTTTGAGTAAAATAATATGCTTCACTGACCTCGCCAGCTGTCCTGTTTTATGGGTTCACGATTGCAAAAGGACGAGGCATCGTGAAAAAAGCAAATAATATGACATCACCATGGAAAAAGGTCATACTGTTTGTATATTTCGTGCTATGTTTAACCACCAGAATACGAAGAACCCCCTGCAACTGCCTTGCATTTGTTGACACATATAAATTTTGCTCCAGATAAATACGCCATATTACTTTGTAAACATGACTATTATGCTTTTCTTTATATAAAACGGTGCTTTCCGTCGCAATATTTTGCCAAGAATTAATTGCTAAAATGTAATATTTGATGCTTTGCGCCATGCTAAAACACTCCTAGCTGTGACTAAGTGTGTTAGATAGCAGCGTACCAGACCATTACTGTTAACATTGTAGGTCGCCAAGTCTGAGAAATGACAGGAGGATGGGACGATTGAGAAGTGGCTGTGTCGATGACATGGAATAACTAGTGATGTATACAAGTAAAATATGGTATAGTGAATGTTTTACTTGTCGTCGTTACTGTGTGCACTATCTTATTACAAACCACCGTTTGTATGCTATGTTACTCCAAGATTCTTTGCATCCCAGGTGCCAAAGGGGTTTGATATTCACCCGCTATTACCCTTTCTACGAACAATCGAATTACCCTTTATATCTATTACGTACAGCTGTCGGCCACGCTACGCGAGCAATTACGTCTTTTCTTCGATTATACAAAGTTAGTCGTCGCTACACGTTATAACAACTGCAAGTATTAGGTCGCAAATTCAGGAAGCCACCACAATATTGATTGGCAACACAATGTAACAAGGCATTGATGAATATTTATGTTATATTGTGGTGCATCTTGACATTTTCCAGTCACGTACGAACTACCAAGTTATCCCGTTTGGAGGATGGGCATTTTTGCTCGTTTCAATAAATTTGAATACCAGATACGTTCCCCAGATGGGACGTCTTAGGGCATGTCAAGATAACACAGACAGCATCAGACAGAATAATTGTTTGATCAAGAAATAATTAAGGAAATAATTTGTAAATGAATATGTCAGTGAAATGTTAATGTTTATCATATATACAGACGCATGTGGCCACATTGGGCCAACAAATTTCCTGAGACCATCCCCAGAGAGTAAAAAAAAAGACAGTGTGACAATTATTAATTACGATTCCGAGTTTGCTTTCATAGTTGCTTTCAATCAAACTTGCTGCGTTCTTTTAAATTCGTCTAATATTGTTGATGTGTAATATGTATGGGGTCCCAGAAGAGTGATACGTATGACACATAGGGTATTAAGAAATATCAATATGTTGCTACCTTAACTATTTCAGAACAATTGAACATATTTCGTCACGTATTTAAATAAACCGCCACGATATGCATAATTAAAGATTTACCAATTTGTCATTTCTTTCCAGTGCATTATAAAGAGCTGTCCCCGATATAACTGCTTTAACTTGGTGTCTTTGCTGTTGGAAACTTGGGACACTGGACACCCTTTTTCAGTGTTTAGATCCTGCCAAGATTTCTCGCATGTTCCTCGACACAACATGGCAGCTCTGATCAGCTCTCTAGACATGATAAACTCTATGGAAATAACATACAACTTCCCTGGGCACAGCAGCCAAGACACCCAACCCTGTATTTGTGCATAGCAGCCAGCTGGCTATTGATAACCGGTTCAAATCTCAAGCAAAACAAGATACGACAATGAGGCAACCATCTGCATTCGCCATTTCGACAGTAATTCTTGTCCTGCCCTGTTGTTGACCGCAGCATCGTATGTCATCACTTTGACTTTTTCTTCCTTTATTTATGTATTTTCTTAGTACGATCATATTGCTAAGCAAACAGCGTGAATGAATTTGCAGTCTTTTGGATGTTGGTTTTATACAATTTTTAATTGAAACAAAAACATTGTAGTCACACTTCATAAATTTGGTTGAATCCATTAAATTTATGTTTTGTATGCTTACATACATGTTGAAAAAAATTGCATAATAGTGAAAAGTAACCATCAGAATTGAATAATTGTTTTTGTGGACAAAACTAACAAATATGGCTACATTTACTTAACTGGATTGATGGTAATGACGTTGGAAATTTTATAGCATGGTGAAAGTTAACGTTTGTTTTTTGGTCAATATTCCCTACAGTTCGCACCATGATTTGAAAATCAAATAATTGTACCACAGCAATTTTAACAGCCTGTTTCATTAAGTAATTCACCGGTTGTGATATCATTGTGCTGCAAGCTACACGACATAAGTACAATTGGTGACCATTTTAAGGTAAACCAGTTGTCCATATGAAAATTGGTAATGCCCATATGAACTGAACCTTTAAAAAATGTCCACACACACTGTAAGAAAGCTTCGCCGTCACAATGAGAACGTTTGGCGAGCATCCGACTTGGAAATACACAGGCAAATCTATGTGGACCATCGAAACAGTGTCTCCAACGAGATATGTAAAACGAAGATCCAGTACTACCAGAATCTACTCCAGGAGGCAAATCGGAGTGCAGCATTCAAAGCAGTGGACAGTCTGTTAAACATTTATTCGTCTAAACTGCCAGACATTGATTCTATGTGTAACTTGTGCTACCAATTTGTGGACTTTTACAAATAAAATTGTTAAAATTCGAGCTGCAATCGATTCTTCAGAAAGAAACATAAGCAACAGTGAAACTCTAATACGGAAAATTGTCAAACATCCCATGACTGATCTTGCTGCCACCAGTGAGGGTGAAGTGCAGACAATTAGCAGGTTGCTAAACCCAACTCATCAATCTTGGACCCACAACCTACATCGCTGCTAAAGAGCACTCTTCCTGCACATATTCCAACACCGACTCATCTGATCAACGGCTCTTGACTCGGTACTGTTCCAGCTCAAGAAGGCAGTCATAACACAGCTGTTAAAAAAGCCTACCTTGGATAAAATGTACTAAAAAACTACTGCACAGTTTCAAGTGTACCATTCGTGTCTAAAATCTTAGAGAAGGTAGCAGCCAAACGTCTCGTTCAGCATCTAAGTAACAACGTCCTCCATGAGGAGCTACAATCGGCCTACAAACCACTACATAGTACTGAGACTGTTTTAATGAGAGTGCAACATGTGTCCTTCTGGTTCTCCTGGATTTATCTGCTGCTTTTGATACGATTGATGCATCTATCCTACTAGACTATGAGTGACCACCTGGGAATATCTGGCTTGGCCCTTACATGGTTCAGTTCATACATGTCAGGTTGTATCACGCGTGTGACGACTGGGTCAGACACATCCGGTAATGTATGGTGTTCCACAAGGCTAGGTCCGCTGCTGTTCACGGTGTACCTGCACCAATGCAGGACATACTAGAGGCACGCTGTGGAATACAATAAGTTTGCAGATGACCTACAAATATACACATCCTACTATCCTCGTGTACCTGACAGGGAATGAGTTACTCAGAGACTTTGTGACTGCATCAGTGAGATCAAATGCTGGATGGTTCAGCATAAAAAGTTAAATGATGAAAAGACTGAGTTTATGGTGTGACTCAGCCCTCATCACCTGAGGAAATTTGGACTAACGAAGAACATTATGGTTGGAGGCGCTACCATCAAGCCTGTTGTTTCTGTCAGAAACTTGGGCGCTCACTTTGATACCCATATGAGCATGCGGTGTCATGTTGATGCTGTATGCAAGAAGTGTAACTTCCATCTGCGATGCATCAAATCCATCAGGCCCTACGTCATGAAGCGTGTGTCACTCATTGGTCACTGCTCTGGTTGTTTCAAGCCTCGATTAATGCAATGCCCTCCTGTTGGAAATACCCGATTATCACTTGATACACCTCCAGAAGATACACAATAGCGCAGCCCGTCTAGTTGTTCTTACACCTACATAAACTTTACATGAAAATTTAACATTATGCCGACTCTCCACTGTCACCTCTCACATAATACCCATGTAAACCGTCATTCTTCACTGTGCATATGGGAGACGTTCATCTCTCATATTCTACCAATAACATTGACAAATTCACAATTTTAATGTTTACCCTCCATGTCACATTCAAAAGCTCACCTCTGGGAACACTCCCAGTGAATATTGCTCTCCTTCTGAGGCTTTTTGGTGTACAAATAATCATCACAGCACAACTTATTTTCACGATGAAAATAGAAGTTTAAAAATGTGTGTGAGGGCAAAGTTCCAGAATTCTACTATTCTACAGTAACAAACTAAAATATAACTACAACACGTTTCTACCCTTAATAGCCCACTGATTTTATTAATAATGACACAGTACATGACAATTAAACAAGACTTATGTGTCTTAATTAGTTGAATTAGTATTGTAGTGAACATGAAAATTAATTAAAACAAATATATTAGTTCCTTAATATCTAAATACTGGAATATTACATGATTATTATACACTTGAAATCATTATTATTTTGGCAATCACCAAATACTAAATTCAAATTGACAATCTTCGTTTTCATTTCTTTGAGATGGTGTACTCAGTAAGGACGAACACAAATATAACACATTGTGTAGCATTCTGCTTATCTCAAGCCACAAAAATATAATGTGTATCATTCTGTTAATATTAAACATAATTACCTCTCAAGAAACTTAGTGTTTGATCTGTATATTTCAAATGCATCCCGCAGTCTTCTTCAACAGACTGAAGTTACAGATATTAAAAGTCCATTAAAAAGATATATATAGTCCATTATAAAGATATATATATATATATATATATATATATATATATATATAATGTGTGTCATTCTGCTCATCTCAAGCCACATAAATATATTGTGTATATTCTTCTCTAAAGCCATACAAGTATAATGTGTATAATTCTTCTTCTCTAAAGCCAAACAAGTATAATGTGTATCATTCTGCTTATCTCAAGCCACACAAATATATAACGTGTATCATTCTGCTTATTCCTAAAAAAATAGACATACACATATATATGTACATTCAAACAAATGTAAATATGTGGATGAATTAGTAGTTAATAAAATACATTGTTTATAAAATGGTTTCACAAAATACACTATTTGGTGCAAGTTGCTCTTGGGTATAGGTTCTTATAAATGGAGCCAGAGATTGGACGTCTTAGGTGTGACCTGATCCAATGGAGCCAGAGATTGGACGCCTTAGGTGTGACTTGATCCAACTTGACTGAAAGTGGCCACTGTTGAAGTAGCAACTAATGTCTACATATAACATCTACTTGCACATGTCACTAGTATCATCCACAAAACAGTTGGTAAATATATATTTTGGGCATATTCTACATATTCGTACAAATATTAATCATTGCAACAAGTCACATGTGTGCATTCATGTCTAAAACCAGGTGGCCCTATGAGTTAAAGAAGTTAGTGTGTTATAATTATATCAGATTGTTGTCAACCTTCATGTCTAAGACCAGGTAACTCTAGGCGTTGTGTTATCATTACAGGTTACGCACATGGCGTGGAATAAACTGACAAAACCACGTTTCAACAAGACAATTTGCCAGGAGCAATGTAGTTCTATTACCATCCCTGGCTAGCAAGGATGTCTAAATCTACTTGTGAAAGAAACGCAATCACTGATTTTAGTTATACTAGACCAGGTAGCTATATGAGTTGAAGAAGTTAGTGTGTTATCATTACATCAGATTGTAGTTGGCCTTCATGTCTAAGACCAGGTAGCTATATGAGTTGAAGAAGTTAGTGTGTTATCATTACATCAGACTGTAGTGAGCCTTCGTGTCTAAGACCAGGTAACTCTATGAGTTGAAGAAGTTAGTGTGTTATCATTACATCAGATTGTAGTTGGCTTTCATGTCTAAGACCAGGTAGCTCTATGAGTTGAAGTTAATGTGTTATCATTACATCAGATTGTAATCAACCTTCGTGTCAGTTGCCAAGTTATGGCAGTTGTCTTTAGTCATAGTCTGGGAATGGTTCTGCCAGCCGCGGGTGTCTTATTGGTCGGAAGAGAGCTTTTTTTGGCCGAGGAAGGCGGGGTCCAGGCTGAAATAGATGATTTCAATACATAGGTATATTTACTACTGATGCCATGGAATGCTATTAGACAGATGCTCAGTAGTAAACATGATTTATTTCAGATTTGTTGCTGCCGTTGGAAAGCATGCATGTATTAATTTACATGTCATGTATAATTATATGTTAACAAGTCTTTACAAAATGATCCTGCTTTGAAATAAAGAAAACTGAGAGAGCAGAAATGTCACAACAACACATGACAAATAAAGTGGTCAGCAACTTTTCCAAATCATTGTCTGAAACTCACAGGGAAATAGGTTTAGGTTATGTGAGATCATAAGTGTCAGTTTACTTTCAAGAATGCAGATATCTCACCTTGCGATAGAGAGGTGTTGGTCGTGGATTGGTTGTCGGAGAGTGCTGGTAGTCATTCTGTCGGCCATACACATCAGGCATTCTGTAGTCCAACGAGTGGTCTCCACTGAATGCTGGGTTGATGTGCTGCTGCTGCTGCTGCTGCAGACTTGGGGACCCGTACAACCAGCGACCACGGAATGGACCATGGTGGATAGTTGACTCACTCGACAAGGACCCACTGGATGTCCCTCTGTTGGACTTGGTGGACCTGCATCGAGGCAAGACAGAACATTATTTACACCTACTTTATTAAGTACGTACACATCAAGTTAATTTTTATTTACAGCTACAATATTAAGTACAAACTAACTATGGAGAATCGAACTGATTCACAGTATTGCCCATGGCATGTGCGACCTTTTTACAAAAGTTTCCTTGTTTAATGCTAAAATCCAATAACTAAACATTCCTGGTGATTGCAAGAAACAGATTTAGGAAGATATCAATGACTTGGTTGAACTATTGTTGAAATATTTTTTATATATGGCATTTATGTTTTTCTTGCTTTAAAGAATGAGAACAAAACTTGTTTTTAAGTAACAATGTACAAACATGTGTAACTGATTGGCATGGTAAAAGGATGAACACAGTTGAAAGAGTTGGTCATCGTGTTGCAGGATCTCAACATCCTTGTAAGGCAAGCTTCTTGGATTAACTGAATCTCACTAAGATCAATGAAAGTATATCAAAGATAATTTGAACTTACAGTTTTTTGCAGAAGACCCAGGCAGCGACAAGTGTGAGAAAGACCAGGAAAAGGCCGCCACCAGCAGAGATCATCACAATATGCCACAACGCCAGCAGTGGGGCTGTCACGTGACACGGCCACTTTGGGTCACAGAAACACTCGTAGCCACCGACACGGTTGACACATGAGTAATTGGCTGAACAAGGCGATGACAGACACTCGTCAATGTCTGTCTCGCAATAGTCACCGCTGTAGCCACGAGGACAGTCACATCTGTAGCCGTCAAACCCTGCAGTAGACGACAAAGTCAATCACCAGACATTTATTCTTTAGATTATACAGGCCTTGTTTAGACCAACTTTAGCACATAGCTGAAAGATCTTCTTTCCTATTAATAAACATAATGTGTCTCTGCCTACAACACCTAGTTTTAAACTAAGAACTAGGTGAGTTTGTTGGTTGACATATCTGCTGTGTCATTAGCAAGAGATTTGAAATATTTGTTTATGACAAACATTAGTTTGCCTCATATTACCATAAATATCCAGGATCTTATATGGTTCTTAATCTAGCTTATTGCTGTTAGCTGTAGCCAATTTACATTTGAACATAAGTGACTACCATGCTCAGGTTTATTCACACTTATTGTTTAGTCTAAGT
Source organism: Lamellibrachia satsuma (assembly GCA_033239005.1). Classification (NCBI taxonomy): domain Eukaryota; kingdom Metazoa; phylum Annelida; class Polychaeta; order Sabellida; family Siboglinidae; genus Lamellibrachia; species Lamellibrachia satsuma. The sequence goes on along the minus strand of BSQZ01000016.1, from coordinate 2,851,703 downwards.
CAGTAGAACTTATTTTTAAAGATCATCTTAAAGATCTGTAAATCTACTAATAAGGATAATACTGACATATAACAGTTCAATTCACCAGGGCCAATATCATGAAAATATTTTAAAATTCTTGTTCTCCTGTACATTATTTCCCCACCTGTGGTTCTGTTGGTTGAAGTACAATTGGGGTCAGTTTCTGGCCCCTCGCAGACTCCCTGGTTCATGCATGGATTCTTCAGAACGTATACTTTGATGGTCAACAAATCGTAACCCGTCCCATCTTCAGCTGTCATCTGTGATGTTAAGCAAAGATCTTTAATGTCACTTAAACGTAACTTGTTCTTGGAGAAATCTTAATTGTAGTAACTTTAACCTGGTATTGTCTCCACAATAACAATTTGGTCCATTAGAGAAGATCTCTTCTGTGTAGTGGATGTAGAAATACAAATGCAATTAATCTTGAACATTGACCATACACAGGCAGATAGCTGGAGGCACCACACACACACACACACGGATGGCTGGAGGCACCACACACAGACAGATGGCTGGAGGCACCACACATAGACAGATGGCTGGAGGCACCACACACACAGATGGCTGGAGGCACCACACACACAGATGGCTGGAGGCACCACACACACAGATGGCTGGAGGCACCACACACAGACACATGTCTGGAGGTATTGCAGCTTCAAAGGGTAATCAAATTCTTGGATTGATTAGAAGAAACATAACATACAAGGGAAAAAAGTTAATTATACCTCTTTATAAAGCAATAGTTAGACCTCATTTAGAATACTGTATACAAGCATGGAGACCATATCATAAGAAGGATATAGATACGCTTGAACGCATACAAAGGAGAGCAACTAAAATGATTCCAGAACTGAGAGACCTTAGTCATGAAGAACGCCTGAAAGAATGTGGTTTAACAACTCTAGAGACAAGGAGGTTGAGAGGAGATCAGATTGAAGTTTTTAAGATATTGAATGGGTATGAAAATATTGATAGAAATGTTTTTCTCACTGAAGAAGGATAGCAGAACTAGAGGACATGAGGTAAAATTAGTAAAGGATCAATGTAGATTGGACATCAGGAAGCACTCGTTCTCACAGAGGACAATAAATGAATGGAACAAATTGTCTACAGATTGTGTAACTGCTAGCAGCGTGAATATGTTTAAAAACAAGGTTGACACATATCTCAGGAGGGCGGGTTATAAGTAGGTGAACATTGTTGGACTCTCGATAAGCCAATGGCTTCCTTGTCCACTTGCCATCTGGGCCTTTGGCTTGGATGGCAAATCTTGTTAAATCTTGTTAAATCACACAGATGGCTGGAGGCACCACACACAGAGAGATGGCTGGAGGCACCATACAGAGACACATGGCTGGAGGCACCACACACAGACAGATGGCTGGGGGTGCAAGGCAATTGGTCAAAGCATAAGATCTGTTGTACACATTTTCCACTCTAACCCACCCATATTGTACAACATTATATATTTCATGTTGTGATGATTAACTGGTGGTAAATCTACAGTTACATTTTATAAAAACAGGATGGTAGAAGCCATAACCATCAAGTCGGACCACACCAAACAGGATGGCATAACCCATAACCATCAAGTCGGACCACATCAAACAGGATGGCATAAGCCATAACCATCAAGTCGGACCACATCAAACAGGATGGCATAAACCATAACCATCAAGTCGGGCCACATCAAACAGAATGGCATAAACCATAACCATAAAGTCGGACCACATCAAACAGGATGGCATAAATCGTAACCAGTTAGTCGGACTACATAAGATGTGCCTTACCTTTATGACATCTTCACCAAAGTAACCTTCAAATGGCCTGTATTTAAACACTGTGACAACCCAGGCTAGCTTGCGAGTCACTAAGTCCGTTCCACATGGGTTTGGTAGCGACACCTCTGTCATAGTGGCTGAACGAGAAATTAGTTTGGTGAGTTTATCCCACAGAGGGCGCCTTGTGTCCCAGGGCTGTGAGCAGTCTTGTTCAATGAGGTTGACGATCTTTACTTGGCAGTACAGTGTCAGATTACCATGTTGAGGTGGATCAAACTTCAGTGATATATCATCTGTGTAATCTGGGTCATAAGCAGCCAGGATGTAAACCATATCCAGGGACACAGAATTCTTCCCACTGTTTTCCTCCATGGTTACCTTGGTGACAGATGACGGGGGAATGATATCATGTCCCTTGTCGAACATCAGAAGAGTTGGAGAATCTGGTGTATTCCGTATATTGACTAACAACTTGCCTTCAACAGACAGTGGTGTCTCTTCATCCGTCCTTTTTTCCCACACAGTGAAGTAGACTGTGTCTTGCCCGTAGCAGTCGGCACACGGAGTATAAGTCAACATCCCATCAAGAGCCAGGCTCACATTGCCCATCGATGCTGGCGCAGTCTCATTAGCCAGGAATGACAGGGGGTCATCCTCCGAATCTGCCGCTGATATTTTGAATTGAAACATTTGATCTTCAAATACTTCCACATCAGGCTTAGATGTTATGCGTGGTGGTGTGTTGACAAGTTTGTTGTTGGTGCTAGCGACACTGTATGTAGCTGAGCCACTATTGACTGGTGCATCTGTAGCCCGCTTCCTTCTGCCTGGCTTCTTGTCTGTGAGACCACACACACTTGGGTTGTGACACACCTGTCACACAAACACAGCACATATCAGCTGTGACACACCTGTCACACAAACACAGCACATATCAGCTGTGACACACCTGTCACACAGACACAACACATATAAGCTGTGACACACCTGTCACACAAACACAACACATATCAGCTGTGTCACACCTGTCACACAAACACAACACATATCAGCTGTGACACACCTGTCACACAAACACAACACACATCAGCTGTGACACAACTGTCACACAAACACAAGAGCTGTGACAAACCTGTCACACAAACACTGCTAACAAACTACATGGTCTACTGACATGTTGTAAGTTGTACATCCTTGTCCGTCACATCTGAAACTTTCTATCGAATATTTAAACTGTATCTCACGGTCTTTTTCAGTGGACTGGAGATGAGAGCAAGTTTCAATTTCAATATATTTAAGAACATTGGAAATTGTATCTTTTTGTGCTACAATTAATTGAAATATTCTGTTCTCATTTATTCTGTCTAAATCCTTCCTCGCTACCAGGGGCTTACGACTACATCAGTACCCTTGGCAGACCAACCTGCTGCCAGGGGCTTCTGACTACATCAGTACCCCTGGCAGATCTACCTGTTGAAACATGGAACTTACTGTTGTTGAGTTAACCATTAGCGGCCGTCACAAAGATCCCGCATACGGGAACTTAACTTTAATTGGTAGTGGCAATTGGTTGTCGATGGTTGGTTATTTTGTGGAAATGCTCTTTAAGATTTGGGTGCGGATGCATCTACTTCCCCAAAACCCGTCAACCAAGACAGGAAGTGGGACAAAGTACAATTGATTCAGCGTGCATACGCACATGGTGTGGAATAAACAAAACCACGTTTCAACAAGTCAATTTGCCAGGAGCAATGTAGTTCTATTACCATCCCTGGCTAGCAAGGATGTCTAAATCTACTTGTGAAAGAAACGTAATCAATGATTTTAGTTACACTAGACCAGCCACTTACTTTGACAGAGACGAGACCTCTGGCCCAGTCAATTTGTCGGTTGTTCTCATCCGTGTCACAAGTTCGACCAGCGTCAATCCACATCTCCTCGTCTGTGTGACAGTCAAGCAAATAATGTGTCCTTTGTTACTACACAGTGACAATACTGAAACTCAACTGTCTCTTGCCATCCTGAGCAACAAGCTCCTGGTGACAAATGGACAATATTGTTATTGGCTTACCAAGAGTCCATCTATTTGTCATCTACATGTAGCCCATCATTATTAGATATCTGTCAAATATATTTTAAACATATTCACACTAGCTGCTAGCATTAATGCAATAATTTAAACATATTCACACTGCTAGCATTAATGCAATAATTTAAACATATTCACACTGCTAGCATTAACTCAATCATTTAAACATATTCACACTGCTAGCATTGGCACAATCATTTAAACATATTCACACTGCTAGCATTGGCACAATCATTTAAACATATTCACACTGCTAGCATTGGCACAATCATTTAAACATATTCACACTGCTAGCATTGGCACAATCATTTAAACATATTCACACTGCTAGCATTGGCACAATCATTTAAACATATTCACACTGCTAGCATTGGCACAATCATTTAAACATATTCACACTGCTAGCATTGGCACAATCATTTAAACATATTCACACTGCTAGCATTGGCACAATCATTTAAACATATTCACACTGCTAGCATTGGCACAATCATTTAAACATATTCACACTGCTAGCATTGGCACAATCATTTAAACATATTCACACTGCTAGCATTGGCACAATCATTTAAACATATTCACACTGCTAGCATTAACACAGTCATCTAAACATATTCACACTGCTAGCATTGGCACAATCATTTAAACATATTCACACTGCTAGCATTGGCACAATCATTTAAACATATTCACACTGCTAGCATTGGCACAATCATTTAAACATATTCACACTGCTAGCATTGGCACAATCATTTAAACATATTCACACTGCTAGCATTGGCACAATCATTTAAACATATTCACACTGCTAGCATTAATGCAATAATTTAAACATATTCACACTGCTAGCATTAATGCAATAATTTAAACATATTCACACTGCTAGCATTGGCACAATCATTTAAACATATTCACACTGCTAGCATTAATGCAATAATTTAAACATATTCACACTGCTAGCATTAATGCAATAATTTAAACATATTCACACTGCTAGCATTAACTCAATCATTTAAGCATATTCACACTGCTAGCATTGGCACAATCATTTAAACATATTCACACTGCTAGCATTAACACAGTCGTCTAAACATATTCACACTGCTCGCATTAACGCAATCATTTAAACATATTCACACTGCTAGCATTGGCACAATCATTTAAACATATTCACACTGCTAGCATTGGCACAATCATTTAAACATATTCACACTGCTAGCATTGGCACAATCATTTAAACATATTCACACTGCTAGCATTGGCACAATCATTTAAACATATTCACACTGCTAGCATTGGCACAATCATTTAAACATATTCACACTGCTAGCATTAACACAGTCATCTAAACATATTCACACTGCTAGCATTGGCACAATCATTTAAGCATATTCACATTAACACGTACAATCAGTAGATAATTTGTTCCTCTGTGTGAACAAGTATTTTCTCATAACCAACCTACACTGTTCCTTTACTAATGCTGTTTTGTGCTCTCTAGTTCTACTACATTTTTAAGTTTGAAGACCATCCAAACCATTAGTCCCCAGTACTGAGATGATGGTTTGACTAGATTTAACAAGATTTAACAAGATTTGCCATCCAAGCCAAAGGCCCAGATGGCAAGTGGACAAGGAAGCCATTGGCTTATCGAGAGTCCAACAATGTTCACCTACTTATAACCCGCCCTCCTGAGATATGTGTCAACCTTGTTTTTAAACATATTCACGCTGCTAGCAGTTACACAATCTGTAGACAATTTGTTCCATTCATTTATTGTCCTCTGTGCGAACGAGTGCTTCCTGATGTCCAATCTACATTGATCCTTTACTAATTTTACCTCATGTCCTCTAGTTCTGCTATCCTTCTTGAGTGAGAAAAACATATTTCTATCAATATTTTCATACCCATTCAATATCTTAAAAACTTCAATCTGATCTCCTCTTAACCTCCTTGTCTCTAGAGTTGTTAAACCACATTCTTTCAGGCGTTCTTCATAACTAAGGTCTCTAAGTTCTGGAATCATTTTAGTTGCTCTCCTTTGTATGCGTTCAAGCGTATCTATATCCTTCTTACGATATGGTCTCCATGCTGGTATACAGTATTCTAAATGAGGTCTAACTATTGCTTTATAAAGAGGTATAATTAACTTTTTTCCCTTGTACAGTCGCGCCTCGTTATAACGCGGTAGTCGGGGTCCACGACTCCGGACCGCGTTGTAAGCGAGGCGCGTTAGGTGTTCTCATATCTGCCACCAGGGAGCTACTAAACAACAGCGACCGCCGCCCGCTGCACCAAGTTCATGAACCCTGTCGAAACCCCGTGTGCTTACAGCATTGTCTTATACGGCAATATGCAGTTTATGGAACTTATTAAACGAGTATACTAGCATCAACGTGTATTATTTTTAAATGTCACACCCTCTTGACTCTTGAACTGAATAAAACACATGTACGTATACCGTTATGGACTAGATCTACTACGATGATGACGTACTGGACCGCCAGACCTACGAATCGAAAATAATAACCTGGACCTGAGCGGCCGAAAACGTATATGATTTGACAAACGTAGTATGCAAGCTGATAAAACACAGAAAAAGACAATAGGTAGAATTAATAATTGTTTCACTTCGTCTTTCAACCGATCTCGACCGAAGCATAAATTTATTACGCACCACTTAACATCGATTCATCATTTCATATGCGGATGACGAATTCGTATTTTCGCCACCGGTAGAGCCTTGGGTTAGGAATTTGGCGTGTTGGTTTCGCGTCGCGAAAACGATTAAATTTACGATGTAATGGAAGCATGTAATTTCACCCAAGTGTTATGTTGGTACCGCATATTAAATGCATTTAAAACGGTTGATCTGATTCTTACGCGAGGCATATTTGTGAATCTCGATTGCAATTTACAAGCCGTCGAAGAGAAGCCAGCGACAGCGATTGATGTCGGCGGCAGCGCAAAACAAACAACACATTGATACTCGTTCATTGACATCGTTCACCTAATGTTTCTTGAGAATTGTCAAAGCAATTCTAAGTAGGTTTAAGCGGGCCCATTTGACATTTATTTTACAGTAGTACCCAGAACAGTATCTCCCATTTTATAGTTTACATTCAAGTTCCCATGTCCTGTATGTAGGCATTTACATTTCCCAAATTTGAACAGCATCTGCCATTTCTCAGACCATTTCACTAATCTGTCTAGATCGTTTTGTAAATGTTGTTTATCACCATCAGTATTAACCTTTCTAAACAGTTTTGTGTCATCCGCAAATTTCAGTATGTTACTTGTTATACTGTCGTCCAAGTCATTGATATAAATTAAGAATAATATAGGTCCTAATACTGATCCTTGAGGTACCCCACTCAAAACCGATTTCCAATTTGAAACTTCTCCATCTACTACAACTCGTTGTCTTCTGTCAGTCAGCCATTGTTCTATCCAGTCAGTTATGCTATCCCCGATACCATGGGATTTTAGTTTAAGTAGTATCTTTGATGTGGCACTTTGTCAAAAGGTTTCTGAAAATCTAAGTAGATAATATCTACTGGCGATCCCACGTCTATCCACTTAGTGATTTCTTCCAAAAAACATAACATATTTGTTAAGCATGACCTCGCTTTAAGGAATCCATGTTGAGATGAATTTAATAATTTATGCTTAACGAGGAAGTCCACCATATGGTCTTTAATTAACCTTTCTAATAATTTACAAATCACTGACGTTAAACTCACTGGTCTGTAATTCTCCGACTTATTTCTCGAACCCTTTTTAAATAATGGTATGATGTTTGCTTCTTTCCATTCAAACAGAACAACTCCCTCTTTTAATGACAAGTTGAATACTCTTGCAAGTGGTATACTGATTTGATCTACTGTTTCCATTAGTAATTTTGGAGGAATCCCATCCACTCCCGGTGATTTGTTATCCTTCATTGCCTTTATTTTCTTAGCTACCAATTCTGGAGTTACAACTAACGGACCTAAATAGTCAGATTTAGCCCCCTGAAATTTAGCATCAGCAACTGGTAATGAACTAATATCTTCTTTGGTAAACACTGAACTGAAGTAACCATTTAGGTCTTCCGCCATTAAAAACCCCTGTGATATTATATTTCCAGCACTGTCTTCTAGAGGTCCAACCTTGTCTTGTACGTTTTGTTTACTCTTGACATATGCATAAAAACTCTTGCTGTCATTTTTTATGTTACATGCCAGTTTTTGCTCATAGCTTCTTTTAGATTGTCTGATTTCAGTTGTAGCTGCATTAAGTGCCTCTTTGTATTTTGCATAGTCTTCTTCCTTTCTGGTACGCCTATAAACCCTCCACATAGTTTGTTTTAGCATTATTTTTCTAATTGCCTCTTTTGACAAGTGTTTCTTTCTACACCGTTTTCCTTGTTTTTGGAAGGGAACAAATTTATCGATGATACTCTCAATTTCATATTTTAGAATATTCCAACATTCAATTGAAGTCTTATTCATCAGCATGTTATTCCAATCTAGCTTTGCTAAGTATTTTCTCATATCTTTGTAGTTACCATTGTGGAAGTTTCTCTTGTACGTTTTCTTATTTTTACTTTCTGATTTTACATTGATGTCAAAATGTATTTGATTATGGTCACTATTACCCAATGGTTCAAATATTTTAACATTGTCCACTAATTCTTTTTGTGATGACAAAACTATATCTAATACATTTTCTCATCTGGTTGGTTCTAGTACGTGCTGAGTAAGAAAGCTATCCTGGATTAAACATAGAAATTGTTGATCCTCAATCCCTGTGCTCTCTAGATAATTCCATTGTATGTGTCCATGGTTAAAATCTCCCATTATGATACATTCCCCTTTACTAACTTCCTTTATAGCGTTTTTTATTTTTGTGTTGTCCTCTTCGTTTATGTTTGGGCTTCGGTAAACTAATCCAATAGTTAATTTCGAATTTCCTGAAACAATTTTGCACCAAACAGCTTCATCGAAATCTGCTTCCCTTTCTAGTTTTATTTCATAAGCCTGAATAGATTCTTTAACATATAAAATAACTCCCCCGCCCCTTCTTCCTATTTGATCTTTCCTAAACATTACGTATCCTGTCAGTCCTAATTCAGCATCTGTTATATCTATGTTGGCCCATGATTCAGTTATACCAATTATGTGAGGGTCAATATCTTCTACCATAATGTTTAATTCGTTTTTCTTATTTACTATGCTCCTAGCATTTAAACATACGCATCTATAACCTTTTTCAGATATGTTTTTTGGATGATTTGATATTGGTTTATCTGTGCTAGTGGCCTCTTGTTCTGCTTTAAACACCTCTAGGTAACCCCCCTGCACTTCTAGTTTAAAGAATGTTTACTTCCAAAAATATTTGTCATTGTACCCAAGTCGCTATCTACTGCTGCTGAAAGTTTGTCCGCGAATACTGCCGCCCCCTTTCCACTTAAATGAAGCCCATCCTTCATGTACATATCAGCCCTCCCAACAAAACTTCCCCATAAATCCACCTTCCTCTTCCCTACACAACCTCTGGACTAACATGTTAATTGCCATCCCCCGACAATTTCGATATTTGTGACCCCTCCTGCCCATCACAGGTAAAATCCCTGACAGTATTACCTGCTCAGGTAATACTGTCAGACTAGAAATGTATCGCTTCCGGTTGAACTGCACTATAGGGATAAATTAAATTGTGTGGAGCATATCAACTGGAACTGACTCAACAAGACAGGCCAGAGCAATGACAGAGTCATTATGAGAAAGATGACGAGACAGTCACTTACCTGTCATTATGAGACGGGAGATGACAAGACAGTCACTAACCTGTCACTTTTGAGACAGGAAATGAAAAGACAGTCACTAACCTGCACACCAGCGCAGGATCCGTGGGTGAATGTCTTGCATGAAGTCTTCCAGCCGAGTTTTGTCAAACGGCATGGTGATGCTGAGTGGCCCATCGACTGTCTGGTCTGGGAGGGTCGACACAAACACAGCTGTTCCGTCCCATCGGTGTATCCTGGAGACAGTCAATGGCACCGTACTTTGAAAGTCTGATATTGTTAACTACAATGAACACAGGGATCTTACTGTGTGCTGAATAATAATGATGTTATTTATTAGGACATTGTTTGAAACTACATTGGTAACATAGCAGACTTAGACAAACAGTTAGATATTGAAATATCAACATTATGAATATGAAAATCAATTTTGAATAAAACTGTGAACGAACAACCAAAAGTACTTTTGCTAAGTGAACTTTCACAACCCAATCTCCCACCTGTTCTTCAAATAAAATGAGTCTACAAGAACAATGAATGAATAACTTTATTTTGGCTACACATACATTTTAACATACTTACAATATGATTAGAGTCACTGACTATACAAATAGCGGAGCAACCAATGTGACCTTTCACAACCCAATCTCCCACTTGTTCTTTAAGTAGGAGTCTACAAGAACAATATACTAAGTGACCTTTCACAACCCAATCTCCCACTTGTTCTTTAAGTAGGAGTCTACAAGAACAATATACTAAGTGACCTTTCACAACCCAATCTCCCACTTGTTCTTTAAGTAGGAGTCTACAAGAACAATATACTAAGTGACCTTTCACAACCCAATCTCCCACTTGTTCTTTAAGTAGGAGTCTACAAGAACAATATACTAAGTGACCTTTCACAACCCAATCTCCCACTTGTTCTTTAAGTAGGAGTCTACAAGAACAATATACTAAGTGACCTTTCACAACTCAATCTCCCACTTGTTCTTTAAGTAGGAGTCTACAAGAACAATATACTAAGTGACCTTTCACAACCCAATCTCCCACTTGTTCTTTAAGTAGGAGTCTACAAGAACAATATACTAAGTGACCTTTCACAACCCAATCTCCCACTTGTTCTTTAAGTAGGAGTCTACAAGAACAATATACTAAGTGACCTTTCACAACCCAATCTCCCACTTGTTCTTTAAGTAGGAGTCTACAAGAACAATATACTAAGTGACCTTTCACAACTCAATCTCCCACTTGTTCTTTAAGTAGAAGGAGCCTACAAGAACAATATACTAAGTGACCTTTCACAACCCAATCTCCCACTTGTTATTTAAGTAGAAGAGCCTACAAGAACAGTATACTAAGTGACCTTTCACAACCCAATCTCCCACTTGTTCTCTAAGTAGAAGAGCCTACAAGAACAGTATACTAAGTGACCTTTCACAACCCAATCTCCCACTTGTTCTCTAAGTAGAAGAGCCTACAAGAACAGTATACTAAGTGACCTTTCACAACCCAATCTCCCACCTGTTCCTCAAGTATCTGTCTGTCTTGTCCCTGGTTGATTCTGGGTTGACAATGAATGACTTGAACGTGTCCGACGCCCCTGACTGGTACGGGGCAGCCAAGTCATCATCCGACAGAAAACCCCCGGTCAGCATCTTGTGATTGATCTGGTCTGCCAGTGCAAGAATCACTTTATACTTCAAGTCATCTGTAATATGTTGTGTAAAGATTGACTGGGCTGTGAGTGCAATAATCACTTTAGGCGATGGTTTAAATTTTTTTCTGTTTACAGATCCGCCGACCACAGTTTGGTGAATAATAAAAAAAAGCGGTTTATTGTTTTTTTAATGTCCCGCTGACATTCTCACGTGACTTTTTTTTTTTACAAATAATGGATTATAATAATAATCTATAAAAAACAAATATAACGTCTGAAAAACGAAATCTTCACAAAAATCGAATGGCAGAGAAGTGACATCGAAAATATATTCACAACGTCGGGAACGCCTTTCCCGGTAGTGTTGTACCGCATTACTACACAGACAACTCATTGTTCTCTGACTGTTAATGCAAAATACAAATAAGTCTCGTGCAAAAATTGGTGTGAATAACGTTCTGTAAGAGAAATGATTTTCATAGTCATGAAAGTTTCAAAATGAAATATAGATGGACTATTTCCAGGCGTAGCCGTAGGCTACGGGCTGTGGTCAAGCTGTAACATGTTGCTGACATGTTGCTACAATGTTCGAACCAGCTATATTTGTTCGCCGTGAAAGCGGAACATATCGTATGGTTACTGTGATTCCAGTACACATCAGTATTATATTTATCTAACTAAATCATGTCCTTAAACCAGCAAATATCTGCGCTAACGTAGTTTATTGTGCCTTTGACGCTAAAGGAAATGGGAACATATATGTGACCTGGAGACCCCTCTGGATTGCGGTGGCAAATTAAGGGGACATGTCAATATTACAAGTGGCCACGTTTTGTCAACACTATGTAAAACGCCAGTGAAAAACTGTAAAACAAAAACATTTGTTGAGATTACGTTTTCATTAATAACCAGGAAATGATGCTTAATTTCTTATTTTAGAAAAACTACAATACTTACGACGTTGCAATTTGGCGTATAAATGCCTCTTACATGTAGGCAACATAATACATTATTGAATTACGATTGGTGAAGGGTTTGTATCAAAAATAAACTGGCACTTTAAGCTGTCATTCAACTTGCTTAATTCAATCGCGGTGGTGTAGCAGACGTCATTCGTTTATGTTAACCAAAATATATCTTAAAGTTATCAGTGACACTGTCATACTTATATGTGTGTCATTAATTTCTTTTGGGATTTTCTCAAAACGAAATAATTTCGCATTTTTGGGCTATTTTGTTACAAGTACAAAAATGTAAAACAAATCTTGTAACATAACCAAGTAAATGAAAAACTGCTAATGTTATTAATCTGGAATATTATGTAGTATTTAATCTACAATCTGTGAAGAAATTGTTAATTTATCTTAAAAACGTCTATTGAAACTAATCAATTCAAGACAAGCATATAATATCCACTCCTAGCTACCTTAAATGAATTTATGTGACAGCGGCGCATAAAGGATTTTATGCGAGATGACAGGGCAATGAAGGCGATTTGAGGTTAGACCTTTTATGGTAGAGAGAGTATTGGCCTAATTACTCGCTCACGCGTATGGATACACCAACCACGTGACCTAGAGCCAGCCTCTCTCGATTTCCAAGTTAGCTTGTGTCGTGAGACCTTTGCGCTGCAAATATTTCCGAATTTCTATTGTTACTGATTATTCGTTATCGCTGAATTTGTTGATTTTATTGCAAGATCAGTTTTGTTGTTCGGTTTATTCCGATCAATCTTATCGGATATTTTTCGCTAGTGTGTTCAGGTGAGTTTCTGTTGCAAAGATGGACGCCGTTATCCGCCATTTTGTTACCTCCGACCCTTGGACTGCGAAAGGTAATCGTCAGTCGTTTACGCATAATTTGTTATTATTATCCTGACGATGGCTACTAAACCTTTGGTTTTAGTTCTGGGCGCTAGCCACATTTACGGGTTGGAACGTCTTGTCGCATCGGAGGTAGATTTTGCACCAGGTTCTTTCCGCGAGGGTTTGGATTGTCGGAGCGCTTTCGAAGGCTATCGGGGCGGTACAGTTACCACTATGGAACAGAACCGGGTTTTGGCCTCGGTGGCACAGTCGATTAGCGCGCCGTACTTATAAACAGTACCGCCTGGCAACAGGCGTGGCAGACTGAGATATGCGGAGGTTGTGCGTTCGTTCCTCACCCGGCGCACATTTTATGTGATGGTTAGCATAGTCTCTTCTCAGCGAACATCAGCTGTATTGGGGGAATGGCCCTATGGTGTACAGGTCATTTTTAACTTTATTCCGCCATACGGTGTTAATGGTCGGTGAATGAATTTTGGCCCTATGGTGTACAGGGCATTTTTATTTTTGTATTCCGCCATACGGTGTAAATAGTCGGACTAGAGGAATGGCCCTATGGTGTACAGGGCATTTTTAATTTCATTCCGCCATACGGTGTATATGGTCGGTGTATAATCTTTGCCCCTATGGTGTACAGGGCATTTTTAATTAAAATTCCGCCATACGGTGTAAATGGTCTGTGTATAATCTTTGGCCCTATGGTGTACAGGGCATTTTTTTATTAAAATTCCGCCATACGTTGTATATGGTCGGTGTATAATCTTTGGCCCTATGGTGTACAGGGCATTTTTAATTAAAATTCCGCCATACGGTGTAAATGGTCGGTGTATAATCTTTGGCCCTATGGTGTACAGGGCATTTTTTAATTAAAATTCCGCCATACAGTGTAAATGGTCGGTGTATAATCTTTGGCCCTATGGTATACAGGGCATTTTTTTAATTAAAATTCCGCCATACGGTGTATATGGTCGGTGTATAATCTTTGGCCCTATGGTGTACAGGGCATTTTTAATTAAAATTCCGCCATACGGTGTAAATGGTCGGTGTATAATCTTTGGCCCTATGGTGTACAGGGCATTTTTTAATTAAAATTCCGCCATACGGTGTAAATGGTCGGTGTATAATCTTTGGCCCTATGGTGTACAGGGCATTTTTAATTAAAATTCCGCCATACGGTGTAAATGGTCGGTGTATAATCTTTGGCCCTATGGTGTACAGGGCATTTTTTAATTAAATTCCGCCATACGGTGTAAATGGTCGGTGTATAATCTTTGGCCCTGTGGTGTACATGGCATTGTTAATTTTATTCCGCCATACGGTGTAAATGGTCGGTGTATAATCTTTGGCCCTATGGTGTACAGGGCATTTGTAATTTTATTCCGCCATACAGTGTTAATGGTCGGGGTATAATCTTTGGCCCTATGGTGACATGGCATTTTAATTTCTGTATTCCGTCATACGGTGTAAATGGTCGGACTAGAGGGATGGCCCTATGGTATACAGGGCATTTTTTAATTAAATTCCGCCATACGGTGTAAATGGTCGGTGTATAATCTTTGGCCCTGTGGTGTACAGGGCATTGTTAATTTTATTCCGCCTTACAGTGTAAATGGTCGGGGTATAATCTTTGGCCCTATGGTGTACAGGGCATTTTTAATTTCTGTATTCCGCCATACGGTGTATATGGTTGGTGTATAATCTTTGGCCCTATTGTGTACAGGGCATTTTTTAATTAAATTCCGCCATACGGTGTATATGGTTGGTGTATAATCTTTGGCCCTATTGTGTACAGGGAATTTTTTAATTAAATTCCGCCATACGGTGTAAATGGTCGGTGTATAATCTTTGGCCCTATGGTGTACAGGGCATTGTTCATTTTATTCCGCCATACGGTGTATATGGTCGGTGTATAATCTTTGGTCCTATGGTGTACAGGGCATTGTTCTTTTTATTCCGCCATACGGTGTAAATGGTCGGTGTATAATCTTTGGCCCTATGGTGTACAGGGCATTTTTTTATTAAATTCCGCCATACAGTGTAAATGGTCGGTGTATAATCCTTGGCCCTATGGTGTACAGGGCATTTGTAATTTTATTCCGCCATACAGTGTAAATGGTCGGTTTATGTTCTTTGGCCCTATGGTGTACAGGGCATTTTTTATTTATTCCGCCATACAGTGTTAATGGTTGGTGTATAATCTTTGGCCCTATGGTGTACAGGGCATTTTTATTTTCCTTATTTCGCCATACGGTGTAAATGGTCGGTTTATGTTCTTTGGCCCTATGGTGTACAGGGCAGGTTACTTTTAATTTTTTCTTGTTCCGCCATAAGGCGGGTATGGTGGCTGTGATGGTGTTTCCCACAGTGTACAGGGCATGGTAATCATTAATTGTCTTATTCTGCCATACAGTTTGAATGGTCGGTTTATGCTATCGTTCCTACGATAGTGCATGTTAATTTTGATTTCTTGTTCCACCATACAGTGTAACTTGTCTGACGATAATATGGGTCCCCGTGGGGTTCATGGCATGGTAATTTTATTATTCCGCCATTCGGGGTAAATGACCGGTTTACACTATTCGTCCCTACGGTGTACAGGGCATGGTAATTTTCTTTTGTCTGATTCCACCATACAGTTGGATTACCGGAGCGGGTATCGTTGTAGTATGTGAGTGGATAATGTTGGTCAAGGGTTAACCATGGTCCCTAGTTTGTATTGACACAGCGTACATAAGGTTCACATTACTACGATCGGGTGCAGTGTTCAACTGGAACAGTAAATCTTACAGCAACGGAGCAACTTCATCATGAGATGCGCGTGATGCGGGAATTGTTGCGTGTAGCGCTGCAACATGTCACGACGCCGTTGCGTCAGCCTCTGTTGATTACCAGGTGGCGGCATCATCCACAGTGGCTCCATCGAGTTATCCGATCGTCCGGCCAGCTTTTGCCGTTGGTCGCCAGGTGGTGCCACCTGCTGCTCCAGCGCCTATGCCCTCGGCGAGTGGAAAAGCCAATGTTCACTCTTCCTCCAGTGCTCGTCAAGCGGCGACTTCCGTGGCTCCTGAGCCAGTACCCTCTTCGAGTCGTCAGGATACTGGCGTGGTGGATCCTCCTTGGCCGACAACCGACCGCCTGATGGAGACATCCACTGACCTTCCTATCACAGGCCGTGTAAACGAGGAAATTGGATTAAGCCATGCAATAAGAATATTGAAAATGTAACTAATCTGTGCGGTGGAAGTGGAACTGTTTTGTTATCCCATGCTGTGAGTAAGCGGATCTAAATTTAGTTAATCCATGCAGTGATAGGGAGGAGTTATTTCCAGGCGGTGTCACGGGTGTAAATAAAAAGATAACGTTTGCTGAGCCATGTGGTGTAAATGGCACAATTATATTCCGTACGTTGAAAATGGAGGGGTTTCTGTATTGCGTGCGGTGTAAACGGAGAAGTGATATGGTGTAGTTTGTTGTTCCATGCGGTGTAAACGGAAGTTAAGTTTCATTAAGCCATGCGGTGTAGATGGCACAATTGTATTCCATGCAGTGTAAACAGAGCAATTTCCGTAGTCCGTGCAGTGAAAACGGAAAGTAGATGGAGAAGTCTTTGTTATTTCCATGCAGTGTAAATTGAAATTAACTTTTGTTAAGCCATATGGTGTAAATGGCGCAATTATATTCCGTGCGGTGTAAACGGAGCAGTTTCTGTAGTCCGTGCGGTGAAAACGGAAAGTGATATGGAAAAGTTTTGTTATTTCCATGCGGTGTAAATGGAAATTAACTCTTGATAAACCATGCGGTGTAAATGGCACAATTTTATTCCGTGCGGTGTAAACGGAGCAATTTCGATAGTCCGTGCGGTGAAAACGGAACGTGATATGGAGACTTTGTTATTTCCATGCGGTGTAAATGGAAGTTAACGTTTGGTAAGCCATGCGGTGTAAATGGCACAATTGTATTCCGTGCGGTAGAAACGGAGCAAATTTTGTAGGCCGTGCGATGAAAACGGAAAGTGATATGGAGAAGTTCTGTTATTTCCATGCAGTGTAAATGGAAATTAACTTTTGGTAAGCCATGACGTGTAAATGGCTCAATTGTATTCCGTGCGGTGTAAACGGAGCAATTTCTGTAGTCCGTGCGGTGACAACGGAAAGTGATATGGATAGATTCTGTGATTTCCATGCGATGTAAATTGAAATTAACTGTTGGTAAGCCATGCGGTGTAAATAGCACATTTATATTCTGTACGGTGGAAACGGAGCAGTTTCGGTAGTTCGTGCGGTGTACACGGAGATGGTGGGTTAACCCATGCATTAGGAAATTTATTGAAATTTCCACTAATCCGTGCATTGCAGGCGGAACAGTTTTGTTAACCCAGGCAGCGAGTAAGCGGATGTATATTTGGGTAATACATGCAGTGATATAGAGACGTTTTGTTATTTCCATGCGGTGTATATGAACGCTAATTTTTGTTAAGTCATGCAGGTAAATGGCACCATTGTATTTTGTGCGGTGTAAGCGAAGAATTGATATGGAGAAGGTTTAATTCCATGCAGTGTAAATGGCACAATTGTAGTCCGTCCGGTGAAACGGAGGAGTTTCTACATTCCATGCTGTGTAGATGGAAAATTGGGTGAATCCATGAAGTAGACAAATTACTGAAATTTTACTAATCCGTGCAGACGAGGCGGAACAGTTTTGTTACCCTTGCATGGAGAAAACATATGTAAATATGTTTGTTTTCTTATGTCCATGCATTGTAATTGAGTATAAAGTTTTATTAAGGCATGCAGTGTAAATGGCACAATTGTAGACCCCTTTATATTCCGTGCGGCAAATGGAGAAGTTTTTGCATTCCATGTACTATTTAAGCCATATAGTGTAAATGGAACAATTTGCATGTTAATTTAGGTGTCCGAACGTTAATGTTTAGTTATGGTCTAATGGTAGTTCATGATATGTAATGACACAGCTGGTCCTGGGTACCGCAATTAATAATTACGGTGCTGCCACAAGTGGCAATCAGGCAGCGACACCGGTGGCGCGTTAAGCCAGAAGGGGGCTGCAGCAGCTGCTTCTACACCACACCTTCAACAGTTGGTCAAGGGCTGGCTAGGTTGCTCCCATGGATGGCCTGCTGGAAGCGGCCATAGATCTACATGTATCAGCACTGTCGCTTATATGTTGTAGGTGCATGGTGTGACATTGTCGCCGATACTCTGGAGAGTGTTGTAATTGTTGCTGGTACAATGAGTCGACAGCTTAAACTGGTGTCAGTATGTAGTGGTATTATGGTGGTTGCAATCTAAGCACAGTAGTAAGCTGGTTCCGCAATCATTACAAGTAAATGACCAGCCTATTGTGGGCACATCCAATTATCCTGCCACATTACTTATAGAGTATTTTCCGGTTAAGGGTTCTAGGCAGGCTACATTATTTGCATATACTGACGGCACTCTAATGCTGCGGAGGGAGGTTGATGCTATATTAAAGTGCCTGCTGGAATTCTGTGGATTGAGTAGTGAATTTTTAAGGGTCTTAGTTTCAGAATGGGAGCAGCCACGTCAGCAGCCCTTAAGGTGAGTCAGACCCGCAAATTAGAGCAGCGGGTAGATGGGTTTCAGATGATTTCCGCAGAAACATTCGTATATCGTAAGGTGCTGCATACAGATCAGGCTGTACCTGTTAGCAATCTGGGCAAGGGTGGACTATAGAGATAGTGCCTAGATTCGGTCAGTGGCGGAACCAGCAGCACTTACTTCGTCATCTGTGTCGATCTATGTTAACTATCATTGTATGTTGCAGGTTCGGGGTGTGACGATGTAGTCAAGACTCTGCCAGTAGCGGAGTCGGCAGCTATCATCGGGTTTATTGTGTATACGTTGCAGATCCACTGTTCGAATGTGGCTGATGCTCTGACAGCGGCGGAGTGTTGGCTAGGTTTGAACTGTGGGCAAGGCGGGGAGGTGCAGTCGAGGCCCTGACAGCGGCGGGGTCAACAGCTGCATCTCTACCTGCACGCGCAAGGGAATGGAGGATAGCTGCCAGTGTTTATAATTATGGTGGGGGTCGGTCACAGAGGGTGACCTAGTGGCGGAGTGACCCCCACCGATACCATGTGAATTGTATATATAAGTCAGTAGTGGTACAGATAGTACTGGTAGTGGGTAGCTGATAGGCATGATTTACTAATTATGTGTAAACACCTTTTGGGGGCCGGCATGCTTGCTGAGATTATTGGATGTATCTTATTTTGATGGTGTATGCTTGCCTAATTTCATGCTCCTTAATTAATAAATCTAAATGTCATTCTTTGGCCTATTTCAATCTACGCTGGACTTGTGTTGTTATTTTGCATAAATGAATTTATGTGACAGCGGCGCATAAAGGATTTTATGCGAGATGACAGGGCAATGAAGGCGATTTGAGGTTAGACCTTTTATGGTAGAGAGAGTATTGGCCTAATTACTCGCTCACGCGTATGGATACACCAACCACGTGACCTAGAGCGCTGAATTTGTTGATTTTATTGCAAGATCAGTTTTGTTGTTCGGTTTATTCCGATCCGTTTGAAAAAATCCCACCCTCCCTCCCTAATATTGTGTTAACAGTTGTTACCCAGTGTTATCTAATAAATCAAGTGGTGCATTAGGTAGGGATACACTGGAACACTGAAGACAGAGAGGTAGTTCACCAAGTTTTTGAATTTTTTGACGCTTTTCCCTGTTATAGTTTGGTACACGAGGTTCTGCATTAACGCTTTTCCCTCCACTGAGTTTTCAGTAGTGTACACAGGGTTTTTAGTGCGGGTACTTTTTACGAGTACATTTGGGTGGCTGTTTGGCCCTACCTCTCGGTCTGATGTGTTAGTAGTTACTGGTTGACTAATGTCTAGATATGTAACACCTTTATACATTGTGTGTTGTGTTTCCATAATGTTCATTATGAATTGTTCAAGAATGTTGGGTGGTTAGCCCACTTTTTTCATTTACCATGTTTGGCTAGGGGCGGAGTGACCCCCACCGATACCATGTGAATTGTATATATATAAGTCAGTAGTGGTACAGATAGTACTGGTAGTGGGTAGCTGATAGGCATGATTTACTAATTATGTGTAAACACCTTTTGGGGGCCGGCATGCTTGCTGAGATTATTGGATGTATCTTATTTTGATGGTGTATGCTTGCCTAATTTCATGCTCCTTAATTAATAAATCTAAATGTCATTCTTTGGCCTATTTCAATCTACGCTGGACTTGTGTTGTTATTTTGCATAAACACTATTGTAATAATCCATTTAAAAACTTAAAAAAAACTGCCCTTGATTAACCCTTTCCCCTTCATCTCTCTTGTCTCTTTTTCACCCATCCTGTGTTTGGCATGACAGTAAAACATTTTTATTTTTATTTTTTCCCCTTCCTCCGATGTTAGACATGACTGTAAAAATCCGTAAACCTAAAATAAAAAAAATGTGGCCTTACACTTCAAGTCAGTTGTAATGTCTGTGTAAAGACCAACTGGGTTGTGAGTGCAAGAATTACTTTACACTTCAAGTCGGCTGTAATGTCTGCGTAAAGACCGACTGGGCTGTGAGTCCAAGAACCACTTTACACTTCAAGTCGGCCGTAATGCCTGCGTAAAGACCGACTGGGCTGTGAGTCCAAGAACCACTTTACACTTCAAGTCAGCCGTAATGTCTGCGTAAAGACCGACTGGGCTGTGAGTCCAAGAACCACTTTACACTTCAAGTCAGCCGTAATGTCTGTGTAAAGACCGACTGGGCTGTGAGTCCAAGAACCACTTTACACTTCAAGTCAGCCGTAATTCCTGTGTAAAGACCGACTGGGCTGTGAGTTCAAGAACCACTTTACACTTCAAGTCAGCCGTAATGTCTGCGTAAAGACCGACTGGGCTGTGAGTCCAAGAACCACTTTACACTTCAAGTCAGCCGTAATGTCTGCGTAAAGACCGACTGGGCTGTGAGTCCAAGAACCACTTTACACTTCAAGTCAGCCGTAATGTCTGCGTAAAGACCGACTGGGCTGTGAGTTCAAGAACCACTTTACACTTCAAGTCAGCCGTAATGTCTGCGTAAAGACCGACTGGGCTGTGAGTACAAGAACCACTTTACACTTCAAGTCAGCCGTAATGCCTGCATAAAGACCGACTGGGCTGTGAGTCCAAGAACCACTTTACACTTCAAGTCAGCCGTAATGTCTGCGTAAAGACCGACTGGGCTGTGAGTCCAAGAACCACTTTACACTTCAAGTCAGCCGTAATGTCTGCGTAAAGACCGACTGGGCTGTGAGTCCAAGAACCACTTTACACTTCAAGTCAGCCGTAATGCCTGTGTAAAGACCGACTGGGCTGTGAGTCCAAGAACCACTTTACACTTCAGTCAGCCGTAATGTCTGCGTAAAGACCGACTGGGCTGTGAGTTCAAGAACCACTTTACACTTCAAGTCAGCCGTAATGTCTGCGTAAAGACCGACTGGGCCGTGAGTCCAAGAACCACTTTACACTTCAAGTCAGCCGTAATGTCTGTGTAAAGACCGACTGGGCTGTGAGTTCAAGAACCACTTTACACTTCAAGTCAGCCGTAATGCCTGTGTAAAGACCGACTGGGCTGTGAGTCCAAGAACCACTTTACACTTCAGTCAGCCGTAATGTCTGCGTAAAGACCGACTGGGCTGTGAGTTCAAGAACCACTTTACACTTCAAGTCAGCCGTAATGTCTGCGTAAAGACCGACTGGGCCGTGAGTTCAAGAACCACTTTACACTTCAAGTCAGCCGTAATGTCTGCGTAAAGACCGACTGGGCTGTGAGTCCAAGAACCACTTTACACTTCAAGTCAGCCGTAATGTCTGCGTAAAGACCGACTGGGCTGTGAGTCCAAGAACCACTTTACACTTCAAGTCAGCCGTAATGCCTGCGTAAAGACCGACTGGGCTGTGAGTCCAAGAACCACTTTACACTTCAAGTCAGCCGTAATGTCTGTGTAAAGACTGACCATTCACAAAATACCTAAGTGAATTTCCAACACACACAACTGGGTAATAATCATCCAATTTGTGGAGTATATAGAACTAATTAATAGATTACAGGCTTTGATGTATCTTATTCATTATTAATCCATATGAAGAAACTTATGACTCTGATATATTTGTGTACACTTGATGATCCTAATCAACATAGGAACTGATGATCTCACTGAATCGGTCCCTCCCAGCTGATGTACTGGTAGTCAACTTACGTTTTGTTGTCTTCACTGTGACAGTGTTCTTTGTGTCACCAGATGTCACCAACTTGAGTGTCAGATCACCTGCTTCAGTCTTAGCCACAGTGTCAATGTCACCTGCAGACAGCAACAGTCAACCTCATGACATCCTGGTTAGACACATGCAACATTAAGGTAGCTGGGGTGGCTAACGTGTCTGTAGATTTGCTAATTTTTTCTTCATAACATGCTAGAAAATATTTAACTGAACGTCGACACCACAAATAATCAACCAGCACTAACGTCATATCCATCCTTAAAAAAACAGTCCTTTTGGAAATCCCCGATTTCTTAGAAATGCTGACGATGTTTCCTTAGTAACGACCGTGAATGCTATGATGTTCGAACCAGCTATATTCGTTCGCCATGAAAGCAGAACATATCGTCTGGTTACTGTGATTCCAGTACACATCAATATTATATCTACCTAACTAAATCATGTCCTTAAACCAACAAATACCAGCTAACGTAGTTTATTGTGCCTTTGAACCCATAAGTTATAATAACGGAAACGGCCTGTGAGCCCGATCTGGTGAGCACACGTGTTTGTCGGATGGCTGGCGTAACCTGATATCGTACACAACAACACATTTTTTTTTACAGATTTTAATATAGATTCAAGGCCCACTGTGGCGGCAAATTAAGGGGACATGTCAATATTATAAATGGCTATTATGTTTTGTCAACAATATGTAAAACGCCAGTGAAAATCATCACATTTCAAGTATGATATGCATATATATCGATATTTCTGTTATCACTAACAATCAGGAAACGTTACCTAATTCAATTTTTTTATAAATACTACAACACTTAATTACGACACTGCAATTTGGCACGTCTTACGTAGGCAATTATACAGTTTGGAATTACGATTGGTGAAGGGTTTGTGTAAAAAATGCACTCCCAATTTAGGCTGTCATTCAACTTTTGATTAATTCTTTCACGGTGGTGTAGCAGACGTAAGTCGTTTATATTAACCAAAATCAACCTTAAAGTTATCACTGACACTGTCATATTTATTATATACTTATATTTATGCCATTCATTTCTTTGGGGATTTTTTCAAAACAATATAATTTCGCATTTTGTGGCTATTTTTTCACATTTAAATTTTTCTTAAAACTTGTAACAACCAAATAAATGAAAAACTCCAAATTTATTAACCGTAAATATTATATAATATTTAAACTACAATCTGTGAAGGAATGGTTAATTTATCTGAAAAACTTCTACTGAAACTACTGAATTTAAGACAAGCATATAATAGCCACCTCAGCTACCTTAACAAGAGAAAACTTAAACTAAAATCATTGTTGTTGCAGTACCCCAGCAGCTGCTGTTGGTCGCACCACAGCAGAGCCATAGCAGCTGTCACTGCTGTTGATAGCCCCACAGCAGGGCCACAGTAGCTGTCACTGCTGTTGCATATAGACCCACAGCAGCTATCACTGCTGTTGCATATAGACCCACAGCAGCTGTCACTGCTGTTGCATATATACCCACAGCAGCTGTCATTGCTGTTGCATATAGACCTACAACAGCTTTCGCTGCTGTTGGTAGCAGCACAGCAGAGTGACAGAGACTCTCACTGACGACCAGAGCATAGCTGCCAACATTTGAAAATGGGAGAGTAATGATTTTTGCGCGAATCGCGGCCTACGGCCCATATATATATATATTTCAATAGATTTTCATGTTTAATAATACCCAAACATCATAGGAATGTGATATAATTAGATTTCAGGTATATAATAATAATACTGTAACACAACCAACATTTCCAGATTACAGTCACGCCTCGTTATAACACGGTAGTCGGGGTCCACGACTTCGGACCGCGTTGTAAGCGAGGCGCGTTAGGTGTTCTCATATCTGCCACCAGGGAGCTACTAAACAACAGTGACTGCTGCCCGCTGCACCAAGTCCATGAACCCTGTCGAAGCCCCGTGTGCTTGCAGCATTGTCTTATACGGCAATATGCAGTTTATGGAACTTATTAAATGCGTATACTAGCATCAACGTGTATTATGTTTAAATGTCACACCCTCTTGACTCTTGAACTGAATAAAACACATGTATGGAATATGCTCTACTACGATGATGGAATAGATCTACTACGATGATGATGGACTCTATAAGCCAATGGCTTCCTTGTCCACTTGCCATCTAGGCCTTTGGCTTGGATGGCAAATCTTGTTAAATCTAAATGATGTACTGGACCAACAGGCCTACGAATTGAAAATAATAACCTGGACCTGAGCAGCCAAAAATGTATATGATTTGACAAACGTAGGATGCAAGCTGATAAAACACAGAAAAAACAATAGGTAGAATTAATAATTGTTTCACTTCGTCTTCCAACTGATCTCGACCGAAGCATCAATTTATTACGCACCACTTAACATCGATTCATCATTTCATATGCGGATGACGAATTCGTATTTTCGCCACTGGTAGCGCCTTGGGTTAGGAACTTGGCATGTTGGTTTCGCGTCGCGAAAACGATTAAATTTACGATGTAACGGAAGCATGTCATTTCACCCAAGTGTTATATTGGTACTGTTTGTTAAATGCATTTAAAACGGTTGATCTGATTCTTATGCGAGGCATATTTGTGAATCTCGATTGCAATTTACAAACCGTTGAAGCGAAGCCAACGACAGCGATTGATGTCGGTGGCAGTGCAAAACAAACAACGCCTAATGTTTCTCGAGAATTGTCAAAGCAATTCTAAGTAGGTTTAAGCGGGCCCATTTGACATTTTCCCCTGGCGGCAGAAATTCGGGGTCCACGACCGACCGCGTTATATCCGAATCCGCGTAATAACGGGGCGCGTTATAACGAGGCGCGACTGTGTAGATTCAAAATAACACATTATATTTCACTTCTGTCTCATTAAAGTTACTTGTGAATGTTTATTTGTCTTGAAGGTTTTGATATGTGGCACTTTTAGCTGTAGCCAGAAAGGCACAAGAATGTTTCTGCTGAAAACACGTTGTTCCTTTTACATTGATGGACACTTTATGTACCAGTAGGCTGCTCAGAGTCTTGGTAGACATACTGGGGCGGAAGGCAATTTTCGTTTTGGTCACAAATGAAAAGATTCGTTCACAATCAGCGTTGCTGTGAAACAGCACCAGAATGCCCAGCATGACGGAACAAAGTGTAGTGTACTGTGGCTGTCCATTGCCATTCTTCATCTGCTGCATCTGCACATGCGCCGCTGGCTGGACGAGTCCAACTCGCATGATTCCGGCGTTCGTGGGGGTAGTAAAACGGTGGATATGGTCCGAGCGAAATTATTACAGAAAATCGTAATGATTCTGCAGAAATCGTAATGGTTGGCAGCCCTGCCAGAGAGCCACGTGTTCAAATGGTCTGCACCTTGGATAAGGCTATGCGAGGGGACATCTAAAGTTGTCTAATCATTGAGGATCCTGCAATCAGAACCGTCCTAAGGTATCCTAAGGTAAGGTATTTGTAGAAATACTCACGGACAATTAGCATGGGTTTGACAGACATCTCACTGCACTTGTGGGCCTTGGAGCAGGCTCGCAGATGTATCCTCAGCGTCCTATGTACAAAACACACACGGTGTACAAACATATGACAGTCTGAGGGCTTTCATTATTTCTTTCTAAGTGTTTCCTGTAAATCCCATTGTAGACGTAGCAACAATGGTGATCATGAAAGCATCATAGCTATTATTATAATGACCCAGCCTCAATGCACTGCTGTTGAACTCAGTATTTCCCAGTTGCTGTACTGGTAGTTGTACAAAGAGAGCCAGACCTGCCCGGCTCCATGTAGAAGTTGCTTGCGATGTCTCTCTTCCTGCGACTGCTGCTGCTGCGGCTGTAGTTGACTGTCATGTTGCCCTCTGCACTTAGTTTGATGCCCTCCGAGGTGAGACTGGCTCCTCCACCAAACTCTCCAAAACCCACTTGTTGCTCTGGGTAAACATCGTCTGATCCACTCTTGCTGCCAACACTGAAGTCTACAGTGAAATAACACTTTGTCATTGTAACATTAAATACAGCAGTCTTTCTAACTCTCCAAATTATTTCAAAATATTAAATACAGAACTCTTTGTCACTGCAACCAACTTGATGGCAAAACCAAATTATTTCAAAACATTAAATATAGAACTCTTTGTCATTGCAACCAACATGAAATCAGTTCTTACTCTGACTTTAATAATGATATTGTCATCATCAAGTAATATTTAAATAAAACTATTTGCATCATCAAGTACTAATTTAAAGACATTTTAGGCAGGAACATATTAAAATCCAACTTGGCTTAATGGTCATTTGACCTATTCAAAAATAAATATGAACTATTAACACCAATCAGGATGTTGTCATTCTGAAAATGCTTTTTACTGAATATACAAAAACTACACAATACACATAATAAATGTGCAAAGTAGTATCATATATCATCTGCTCACCATATTGTGCATTGTGATGAAATACTATAAAGCCGTTCTACACTTATAAATGATTAGTTGTGTCAATTAAAACAATATCAACTATGCAAAATGTTGACACTGTGACATGAACCAAGAACTTACACATGCCGTCAATGTTCTCCTCCTTGGGTGGTTTATCCCAGGTGACACCGACGCCGTCCTGTCGTGACGTCTTCACCGCTGGTACGTCAGTTGTTGTGTCATCGAATGGCTCTGTATCGTCCACTGATGTAGTGATGTTGTCTACATTTGGTGACTCAGTTTTGATGGTGACACCTGGAATGATGACATCAAGTCTATACAGACAATAGATATCAGTAAAAGTGATATAGTTTGGTCATTGTAATATTTGACATAAATTACAAAATAACTTAACAAGCAGGTTTCTGTCAGTTAAAAAATTAATTTATGTGATAGCAGCAAATTCTATGTGGGATAACAAGGCAATGAAAGTGGTTTGAGGTTAGACCAACTCTGGTAGTGAGGGTATTAGACTAATTACTTGCACATGCGTAGGGATACACTGGGCTATATAAGCAGCCACATTACCTAAATCCAGCCTCACTCGATTTCTAAGCTATCTTGTGTCATTGTGAGACTTTTGCTCTACAAATATTCCAAATTTCTATTGTTACTTGTTATTCGTTATCTGTTGCTGAATTGTTGGTTTTAATGCAAGACCAGTGTTGTTGTTCAGCTTATTGTTGGTTGTGTGGTGTGTAATACAGTGGTGTGGTGTGTAATACAGTGGTGTGATGTGTAATACACAGGTCTGTATGATGCAATGCTGAGGTGTAGTAGGTAGTATGTCGTTTTTGTTTCATACTCTCGCTTTCAACTGCAGCCACCAGATAGCTCCTTGGGGTGAAAAGGGGGCCGAGTGCGTAAGTCTCCCCTGCTGGTATATAGCCTCTCCATAGACTCTAGTACAACCTCCCTGTGATACACCATGGATACTGGGCACCTTGCGGCCCCAGGCGAATGTGCTAGGGATCTAGGAGAAGGAAATCTCTTATTTAAAATCTGGGCAGATGGCACTCGATAGTCATGGCAGACAGCTCACCTAGGAGAAGGAAATCTCTGATCTAAAAACCCAGACAGGAGGGGCTCGATAGTCTTGGCAGACAACTCAACTAAGGGGAAGGAAACATCCGAATATTTACCGCACTGTAGGTCAGCCAGGGCAGTGCTGCAGTGGCTATGACCTCCCAAATACATGAATGGCGCAGATACAGGAAGTCGATATAGCTACCGTGTCCGGAGCATGCCACACCTCCCGGCAGTGGTGAGAAATCAGCGAAGCCTGGGTGGATCATTCCACTGGCAGCGACCCAAATGCGAAGTCCGGATAGAAAATTTTAATGTGGGAACGATGGGGGGGGGGAAAATCACTAGTGTTGGTGTACGTCCAGAAGACCAAGTGGAAGGGAGACAGAATGAGGGAACTAGCAGGTGGGTATAAGATGCTGCATGCAGGTGGAGATGGAAAGAGCAATGGTGTTGGTATCATTGTATCAGAGAAAATCAGAGAGAGAAAAGGGCATTCGGGGAAGAGCTGGAGAGAAAGGTGGGATTGGTGGAAGCACATATGACTATGTGCATAGCTGGTGATTTTAATGGACATGTGGGTACAGCAGAGATGGGAGAAGAGTCGGTCGGGGGATTCGGATGGGGAACAAGGAATCGAGAGGGTCGAGAGCTGGTAGAATCGGTTATGAGAAATAGGCTGGCCATGGCAGGGACATTCTTCAAGAAGCAGGAAAACCACAAGATTTCATATAAAGTGGCCAGCATAAAATAGAACTCGACCTGTTGGTAGTGAGGAGGCAGCAGATGTGGAGAGTGAAGGACTGCAAGATCATTGCTGGTGAGCATGTGGCCACACAGCACAAGATCACTGCTGGTGAGCTTGTGGCCACACAGCACAAGATCATTGCTGGTGAGCACGTGGCCACACAGCACAAACCCCTGGTTTTTGTTGTGCGCATGCAGAAGAGGAGAGAGGAGAAAGTAGTGGGGTGAAAGATGATAAAATGGTGGAAATGCAGTGGGGACACAGCCATTGCATACAAAGAGAGGTTTACATTAGACTATGAGAAACTTGAAACAACAGTAGGAACAGTGGTAGAAGAATGGAAGGCTTTCAAAGATGCTTTTGTTGGCGTAGCAGAGGAGCTGTGTGGTAGAACGTCCGGAAAAGGGGGGTCATCATCAAGAAGTAGCAAAAGCAATCGGAGAAAAGAGAGAGATATGGAAGATGATAGAAGGGATCAAGGACAATGGGGAACAACCAAATTACAGCACCTGTATGGACAGAAGAAAGTTAAAGGTACGTTCTTATATAGCGTGGTATCCAGTTCATAGGACCGCTCAAAGAACTTTACACAGACCTGTTCATTCCAAGGCCATCTCAACTTATCTGGGAAGCATTCAGGTATGATGCAATTGCGCAAAGACTATTCGTTTACATTTCCACCACTGTCTGTATTGCCAGGTACTCATTTATACAGCTGAGTGAACTGTGGCAATGTGGGGTGATCAAACTTGCCAAAGGTTCGAAGTGACCGCAGTGGAATTTGAAGCCGGGTTCTCTCGATTGAGAGTCTGGCCTTCTAACTGGTATGCCATTGCGCCCCTAGAAGGCGGCGGCTAGGAAAGTTGTTGTCAAAGCAGAGGGAAATGAAGCAGGAACAATACAGAAAGTTAGATGAGGACTGCGGAAATAAGTTGATATATAAGATGGCACAAGAGAAGGATGAGGACAGCAAGGATGTAAAAACTGGATCAGTAATCATCAAAGACAAGAAAGGGAAGCTGGTCACTGACCAGGAAAGATGTATTTAAAGGCCTGGGAGGAGTATTTCAAGGAGCTGCTGAACCAAAGCGAAAACAGCGAATTAGAACTACCAAGTGCAGAAGGACAAGTGCAGTAGAAGGACAAGTGAAGCTGGAGGAGATTGGGGATGCTGAGGTAGAGAGAGCAATGAAGAAGATGAAGAGAGGCTGAGTGACAGGTATTGATGAAGTGCGAGTGGAGATGCTGGTAATGGCTGAACATGTTAGGGTTAGGTGGACAAGGCAATTGTTAAATACCTGTATGAGAGAGGGGAAGATACCAGAGGAGTGGCGGATGGGGTGGATAGTCCCTGTATGGAAAAAGAAGGCAGATGTTTATGACCCTGGAAAATACCGAGGTATCACGTTGCTGAGCCATGTACTCAAGATGTTAGAAAGGATTCTGGATGGAAGGATAAGGAGGATAGTGGAGTGTGAAATGGGAGAAGAACAACAAGGTTTCAGAAGAGGGAGAGGTACGGCGGACGGGATGTTCACTCTGAGACAATTAGTGGAAAAGAAACTGGAGGGATAGGAGAATATGGCTCTGGGATTCATAGACCGTAAAAAGGCATACAACACAGTTCCGAGAGATATGGCCTTGGCCACGTTGAGGTGAGTATGGTTGAAGGCACATATGAAGAGACAAAAGGTAGAGTAGTGTGCGGACTGGGAATATCAGAGGAATTTAGGGTGGACGTCGGCCAGAGACAGGGGAGTGCCCTAAGCCCACTGTTATTCATTGCAGTAGAGGAGGTGGTAAGCAGGAAAGCGAGTTCAAGGGACATTCTACACAAGTTCCTATACACTGATGACCTGACAGTAGTATTGGACAGTGAGGCAGACCTTCAAGAGCAGTTGGTAGATTGGAAGGAAATATTTGGCAAACATGGACTGAGAGTAAGTCTAGAGAAGGCGGAGGTGCTTTAGGTCGGGCAGCAGAAAAAAGATCTTGACATAAAACAGGATGGGAAGAAACTGAACCAACAAGACAGTTTTGCATATCTGGGTGGAGCGGTTAGTGGGGAGATGCAAATTCGCATAGAGGAGAGTACAAGCTGGGGAAAATACGTGGAGGAAAG
Organism: Lamellibrachia satsuma; assembly: GCA_033239005.1. Lineage (NCBI taxonomy): Eukaryota > Metazoa > Annelida > Polychaeta > Sabellida > Siboglinidae > Lamellibrachia > Lamellibrachia satsuma. The sequence continues at coordinate 2,820,864 of BSQZ01000016.1, read as the reverse complement.
AGGAAGGGGTGATGGGAGATAGACATATATCTCAAAAGCTAAAAGGAAAAGTTCTTAACTCATGGATAACACCAGCATACCTATACGGCCTAGAGACCATAGCGATGACAGAAAAACAACAAGAGAGACTGCAAGTTTGTGAGATTAACTGGGTGAGAAGAATTGCAGAAGTGAAAAGAATCGACAAACGAAGAATGGACGAGTTGAGGGAGGAAGTTGGTGAGGAGCCGGATAAAGTGGGCTGGACATGTCGAAAGAATAGAATGGGGTATGAGTGACGAAGTGAGCGGATGCGCTTGAAGTGGAGGGTAGAAGGAGAAGAGGAAGACCGATGCTGAGATGGGAGGACTGCGTTAAGAGAGATTTGGTGGAAGTGGGAGGGGAATGGAGAATGAGGGCGAGGGATAGGGGAGAGTGGAGATGATTAGTGGAGACAGTAGTAAAACGGGACTAGTTATGAAGAAGAAGGGGAAACATAAATCAATGACCGGTATCGGTGCCAGCCTCACCCCGGACTACAGGGAAAAGGAGGAGAGCAACATCTTATCAGGAGTTTTCGTTCCCACCCTCCTCCCTCTATCATAAGGTAGACAGCGCAACCGATAGTTGGATTATTGAAATGCACTTAATGCTTTGACGCTTTTCCCTGTTACAGAGGTTTTACCTGCATGCTTTTGGCAGAGTGACCCCCACCAATACCATGTGAATTGTAAACAACAGTCAGTAGTGGAATAGATAGTACAGGTAGCAGCTAGGCATAATTTCATAATTATGTGTAAACACCTTTTGGGGCCCGACATGCTTGCTGTGATTATGTGATGTATATCGTTTTGATGATGTATGGTTGAATACTTTCCAGCTCATTAATTAATGCATTAAATGTCATTCTTTGGCCTACACTGGGCTTGTGTTATTATTTTGCATAAAGAAGTTTCTCACTGTTTAAGAGAATCTGTTTTCTAGAACAAAGAATGCATGAATGCTTTGGCAGTTAATATAGAAGTATCTCATTGTTCTAGACGACAATTTGGCTCACAGAAAAGAGAATGGTTGAACTAGCTGGCAGTTAATGTAGAAGTATTTCCTTGTTCTAGGAGACAATTTGGCTCACAGAAAAGAGAATGGTTGAACTAGCTGGCAGTTAATGTAGAAGTATTTCACTGATAGACAAAACAGTTTGTTTCACAAAATGTCAGTTAAACGTAGAATATCTATTGTCATATATCCACAAACAACTGGAAGGTAACAAGGAGTAATGTCATGAGTCTGACCTTGTGATGAGTTGGTTGTATTTAGTCCAGCACCGTTGACACACATCAACGTCACATAGTAGGTGTGGTTCTCAAACAACAAGCCTTCTAGCGAAGTGTTGCTCACAAATGACTCGGTTCCGATGTTGACAAAGGGCTGCACATCAGTGCCACCTGGTGAGCTGCCAATAGACCACCATGTTTCGACCACCTACAACAAAACAGCCGCTAGTCATGAGAGTCAATGATAGTTTTGTGAGTTACCAAGTTATTAGTAAATGAAGATATGACTTGTAGCATGTGTACTGGACAGAGAAACAAAACTGGGAGAAATGAACGAACATTTTGAGAATAAATACTCAATTGCGTGAATATTCTAATATTGAATGTACATTACTGACAGTTATTCTTTGTTGTGATATTCTATTATGTATTGGTTATTTGATCCCAGCTTTTAACACAACAGATCTTATTACTCTTGAATGAATCTATGAAAGCGGGGTGGTTTCAATCAAATGACGCACACGATACACTACCTGGCTCTCTCTGTCAACCACTTCATAGTAGATGGCAATGGATGAGTTGTCTCCCTGGAAGGTCGTGGGCTCGGACTTACTCCAGGAGAAGTCAATATGGTATATCATCTGAATGATGGGTGGTGTCGTATCAATGTAGACCCCAGCTGAAGACACTGTCACAGAGCGGCCGGACCCAGTGACAGCCTTAACTGTCACAAAGTATGGCTGCAGGAGACTCTCACTGCTGTTCATGGCTGTCTGCCACGGCTCCAGTGACAGGTCTGTCAGGTTAAAGTGGATGACTTGTGTCTCATCAGCATGACAGGACGGCATACAGACAACTTGGTCACAGACACTCCTGCAGGGAAGACAGGGTCGGCTGATCTGAAACACCATCACAGTCAGATGATGAGGACAGTGAGGGCTTTAGTAATGATGATCTAGAGAGTTCAACTTATCTAAAACACCACAACACACTCAGATGATGAGGAGTCAGGCTTTGTAGTCAGGATCTAGAAAGTTCAACTGATGTGATAAACCACCATAGACAGTCAGATGATGAGACAGTCAGGAGAGAGTCATCTCTACTGTTACATATGGGTCTCGTTGATGAATTATGTAAGAATGCTGGTTGAACTTGTTGTATAGGTGAGTGATCTGATGTAGTATTTGAATGTGTTTACAGTTGTTACTTACTACACTTACTACACTTACTACACTCACTACACTCACTACACTTACTACACTTACTACACTCGCCACACTCGCTACACTTACTACACTTACTACACTCACCACACTCGCTACACTTACTACACTTACTACACTCACTACACTCACTACACTCACTACACTCACTGCACTCACTGCACTCACTGCACTCACTACACTCACTACACTCACTACACTCACTACACTCACTCCACTCACTGCACTCACTACACTCACTACACTTACTACACTCACTACACTCACTACACTCACTACACTTACTACACTCACTACACTTACTACACTCACTACACTTACTACACTCACTACACTCACTACACTTACTACACTCACTACACTTACTACACTCACTACACTTACTACACTCACTACACTTACTACACTCACTACACTTACTACACTCAACACACTCACTACACTTACTACACTCACTACACTTACTACACTCACTACACTTACTACACTCAACACACTCACTACACTTACTACACTTACTACACTCACTACACTCACTACACTCACTACACTCACTACACTCACTACACTCACTACACTCACTACACTTACTACACTCACTACACTACTACTCTTCAAAGCATGTGGACATTATTTTGTATAACAACATCAATTGAGCCTGTCAAGGGAATCCAGACAAGTTCTGTCATCATACTAGATGCATTGTCAAGGGGAGTCCAGACAAGTTCTGTCATCATACTAGATGCATTGTCAAGGGGAGTCCAGCCATGTTCTGTCATCATTCTAGATGCATTGTCAAGGGGAATCCAGCCAAGTTCTGTCATCATGTTAGATGCATTGTCAAGGGAATCCAGCCAAGTTCTGTCATCATGCTAGATGCATTGTCAAGGGGAGACCAGCCAAGTTCTGTCATCATGCTAGATGCATTGTCAAGGGGAGACCAGCCAAGTTCTGTCATCATGCTAGATGCATTGTCAAGGGGAGACCAGCCAAGTTCTGTCATCATGCTAGATGCATTGTCAAGGGGAGACCAGCCAAGTTCTGTCATCATGCTAGATGCATTGTCAAGGGGAGACCAGCCAAGTTCTGTCATCATGCTAGATGCATTGTCAAGGGGAGACCAGCCAAGTTCTGTCATCATGCTAGATGCATTGTCAAGGGAGACCAGCCAAGTTCTGTCATCATGCTAGATGCATTGTCAAGGGAGACCAGCCAAGTTCTGTCATCATGCTAGATGCATTGTCAAGGAGACCAGCCAAGTTCTGTCATCATGCTAGATGCATTGTCAAGGGGAGACCAGCCAAGTTCTGTCATCATGCTAGATGCATTGTCAAGGGGAGACCAGCCAAGTTCTGTCATCATGCTAGATGCATTGTCAAGGGGAGACCAGCCAAGTTCTGTCATCATGCTAGATGCATTGTCAAGGGGAGACCAGCCAAGTTCTGTCATCATGCTAGATGCATTGTCAAGGGGAGACCAGCCAAGTTCTGTCATCATGCTAGATGCATTGTCAAGGGGAGACCAGCCAAGTTCTGTCATCATGCTAGATGCATTGTCAAGGGGAGTCCAGCCAAGTTCTGTCATCATGCTAGATGCATTGTCAAGGGGAGTCCAGCCAAGTTCTGTCATCATGCTAGATGCATTGTCAAGGGGAGTCCAGCCAAGTTCTGTCATCATGCTAGATGCATTGTCAAGGGGAGTCCGGCCAAGTTCTGTCATCATGCTAGATGCATTGTCAAGGGGAGTCCGGCCAAGTTCTGTCATCATGCTAGATGCATTGTCAAGGGGAGTCCGGCCAAGTTCTGTCATCATGCTAGATGCATTGTCAAGGGGAGACCGCCAAGTTCTGTCATCACGCTAGATGCATTGTCAAGGGGAGACCGGCCAAGTTCTGTCATCACGCTAGATGCATTGTCAAGGGGAGACCGCCAAGTTCTGTCATCACGCTAGATGCATTGTCAAGGGAGTCCGGCCAAGTTCTGTCATCACGCTAGATGCATTGTCAAGGGAGTCCGCCAAGTTCTGTCATCACGCTAGATGCATTGTCAAGGGAGTCCGGCCAAGTTCTGTCATCACGCTAGATGCATTGTCAAGGGGAGTCCGGCCAAGTTCTGTCATCACGCTAGATGCATTGTCAAGGGAGTCCGCCAAGTTCTGTCATCACGCTAGATGCATTGTCAAGGGAGTCCGGCCAAGTTCTGTCATCACGCTAGATGCATTGTCAAGGGGAGTCCGGCCAAGTTCTGTCATCACGCTAGATGCATTGTCAAGGGAGTCCGGCCAAGTTCTGTCATCACGCTAGATGCATTGTCAAGGGAGACCGGCCAAGTTCTGTCATCACGCTAGATGCATTGTCAAGGGGAGACCGCCAAGTTCTGTCATCACGCTAGATGCATTGTCAAGGGAGACCGGCCAAGTTCTGTCATCACGCTAGATGCATTGTCAAGGGGAGTCCGGCCAAGTTCTGTCATCACGCTAGATGCATTGTCAAGGGGAGTCCGGCCAAGTTCTGTCATCACGCTAGATGCATTGTCAAGGGGAGTCCGGCCAAGTTCTGTCATCACGCTAGATGCATTGTCAAGGGGAGACCGGCCAAGTTCTGTCATCACGCTAGATGCATTGTCAAGGGGAGACCGGCCAAGTTCTGTCATCACGCTAGATGCATTGTCAAGGGGAGACCGGCCAAGTTCTGTCATCACGCTAGATGCACTGTCAAGGGGAGTCCGGCCAAGTTCTGTCATCACGCTAGATGCACTGTCAAGGGGAGACCGCCAAGTTCTGTCATCACGCTAGATGCACTGTCAAGGGAGTCCGGCCAAGTTCTGTCATCACGCTAGATGCACTGTCAAGGGGAGACCGGCCAAGTTCTGTCATCACGCTAGATGCACTGTCAAGGGAGACCGCCAAGTTCTGTCATCACGCTAGATGCACTGTCAAGGGAGTCCGCCAAGTTCTGTCATCACGCTAGATGCACTGTCAAGGGGAGACCGCCAAGTTCTGTCATCACGCTAGATGCACTGTCAAGGGAGACCGCCAAGTTCTGTCATCACGCTAGATGCACTGTCAAGGGAGACCGGCCAAGTTCTGTCATCACGCTAGATGCACTGTCAAGGGGAGACCGGCCAAGTTCTGTCATCACGCTAGATGCACTGTCAAGGGGAGTCCGGCCAAGTTCTGTCATCACGCTAGATGCACTGTCAAGGGAGTCCGGCCAAGTTCTGTCATCACGCTAGATGCACTGTCAAGGGAGTCCGGCCAAGTTCTGTCATCACGCTAGATGCACTGTCAAGGGAGTCCGGCCAAGTTCTGTCATCACGCTAGATGCACTGTCAAGGGGAGTCCGGCCAAGTTCTGTCATCACGCTAGATGCACTGTCAAGGGAGTCCGGCCAAGTTCTGTCATCACGCTAGATGCACTGTCAAGGGAGTCCGGCCAAGTTCTGTCATCACGCTAGATGCACTGTCAAGGGAGTCCGGCCAAGTTCTGTCATCACGCTAGATGCACTGTCAAGGGAGTCCGGCCAAGTTCTGTCATCACGCTAGATGCACTGTCAAGGGGAGTCCGGCCAAGTTCTGTCATCACGCTAGATGCACTGTCAAGGGGAGTCCGGCCAAGTTCTGTCATCACGCTAGATGCACTGTCAAGGGGAGTCCGGCCAAGTTCTGTCATCACGCTAGATGCACTGTCAAGGGGAGTCCGGCCAAGTTCTGTCATCACGCTAGATGCACTGTCAAGGGAGTCCGGCCAAGTTCTGTCATCACGCTAGATGCACTGTCAAGGGAGTCCGGCCAAGTTCTGTCATCACGCTAGATGCACTGTCAAGGGAGTCCGGCCAAGTTCTGTCATCACGCTAGATGCACTGTCAAGGGGAGTCCGGCCAAGTTCTGTCATCACGCTAGATGCACTGTCAAGGGAGTCGGCCAAGTTCTGTCATCACGCTAGATGCACTGTCAAGGGAGTCCGGCCAAGTTCTGTCATCACGCTAGATGCACTGTCAAGGGAGTCCGCCAAGTTCTGTCATCACGCTAGATGCACTGTCAAGGGAGTCCGGCCAAGTTCTGTCATCACGCTAGATGCACTGTCAAGGGGAGTCCGGCCAAGTTCTGTCATCACGCTAGATGCACTGTCAAGGGGAGTCCGGCCAAGTTCTGTCATCACGCTAGATGCACTGTCAAGGGGAGTCCGGCCAAGTTCTGTCATCACGCTAGATGCACTGTCAAGGGGAGTCCGGCCAAGTTCTGTCATCACGCTAGATGCACTGTCAAGGGGAGTCCGGCCAAGTTCTGTCATCACGCTAGATGCACTGTCAAGGGGAGTCCGGCCAAGTTCTGTCATCACGCTAGATGCACTGTCAAGGGAGTCCGGCCAAGTTCTGTCATCACGCTAGATGCACTGTCAAGGGAGTCCGGCCAAGTTCTGTCATCACGCTAGATGCACTGTCAAGGGAGTCCGGCCAAGTTCTGTCATCACGCTAGATGCACTGTCAAGGGAGTCCGGCCAAGTTCTGTCATCACGCTAGATGCACTGTCAAGGGAGTCCGGCCAAGTTCTGTCATCACGCTAGATGCACTGTCAAGGGAGTCCGGCCAAGTTCTGTCATCACGCTAGATGCACTGTCAAGGGAGTCCGGCCAAGTTCTGTCATCACGCTAGATGCACTGTCAAGGGGAGTCCGGCCAAGTTCTGTCATCACGCTAGATGCACTGTCAAGGGGAGACCGGCCAAGTTCTGTCATCACGCTAGATGCACTGTCAAGGGGAGACCGGCCAAGTTCTGTCATCACGCTAGATGCACTGTCAAGGGGAGACCGGCCAAGTTCTGTCATCACGCTAGATGCACTGTCAAGGGGAGACCGGCCAAGTTCTGTCATCACGCTAGATGCACTGTCAAGGGGAGACCGGCCAAGTTCTGTCATCACGCTAGATGCACTGTCAAGGGGAGACCGGCCAAGTTCTGTCATCACGCTAGATGCACTGTCAAGGGGAGACCGGCCAAGTTCTGTCATCACGCTAGATGCACTGTCAAGGGGAGACCGGCCAAGTTCTGTCATCACGCTAGATGCACTGTCAAGGGGAGACCGCCAAGTTCTGTCATCACGCTAGATGCACTGTCAAGGGAGACCGGCCAAGTTCTGTCATCACGCTAGATGCACTGTCAAGGGGAGACCGGCCAAGTTCTGTCATCACGCTAGATGCACTGTCAAGGGGAGACCGGCCAAGTTCTGTCATCACGCTAGATGCACTGTCAAGGGGAGACCGGCCAAGTTCTGTCATCACGCTAGATGCACTGTCAAGGGGAGACCGGCCAAGTTCTGTCATCACGCTAGATGCACTGTCAAGGGAGACCGGCCAAGTTCTGTCATCACGCTAGATGCACTGTCAAGGGAGACCGGCCAAGTTCTGTCATCACGCTAGATGCACTGTCAAGGGAGTCCGGCCAAGTTCTGTCATCACGCTAGATGCACTGTCAAGGGAGTCCGCCAAGTTCTGTCATCACGCTAGATGCACTGTCAAGGGAGTCCGCCAAGTTCTGTCATCACGCTAGATGCACTGTCAAGGGAGACCGGCCAAGTTCTGTCATCACGCTAGATGCACTGTCAAGGGAGACCGGCCAAGTTCTGTCATCACGCTAGATGCACTGTCAAGGGAGTCCGGCCAAGTTCTGTCATCACGCTAGATGCACTGTCAAGGGAGACCGCCAAGTTCTGTCATCACGCTAGATGCACTGTCAAGGGGAGTCCGCCAAGTTCTGTCATCACGCTAGATGCACTGTCAAGGGAGACCGCCAAGTTCTGTCATCACGCTAGATGCACTGTCAAGGGAGTCCGCCAAGTTCTGTCATCACGCTAGATGCACTGTCAAGGGAGACCGCCAAGTTCTGTCATCACGCTAGATGCACTGTCAAGGGAGACCGCCAAGTTCTGTCATCACGCTAGATGCACTGTCAAGGGAGACCGGCCAAGTTCTGTCATCACGCTAGATGCACTGTCAAGGGAGACCGGCCAAGTTCTGTCATCACGCTAGATGCACTGTCAAGGGAGACCGGCCAAGTTCTGTCATCACGCTAGATGCACTGTCAAGGGAGACCGCCAAGTTCTGTCATCACGCTAGATGCACTGTCAAGGGAGACCGGCCAAGTTCTGTCATCACGCTAGATGCACTGTCAAGGGGAGACCGCCAAGTTCTGTCATCACGCTAGATGCACTGTCAAGGGAGACCGCCAAGTTCTGTCATCACGCTAGATGCACTGTCAAGGGAGACCGGCCAAGTTCTGTCATCACGCTAGATGCACTGTCAAGGGAGACCGCCAAGTTCTGTCATCACGCTAGATGCACTGTCAAGGGGAGACCGCCAAGTTCTGTCATCACGCTAGATGCACTGTCAAGGGAGACCGCCAAGTTCTGTCATCACGCTAGATGCACTGTCAAGGGGAGACCGCCAAGTTCTGTCATCACGCTAGATGCACTGTCAAGGGGAGACCGCCAAGTTCTGTCATCACGCTAGATGCACTGTCAAGGGGAGACCGCCAAGTTCTGTCATCACGCTAGATGCACTGTCAAGGGAGACCGCCAAGTTCTGTCATCACGCTAGATGCACTGTCAAGGGGAGACCGCCAAGTTCTGTCATCACGCTAGATGCACTGTCAAGGGAGACCGCCAAGTTCTGTCATCACGCTAGATGCACTGTCAAGGGAGACCGCCAAGTTCTGTCATCACGCTAGATGCACTGTCAAGGGAGACCGCCAAGTTCTGTCATCACGCTAGATGCACTGTCAAGGGAGACCGCCAAGTTCTGTCATCACGCTAGATGCACTGTCAAGGGAGACCGCCAAGTTCTGTCATCACGCTAGATGCACTGTCAAGGGAGACCGGCCAAGTTCTGTCATCACGCTAGATGCACTGTCAAGGGAGACCGCCAAGTTCTGTCATCACGCTAGATGCACTGTCAAGGGAGACCGGCCAAGTTCTGTCATCACGCTAGATGCACTGTCAAGGGGAGACCGGCCAAGTTCTGTCATCACGCTAGATGCACTGTCAAGGGGAGACCGGCCAAGTTCTGTCATCACGCTAGATGCACTGTCAAGGGGAGACCGGCCAAGTTCTGTCATCACGCTAGATGCACTGTCAAGGGGAGACCGGCCAAGTTCTGTCATCACGCTAGATGCACTGTCAAGGGGAGACCGGCCAAGTTCTGTCATCACGCTAGATGCACTGTCAAGGGGAGACCGGCCAAGTTCTGTCATCACGCTAGATGCACTGTCAAGGGGAGACCGGCCAAGTTCTGTCATCACGCTAGATGCACTGTCAAGGGGAGACCGGCCAAGTTCTGTCATCACGCTAGATGCACTGTCAAGGGAGACCGCCAAGTTCTGTCATCACGCTAGATGCACTGTCAAGGGAGACCGGCCAAGTTCTGTCATCACGCTAGATGCACTGTCAAGGGAGACCGGCCAAGTTCTGTCATCACGCTAGATGCACTGTCAAGGGAGACCGGCCAAGTTCTGTCATCACGCTAGATGCACTGTCAAGGGAGACCGGCCAAGTTCTGTCATCACGCTAGATGCACTGTCAAGGGGAGACCGCCAAGTTCTGTCATCACGCTAGATGCACTGTCAAGGGAGACCGGCCAAGTTCTGTCATCACGCTAGATGCACTGTCAAGGGGAGACCGGCCAAGTTCTGTCATCACGCTAGATGCACTGTCAAGGGAGACCGCCAAGTTCTGTCATCATGCTAGATACATTGTCAAGGGGAGTCCAGCTAAGTTCTGTCATCATACTAGATACATTGTCAAGGGGAGTTGAGCCAAGTTGTGTCATCATACTAGATACATTGTCAAGGGGAGTCCAGCTAAGTTCTGTCATCATACTAGATACATTGTCAAGGGGAGTCCAGCTAAGTTCTGTCATCATACTAGATACATTGTCAAGGGGAGTTGAGCCAAGTTGTGTCATCATGCTAGATACATTGTCAAGGGGAGTCCAGCTAAGTTCTGTCATCATACTAGATACATTGTCAAGGGGAGTCCAGCCAAGTTGTGTCATCATGCTAGATACATTGTCAAGGGGAGACCAGCCAAGTTGTGTCATCATATTAGATACATTGTCAAGGGGAGTCCAGCCAAGTTCTGTCATCATGCTAGATGCACTGTCAAGGGGAGACCGGCCAAGTTCTGTCATCATGCTAGATGCACTGTCAAGGGAGACCGCCAAGTTCTGTCATCATGCTAGATGCACTGTCAAGGGAGACCGCCAAGTTCTGTCATCATGCTAGATGCACTGTCAAGGGAGTCCGGCCAAGTTCTGTCATCATGCTAGATGCACTGTCAAGGGGAGTCCGCCAAGTTCTGTCATCATGCTAGATGCACTGTCAAGGGAGTCCGCCAAGTTCTGTCATCATGCTAGATGCACTGTCAAGGGAGTCCGGCCAAGTTCTGTCATCATGCTAGATGCACTGTCAAGGGAGTCCGGCCAAGTTCTGTCATCATGCTAGATGCACTGTCAAGGGAGTCCGGCCAAGTTCTGTCATCATGCTAGATGCACTGTCAAGGGGAGTCCGGCCAAGTTCTGTCATCATGCTAGATGCACTGTCAAGGGAGTCCGGCCAAGTTCTGTCATCATGCTAGATGCACTGTCAAGGGAGTCCGGCCAAGTTCTGTCATCATGCTAGATGCACTGTCAAGGGAGTCCGGCCAAGTTCTGTCATCATGCTAGATGCACTGTCAAGGGGAGTCCGGCCAAGTTCTGTCATCATGCTAGATGCACTGTCAAGGGAGTCCGCCAAGTTCTGTCATCATGCTAGATGCACTGTCAAGGGAGTCCGGCCAAGTTCTGTCATCATGCTAGATGCACTGTCAAGGGAGTCCGGCCAAGTTCTGTCATCATGCTAGATGCACTGTCAAGGGAGTCCGGCCAAGTTCTGTCATCATGCTAGATGCACTGTCAAGGGAGTCCGGCCAAGTTCTGTCATCATGCTAGATGCACTGTCAAGGGAGTCCGCCAAGTTCTGTCATCATGCTAGATGCACTGTCAAGGGAGTCCGCCAAGTTCTGTCATCATGCTAGATGCACTGTCAAGGGAGTCCGCCAAGTTCTGTCATCATGCTAGATGCACTGTCAAGGGAGTCCGGCCAAGTTCTGTCATCATGCTAGATGCACTGTCAAGGGAGTCCGCCAAGTTCTGTCATCATGCTAGATGCACTGTCAAGGGAGTCCGGCCAAGTTCTGTCATCATGCTAGATGCACTGTCAAGGGGAGTCCGCCAAGTTCTGTCATCATGCTAGATGCATGTCAAGGGAGTCCGCCAAGTTCTGTCATCATGCTAGATGCACTGTCAAGGGGAGTCCGCCAAGTTCTGTCATCATGCTAGATGCACTGTCAAGGGAGTCCGGCCAAGTTCTGTCATCATGCTAGATGCACTGTCAAGGGAGTCCGCCAAGTTCTGTCATCATGCTAGATGCACTGTCAAGGGAGTCCGCCAAGTTCTGTCATCATGCTAGATGCACTGTCAAGGGAGTCCGCCAAGTTCTGTCATCATGCTAGATGCACTGTCAAGGGGAGTCCGCCAAGTTCTGTCATCATGCTAGATGCACTGTCAAGGGAGTCCGGCCAAGTTCTGTCATCATGCTAGATGCACTGTCAAGGGAGTCCGCCAAGTTCTGTCATCATGCAGATGCACTGTCGCGAGATGCACTGTCAAGGGGAGTCCAGCCAAGTTCTGTCATCACGCGAGATGCACTGTCAAGGGGAGTCCAGCCAAGTTCTGTCATCACGCGAGATGCACTGTCAAGGGGAGTCCAGCCAAGTTCTGTCATCACGCTAGATGCGCTGTCAAGGGGAGACCAGCCAAGTTCTGTCATCACGCTAGATGCGCTGTCAAGGGGAGACCAGCCAAGTTCTGTCATCACGCTAGATGCGCTGTCAAGGGGAGACCAGCCAAGTTCTGTCATCACGCTAGATGCGCTGTCAAGGGGAGTCCAGCCAAGTTCTGTCATCACGCTAGATGCGCTGTCAAGGGGAGTCCAGCCAAGTTCTGTCATCACGCTAGATGCGCTGTCAAGGGGAGTCCAGCCAAGTTCTGTCATCACGCGAGATGCGCTGTCAAGGGGAGTCCAGCCAAGTTCTGTCATCACGCGAGATGCGCTGTCAAGGGGAGTCCAGCCAAGTTCTGTCATCATGCGAGATGCGCTGTCAAGGGGAGTCCAGCCAAGTTCTGTCATCATGCGAGATGCGCTGTCAAGGGGAGTCCAGCCAAGTTCTGTCATCATGCTAGATGCGCTGTCAAGGGGAGACCAGCCAAGTTCTGTCATCATGCTAGATGCACTGTCAAGGGGAGACCAGCCAAGTTCTGTCATCATGCTAGATGCACTGTCAAGGGAGACCAGCCAAGTTCTGTCATCATGCTAGATGCACTGTCAAGGGAGACCAGCCAAGTTCTGTCATCATGCTAGATGCACTGTCAAGGGGAGACCAGCCAAGTTCTGTCATCATGCTAGATGCACTGTCAAGGGGAGACCAGCCAAGTTCTGTCATCATGCTAGATGCACTGTCAAGGGAGACCAGCCAAGTTCTGTCATCACGCTAGATGCACTGTCAAGGGAGACCAGCCAAGTTCTGGCATCACGCTAGATGCACTGTCAAGGGAGACCAGCCAAGTTCTGGCATCACGCTAGATGCACTGTCAAGGGAGACCAGCCAAGTTCTGGCATCACGCTAGATGCACTGTCAAGGGAGACCAGCCAAGTTCTGGCATCACGCTAGATGCACTGTCAAGGGGAGACCAGCCAAGTTCTGGCATCACGCTAGATGCACTGTCAAGGGGAGTCCAGCCAAGTTCTGTCATCACGCTAGATGCACTGTCAAGGGGAGACCAGCCAAGTTCTGTCATCACGCTAGATGCGCTGTCAAGGGGAGACCAGCCAAGTTCTGTCATCACGCTAGATGCGCTGTCAAGGGGAGACCAGCCAAGTTCTGTCATCACGCTAGATGCGCTGTCAAGGGGAGACCAGCCAAGTTCTGTCATCACGCTAGATGCACTGTCAAGGGGAGACCAGCCAAGTTCTGGCATCACGCTAGATGCACTGTCAAGGGGAGACCAGCCAAGTTCTGTCATCACGCTAGATGCGCTGTCAAGGGGAGTCCAGCCAAGTTCTGGCATCACGCTAGATGCACTGTCAAGGGAGACCAGCCAAGTTCTGGCATCACGCTAGATGCACTGTCAAGGGAGACCAGCCAAGTTCTGGCATCACGCTAGATGCACTGTCAAGGGAGACCAGCCAAGTTCTGGCACCACGCTAGATGCACTGTCAAGGGAGACCAGCCAAGTTCTGGCACCACGCTAGATGCACTGTCAAGGGAGACCAGCCAAGTTCTGGCACCACGCTAGATGCACTGTCAAGGGAGACCAGCCAAGTTCTGGCATCACGCTAGATGCACTGTCAAGGGGAGACCAGCCAAGTTCTGGCACCACGCTAGATGCACTGTCAAGGGGAGACCAGCCAAGTTCTGGCACCACGCTAGATGCACTGTCAAGGGGAGACCAGCCAAGTTCTGGCACCACGCTAGATGCACTGTCAAGGGGAGACCAGCCAAGTTCTGGCACCACGCTAGATGCACTGTCAAGGGGAGACCAGCCAAGTTCTGGCACCACGCTAGATGCACTGTCAAGGGGAGACCAGCCAAGTTCTGGCACCACGCTAGATGCACTGTCAAGGGAGACCAGCCAAGTTCTGGCACCACGCTAGATGCACTGTCAAGGGAGACCAGCCAAGTTCTGGCACCACGCTAGATGCACTGTCAAGGGAGACCAGCCAAGTTCTGGCACCACGCTAGATGCACTGTCAAGGGGAGACCAGCCAAGTTCTGGCACCACGCTAGATGCACTGTCAAGGAGACCAGCCAAGTTCTGGCACCACGCTAGATGCACTGTCAAGGGGAGACCAGCCAAGTTCTGGCACCACGCTAGATGCACTGTCAAGGGGAGACCAGCCAAGTTCTGGCACCACGCTAGATGCACTGTCAAGGGGAGACCAGCCAAGTTCTGGCACCACGCTAGATGCACTGTCAAGGGGAGACCAGCCAAGTTCTGGCACCACGCTAGATGCACTGTCAAGGGAGACCAGCCAAGTTCTGGCACCACGCTAGATGCACTGTCAAGGGGAGACCAGCCAAGTTCTGGCACCACGCTAGATGCACTGTCAAGGGGAGACCAGCCAAGTTCTGGCACCACGCTAGATGCACTGTCAAGGGGAGACCAGCCAAGTTCTGGCACCACGCTAGATGCACTGTCAAGGGGAGACCAGCCAAGTTCTGGCACCACGCTAGATGCACTGTCAAGGGAGACCAGCCAAGTTCTGGCACCACGCTAGATGCACTGTCAAGGGGAGACCAGCCAAGTTCTGGCACCACGCTAGATGCACTGTCAAGGGGAGACCAGCCAAGTTCTGGCACCACGCTAGATGCACTGTCAAGGGAGACCAGCCAAGTTCTGGCACCACGCTAGATGCACTGTCAAGGGGAGACCAGCCAAGTTCTGGCACCACGCTAGATGCACTGTCAAGGGGAGACCAGCCAAGTTCTGGCACCACGCTAGATGCGCTGTCAAGGGAGACCAGCCAAGTTCTGTCATCACGCTAGATGCGCTGTCAAGGGAGACCAGCCAAGTTCTGTCATCACGCTAGATGCGCTGTCAAGGGGAGACCAGCCAAGTTCTGCATCACGCTAGATGCGCTGTCAAGGGAGACCAGCCAAGTTCTGTCATCACGCTAGATGCGCTGTCAAGGGAGTCCAGCCAAGTTCTGTCATCACGCTAGATGCGCTGTCAAGGGGAGTCCAGCCAAGTTCTGTCATCACGCTAGATGCGCTGTCAGGGAGCCAGCCAGTTCTGTCATCACGCTGTGCGCTAAGGGAGTCCAGCCAAGTTCTGTCATCACGCGAGATGCGCTGTCAAGGGAGTCCAGCCAAGTTCTGTCATCACGCAGATGCGCTGTCAAGGGGAGTCCAGCCAAGTTCTGTCATCAGGCTAGATGCGCTGTCAAGGGAGTCCAGCCAAGTTCTGTCATCATGCGAGATGCGCTGTCAAGGGAGACCAGCCAAGTTCTGTCATCATGCGAGATGCGCTGTCAAGGGGAGACCAGCCAAGTTCTGTCATCATGCTAGATGCGCTGTCAAGGGGAGTCCAGCCAAGTTCTGTCATCATGCTAGATGCGCTGTCAAGGGAGTCCAGCCAAGTTCTGTCATCATGCTAGATGCGCTGTCAAGGGAGTCCAGCCAAGTTCTGTCATCATGCTAGATGCGCTGTCAAGGGAGTCCAGCCAAGTTCTGTCATCATGCGAGATGCGCTGTCAAGGGGAGTCCAGCCAAGTTCTGTCATCATGCGAGATGCACTGTCAAGGGAGTCCAGCCAAGTTCTGTCATCATGCGAGATGCACTGTCAAGGGGAGTCCAGCCAAGTTCTGTCATCATGCGAGATGCACTGTCAAGGGAGTCCAGCCAAGTTCTGTCATCATGCGAGATGCACTGTCAAGGGGAGTCCAGCCAAGTTCTGTCATCATGCGAGATGCACTGTCAAGGGGAGTCCAGCCAAGTTCTGTCATCACGCTAGATGCACTGTCAAGGGGAGTCCAGCCAAGTTCTGTCATCACGCTAGATGCACTGTCAAGGGGAGTCCAGCCAAGTTCTGTCATCACGCTAGATGCACTGTCAAGGGGAGTCCAGCCAAGTTCTGTCATCACGCTAGATGCACTGTCAAGGGGAGACCAGCCAAGTTCTGTCATCATGCTAGATGCACTGTCAAGGGAGACCAGCCAAGTTCTGTCATCATGCTAGATGCACTGTCAAGGGAGACCAGCCAAGTTCTGTCATCATGCTAGATGCACTGTCAAGGGAGACCAGCCAAGTTCTGTCATCATGCTAGATGCACTGTCAAGGGGAGACCAGCCAAGTTCTGTCATCATGCTAGATGCACTGTCAAGGGGAGACCAGCCAAGTTCTGTCATCATGCTAGATGCACTGTCAAGGGAGACCAGCCAAGTTCTGTCATCACGCTAGATGCACTGTCAAGGGAGACCAGCCAGTTCTGTCATCACGCTAGATGCACTGTCAAGGGGAGACCAGCCAAGTTCTGTCATCACGCTAGATGCACTGTCAAGGGGAGACCAGCCAAGTTCTGCATCACGCTAGATGCACTGTCAAGGGAGACCAGCCAAGTTCTGGCATCACGCTAGATGCACTGTCAAGGGAGACCAGCCAAGTTCTGGCATCACGCTAGATGCACTGTCAAGGGAGACCAGCCAAGTTCTGGCATCACGCTAGATGCACTGTCAAGGGGAGACCAGCCAAGTTCTGGCATCACGCTAGATGCACTGTCAAGGGAGACCAGCCAAGTTCTGGCATCACGCTAGATGCACTGTCAAGGGGAGACCAGCCAAGTTCTGGCATCACGCTAGATGCACTGTCAAGGGGAGACCAGCCAAGTTCTGGCATCACGCTAGATGCACTGTCAAGGGAGACCAGCCAAGTTCTGGCATCACGCTAGATGCACTGTCATGGGGAGACCAGCCAAGTTCTGGCATCACGCTAGATGCACTGTCAAGGGGAGACCAGCCAAGTTCTGGCATCACGCTAGATGCACTGTCAAGGGGAGACCAGCCAAGTTCTGGCATCACGCTAGATGCACTGTCAAGGGGAGACCAGCCAAGTTCTGGCATCACGCTAGATGCACTGTCAAGGGAGACCAGCCAAGTTCTGGCATCACGCTAGATGCACTGTCAAGGGAGACCAGCCAAGTTCTGGCATCACGCTAGATGCACTGTCAAGGGGAGACCAGCCAAGTTCTGGCATCACGCTAGATGCACTGTCAAGGGGAGACCAGCCAAGTTCTGGCACCACGCTAGATGCACTGTCAAGGGGAGACCAGCCAAGTTCTGGCATCACGCTAGATGCACTGTCAAGGGGAGACCAGCCAAGTTCTGGCATCACGCTAGATGCACTGTCAAGGGGAGACCAGCCAAGTTCTGGCATCACGCTAGATGCACTGTCAAGGGGAGACCAGCCAAGTTCTGGCACCACGCTAGATGCACTGTCAAGGGGAGACCAGCCAAGTTCTGGCACCACGCTAGATGCACTGTCAAGGGGAGACCAGCCAAGTTCTGGCATCACGCTAGATGCACTGTCAAGGGGAGACCAGCCAAGTTCTGGCATCACGCTAGATGCACTGTCAAGGGGAGACCAGCCAAGTTCTGGCATCACGCTAGATGCACTGTCAAGGGGAGACCAGCCAAGTTCTGGCATCACGCTAGATGCACTGTCAAGGGGAGACCAGCCAAGTTCTGGCACCACGCTAGATGCGCTGTCAAGGGGAGACCAGCCAAGTTCTGGCACCACGCTAGATGCGCTGTCAAGGGGAGACCAGCCAAGTTCTGTCATCACGCTAGATGCGCTGTCAAGGGGAGACCAGCCAAGTTCTGTCATCACGCTAGATGCGCTGTCAAGGGGAGACCAGCCAAGTTCTGGCACCACGCTAGATGCGCTGTCAAGGGGAGACCAGCCAAGTTCTGGCACCACGCTAGATGCGCTGTCAAGGGGAGACCAGCCAAGTTCTGGCACCACGCTAGATGCGCTGTCAAGGGGAGACCAGCCAAGTTCTGGCACCACGCTAGATGCGCTGTCAAGGGGAGACCAGCCAAGTTCTGGCACCACGCTAGATGCGCTGTCAAGGGGAGACCAGCCAAGTTCTGGCACCACGCTAGATGCGCTGTCAAGGGAGACCAGCCAAGTTCTGGCACCACGCTAGATGCGCTGTCAAGGGAGACCAGCCAAGTTCTGTCACCACGCTAGATGCGCTGTCAAGGGGAGACCAGCCAAGTTCTGGCACCACGCTAGATGCGCTGTCAAGGGGAGACCAGCCAAGTTCTGTCACCACGCTAGATGCGCTGTCAAGGGAGTCCAGCCAAGTTCTGTCATCACGCGAGATGCGCTGTCAAGGGAGTCCAGCCAAGTTCTGTCATCACGCGAGATGCGCTGTCAAGGGGAGTCCAGCCAAGTTCTGTCATCACGCGAGATGCGCTGTCAAGGGGAGACCAGCCAAGTTCTGTCATCATGCGAGATGCGCTGTCAAGGGGAGTCCAGCCAAGTTCTGTCATCATGCGAGATGCGCTGTCAAGGGGAGTCCAGCCAAGTTCTGTCATCATGCGAGATGCGCTGTCAAGGGAGTCCAGCCAAGTTCTGTCATCATGCGAGATGCGCTGTCAAGGGAGTCCAGCCAAGTTCTGTCATCATGCGAGATGCGCTGTCAAGGGGAGTCCAGCCAAGTTCTGTCATCATGCGAGATGCGCTGTCAAGGGGAGTCCAGCCAAGTTCTGTCATCATGCGAGATGCGCTGTCAAGGGGAGTCCAGCCAAGTTCTGTCATCATGCGAGATGCGCTGTCAAGGGGAGTCCAGCCAAGTTCTGTCATCATGCTAGATGCGCTGTCAAGGGGAGTCCAGCCAAGTTCTGTCATCACGCTAGATGCGCTGTCAAGGAGTCCAGCCAAGTTCTGTCATCACGCTAGATGCGCTGTCAAGGGAGTCCAGCCAAGTTCTGTCATCACGCTAGATGCGCTGTCAAGGGAGTCCAGCCAAGTTCTGTCATCACGCTAGATGCGCTGTCAAGGGGAGTCCAGCCAAGTTCTGTCATCACGCTAGATGCGCTGTCAAGGGAGTCCAGCCAAGTTCTGTCATCACGCTAGATGCGCTGTCAAGGGGAGTCCAGCCAAGTTCTGTCATCACGCTAGATGCGCTGTCAAGGGGAGTCCAGCCAAGTTCTGTCATCACGCTAGATGCGCTGTCAAGGGGAGTCCAGCCAAGTTCTGTCATCACGCTAGATGCGCTGTCAAGGGGAGACCAGCCAAGTTCTGTCATCACGCTAGATGCGCTGTCAAGGGGAGACCAGCCAAGTTCTGTCATCACGCTAGATGCGCTGTCAAGGGGAGACCAGCCAAGTTCTGTCATCACGCTAGATGCGCTGTCAAGGGAGACCAGCCAAGTTCTGTCATCACGCTAGATGCGCTGTCAAGGGAGACCAGCCAAGTTCTGTCATCACGCTAGATGCGCTGTCAAGGGAGACCAGCCAAGTTCTGTCATCACGCTAGATGCGCTGTCAAGGGAGACCAGCCAAGTTCTGTCATCATGCTAGATGCACTGTCAAGGGGAGACCGGCCAAGTTCTGTCATCATGCTAGATGCACTGTCAAGGGGAGTCCAGCCAAGTTCTGTCATCATGCTAGATGCACTGTCAAGGGGAGTCCAGCCAAGTTCTGTCATCATGCTAGATGCACTGTCAAGGGGAGACCAGCCAAGTTCTGTCATCATGCTAGATGCACTGTCAAGGGGAGACCAGCCAAGTTCTGTCATCATGCTAGATGCACTGTCAAGGGGAGACCAGCCAAGTTCTGTCATCATGCTAGATGCACTGTCAAGGGGAGACCAGCCAAGTTCTGTCATCATGCTAGATGCACTGTCAAGGGGAGACCAGCCAAGTTCTGTCATCATGCTAGATGCACTGTCAAGGGGAGACCAGCCAAGTTCTGTCATCATGCTAGATGCACTGTCAAGGGGAGACCAGCCAAGTTCTGTCATCACGCTAGATGCACTGTCAAGGGGAGACCAGCCAAGTTCTGTCATCATGCTAGATGCACTGTCAAGGGGAGTCCAGCCAAGTTCTGTCATCATGCTAGATGCACTGTCAAGGGGAGTCCAGCCAAGTTCTGTCATCACGCTAGATGCGCTGTCAAGGGGAGCCCAGCCAAGTTCTGTCATCACGCTAGATGCGCTGTCAAGGGAGCCCAGCCAAGTTCTGTCATCACGCTAGATGCGCTGTCAAGGGGAGCCCAGCCAAGTTCTGTCATCACGCTAGATGCGCTGTCAAGGGGAGTCCAGCCAAGTTCTGTCATCACGCTAGATGCGCTGTCAAGGGGAGACCAGCCAAGTTCTGTCATCACGCTAGATGCGCTGTCAAGGGGAGCCCAGCCAAGTTCTGTCATCACGCTAGATGCGCTGTCAAGGGAGCCCAGCCAAGTTCTGTCATCACGCTAGATGCGCTGTCAAGGGAGCCCAGCCAAGTTCTGTCATCACGCTAGATGCGCTGTCAAGGGAGCCCAGCCAAGTTCTGTCATCACGCTAGATGCGCTGTCAAGGGGAGCCCAGCCAAGTTCTGTCATCACGCTAGATGCGCTGTCAAGGGGAGCCCAGCCAAGTTCTGTCATCACGCTAGATGCGCTGTCAAGGGAGCCCAGCCAAGTTCTGTCATCACGCTAGATGCGCTGTCAAGGGGAGTCCAGCCAAGTTCTGTCATCACGCTAGATGCGCTGTCAAGGGGAGTCCAGCCAAGTTCTGTCATCACGCTAGATGCGCTGTCAAGGGGAGTCCAGCCAAGTTCTGTCATCACGCTAGATGCGCTGTCAAGGGGAGTCCAGCCAAGTTCTGTCATCACGCTAGATGCGCTGTCAAGGGAGTCCAGCCAAGTTCTGTCATCACGCTAGATGCGCTGTCAAGGGAGTCCAGCCAAGTTCTGTCATCACGCTAGATGCGCTGTCAAGGGAGTCCAGCCAAGTTCTGTCATCACGCTAGATGCGCTGTCAAGGGAGTCCAGCCAAGTTCTGTCATCACGCTAGATGCGCTGTCAAGGGGAGTCCAGCCAAGTTCTGTCATCACGCTAGATGCGCTGTCAAGGGGAGTCCAGCCAAGTTCTGTCATCACGCTAGATGCGCTGTCAAGGGAGTCCAGCCAAGTTCTGTCATCACGCTAGATGCACTGTCAAGGGAGTCCAGCCAAGTTCTGTCATCACGCTAGATGCGCTGTCAAGGGGAGTCCAGCCAAGTTCTGTCATCACGCTAGATGCACTGTCAAGGGGAGTCCAGCCAAGTTCTGTCATCACGCTAGATGCACTGTCAAGGGGAGTCCAGCCAAGTTCTGTCATCACGCTAGATGCACTGTCAAGGGGAGTCCAGCCAAGTTCTGTCATCACGCGAGATGCACTGTCAAGGGGAGGCCAGCCAAGTTCTGTCATCACGCTAGATGCACTGTCAAGGGGAGTCCAGCCAAGTTCTGTCATCACGCGAGATGCACTGTCAAGGGAGTCCAGCCAAGTTCTGTCATCACGCGAGATGCACTGTCAAGGGGAGTCCAGCCAAGTTCTGTCATCACGCGAGATGCACTGTCAAGGGGAGTCCAGCCAAGTTCTGTCATCACGCGAGATGCACTGTCAAGGGGAGTCCAGCCAAGTTCTGTCATCACGCGAGATGCACTGTCAAGGGGAGTCCAGCCAAGTTCTGTCATCACGCGAGATGCACTGTCAAGGGGAGTCCAGCCAAGTTCTGTCATCACGCGAGATGCACTGTCAAGGGGAGTCCAGCCAAGTTCTGTCATCACGCGAGATGCACTGTCAAGGGAGTCCAGCCAAGTTCTGTCATCACGCGAGATGCACTGTCAAGGGAGTCCAGCCAAGTTCTGTCATCACGCGAGATGCACTGTCAAGGGGAGTCCAGCCAAGTTCTGTCATCACGCGAGATGCACTGTCAAGGGGAGTCCAGCCAAGTTCTGTCATCACGCGAGATGCACTGTCAAGGGGAGTCCAGCCAAGTTCTGTCATCACGCGAGATGCACTGTCAAGGGAGTCCAGCCAAGTTCTGTCATCACGCGAGATGCACTGTCAAGGGGAGTCCAGCCAAGTTCTGTCATCACGCGAGATGCACTGTCAAGGGGAGTCCAGCCAAGTTCTGTCATCACGCGAGATGCACTGTCAAGGGGAGTCCAGCCAAGTTCTGTCATCACGCGAGATGCACTGTCAAGGGGAGTACAGCCAAGTTCTGTCATCACGCGAGATGCACTGTCAAGGGAGTCCAGCCAAGTTCTGTCATCACGCGAGATGCACTGTCAAGGGAGTCCAGCCAAGTTCTGTCATCACGAGATGCACTGTCAAGGAGTCCGCCAAGTTCTGTCATCACGCTGAGATGCACTGTCAAGGGAGTCCGGCCAAGTTCTGTCATCACGCGAGATGCACTGTCAAGGGAGTCCGGCCAAGTTCTGTCATCACGCGAGATGCACTGTCAAGGGAGTCCGCCAAGTTCTGTCATCACGCGAGATGCACTGTCAAGGGAGTCCGGCCAAGTTCTGTCATCACGCGAGATGCACTGTCAAGGGAGTCCGGCCAAGTTCTGTCATCACGCCGAGATGCACTGTCAAGGGAGTCCGGCCAAGTTCTGTCATCACGCCGAGATGCACTGTCAAGGGAGTCCGCCAAGTTCTGTCATCACGCGAGATGCACTGTCAAGGAGTCCGCCAAGTTCTGTCATCACGCGAGATGCACTGTCAAGGGGAGTCCGGCCAAGTTCTGTCATCACGCGAGATGCACTGTCAAGGGAGTCCGGCCAAGTTCTGTCATCACGCGAGATGCACTGTCAAGGGAGTCCGCCAAGTTCTGTCATCACGCGAGATGCACTGTCAAGGGAGTCCGGCCAAGTTCTGTCATCACGCGAGATGCACTGTCAAGGGAGTCCGCCAAGTTCTGTCATCACGCGAGATGCACTGTCAAGGGAGACCGCCAAGTTCTGTCATCACGCTAGATGCACTGTCAAGGGGAGACCGGCCAAGTTCTGTCATCACGCGAGATGCACTGTCAAGGGAGACCGCCAAGTTCTGTCATCACGCTAGATGCACTGTCAAGGGAGACCGGCCAAGTTCTGTCATCACGCTAGATGCACTGTCAAGGGGAGACCGCCAAGTTCTGTCATCACGCTAGATGCACTGTCAAGGGACCGCAGTTCTGTCACACGCCAAGGGAGCGCCGTTCTGTCATCACGCTAGATGCACTGTCAAGGGAGACCGGCCAAGTTCTGTCATCACGCTAGATGCACTGTCAAGGGAGACCGCCAAGTTCTGTCATCACGCTAGATGCACTGTCAAGGGAGACCGCCAAGTTCTGTCATCACGCTAGATGCACTGTCAAGGGAGACCGCCAAGTCTGTCATCACGCTAGATGCACTGTCAAGGGAGACCGGCCAAGTTCTGTCATCACGCTAGATGCACTGTCAAGGGAGACCGGCCAAGTTCTGTCATCACGCTAGATGCACTGTCAAGGGAGACCGGCCAAGTTCTGTCATCACGCTAGATGCACTGTCAAGGGAGACCGGCCAAGTTCTGTCATCACGCTAGATGCACTGTCAAGGGGAGACCGCCAAGTTCTGTCATCACGCTAGATGCACTGTCAAGGGAGACCGCCATCACGCTAGATGCACTGTCAAGGGAGACCGCCAAGTTCTGTCATCACGCTAGATGCACTGTCAAGGGAGACCGCCAAGTTCTGTCATCACGCTAGATGCACTGTCAAGGGGAGACCGCCAAGTTCTGTCATCACGCTAGATGCACTGTCAAGGGAGACCGCCAAGTTCTGTCATCACGCTAGATGCACTGTCAAGGGAGACCGCCAAGTTCTGTCATCAGTTCTGTCATCACGCTGTCAGATGCACTGTCAAGGGGAGACCGCCAAGTTCTGTCATCACGCTAGATGCACTGTCAAGGGGAGACCGGCCAAGTTCTGTCATCACGCTAGATGCACTGTCAAGGGAGACCGCCAAGTTCTGTCATCACGCTAGATGCACTGTCAAGGGAGACCGGCCAAGTTCTGTCATCACGCTAGATGCACTGTCAAGGGGAGACCGCCAAGTTCTGTCATCACGCTAGATGCACTGTCAAGGGAGACCGCCAAGTTCTGTCATCACGCTAGATGCACTGTCAAGGGGAGACCGGCCAAGTTCTGTCATCACGCTAGATGCACTGTCAAGGGGAGACCGCCAAGTTCTGTCATCACGCTAGATGCACTGTCAAGGGAGACCGGCCAAGTTCTGTCATCACGCTAGATGCACTGTCAAGGGAGACCGCCAAGTTCTGTCATCACGCTAGATGCACTGTCAAGGGAGACCGCCAAGTTCTGTCATCACGCTAGATGCACTGTCAAGGGAGACCGCCAAGTTCTGTCATCATGCTAGATGCACTGTCAAGGGAGACCGCCAAGTTCTGTCATCATGCTAGATGCACTGTCAAGGGAGACCGCCAAGTTCTGTCATCATGCTAGATGCACTGTCAAGGGGAGACCGCCAAGTTCTGTCATCATGCTAGATGCACTGTCAAGGGAGACCGGCCAAGTTCTGTCATCATGCTAGATGCACTGTCAAGGGGAGACCGCCAAGTTCTGTCATCATGCTAGATGCACTGTCAAGGGAGACCGCCAAGTTCTGTCATCATGCTAGATGCACTGTCAAGGGAGACCGCCAAGTTCTGTCATCATGCTAGATGCACTGTCAAGGGAGACCGCCAAGTTCTGTCATCATGCTAGATGCACTGTCAAGGGGAGACCGCCAAGTTCTGTCATCATGCTAGATGCACTGTCAAGGGGAGACCGCCAAGTTCTGTCATCATGCTAGATGCACTGTCAAGGGAGACCGCCAAGTTCTGTCATCATGCTAGATGCACTGTCAAGGGGAGACCGGCCAAGTTCTGTCATCATGCTAGATGCACTGTCAAGGGAGACCGCCAAGTTCTGTCATCATGCTAGATGCACTGTCAAGGGAGACCGCCAAGTTCTGTCATCATGCTAGATGCACTGTCAAGGGAGACCGCCAAGTTCTGTCATCATGCTAGATGCACTGTCAAGGGGAGACCGCCAAGTTCTGTCATCATGCTAGATGCACTGTCAAGGGAGACCGCCAAGTTCTGTCATCATGCTAGATGCACTGTCAAGGGGAGACCGCCAAGTTCTGTCATCATGCTAGATGCACTGTCAAGGGGAGACCGGCCAAGTTCTGTCATCATGCTAGATGCACTGTCAAGGGAGACCGCCAAGTTCTGTCATCATGCTAGATGCACTGTCAAGGGAGACCGCCAAGTTCTGTCATCATGCTAGATGCACTGTCAAGGGGAGACCGCCAAGTTCTGTCATCATGCTAGATGCACTGTCAAGGGGAGACCGCCAAGTTCTGTCATCATGCTAGATGCACTGTCAAGGGAGACCGGCCAAGTTCTGTCATCATGCTAGATGCACTGTCAAGGGGAGTCCGCCAAGTTCTGTCATCATGCTAGATGCACTGTCAAGGGAGTCCGGCCAAGTTCTGTCATCATGCTAGATGCACTGTCAAGGGAGTCCGCCAAGTTCTGTCATCATGCTAGATGCACTGTCAAGGGAGTCCGCCAAGTTCTGTCATCATGCTAGATGCACTGTCAAGGGAGTCCGCCAAGTTCTGTCATCATGCTAGATGCACTGTCAAGGGAGTCCGGCCAAGTTCTGTCATCATGCTAGATGCACTGTCAAGGGGAGACCGGCCAAGTTCTGTCATCATGCTAGATGCACTGTCAAGGGGAGACCGGCCAAGTTCTGTCATCATGCTAGATGCACTGTCAAGGGGAGTCCGGCCAAGTTCTGTCATCATGCTAGATGCACTGTCAAGGGGAGTCCGGCCAAGTTCTGTCATCATGCTAGATGCACTGTCAAGGGGAGTCCGGCCAAGTTCTGTCATCATGCTAGATGCACTGTCAAGGGGAGTCCGGCCAAGTTCTGTCATCATGCTAGATGCACTGTCAAGGGGAGTCCGGCCAAGTTCTGTCATCATGCTAGATGCACTGTCAAGGGAGTCCGGCCAAGTTCTGTCATCATGCTAGATGCACTGTCAAGGGAGTCCGGCCAAGTTCTGTCATCATGCTAGATGCACTGTCAAGGGAGTCCGCCAAGTTCTGTCATCATGCTAGATGCACTGTCAAGGGGAGTCCGGCCAAGTTCTGTCATCATGCTAGATGCACTGTCAAGGGGAGTCCGGCCAAGTTCTGTCATCATGCTAGATGCACTGTCAAGGGGAGACCGGCCAAGTTCTGTCATCATGCTAGATGCACTGTCAAGGGGAGACCGGCCAAGTTCTGTCATCATGCTAGATGCACTGTCAAGGGGAGTCCGGCCAAGTTCTGTCATCATGCTAGATGCACTGTCAAGGGGAGTCCGGCCAAGTTCTGTCATCATGCTAGATGCACTGTCAAGGGGAGTCCGGCCAAGTTCTGTCATCATGCTAGATGCACTGTCAAGGGGAGTCCGGCCAAGTTCTGTCATCATGCTAGATGCACTGTCAAGGGGAGTCCGGCCAAGTTCTGTCATCATGCTAGATGCACTGTCAAGGGAGTCCGGCCAAGTTCTGTCATCATGCTAGATGCACTGTCAAGGGAGTCCGCCAAGTTCTGTCATCATGCTAGATGCACTGTCAAGGGAGTCCGGCCAAGTTCTGTCATCATGCTAGATGCACTGTCAAGGGAGTCCGCCAAGTTCTGTCATCATGCTAGATGCACTGTCAAGGGGAGTCCGGCCAAGTTCTGTCATCATGCTAGATGCACTGTCAAGGGAGTCCGCCAAGTTCTGTCATCATGCTAGATGCACTGTCAAGGGAGTCCGGCCAAGTTCTGTCATCATGCTAGATGCACTGTCAAGGGAGTCCGGCCAAGTTCTGTCATCATGCTAGATGCACTGTCAAGGGAGTCCGGCCAAGTTCTGTCATCATGCTAGATGCACTGTCAAGGGAGTCCGGCCAAGTTCTGTCATCATGCTAGATGCACTGTCAAGGGGAGTCCAGCCAAGTTCTGTCATCATGCGAGATGCACTGTCAAGGGGAGTCCAGCCAAGTTCTGTCATCATGCTAGATGCACTGTCAAGGGGAGACCAGCCAAGTTCTGTCATCATGCTAGATGCGCTGTCAAGGGGAGTCCAGCCAAGTTCTGTCATCATGCTAGATGCGCTGTCAAGGGGAGTCCAGCCAAGTTCTGTCATCATGCTAGATGCACTGTCAAGGGGAGTCCAGCCAAGTTCTGTCATCATGCGAGATGCACTGTCAAGGGGAGTCCAGCCAAGTTCTGTCATCATGCGAGATGCACTGTCAAGGGGAGTCCAGCCAAGTTCTGTCATCATGCGAGATGCACTGTCAAGGGGAGTCCAGCCAAGTTCTGTCATCATGCGAGATGCACTGTCAAGGGGAGTCCAGCCAAGTTCTGTCATCATGCTAGATGCACTGTCAAGGGGAGTCCGGCCAAGTTCTGTCATCATGCTAGATGCACTGTCAAGGGAGTCCGGCCAAGTTCTGTCATCATGCTAGATGCACTGTCAAGGGAGTCCGGCCAAGTTCTGTCATCATGCTAGATGCACTGTCAAGGGGAGTCCGGCCAAGTTCTGTCATCATGCTAGATGCACTGTCAAGGGGAGTCCGGCCAAGTTCTGTCATCATGCTAGATGCACTGTCAAGGGAGTCCGCCAAGTTCTGTCATCATGCTAGATGCACTGTCAAGGGAGTCCGGCCAAGTTCTGTCATCATGCTAGATGCACTGTCAAGGGGAGTCCGCCAAGTTCTGTCATCATGCTAGATGCACTGTCAAGGGGAGTCCGCCAAGTTCTGTCATCATGCTAGATGCACTGTCAAGGGGAGTCCGCCAAGTTCTGTCATCATGCTAGATGCACTGTCAAGGGGAGTCCGGCCAAGTTCTGTCATCATGCTAGATGCACTGTCAAGGGGAGTCCGGCCAAGTTCTGTCATCATGCGAGATGCACTGTCAAGGGGAGTCCAGCCAAGTTCTGTCATCATGCGAGATGCACTGTCAAGGGGAGTCCAGCCAAGTTCTGTCATCATGCTAGATGCACTGTCAAGGGAGTCCAGCCAAGTTCTGTCATCATGCGAGATGCACTGTCAAGGGAGTCCAGCCAAGTTCTGTCATCATGCGAGATGCACTGTCAAGGGAGTCCAGCCAAGTTCTGTCATCATGCTAGATGCACTGTCAAGGGGAGTCCAGCCAAGTTCTGTCATCATGCTAGATGCACTGTCAAGGGAGACCAGCCAAGTTCTGTCATCATGCTAGATGCACTGTCAAGGGGAGACCAGCCAAGTTCTGTCATCATGCTAGATGCACTGTCAAGGGAGACCAGCCAAGTTCTGTCATCATGCTAGATGCACTGTCAAGGGAGACCAGCCAAGTTCTGTCATCATGCTAGATGCACTGTCAAGGGGAGACCAGCCAAGTTCTGTCATCATGCTAGATGCACTGTCAAGGGGAGACCAGCCAAGTTCTGTCATCATGCTAGATGCACTGTCAAGGGGAGACCAGCCAAGTTCTGTCATCATGCTAGATGCACTGTCAAGGGGAGCCCAGCCAAGTTCTGGCATCACGCTAGATGCACTGTCAAGGGGAGACCAGCCAAGTTCTGGCATCACGCTAGATGCACTGTCAAGGGGAGACCAGCCAAGTTCTGGCATCACGCTAGATGCACTGTCAAGGGGAGACCAGCCAAGTTCTGGCATCACGCTAGATGCACTGTCAAGGGGAGACCAGCCAAGTTCTGGCATCACGCTAGATGCACTGTCAAGGGAGACCAGCCAAGTTCTGGCATCACGCTAGATGCACTGTCAAGGGAGACCAGCCAAGTTCTGGCATCACGCTAGATGCACTGTCAAGGGAGACCAGCCAAGTTCTGGCATCACGCTAGATGCACTGTCAAGGGAGACCAGCCAAGTTCTGGCATCACGCTAGATGCACTGTCAAGGGAGACCAGCCAAGTTCTGGCATCACGCTAGATGCACTGTCAAGGGAGACCAGCCAAGTTCTGGCATCACGCTAGATGCACTGTCAAGGGAGACCAGCCAAGTTCTGGCATCACGCTAGATGCACTGTCAAGGGGAGACCAGCCAAGTTCTGGCATCACGCTAGATGCACTGTCAAGGGAGACCAGCCAAGTTCTGGCATCACGCTAGATGCACTGTCAAGGGGAGACCAGCCAAGTTCTGGCATCACGCTAGATGCACTGTCAAGGGAGACCAGCCAAGTTCTGGCACCACGCTAGATGCACTGTCAAGGGAGACCAGCCAAGTTCTGGCACCACGCTAGATGCACTGTCAAGGGAGACCAGCCAAGTTCTGGCACCACGCTAGATGCACTGTCAAGGGGAGACCAGCCAAGTTCTGGCACCACGCTAGATGCACTGTCAAGGGAGACCAGCCAAGTTCTGGCACCACGCTAGATGCACTGTCAAGGGAGACCAGCCAAGTTCTGGCACCACGCTAGATGCACTGTCAAGGGGAGACCAGCCAAGTTCTGGCACCACGCTAGATGCACTGTCAAGGGGAGACCAGCCAAGTTCTGGCACCACGCTAGATGCACTGTCAAGGGAGACCAGCCAAGTTCTGGCACCACGCTAGATGCACTGTCAAGGGAGACCAGCCAAGTTCTGGCACCACGCTAGATGCACTGTCAAGGGAGACCAGCCAAGTTCTGGCACCACGCTAGATGCACTGTCAAGGGGAGACCAGCCAAGTTCTGGCACCACGCTAGATGCACTGTCAAGGGGAGACCAGCCAAGTTCTGGCACCACGCTAGATGCACTGTCAAGGGGAGACCAGCCAAGTTCTGGCACCACGCTAGATGCACTGTCAAGGGGAGACCAGCCAAGTTCTGGCACCACGCTAGATGCACTGTCAAGGGGAGACCAGCCAAGTTCTGGCACCACGCTAGATGCACTGTCAAGGGGAGACCAGCCAAGTTCTGGCACCACGCTAGATGCACTGTCAAGGGAGACCAGCCAAGTTCTGGCACCACGCTAGATGCACTGTCAAGGGAGACCAGCCAAGTTCTGGCACCACGCTAGATGCACTGTCAAGGGAGACCAGCCAAGTTCTGGCACCACGCTAGATGCACTGTCAAGGGAGACCAGCCAAGTTCTGGCACCACGCTAGATGCACTGTCAAGGGAGACCAGCCAAGTTCTGGCACCACGCTAGATGCACTGTCAAGGGGAGACCAGCCAAGTTCTGGCACCACGCTAGATGCACTGTCAAGGGGAGACCAGCCAAGTTCTGGCACCACGCTAGATGCGCTGTCAAGGGGAGACCAGCCAAGTTCTGGCACCACGCTAGATGCACTGTCAAGGGGAGACCAGCCAAGTTCTGGCACCACGCTAGATGCACTGTCAAGGGAGACCAGCCAAGTTCTGGCATCACGCTAGATGCACTGTCAAGGGAGACCAGCCAAGTTCTGTCATCACGCTAGATGCGCTGTCAAGGGAGACCAGCCAAGTTCTGTCATCACGCTAGATGCGCTGTCAAGGGAGTCCAGCCAAGTTCTGTCATCACGCTAGATGCGCTGTCAAGGGAGTCCAGCCAAGTTCTGTCATCACGCGAGATGCGCTGTCAAGGGAGTCCAGCCAAGTTCTGTCATCACGCGAGATGCGCTGTCAAGGGAGTCCAGCCAAGTTCTGTCATCACGCTAGATGCGCTGTCAAGGGAGTCCAGCCAAGTTCTGTCATCATGCGAGATGCGCTGTCAAGGGAGACCAGCCAAGTTCTGTCATCATGCGAGATGCGCTGTCAAGGGAGACCAGCCAAGTTCTGTCATCATGCTAGATGCGCTGTCAAGGGAGACCAGCCAAGTTCTGTCATCATGCTAGATGCGCTGTCAAGGGGAGACCAGCCAAGTTCTGTCATCACGCTAGATGCGCTGTCAAGGGGAGTCCAGCCAAGTTCTGTCATCACGCTAGATGCGCTGTCAAGGGGAGACCAGCCAAGTTCTGTCATCATGCGAGATGCGCTGTCAAGGGGAGTCCAGCCAAGTTCTGTCATCATGCGAGATGCACTGTCAAGGGAGTCCAGCCAAGTTCTGTCATCATGCGAGATGCACTGTCAAGGGGAGTCCAGCCAAGTTCTGTCATCATGCGAGATGCACTGTCAAGGGAGTCCAGCCAAGTTCTGTCATCATGCGAGATGCACTGTCAAGGGAGTCCAGCCAAGTTCTGTCATCATGCGAGATGCACTGTCAAGGGAGTCCAGCCAAGTTCTGTCATCATGCGAGATGCACTGTCAAGGGAGTCCAGCCAAGTTCTGTCATCATGCTAGATGCACTGTCAAGGGGAGACCAGCCAAGTTCTGTCATCATGCTAGATGCACTGTCAAGGGGAGACCAGCCAAGTTCTGTCATCATGCTAGATGCACTGTCAAGGGAGACCAGCCAAGTTCTGTCATCATGCTAGATGCACTGTCAAGGGAGACCAGCCAAGTTCTGTCATCATGCTAGATGCACTGTCAAGGGAGACCAGCCAAGTTCTGTCATCATGCTAGATGCACTGTCAAGGGGAGACCAGCCAAGTTCTGTCATCATGCTAGATGCACTGTCAAGGGGAGACCAGCCAAGTTCTGTCATCAAGCTAGATGCACTGTCAAGGGGAGACCAGCCAAGTTCTGTCATCATGCTAGATGCACTGTCAAGGGGAGACCAGCCAAGTTCTGTCATCACGCTAGATGCACTGTCAAGGGAGACCAGCCAAGTTCTGTCATCACGCTAGATGCACTGTCAAGGGAGACCAGCCAAGTTCTGTCATCACGCTAGATGCACTGTCAAGGGGAGACCAGCCAAGTTCTGTCATCACGCTAGATGCACTGTCAAGGGGAGACCAGCCAAGTTCTGTCATCACGCTAGATGCACTGTCAAGGGGAGACCAGCCAAGTTCTGGCATCACGCTAGATGCACTGTCAAGGGGAGACCAGCCAAGTTCTGGCATCACGCTAGATGCACTGTCAAGGGAGACCAGCCAAGTTCTGGCATCACGCTAGATGCACTGTCAAGGGAGACCAGCCAAGTTCTGGCATCACGCTAGATGCACTGTCAAGGGAGACCAGCCAAGTTCTGGCATCACGCTAGATGCACTGTCAAGGGAGACCAGCCAAGTTCTGGCATCACGCTAGATGCACTGTCAAGGGAGACCAGCCAAGTTCTGGCATCACGCTAGATGCACTGTCAAGGGAGACCAGCCAAGTTCTGGCATCACGCTAGATGCACTGTCAAGGGGAGACCAGCCAAGTTCTGGCATCACGCTAGATGCACTGTCAAGGGAGACCAGCCAAGTTCTGGCATCACGCTAGATGCACTGTCAAGGGAGACCAGCCAAGTTCTGGCATCACGCTAGATGCACTGTCAAGGGAGACCAGCCAAGTTCTGGCATCACGCTAGATGCACTGTCAAGGGGAGACCAGCCAAGTTCTGGCATCACGCTAGATGCACTGTCAAGGGAGACCAGCCAAGTTCTGGCATCACGCTAGATGCACTGTCAAGGGAGACCAGCCAAGTTCTGGCATCACGCTAGATGCACTGTCAAGGGAGACCAGCCAAGTTCTGGCATCACGCTAGATGCACTGTCAAGGGGAGACCAGCCAAGTTCTGGCATCACGCTAGATGCACTGTCAAGGGGAGACCAGCCAAGTTCTGGCACCACGCTAGATGCACTGTCAAGGGAGACCAGCCAAGTTCTGGCACCACGCTAGATGCACTGTCAAGGGAGACCAGCCAAGTTCTGGCACCACGCTAGATGCACTGTCAAGGGGAGACCAGCCAAGTTCTGGCACCACGCTAGATGCACTGTCAAGGGAGACCAGCCAAGTTCTGGCACCACGCTAGATGCACTGTCAAGGGAGACCAGCCAAGTTCTGGCACCACGCTAGATGCACTGTCAAGGGAGACCAGCCAAGTTCTGGCACCACGCTAGATGCACTGTCAAGGGAGACCAGCCAAGTTCTGGCACCACGCTAGATGCACTGTCAAGGGAGACCAGCCAAGTTCTGGCACCACGCTAGATGCACTGTCAAGGGAGACCAGCCAAGTTCTGGCACCACGCTAGATGCACTGTCAAGGGGAGACCAGCCAAGTTCTGGCACCACGCTAGATGCACTGTCAAGGGGAGACCAGCCAAGTTCTGGCACCACGCTAGATGCGCTGTCAAGGGAGACCAGCCAAGTTCTGGCACCACGCTAGATGCGCTGTCAAGGGAGACCAGCCAAGTTCTGGCACCACGCTAGATGCGCTGTCAAGGGAGACCAGCCAAGTTCTGGCACCACGCTAGATGCGCTGTCAAGGGAGACCAGCCAAGTTCTGGCACCACGCTAGATGCGCTGTCAAGGGAGACCAGCCAAGTTCTGGCACCACGCTAGATGCGCTGTCAAGGGGAGACCAGCCAAGTTCTGGCACCACGCTAGATGCGCTGTCAAGGGAGACCAGCCAAGTTCTGGCACCACGCTAGATGCGCTGTCAAGGGAGACCAGCCAAGTTCTGGCACCACGCTAGATGCGCTGTCAAGGGAGACCAGCCAAGTTCTGGCACCACGCTAGATGCGCTGTCAAGGGAGACCAGCCAAGTTCTGGCACCACGCTAGATGCGCTGTCAAGGGAGACCAGCCAAGTTCTGGCACCACGCTAGATGCGCTGTCAAGGGAGACCAGCCAAGTTCTGGCACCACGCTAGATGCGCTGTCAAGGGAGACCAGCCAAGTTCTGGCACCACGCTAGATGCGCTGTCAAGGGAGACCAGCCAAGTTCTGTCATCACGCTAGATGCGCTGTCAAGGGAGTCCAGCCAAGTTCTGTCATCACGCTAGATGCGCTGTCAAGGGAGTCCAGCCAAGTTCTGTCATCACGCTAGATGCACTGTCAAGGGAGTCCAGCCAAGTTCTGTCATCACGCTAGATGCACTGTCAAGGGAGTCCAGCCAAGTTCTGTCATCACGCGAGATGCACTGTCAAGGGAGTCCAGCCAAGTTCTGTCATCACGCGAGATGCACTGTCAAGGGAGTCCAGCCAAGTTCTGTCATCACGCGAGATGCACTGTCAAGGGAGTCCAGCCAAGTTCTGTCATCACGCGAGATGCACTGTCAAGGGAGTCCAGCCAAGTTCTGTCATCACGCGAGATGCACTGTCAAGGGAGTCCAGCCAAGTTCTGTCATCACGCGAGATGCACTGTCAAGGGGAGTCCAGCCAAGTTCTGTCATCACGCGAGATGCACTGTCAAGGGAGTCCAGCCAAGTTCTGTCATCACGCGAGATGCACTGTCAAGGGAGTCCAGCCAAGTTCTGTCATCACGCGAGATGCACTGTCAAGGGAGTCCAGCCAAGTTCTGTCATCACGCGAGATGCACTGTCAAGGGAGTCCAGCCAAGTTCTGTCATCACGCGAGATGCACTGTCAAGGGGAGTCCAGCCAAGTTCTGTCATCACGCGAGATGCACTGTCAAGGGAGTCCAGCCAAGTTCTGTCATCACGCGAGATGCACTGTCAAGGGAGTCCAGCCAAGTTCTGTCATCACGCGAGATGCACTGTCAAGGGGAGTCAGCCAAGTTCTGTCATCACGCGAGATGCACTGTCAAGGGAGTCCAGCCAAGTTCTTCTGTCATCACGCTGAGATGCACTGTCAAGGGAGTCCAGCCAAGTTCTGTCATCACGCTGAGATGCACTGTCAAGAGTCCAGCCAAGTTCTGTCATCACGCGAGATGCACTGTCAAGGGAGTCCAGCCAAGTTCTGTCATCACGCGAGATGCACTGTCAAGGGGAGTCCAGCCAAGTTCTGTCATCACGCGAGATGCACTGTCAAGGGAGTCCAGCCAAGTTCTGTCATCACGCCTTGAGATGCACTGTCAAGGGAGTCCAGCCAAGTTCTGTCATCACGCGAGATGCACTGTCAAGGGGAGTCAGCCAAGTTCTGTCATCACGCGAGATGCACTGTCAAGGGAGTCCAGCCAAGTTCTGTCATCACGCGAGATGCACTGTCAAGGAGTCCAGCCAAGTTCTGTCATCAGCGAGATGCACTGTCAAGGGAGTCCAGCCAAGTTCTGTCATCACGCGAGATGCACTGTCAAGGGAGTCCAGCCAAGTTCTGTCATCACGCGAGATGCACTGTCAAGGGGAGTCCAGCCAAGTTCTGTCATCACGCTGAGATGCACTGTCAAGGGAGTCCAGCCAAGTTCTGTCATCATGGCGAGATGCACTGTCAAGGGAGTCCAGCCAAGTTCTGTCATCACGCGAGATGCACTGTCAAGGGAGTCAGCCAAGTTCTGTCATCACGCGAGATGCACTGTCAAGGGAGTCCAGCCAAGTTCTGTCATCACGCGATGCACTGTCAAGGGAGTCAGCCAAGTTCTGTCATCACGCGAGATGCACTGTCAAGGGAGTCCAGCCAAGTTCTGTCATCACGCGAGATGCACTGTCAAGGGAGTCCAGCCAAGTTCTGTCATCACGCGAGATGCACTGTCAAGGAGTCAGCCAAGTTCTGTCATCACGCGAGATGCACTGTCAAGGAGTCCAGCCAAGTTCTGTCATCACGCGAGATGCACTGTCAAGGGAGTCCAGCCAAGTTCTGTCATCACGCGAGATGCACTGTCAAGGGAGTCCAGCCAAGTTCTGTCATCACGCGAGATGCACTGTCAAGGAGTCAGCCAAGTTCTGTCATCACGCGAGATGCACTGTCAAGGGAGTCCAGCCAAGTTCTGTCATCACGCGAGATGCACTGTCAAGGGAGTCAGCCAAGTTCTGTCATCACGCGAGATGCACTGTCAAGGGAGTCCAGCCAAGTTCTGTCATCACGCGAGATGCACTGTCAAGGGAGTCCAGCCAAGTTCTGTCATCACGCTAGATGCACTGTCAAGGGAGTCCAGCCAAGTTCTGTCATCACGCGAGATGCACTGTCAAGGGGAGTCAGCCAAGTTCTGTCATCACGCGAGATGCACTGTCAAGGGAGTCCAGCCAAGTTCTGTCATCACGCTGAGATGCACTGTCAAGGGAGTCCAGCCAAGTTCTGTCATCACGCTAGATGCGCTGTCAAGGGGAGCCCAGCCAAGTTCTGTCATCACGCTAGATGCGCTGTCAAGGGGAGCCCAGCCAAGTTCTGTCATCACGCGAGATGCACTGTCAAGGGAGTCCAGCCAAGTTCTGTCATCACGCTAGATGCACTGTCAAGGGAGTCAGCCAAGTTCTGTCATCACGCGAGATGCACTGTCAAGGGAGTCCAGCCAAGTTCTGTCATCACGCGAGATGCACTGTCAAGGGAGTCCAGCCAAGTTCTGTCATCACGCGAGATGCACTGTCAAGGGAGTCAGCCAAGTTCTGTCATCACGCGAGATGCACTGTCAAGGGAGTCCAGCCAAGTTCTGTCATCATGCGAGATGCACTGTCAAGGGGAGTCCAGCCAAGTTCTGTCATCATGCGAGATGCACTGTCAAGGGAGTCCAGCCAAGTTCTGTCATCATGCGAGATGCACTGTCAGGGAGTCAGCCAAGTTCTGTCATCATGCGAGATGCACTGTCAAGGGGAGTCCAGCCAAGTTCTGTCATCACGCGAGATGCACTGTCAAGGGGAGTCCAGCCAAGTTCTGTCATCATGCGAGATGCACTGTCAAGGGGAGTCCAGCCAAGTTCTGTCATCATGCTAGATGCACTGTCAAGGGGAGTCCAGCCAAGTTCTGTCATCATGCGAGATGCACTGTCAAGGGAGTCCAGCCAAGTTCTGTCATCATGCGAGATGCACTGTCAAGGGAGTCAGCCAAGTTCTGTCATCATGCGAGATGCACTGTCAAGGGAGTCCAGCCAAGTTCTGTCATCATGCTAGATGCACTGTCAAGGGAGTCAGCCAAGTTCTGTCATCATGCGAGATGCACTGTCAAGGGGAGTCCAGCCAAGTTCTGTCATCATGCTAGATGCACTGTCAAGGGAGTCCAGCCAAGTTCTGTCATCATGCTAGATGCACTGTCAAGGGAGACCAGCCAAGTTCTGTCATCATGCTAGATGCACTGTCAAGGGAGACCAGCCAAGTTCTGTCATCATGCTAGATGCACTGTCAAGGGAGACCAGCCAAGTTCTGTCATCATGCTAGATGCACTGTCAAGGGAGACCAGCCAAGTTCTGTCATCATGCTAGATGCACTGTCAAGGGAGACCAGCCAAGTTCTGTCATCATGCTAGATGCACTGTCAAGGGAGTCCAGCCAAGTTCTGTCATCACGCTAGATGCACTGTCAAGGGAGTCCAGCCAAGTTCTGTCATCATGCTAGATGCACTGTCAAGGGAGTCCAGCCAAGTTCTGTCATCACGCTAGATGCATTGTCAAGGGAGTCCAGCCAAGTTCTGTCATCACGCTAGATGCATTGTCAAGGGGAGTCAGCCAAGTTCTGTCATCACGCTAGATGCATTGTCAAGGGAGTCCAGCCAAGTTCTGTCATCACGCTAGATGCATTGTCAAGGGAGTCCAGCCAAGCCAAGCCAAGTTCTGTCATCACGCTTCGATGCATTGTCAAGGAGACCAGCCAAGTTCTGTCATCATCGCTAGATGCATTGTCAAGGGAGACCAGCCAAGTTCTGGCATCACGCTAGATGCATTGTCAGGGAGACCAGCCAAGTTCTGGCATCACGCTAGATGCATTGTCAAGGGAGACCAGCCAAGTTCTGGCATCACGCTAGATGCATTGTCAAGGGAGACCAGCCAAGTTCTGGCATCACGCTAGATGCATTGTCAAGGGAGACCAGCCAAGTTCTGGCATCACGCTAGATGCATTGTCAAGGGAGACCAGCCAAGTTCTGGCATCACGCTAGATGCATTGTCAAGGGAGACCAGCCAAGTTCTGGCATCACGCTAGATGCATTGTCAAGGGAGACCAGCCAAGTTCTGGCATCACGCTAGATGCATTGTCAAGGGGAGACCAGCCAAGTTCTGGCATCACGCTAGATGCATTGTCAAGGGGAGACCAGCCAAGTTCTGGCATCACGCTAGATGCATTGTCAAGGGGAGACCAGCCAAGTTCTGGCATCACGCTAGATGCATTGTCAAGGGAGACCAGCCAAGTTCTGGCATCACGCTAGATGCATTGTCAAGGGAGACCAGCCAAGTTCTGGCATCACGCTAGATGCATTGTCAAGGGGAGACCAGCCAAGTTCTGGCATCACGCTAGATGCATTGTCAAGGGAGACCAGCCAAGTTCTGGCATCACGCTAGATGCATTGTCAAGGGAGACCAGCCAAGTTCTGGCATCACGCTAGATGCATTGTCAAGGGAGACCAGCCAAGTTCTGGCATCACGCTAGATGCATTGTCAAGGGAGACCAGCCAAGTTCCGGCATCACGCTAGATGCATTGTCAAGGGAGACCAGCCAAGTTCTGGCATCACGCTAGATGCATTGTCAAGGGGAGACCAGCCAAGTTCGGCATCACGCTAGATGCATTGTCAAGGGAGACCAGCCAAGTTCGGCATCACGCTAGATGCATTGTCAAGGGAGACCAGCCAAGTTCGGCATCCACGCTAGATGCATTGTCAAGGAGACCAGCCAAGTTCCGGCATCACGCTAGATGCATTGTCAAGGGAGACCAGCCAAGTTCGGCATCACGCTAGATGCATTGTCAAGGGAGACCAGCCAAGTTCGGCATCACGCTAGATGCATTGTCAGGGAGACCAGCCAAGTTCGGCATCACGCTAGATGCATTGTCAGGGAGACCAGCCAAGTTCGGCATCACGCTAGATGCATTGTCAAGGGAGACCAGCCAAGTTCGGCATCACGCTAGATGCATTGTCAAGGGGAGACCAGCCAAGTTCTGGCATCACGCTAGATGCATTGTCAAGGGGAGACCAGCCAAGTTCCGGCATCACGCTAGATGCATTGTCAAGGGGAGACCAGCCAAGTTCTGGCATCACGCTAGATGCATTGTCAAGGGGAGACCAGCCAAGTTCCGGCATCACGCTAGATGCATTGTCAAGGGAGACCAGCCAAGTTCGGCATCACGCTAGATGCATTGTCAGGAGACCAGCCAAGTTCGGCATCACGCTAGATGCATTGTCAAGGGAGACCAGCCAAGTTCGGCATCACGTTAGATGCATTGTCAGGAGACCAGCCAAGTTCCGGCATCACGTTAGATGCATTGTCAAGGGAGACCAGCCAAGTTCGGCATCACGTTAGATGCATTGTCAAGGGAGTCCAGCCAAGTTCTGTCATCACGTTAGATGCATTGTCAAGGGAGTCCAGCCAAGTTCTGTCATCACGCTAGATGCATTGTCAAGGGAGTCCAGCCAAGTTCTGTCATCACGCTAGATGCATTGTCAAGGGAGACCAGCCAAGTTCTGTCATCACGCTAGATGCATTGTCAAGGGAGTCCAGCCAAGTTCTGTCATCACGCTAGATGCATTGTCAAGGGAGACCAGCCAAGTTCTGTCATCACGCTAGATGCATTGTCAAGGGGAGACCAGCCAAGTTCTGTCATCACGCTAGATGCATTGTCAAGGGGAGTCCAGCCAAGTTCTGTCATCACGCTAGATGCATTGTCAAGGGGAGTCCAGCCAAGTTCTGTCATCACGCTAGATGCATTGTCAAGGGGAGACCAGCCAAGTTCTGGCATCACGCTAGATGCATTGTCAAGGGGAGACCAGCCAAGTTCTGGCATCACGCTAGATGCATTGTCAAGGGGAGACCAGCCAAGTTCTGGCATCACGCTAGATGCATTGTCAAGGGGAGACCAGCCAAGTTCTGGCATCACGCTAGATGCATTGTCAAGGGGAGACCAGCCAAGTTCTGGCATCACGTTAGATGCATTGTCAAGGGGAGACCAGCCAAGTTCTGTCATCACGTTAGATGCATTGTCAAGGGGAGACCAGCCAAGTTCTGTCATCACGTTAGATGCATTGTCAAGGGGAGACCAGCCAAGTTCTGTCATCACGTTAGATGCATTGTCAAGGGGAGACCAGCCAAGTTCTGGCATCACGTTAGATGCATTGTCAAGGGGAGTCCAGCCAAGTTCTGGCATCACGTTAGATGCATTGTCAAGGGGAGACCAGCCAAGTTCTGTCATCACGTTAGATGCATTGTCAAGGGGAGTCCAGCCAAGTTCTGTCATCACGTTAGATGCATTGTCAAGGGGAGTCCAGCCAAGTTCTGTCATCACGCTAGATACATTGTCAAGGGGAGACCAGCCAAGTTCTGTCATCATTCTAGATACATTGTCAAGGGGAGACCAGCCAAGTTCTGTCATCATGCTAGATACATTGTCAAGGGGAGTCCAGCCAAGTTCTGTCATCATGCTAGATACATTTTCAAGGGAGTCCAGCCAAGTTTTGTCATCATGTTAGATACATTGTCAAGGGAGTCCAGCCAAGTTCTGTCATCATGTTAGACACATTGTCAAGGGGAGTTCAGCCAAGTTCTGTCATCATGTTAGATACATTGTCAAGGGGAGTTCAGCCAAGTTCTGTCATCATGTTAGATACATTGTCAAGGGAGACCAGCCAAGTTCTGTCATCATGTTAGATACATTGTCAAGGGGAGTCCAGCCAAGTTC
This sequence comes from Lamellibrachia satsuma, assembly GCA_033239005.1. Lineage (NCBI taxonomy): Eukaryota > Metazoa > Annelida > Polychaeta > Sabellida > Siboglinidae > Lamellibrachia > Lamellibrachia satsuma. Next base: position 2,780,237 of record BSQZ01000016.1, on the reverse strand, counting down.
TGTCATCATGCTAGATACATTGTCAAGGGGAGTCCAGCCAAGTTCTGTCATCATGCTAGATACATTGTCAAGGGAGTCCAACAAGTTCTGTCATCATGTTAGATACATTGTCAAGGGAGTCCAACAAGTTCTGTCATCATGCTAGATACATTGTCAAGGGAGACCAGCCAAGTTCTGTCATCATGCTAGTTACATTGTCAAGGGAGTCAACAAAGTTCTGTCATCATGCTAGATACATTGTCAAGGGAGACCAGCCAAGTTCTGTGCATCATGCTAGATGCATTGTCAAGGGAGACCAGCCAAGTTCTGGCATCACGCTAGATGCATTGTCAAGGGAGACCAGCCAAGTTCTGGCATCACGCTAGATGCATTGTCAAGGGAGACCAGCCAAGTTCTGGCATCACGCTAGATGCATTGTCAAGGGAGACCAGCCAAGTTCTGGCATCACGCTAGATGCATTGTCAAGGGAGACCAGCCAAGTTCTGGCATCACGCTAGATGCATTGTCAAGGGAGACCAGCCAAGTTCTGGCATCACGCTAGATGCATTGTCAAGGGAGACCAGCCAAGTTCTGGCATCACGCTAGATGCATTGTCAAGGGAGACCAGCCAAGTTCTGGCATCACGCTAGATGCATTGTCAAGGGAGACCAGCCAAGTTCTGGCATCACGCTAGATGCATTGTCAAGGGAGACCAGCCAAGTTCGGCATCACGCTAGATGCATTGTCAAGGGAGACCAGCCAAGTTCCGGCATCACGTTAGATACATTGTCAAGGGAGACCAGCCAAGTTCTGTCATCATGTTAGATACATTGTCAAGGGGAGTCCAGCCAAGTTCTGTCATCATGCTAGATACATTGTCAAGGGGAGTCCAGCCAAGTTCTGTCATCATGCTAGATACATTGTCAAGGGAGTCCAGCCAAGTTCTGTCATCATGCTAGATGCATTGTCAAGGGAGTCCAGCCAAGTTCTGTCATCACGCTAGATGCATTGTCAAGGGGAGACCAGCCAAGTTCTGTCATCACGCTAGATGCATTGTCAAGGGAGTCCAGCCAAGTTCTGTCATCACGCTAGATGCATTGTCAGGGAGACCAGCCAAGTTCTGTCATCACGCTAGATGCATTGTCAAGGGAGACCAGCCAAGTTCTGTCATCACGCTAGATGCATTGTCAAGGGAGTCCAGCCAAGTTCTGTCATCACGCTAGATGCATTGTCAAGGGAGTCAGCCAAGTTCTGTCATCACGCTAGATGCATTGTCAAGGGAGACCAGCCAAGTTCTGTCATCACGCTAGATGCATTGTCAAGGGGAGACCAGCCAAGTTCTGTCATCATGCTAGATGCATTGTCAAGGGAGACCAGCCAAGTTCTGTCATCATGCTAGATGCATTGTCAAGGGAGACCAGCCAAGTTCTGTCATCACGTTAGATGCATTGTCAAGGGAGACCAGCCAAGTTCTGGCATCACGTTAGATGCATTGTCAAGGGGAGACCAGCCAAGTTCTGGCATCAAGTTAGATGCATTGTCAAGGGGAGACCAGCCAAGTTCTGTCAACAAGGTAGATACATTGTCAAGGGGAGACCAGCCAAGTTCTGGCATCACGTTAGATGCATTGTCAAGGGGAGTCCAGCCAAGTTCTGGCATCACGTTAGATGCATTGGCAAGGGGAGACCAGCCAAGTTCTGTCATCACGTTAGATGCATTGTCAAGGGGAGTCCAGCCAAGTTCTGTCATCACGTTAGATGCATTGTCAAGGGGAGTCCAGCCAAGTTCTGTCATCACGCTAGATACATTGTCAAGGGGAGACCAGCCAAGTTCTGTCATCATTCTAGATACATTGTCAAGGGGAGACCAGCCAAGTTCTGTCATCATGCTAGATACATTGTCAAGGGGAGTCCAGCCAAGTTCTGTCATCATGCTAGATACATTTTCAAGGGGAGTCCAGCCAAGTTGTGTCATCATGTTAGATACATTGTCAAGGGGAGTCCAGCCAAGTTCTGTCATCATGCTAGATACATTGTCAAGGGGAGTCCAGCCAAGTTCTGTCATCATGCTAGATACATTGTCAAGGGGAGTCCAGCCAAGTTGTGTCATCATGCTAGATACATTGTCAAGGGGAGACCAGCCAAGTTGTGTCATCATGCTAGATACATTGTCAAGGGGAGTCCAGCCAAGTTCTGTCATCATGCTAGATACATTGTCAAGGGGAGTCCAGCCAAGTTCTGTCATCATGCTAGATACATTGTCAAGGGGAGTCCAGCCAAGTTCTGTCATCATGCTAGATACATTGTCAAGGGGAGTCCAACAAAGTTCTGTCATCATGCTAGATACATTGTCAAGGGGAGACCAGCCAAGTTCTGTCATCATGCTAGTTACATTGTCAAGGGGAGTCCAACAAAGTTCTGTCATCATGCTAGATACATTGTCAAGGGGAGTCCAGCCAAGTTCTGTCATCATGTTAGATACATTGTCAAGGGGAGTCCAACAAAGTTCTGTCATCATGCTAGATACACTGTCGTGACAGTTTTGTCCCTTGTAAAAAATCTCACAACTTTCTCTACCTGTTAAATTTGAATAACTCTGTAAATGTATCATAAATTTCACTGTATTTCCAGCAACGACCTTATTAACTTTAATATTACAATGATTACAGTTCAAGTATTGTTGATTGAAAGATTATATTTATTTTACAAAAGAATTAGTATGTTGAGAAAACAGATTAGTTTATATTTTTACATAATGCAGTGCGGTATATATGAAAACTTGATAAGACATAATTACCTTGTGGAACTTGGCTACATCCTGAGAATAGGCAGTAGTTCCAATGGCCGCCTGGAATTCAACTACTGGGTGAGAGCTTCCTTGGAATGGGGCTCCAAAACGACACAGCTGAGTTGACGAGGGAGGAAACCTGCAAGTCACATAGTCAGAGGTGAGACAATGTCACATTAACAGAGGTGAGACAATGTCACATAGTCAGAGGTGAGACAATGTCACATCAACAGAGGCGAGACAATGTCGCATCAACAGAGGCGAGACAATGTCACATCGACAGAGGTGAGACAATGTCACATCAACAGAGGTGAGACAATGTCACATCGACAGAAGTGAGACAATGTCACATCGACATAGGTGAGACAATGCCACATCAACATAGATGAGACAATGTCACATCAACAAAGGTGAGACAATGCCACATCAACAGAGGTGAGACAATATCACATCAACATAGGTGATACAATTTCAAATCAACACAGTTGAGACAATATCACATCAACAGTGATGATACAATGCCACATCAACAGAGGTGAGACCATGTCACATCAACAGAGGTGAAACAATGTCACAGTAGCAGAGGTGAGACAATGTCACATCAACAGAGATGAGAAAATGTCACATCAACAGAGGTGATATAATGTAACATCAATAGATGTGGACCAATGTCACATTGTTACTGGTCTTACTCGGACAAATCTCCATTTAACTCACAATATATTCCCGATTGCTGCATCATCTGACATGTGGACTGACTGAAAGATGTACACCGGACACTTACAACAGTGGACACCTGACTCTAACACTGCTCGTCAGAATCTGCAGCAGCAAGAGATGTTATCTTGTTTCCTCAATCAGGAGAAAAGAGTCCTAATCATGGGAGTGGTACATACGTAAATGTACGGAAGTAGGCTGTTGTCTCTGGTGGGTAGAAGACATTCTCCAGCGGCGCCACCCAACCGTGACGGTTGTAGACACCAACTGTGACACGAGTGTCCTGGGAGACAGTTGTTCCGACAAGGAGTGCTTGTTGTCTCTCGTCAATGTACAACTTGAACTCCCAGTTCTCCTGCAGAGCAACAGAGATGTCACACACAAGACATCAACCACTGGGTCCTGACAATGACAGCAACACAGACGTCACACACAAGACATCAACCAGATTCAGAACATGGTGGGAGACAAACACAAAACTGAAAACTACCACAGAGGCAAATAAAAATGTGGTAAAATGGAAGATTACTGTTATATGTAGACAATAAAACAAGTTTTATTCACATATGTCAATTTTGGGAGGGGGTTTATTTAAATTTTTTTCCCCCTGAATCAAGGTTCAGGGAAAAATGTCAAAACTACACCCGAGTGATAATTGAAGATGAGCAGCAACAGAGACGTCACACACAAGACAACCACTGTGTTTGACAATGACAGCAACAGAGACGTCACACACAAGACAACAACCACTGTGTCTGACAATGACAGCAACAGACGTCACACACAAGACAACAACCACTGTGCAATGGAAGACTACGATGCAAAGAAAATCATGAATAATATTCATAATTAGTGATGGAAATATCCATAGTAAGTAGAGTTGGGCAAACATTTTATTCACAAAATGCCATTTTTTACCAACCATAACTTTTTAGTTTATTGATAAAATCTCACAATTTTACATATATCCAAGAACAACAATACGTACAATAAGTACTCAAAAATTAGGAGGGATCTTAATGATACTTTCAGAGATATTATATTAAAAAAATGCATAAATCTGTTATTTTGTCAATTCAGAACATGGTGGGAGACAAACACAAAACTGAAAACTACCACAGAGGCAAATAAAAATGTGGTAAAATGGAAGATTACTGTTATATGTAGACAATAAAACAAGTTTTATTCACATGTCAATTTTGGGAGGGGGTTTATTTAAATTTTTTCCCACTGAATCAAGGTTCAGGGAAAAATGTCAAAACTACACCCGAGCGATAATTGAAGATGAGCACGAATTGTGTTGTGGGTTTTTTCCTTCTGCGGGTAGAACATCTGGGGTTGCACATCCTTTCAATACTGGTTCTGGTTGTGAAGATATTGCAGTATCTGTACACTCTGATGGATCAATGGTGGGTGTTTCTTTACATCCTTTCAATACTGGTTCTGGTTGTGAAGACATTGCAGTATCTGTACACTCTGATGGATCAATGGTGGGTGTTTCTTTACATCCTTTCAATACTGGTTCTGGTTGGGAAGACATTGCAGTATCTGTACACTCTGATGGATCAATGGTGGATGTTTCTTTACATCCTTTCAATACTGGTTCTGGTTGTGAAGACATTGCAGTATCTGTACATTCTGATGGATCAATGGTGGATGTTTCTTTACATCCTTTCAATACCGGTTCTGGCTGTGAAGACATTGCAGTATCTGTACATTCTGATGGATCAATGGTGGATGTTTCTTTACATCCTTTCAATACCGGTTCTGGCTGTGAAGACATTGCAGTATCTGTACACTCTGATGGATCAATGGTGGGTGTTTCTTTACATTCTTTCAATACCGGTTCTGGCTGTGAAGACATTGCAGTATCTGTACACTCTGATGGATCAATGGTGGGTGTTTCTTTACATCCTTTCAATACTGGTTCTGGTTGGGAAGACATTGCAGTATCTGTACACTCTGATGGATCAATGGTGGGTGTTTCTTTACATCCTTTCAATACTGGTTCTGGCTGTGAAGACATTGCAGTATCTGTACACTCTGATGGATCAATGGTGGGTGTTTCTTTACATCCTTTCAATACTGGTTCTGGTTGGGAAGACATTGCAGTATCTGTACACTCTGATGGATCAATGGTGGGTGTTTCTTTACATCCTTTCAATACTGGTTCTGGTTGTGAAGACATTGCAGTATCTGTACACTCTGATGGATCAATGGTGGATGTTTCTTTACATCCTTTCAATACTGGTTCTGGTTGTGAAGACATTGCAGTATCTGTACATTCTGATGGATCAATGGTGGATGTTTCTTTACATCCTTTCAATACCGGTTCTGGCTGTGAAGACATTGCAGTATCTGTACACTCTGATGGATCAATGGTGGGTGTTTCTTTACATCCTTTCAATACTGGTTCTGGTTGTGAAGACATTGCAGTATCTGTACACTCTGATGGATCAATGGTGGGTGTTTCTTTACATCCTTTCAATACTGGTTCTGGTTGTGAAGACATTGCAGTATCTGTACACTCTGATGGATCAATGGTGGGTGTTTCTTTCTAATGTATCTTTGAGCAAATTATCATATATAGTCACAACTGAATTGTAAATCATTCGATGAACACGTGGAAAAGACTTTGAATTGAATTTGAAAACAGTAATAATGAATTATAACAATATGTTACAGGCAACTGATGATGAGAAATTGGAGAAATGTCCTAAAAATATGAATTCTTCAGAATTTATGTCCAGAATCCAGATCAACAACTAGCATAATACAGCAAAATAAAAATCACACACTAGGCTATCAGAATCATGATGACGATTAATTAAATTTGTTGTTCATTATAAATTTCAATATAATTAGAGATCTGTTCTGATTAGACAGCCAAGTTCTGAAAGAAATGTAGCCATAATCATAATTTATATAATAATTAATATTAAACTGAGCTACCAGTAATCACGAAAGTAACAAAAACATTGTTTGTATGTAATATTTATCATGTTTATGATTGTGTATTTCTAGGGCCACTGATTTTCCATTTCAAAACAAGGCAAAATCTATTTCAATTCCATTTCAGCAAAAGGTAAATTCTGTTTCAGATAAAAATTGCATTGCATTTGCATTGAATATTTAACCTTAATTAATAAATCAGACAATTAATTCATCAATGTATTTACTTAAACCAGCGAACTGCATGGTTGGTACCGCCTACTGGACTACCAGACAACAAACAGAAAGAAGTTTTGTTGTTATTTTTAGGACCTCCCTAACTTGTTTACTGATGCGTAAAGAAATCATGATGATCCACTAATGTTTTTCATAAAGAACATTAACAGATCGACGGGTACGTGCCACCCCTCAAAACAATGATACTGAGGTTCTAGCGTCCAGTCGGAAAGGCGACCAGGATCACCCATTTCGTTGCAATGGGGAGCTCCACTTTAGCGATAAACAAATACTCAAATTATTCGCAACACACTATCAGTGAAATGTAATATGTTGCATATATCATATTTGTTTGACATTATGTGTCACAGTATGCAGAAATATCTTGAATACAACAACTTACCTAATGGTACGAAAAGCAAGTTGCCGAAGTGTCAGAACTCGGGGAAAATTCGCATCAACTTGCTCCAAGGGCAGGTGCCTCCACAAATCAAATGTCAAAGTCATTTTGACAAATCTGCATTAATGTTATTGGAAATTTTAAGCCTGATCGATTGGTACTACACACTAGGTGTTCTGATGTCACCTTTTTGACATTTTCATTAAACAATAACACTGAGACAAAAGGTTGCATTTACATCAAAATGGAGGGAGAATTTTCACTAGCTAAGATTAGTACATATTACAGATTGGTGGAATCATAATTTTTTAAAATAAACTTTATTTCGATCAGATAGGACAAATATTGACGCAGCGCGAGGTCTATGAACGAAGCATGGTTTACACATGATTTTTCGATTGGACCAAAGCACCAAGTGAGTCGCTTCGAGTCTGCGTAACAGCATAGCGTTTTCAGCATAGCGTTTTCAGCAGTATGTCGCCACAGCCTTTTAATCGTGTATTTGTATGCTTTTTTGACAGCTTACTGAACTCGTAACTTTCGAGTTATCACAGAGAAATTTAACACATGAACAAATAACATAATGAAGTTTTTGTGGTGTAAATTTTATTCCCATATAGTTAATAATAACATCTGGTGGACATGAAGAAATGAGGGCTATTTCTGTGGAAAATCCTTGCCCAAGCCTATACTAAGACAAATTAATGCAGCATTTGCAGAAACATCAACAATGGAAGCAGTAGCACAGATAAGAAACAAACTGGTGAAGACAATAGCAATGCTACAGTTGGTATAATTGATTTCTGTACTCACTTCATCAAACATAGACGTATCTTCATTTATGACCAACTTATACGTGTGTGTTTCTTCTGTAGGGTCAAATTTCAGCTGGCTGATTGTGTGTGAAGTCTTGTTTAACTTGGCTGACCACAGCACAACCCAGTCTGATGACTGCCCCTTGTAGGACGCATCTGACAATGACAACGTCCGATATAAAGGTTGACATGTTTAAAATGATACAACAAATGTTCAATCATCATCAGTTTATATCGCACCAAGAGATCTGGCCACAAAATATGATCATTGTGAAGAATATTCACTGCCAAAAGGAAATTTTGTTAATTTAGACCAAGAAAAAGAACTGATATTAAAATTCAGGTGACTTTATCTCTGAGAAAAACTAAACCTGCTTCCTTGAATAATATAAGAAGTACAGTTAATATGCCACATATAAAACTATCAAATGTACTTCCTTACACAGTACACCAAATGTATGTCCACCACATAAGCCTGTCACCATGGTGCCCTCCCTCCCACTCACTTGGGAATAGATCCTTACACAGTACACCCAATGTATGTCCACCACATAAACCTGTCACCATGGTGCCCTCCCTCCCACTCACTTGGGAATAGACCATTACATAGTACACCCAATGTATGTCCACTCCATAAACCTGTCATCATGGTGCCCTCCCTCCCACTCACTTGGCAAAAGATCCTTACACAGTACACCCAATGTATGCCCACCCCATAAACCTGTCACCATGGTGCCCTCCCTCCCAATCACTTGGGAATAGATCCTTACACAGTACACCCAATGTATGTCCACCACATAAACCTGTCACCATGGTGCCCTCCCTCCCACTCACTTGGGAATAGATCCTTACACAGTACACCCAATGTATGTCCATCCCATAAACCTGTCACCATGGTGCCCTCCCTCCCACACACTTGGGAATAGATTCTTACACAGTACACCCAATGTATGTCCATCCCATAAACCTGTCACCATGGTGCCCTCCCTCCCACTCACTTGGGAATATATTCTTACACAGTACACTCAATGTATGTCCACCCCATAAACCTGTCATCATGGTGCCCTCCCTCCCACACACTTGGGAATAGATTCTTACACAGTACACTCAATGTATGTCCACCCCATAAACCTGTCATCATGGTGCCCTCCCTCCCACACACTTGGGAATAGATTCTTACACAGTACACCCAATGTATGTCCACCCCATAAACCTGTCACCATGGTGCCCTCCCTCCCACTCACTTGGGAATATATTCTTACACAGTACACTCAATGTATGTCCACCCCATAAACCTGTCATCATGGTGCCCTCCCTCCCACTCACTTGGGAATAGATTCTTACACAGTACACTCAATGTATGTCCACCCCATAAACCTGTCACCATGGTGCCCTCCCTCCCACTCACTTGGGAATATATTCTTACACAGTACACTCAATGTATGTCCACCCCATAAACCTGTCATCATGGTGCCCTCCCTCCCACACACTTGGGAATAGATTCTTACACAGTACACTCAATGTATGTCCACCCCATAAACCTGTCATCATGGTGCCCTCCCTCCCACACACTTGGGAATAGATTCTTACACAGTACACCCAATGTATGTCCACCCCATAAACCTGTCACCATGGTGCCCTCCCTCACACTCCTTACACAATACACTCAATGTTTGTCCATCCCATAAACCTGTCACCATGGTGCCAGCCCTCTCACTCACTTGGCAATAGATCCTTACACAGTACACTCAATGTATGTCTATCCCATAAACCTGTCACCACGGTGCCCTCCCTCCCACTCACTTGGAAATATCTGGAAGCCAAACCCTCTCCCCTTGTGCATCTCATCTTCAGGGATATTGAAGGCTGTGTCTCCCGGCAGACCGGTGTCCACAATCCTCAGTCCGTTACTGCGCATGCCACTGTCAGCCAATCTTGATGTGTCTCCATCCAAAAAGACAGGGGTGTAGTCGACAAACACCCCCTTAGGGCCATCGAAGAAGACAACAGACGTGACAGCACGAAGAGCCCCACTCGCTGCCTGGATGTCAAACTGTACACAGACAAACAACAGACATGACAGTAAGTAGAGCCCCACTTGCTGCCTGGATGTCAAACTGTACACAGATAAACAACAGAGGTGACAGCACGCAAAGCCCCACTCGCTTGTCAAACTGTACACAGACAAATAACAGATGTAACAAGTTTTTTATTCCACATACACACAAATAGATCTCCTGAAGTATTAGCAACAACACTTCTTTATTCCAAATAAACACATGTAGATCTCATGAGGTACTAGCAACAGAAGTTTTTTGTTCTTAAATTGTCTACAGATTGTGTAACTGCTAGCAGCGTGAATATGTTTAAAAACAAGGTTGACACATATCTCAGGAGGGCGGGTTATAAGTAGGTGAACATTGTTGGACTCTCGATAAGCCAATGGCTTCCTTGTTCACTTGCCATCTGGGCCTTTGGCTTGGATGGCAAATCTTGTTAAATCTTGTTCTGAATGGAACAAATTGTCTATGGATTGTGTAACTGCTAGCAGCGTGAATATGTTTAAAAATAAGGTTGCCACATATCTCAGGAGGGCGGGTTACACGTAAATCAACATTGTAGGACTCTCGATAAGCCAATGGCTTCCTTTTCCACTTGCCAACTGGGCATTTGGTTTGGGTGGCAAATCTTGTTAAATCTTTATTCCACATTCACACAAGCAGATCTCCTGCGGTACTAGTAACAGCACTTCTTTATTCCACATATACAAGTAGATCTCATGAGGTACTAGCAATAACACTTCTTTATTCCATATATACAAGTAGATCTCATGAGGTACTAGCAATAACACTTCTTTATTCCATATATACAAGTAGATCTCATGAGGTACTAGCAACAACACTTCTTTATTCTACACACAGACAATCCTAATTGGATTGTTACAACTGATCACTATCAGCCTAGCTACGCCAATGATTAGTTTGAGAGGTACAGTCATAAGTTTATTTCCTATATCCATGACCAGAAAGTACAAAAAGCTATAAAGATTTGCAAATGACAACATGAAATAATATTAAATTTGCCATGCATGCATACAACAGTATACATATTTGTGTGTTGCCTTTGGTAAGCTTCCTGAAGCCATGTACATGTCTTAGTATTGTGTTTTATCAACATTACATCACAATTACAAGCCAACCTGTTACCATTAGGTATCTCTCTGCCAAGGACATTGCACTTACTGAATATGTTCCTCCACTTTCAACATCAGCATCTGCCTGAAGGGCTCCAGATAACATCCTTGCTTTCTGCACGTCTCGTCGCAGAGTAACACTCAAACCTTCTCCTGTGTAACCCAGCTGAGACCAAAGGAAAACATTACCAAATGCTATGAATCTGCTAAATGGTAAGCTTAAAGATACTTATCAAATACTTACGTTTAGATAATGAAAAGAACAGAAAGGGCAACATGCAGATGTAAATGTTTAGAAATATTGACCATACACAAGATAATTAAAATATTTCCTCCAGAGTTCACACATTTATCTTGAGCAATTTTTTATAACCCAGAAGGATTTGTATTGTGATAGTATTGTGACTTGATAAATTAAACTGCCCTAAACACAACCAGAATGTTAAAACAATTGTCGTGTTTCAATGACAGTTCAACAAAAAGACACATGCATTGATATATTGTCTTATATTTAAGGGCTCAGGCTGGTCTGAAAATGGGTTATGTCAATTTGTTTGTCATATCTTAACAACTGCTCATCTTACCTTGACAGAATCTACGTTTGCACTTTGTGTTCACTAAAATTATTATTTTATAAATGTCAACCAATTGTAAAAAGCTGAGCAAAACAGCATGCAGGGTGCATGTATAACTTCTCTGGGAAGCAGTCGGCGAAGCAGCAGTTACAATTTGTTGAGTGAATTGGGGTAACATGGAGTGAACTCGTGTAACATGGAGTGAACTGGGGAAATATGGAGTGAACTGGGGTAACATGGAGTGAACTGGTGTAACATGAAGTGAACTGGGGTAACATGAAGTGAATTGGGGTAACATGGAGTGAACTGGGGTAATATGGAGTGAACTGGGGTAACATGGAGTGAACTGGTGTAACATGAAGTGAACTGGGGTAACATGGAGTGAAGTGGGGTAACATGAAGTGAACTGGGGTAAACATGGAGTGAACTGGGGCAACATGAAGTGAACTGAACTGCCCAGGTTTACTCACAGCAAGGCAAGCATATGTATAACTAGCATAACTTCTTTGCCACCCACCTGGTAATCTTGGAAGGCGACACCGTCTTGTTTCTCCTGTTGAAAGTCATGCAAGTATTTATGTACAAGCGGCATCCAGTGTGAGTCTGGACCAGTCATTCGGTAGATCTGCTGTGAACACCCAGTCTCACTCGCTGACGGCACATAGAGGAACACTCCTGGAAAAAGACAGGCTTCATAGATGACACTCATCCAGGGCTGACGGCACATAGAGGAACACTCCTGGAACAAGACAGAGACAGTGGCACCTTCATAGATGACACTCATCCAAAGTTGATGACACATAGAGGAACACTCCTGGGACAAGACAGAGACAATGTCACCTTCATAGATGACACTCATCCAAGGTTAACGGCACATAGAGGATCACTCCTGGGACAAGACAGAGACAGTGTCACTTTCACAGACGACACTCATCAACGGCTGATGGCATATAGAGGAACACTCCTGGAACAAGACAGAGACAGTGTCACCTTCATAGATGATACTCATTCAAGGCTGATGACACATAGATGAACACTCCTGGGACAAGACAGAGACAGTGTCACTTTCATAGATGACACTCATTCAAGGCTGATGACACATAGATGAACACTCCTGGGACAAGACAGAGACAATGTCACCTTCATAGATGACACTCACCCAAGGCTGATGGCATATAGAGGAACACTTCCTGGAACAAGACAGAGACAGTGTCACCTTCATAGATGACACTCATCCAAGGCTGATGACACATAGAGGAACACTCCTGGAGCAAGACAGAGACAGTGTCACCTTCATAGATGACACTCATCCAAGGTTGATGACACATAGAGGAACACTCCTGGAGCAAGACAGGGACAATGTCACCTTCATAGATGACACTCATCCAAAGCTGATGACACATAGAGGAACACTCCTAGAACAAGACAGAGACAATGTCACCTTCATAGATGACACTCATTCAAGGCTGATGAAACATAAATGAACACTCCTGGGACAAGACAGAGACAATGTCACCTTTATAGATGACACTCATTCAAGGCTGATGACACATAGATGAACACTCCTGGGACAAGACAGAGACAATGTCACCTTCATAGATGACACTCATCCAAGGCTGATGACACATAGAGGAACACTCCTGAGACAAGACAGAAACAATGTCACCTTCATAGATGACACTCATCCAAGGCTGATGGCACATAGAGGAACACTCCTGAGACAAGACAGAGACAATGTCACCTTCATAGATGACACTCATCCAAGGCTGATGACACATAGAGGAACACTCCTGAGACAAGACAGAAACAATGTCACCTTCATAAATGACACTCATCCAAAGCTGATGACACATAGAGGAACACTCCTGTGACAAGACAGAAACAATGTCACCTTCATAGATGACACTCATTCAAGGTTGACGGCACATAGAGGAACACTCCTGAGACAAGACAGAGACAATGTCACCTTCATAGATGACACTCATCCAAGGCTGCCAACTTACCTGGTTAGTTGTTCTGTGAATCATGCTTGAGCTCATTCACAATCAATTTAAATTTAAGCATAACTAACTAATGCTGAGGTAAATATTTCAATGTTTAAGATTATCCTATTCCTGCAACATGTGGCTTGTTAAATTCCGTCAGGAATAAATTTACAGAAATGCAATAAAATATTGTAATGTACAGTTACAAGATAATATAAGTGAGTATCTCATGTGGCCAACCTTTAATCTCTGTCGTTGAGCCCTGGTATGTGACACCTTCTTTGAAGTTGTCTCCATGTTTGACAGTGCCCCCAATGGGCGAAGCAGCATCCAGTAGCACAGGTCGACTGAGGTTGTGAAGTTCGAGGTCAGCGCCATTAGTTGCTTGAAGGTCAATGAAGTAGACTACAGATTCCTGGACATGACAGCCACACTATTAATACAAACACCAGTTCTGATGATAATGTTAATAGTAGTCATAACATATATAACATAGCAGTGTTAACATTAATAACACCAGTACCTATAGTAACTATCACAACAATGTAAAATATATTAATCATTCAATCAGTTATGTTTGGTTAGTTATGTTGTTCTACTAAACCTTGAATTGAGGTCAGCACCATTAGTTGCTTGAAGGTCAATGAAGTAGACTGCAGATTCCTGGATGCGACAGTAACATGCGTAATACAAACACCAGTTCTAATGCTAATGTTAATATAAGTTATAACATTTAGCACTGGTGAGAGTAATACCAACACTAGGGTTCGAATTTAGTGGAGGTCCGTGAGCCCTCAGGCCCCCAGATTCGCTGCCACAGCTATAGATTTTGTTGTGTTTACTGGGGGAAAATGGAAAAGGTGGGCTGAAAGGTCTGATTACATTGTGAAATGTGATGTGCCAGGGAAAACACTGCAGAGATAACAATAACTATACGGATGCTTGTGTAGCTTTGGTTGAGCACAGTACAAATGGGCAGAAACATCCAAAGCAAGGTCAAGAAGATTGCATTATGACAATCAAATTATACATTGGCTTGCAATCAGCATTTAGAATTCATACAGCTACTCAGCCCTCTGCCAGAGTTAAACAATGCTTGTGGACTGACATTCTTCCTACATGTCCATTTTTTAATAAAATAAACCCACTCATTCACATACTAATGTTTGTAACTTGTGATATTGTGACTGATTGATGAACGAAATATATAACTGTTTTTGTGAAGTCCTGACAATGTTAATGATTTATTGTCTCCCAAAGCCAAGACTTGTAATACTGTCATTAGCATAATGTTGAGGATAAACAAAAGATTAAGACCTTAATATTTTCAAAACACACAGATTTCAGAACTTCCTGGCTAATTTTCAGCTGGACACTGAAAAAAATTCCATTCTCATTCCTGGTTGGTCATGTCCACGAGATTAGCCAAAATAGCTTTTAATTTTATTAGTTATTCGATCAAAGATATGATTTTAAATGTCTAATACCCTTGAGCATATATATGAAGAAGAATTAGCTGACACTCAGTCACAACTACACTAAATACCTGTAGTCTGAGGTGAGTGAAGTTGTAAGATGAAGAGTTAGATGACAACTCAGTCACAACTACACTAAATACCTGTAGACTGAGGTGAGTGAAGTCATAAGATGAAGAGTTAGCTGACAACTCAGTCACAACTACACTAAATACCTGTAGTCTGAGGTGAGTGAAGTCATAAGATGAAGAGTTAGCTGACAACTCAGTCACAACTACACTAAATACCTGTAGTCTGAGGTGTGTGAAGTCATAAGATGAAGAGTTAGATGACAACTCAGTCACAACTACACTAAATACCTGTAGACTGAGGTGAGTGAAGTCATAAGATGAAGAGTTAGCTGACAACTCAGTCACAACTACACTAAATACCTGTAGACTGAGGTGAGTGAAGTCATAAGATGAAGAGTTAGCTGACAACTCAGTCACAACTACACTAAATACCTGTAGTCTGAGGTGAGTGAAGTCATAAGATGAAGAGTTAGCTGACAACTCAGTCACAACTACACTAAATACCTGTAGTCTGAGGTGTGTGAAGTCATAAGATGAAGAGTTAGATGACAACTCAGTCACAACTACACTAAATACCTGTAGACTGAGGTGAGTGAAGTCATAAGATGAAGAGTTAGCTGACAACTCGGTCCAGTCAACAAGAGTTGTCAGGTTGTCGACTCTGTGGATGACGCAGGACTCTCCACTGAGTAGGCGGATGTTGAAAGTTTTGATGCCGCTCTCTGGGTCAGTGAAGCCGCTCCACCAGGCGGTCAAAGTGTCTCGAGATGACGCGTACAACAGTTTCTGTGTCAACATGAACAATTATCGAGACACATGTCTAAACATTAAATGAACTAAGCAGTGTTTATTGATAATAAAAAATCTGATGTTACATAAAAATATATAATAATTAAACATAGGCATTACCTGACTGCTAAAATTGCACTCTCACAAATTAAACTACCAGGTACTCTTGATGTGTTATGTGCATACATACTTAGTCTTCTCTGCTACTTAGTGAAGGGGTAAGGGAAAGGTTACTTACACATACACTTAGTCTTCCCTGCTACTTAGTGAAGGGGTAAGAGCGAGGTTACTTACATACATACATAGTCTTCTCTGCTACTTAGTGAAGGGGTAAGGGCAAGGTTACTTACACATACACTTAGTCTTCCCTGTTACGTAGTGAAGGGGCAAGAGTGAGGTTACTTGCACACACACTTAGTCTTCCCTGCTACTTAGTGAAGGGGTAAGGGCAAAGTTACTTACTTAAACACTTAGTCTTCCCTGCTACTTAGTGAAGGGGTAAGAGCGAGGTTACTTACATACATACATAGTCTTCTCTGTTACTTAGTGAAGGGGTAAGGGCAAAGTTCCTTACTTAAACGCTTAGTCTTCCCTGCTACTTAGTGAAGGGGTAAGGGCGAGGTTACTTACACATACACTTAGTCTTCCCTGCTACGTAATGAAGGGGCAAGAGTGAGGTTACTTGCACATACACTTAGTCTTCCTGCTACTTAGTGAAGGGGTAAGGGCAAAGTTACTTACTTAAACACTTAGTCTTCCCTGCTACTTAGTGAAGGGGTAAGAGCGAGGTTACTTACATACATACATAGTCTTCTCTGTTACTTAGTGAAGGGGTAATGGCAAAGTTCCTTACTTAAACGCTTAGTCTTCCCTGCTACTTAGTGAAGGGGTAAGGGCGAGGTTACTTACACATACACTTAGTCTTCCCTGCTACGTAATGAAGGGGCAAGAGTGAGGTTACTTGCACATACACTTAGTCTTCCCTGCTACTTAGTGAAGGGGTAAAGGCGAAGTTACTTACTTAAACACTTAGTCTTCCCTGCTACTTAGTGAAGGGGTAAGAGCGAGGTTACTTACATACATACATAGTCTTCTCTGTTACTTAGTGAAGGGGTAAGGGCAAAGTTCCTTACTTAAACGCTTAGTCTTCCCTGCTACTTAGTGAAGGGGTAAGGGCGAGGTTACTTACACATACACTTAGTCTTCCCTGCTATGTAATGAAGGGGCAAGAGTGAGGTTACTTGCGCATACACTTAGTCTTCCCTGCTACTTAGTGAAGGGGTAAAGGCGAAGTTACTTACTTAAACACTTAGTCTTCCCTGCTACGTAGTGAAGGGGTAAGAGTGAAGTTACTTACTTAAACGCTTAGTCTTCCCTGCTACTTAGTGAAGGGGTAAGAGCGAAGTTACTTACTTAAACGCTTAGTCTTCCCTGCTACTTAGTGAAGGGGTAAGGGCGAAGTTACTTACTTAAACGCTTAGTCTTCCCTGCTACTTAGTGAAGGGGTAAGGGCGGTTACGTACTTAAACGCTTAGTCTTCCCTGCTACTTAGTGAAGGGGTAGGCGAAGTTACTTACTTAAACGCTTAGTCTTCCCTGCTACTTAGTGAAGGGGTAAGGGCGAAGTTACTTACTTAAACGCTTAGTCTTCCCTGCTACTTAGTGAAGGGGTAAGGGCGAAGTTACTTACTTAAACGCTTAGTCTTCCCTGCTACTTAGTGAAGGGGTAAGGGCGAGGTTACTTACACATACGCTTAGTCTTCCCTGCTACTTAGTGAAGGGGTAAGAGCGAAGTTACTTACTTAAACACTTAGTCTTCCCTGCTACTTAGTGAAGGGGTAAGGGCGAAGTTACTTATTTAAACGCTTAGTCTTCCCTGATACTTAGTGAAGGGGTAAGGGCGAGGTTACTTACACATACGTTTAGTCTTCCCTGCTACTTAGTGAAGGGGTAAGGGCGAAGTTACTTACTTAAACACTTAGTCTTCCCTGCTACTTAGTGAAGGGGTAAGGGCGAAGTTAGTTACTTAAACACTTAGTCTTCCCTGCTACTTAGTGAAGGGGTAAGGGCAAGGTTACTTACACATACGCTTAGTCTTCCCTGCTACTTAGTGAAGGGGTAAGAGCGAAGTTACTTACTTAAACGCTTAGTCTTCCCTGCTACTTAGTGAAGGGGTAAGGGCGAAGTTACTTACTTAAACACTTAGTCTTCCCTGCTACTTAGTGAAGGGGTAAGGGCGAAGTTACTTACTTAAACACTTAGTCTTCCCTGCTACTTAGTGAAGGGGTAAGGGCAAGGTTACTTACACATACGCTTAGTCTTCCCTGCTACTTAGTGAAGGGGTAAGGACGAAGTTACTTACTTAAACACTTAGTCTTCCCTGCTACTTAGTGAAGGGGTAAGGGCGAAGTTACTTACTTAAACACTTAGTCTTCCCTGCTACTTAGTGAAGGGGTAAGGGCAAGGTTACTTACACATACGCTTAGTCTTCCCTGCTACTTAGTGAAGGGGTAAGAGCGAAGTTACTTACTTAAACACTTAGTCTTCCCTGCTACTTAGTGAAGGGGTAAGGGCGAAGTTACTTACTTAAACGCTTAGTCTTCCCTGCTACTTAGTGAAGGGGTAAGGGCGAAGTTACTTACTTAAACGCTTAGTCTTCCCTGCTACTTAGTGAAGGGGTAAGGGCGAAGTTACTTACTTAAACGCTTAGTCTTCCCTGCTACTTAGTGAAGGGGTAAGGGCGAAGTTACTTACTTAAACGCTTAGTCTTCCCTGCTACTTAGTGAAGGGGTAAGGGCGAAGTTACTTACTTAAACACTTAGTCTTCCCTGCTACGTAGTGAAGGGGTAAGGGCGAAGTTACTTACTTAAACACTTAGTCTTCCCTGCTACTTAGTGAAGGGGTAAGAGCGAGGTTACTTACATACATACATAGTCTTCCCTGCTACTTAGTGAGGGGGTAAGGGCGAAGTTGTTGTGTGCTGAATTACAAACATATTTAAAGCATTGATTTAGTTTCTAGAAATGTGGGTTGAGGGGCTAGTAAGAAAACCTTAGGAATAAATTGATGAACTGGTAAAGGCTCAAACAACCGACTGACCATGTCATTATCTGGTCCCACCCCAATCTGACTGCCCAGCGGGGGCGTGGTATCCACGGTAACAGAGTCTGATGTCTCCACACAACCACCACTCTCGTCCACTGCTATGATGACCACTTGGTAGGTCTTCCCTTGCACCAGTCTCAGGTCAGTTACTTGGACATACGTGTCCAGATTGACACTGGTCAGTGGATGGACGTCAAACAGTTGGGTGTAACTGGAGTTGTGGACAACTGACCCATCTTCTTCATGATGTACCTGTGTAAGTATATATATAAGTATTATTTTTACAACATAACATATATAAAAAGACAATTATACAATATATCTGAATACTCTCGATATGTTACATTGTACGGTTGTCGCTTGGCTTAGAGCCGTCTTCCAACGACACCATTGTATGGTTGTCGCTTGACTTAGAGCCATCTTCCAGCGACACCATTGTATGGTTGTCGCTTGACTTAGAGCTGTCTTCCAGCGACACCATTGTATGGTTGCCGCTTGACTTAGAGCCGTCTTCCAGCGACAACGTTTAAACTAATTATCATTACTGTGTTATTACATCACAACCAAAAAAATCATCACCAGCCCGTCACTGTACTATGTCAACACAAATGACACTTCTACTGACACAATGAGGACAGTAAGAAGCTAATAAGTAGAGCTAAAACAAGACAAGGCAGTCAGTGGCTTATCCAGACTCCAACGATATTTCACCTGTGTGTGTCCCGTCCTTGTCAGATATCTGTCAGTTCTGTTCTAAAACATATTCACTTGGACCAATTACACAGTCAATAGTGCCTATATACAATATACATCATCCTTTTCATCAAACTACTTTGTGTTCTTCATTTATCTACCTTCAGTATGTTTGATATCTATTAATATCTTTATAACTAATATTTAAAAAAACTTAAAAATAAGTTGTTCTATCTTTCATCGTCTGGTGCATTGTCAAGCCACATTCTCAAGATTTTTAGTAGCTGCAATACTCCCATATTTCTCCTACTCTTGGGAAGCAACATGTATGGAAGAGACTCACCAGCAAGTCACAAGAAAGTGATGTCAGTGCATCCTCTGATGTGCCCATTCCCCAGTAGTACATCTTGACAGGCAGCAAGAACTTGAATCCACTCCAGGAGAATGACAGATGAGTTGCCGATGAACTATATCTGTAAACATACAGTATGTTTATTGGTACATAACTGACCTGCCAGGGCCAGTCAAAGACACACGCATGTAGTATAATCCTAGCTCTCAATCACAGCAGACAGAGGACATCAAGTGTATAACCAGGCCCAGTCAATGTCACACACGTAGTAGAATCCTCTCACAGCAGACAGAGGACATCAAGTGTATAACCAGGGCCAGTCAATGTCACACACGTAGTAGAATCCTCTCACAGCAGACAGAGGACATCAAGTGTATAACCAGGGCCAGTCAATGACACACACATAGTAGAATCCTCTCACAGCAGACAGAAGACATCAAGTGTATAACCAGGGCCAGTCAATGTCACACACGTAGTAGAATCCTCTCACAGCAGACAGAGGATATCAAGTGTATAACCAGGGCCAGTCAATGACACACACATAGTAGAATCCTCTCACAGCAGACAGAAGACATCAAGTGTATAACCAGGGCCAGTCAATGACACACGTAGTAGAATCCTCTCAATTACAGCAGACAGTGGACAAATGTTAATGCATTTCATTCACTGTTGTATGTGATGTGGCAACAGAGAATATCCATGTTATCTTAAGAAGCACGAGATTTTCATGGCTGTGACATCTTTTGTCTAGCTCTGTTTACAGGGTTTGGTTTTATTACAGGGCTTATCTTATGTTAAGATTTGATTAGTCTACTCATGCCAAATAAAGAACTGAGAAGGGCAGAACATCATGTTGTTGGCTCATATACATATATTTGGTGAAATGCTCAAAGACCATTGTTTTTTACAATGCAGTCCATGCTTAAGACTTGCATAATTTGTATATTAATGTAGAGGCACTTTTGTTTTGTATGATATGAAATGGTGAACTTGTAGTGTTTGGGTCAGTGGAAAGTATTGTAATTGGTGACCACCAGTTAAGTGACTTCTTTTGTGAATTCATATATTATGTTAGTTGGTGTTTATTTTCAATACTTTGTTAGTTAATTTTAAGAAAACTGATTTTAGTAATATTTTATAGTGCAATTGTAATGATTGTTGTTTGCTAAAGTTCTGGTGGTAGCAACCTCATGAACTAGTTTCTAAAGTATTAAAAGAAACATTATTGAATACTCTGAGTGGAATGTTATGTGGAGCACAGTGTCATTATGAAAGACCACAGACTATTGCGTGACTTTCATTACAAGTAAACAAACATGTGCCATGTTTTGTTCAATAAATCCCATTAGGTTTTGAAATTTCCATTGACTATGATAAAATACATTATGGTAGACCATATATAGACCATGGCACGGTTGTTGACTATGGCTAAATAATACCACAGTCGACCATGTTCGAATATACCACGGTCAACAATGGTCTAATATACAATAGTTGACCATGGTCGAATATACCACGGTCGACAATATACCATGGCTGAAAATAGTCATTAACCACAGTCGACCATGGTCATTTTGACTACGGTCGACCAGTAATTTTTGACCATGAACTACCATGGTCATTATGACCATGAACTATCATGGTCATATGACCATGATCGACCATGTTTTGTTAAATGGCACCATGGTAAAAATTACCATGGTCATTGTGACCATGGTCATTGTGACCATGACTATGGTTTCTGACCGTGGTGCCATTTAACAAAACATGGCCGACCATGGTCCTGGGACCATGGTAGTTCATGGTCGACCATGGTCCATTTCGGCTGGGATGGTTCAGTCAATAGACAGCTTCTCACACACTACAGCTTGGTTTCAAATAATCATTGAACATTCATCTACCAGGGGCTCTCATCTACAGTGACTTACTTGGAGAGCTCCATTGATCATTGAACATTCATCTGCCAGGGGCTCTCATCTACAGTGACTTACTTGGAGAGCTCCATTGATCATTGAACATTCATCTGCCAGGTGCTCTCATCTACAGTGACTTACTTGGAGAGCTCCAGTGATCACTGAACATTCATCTGCCAGGTGCTCTCATCTACAGTGACTTACTTGGAGAGCTCCAGTGATCACTGAACATTCATCTACCAGGTGCTCTCATCTACAGTGACTTACTTGGAGAGCTCCAGTGATCACTGAACATTCATCTACCAGGTGCTCTCATCTACAGTGACTTACTTGGAGAGCTCCAGTGATCACTGAACGTTCATCTACCAGGTGCTCTCATCTACAGTGACTTACTTGGAGAGCTCCAGTGATCACTGAACGTTCATCTACCAGGTGCTCTCATCTACAGTGACTTACTTGGAGAGCTCCAGTGATCACTGAACGTTCATCTACCAGGTGCTCTCATCTACAGTGACTTACTTGGAGAGCTCCATTGATCACTGAACGTTCATCTACCAGGGGCTCTCATCTACAGTGACTTACTTGGAGAGCTCCATTGATCACTGAACGTTCATCTACCAGGGGCTCTCATATACAGTGACTTACTTGGAGAGCTCCAGTGATCATTGAACGTTCATCTACCAGGTGCTCTCATCTACAGTGACTTACTTGGAGAGCTCCAGTGATCACTTAATGTTCATCTACCAGGTGCTCTCATCTACAGTGACTTACTTGGAGAGCTCCAGTGATCACTGAACGTTCATCTACCAGGGGCTCTCATCTACAGTGACTTACTTGGAGAGCTCCATTGATCATTGAACGTTCATCTACCAGGGGCTCTCATCTACAGTGACTTACTTGGAGAGCTCCAGTGATCACTGAACGTTCATCTACCAGCTAGGGGCTCTCATCTACAGTGACTTACTTGGAGAGCTCCAGTGATCACTTAATGTTCATCTACCAGGTGCTCTCATCTACAGTGACTTACTTGGAGAGCTCCAGTGATCACTGAACGTTCATCTACCAGGGGCTCTCATCTACAGTGACTTACTTGGAGAGCTCCATTGATCATTGAACGTTCATCTACCAGGGGCTCTCATCTACAGTGACTTACTTGGAGAGCTCCAGTGATCACTGAACGTTCATCTACCAGCTAGGGGCTCTCATCTACAGTGACTTACTTGGAGAGCTCCAGTGATCACTGAACGTTCATCTACCAGGGGCTCTCATCTACAGTGACTTACTTGGAGAGCTCCAGTGATCACTGAACGTTCATCTACCAGGTGCTCTCATCTACAGTGACTTACTTGGAGAGCTCCAGTGATCACTGAACGTTCATCTACCAGGTGCTCTCATCTACAGTGACTTACTTGGAGAGCTCCAGTGATCACTGAACGTTCATCTACCAGGTGCTCTCATCTACAGTGACTTACTTGGAGAGCTCGAGTGATCACTGAACGTTCATCTACCAGGTGCTCTCATCTACAGTGACTTACTTGGAGAGCTCCAGTGATCACTGAACGTTCATCTACCAGGGGCTCTCATCTACAGTGACTTACTTGGAGAGCTCCAGTGATCACTGAACGTTCATCTACCAGGGGCTCTCATCTACAGTGACTTACTTGGAGAGCTCCAGTGATCACTGAACGTTCATCTACCAGGTGCTCTCATCTACAGTGACTTACTTGGAGAGCTCCAGTGATCACTGAACGTTCATCTACCAGGGGCTCTCATCTACAGTGACTTACTTGGAGAGCTCCAGTGATCACTGAACGTTCATCTACCAGGGGCTCTCATCTACAGTGACTTACTTGGAGAGCTCCAGTGATCACTGAACGTTCATCTACCAGGGGTTCTCATCTACAGTGACTTACTTGGAGAGCTCCAGTGATCACTGAACGTTCATCTACCAGGGGCTCTCATCTACAGTGACTTACTTGGAGAGCTCCAGTGATCACTGAACGTTCATCTACCAGGGGCTCTCATCTACAGTGACTTACTTGGAGAGCTCCAGTGATCACTGAACGTTCATCTACCAGGTGCTCTCATCTACAGTGACTTACTTGGAGAGCTCCAGTGATCACTGAACGTTCATCTACCAGGTGCTCTCATCTACAGTGACTTACTTGGAGAGCTCCAGTGATCACTGAACGTTCATCTACCAGGTGCTCTCATCTACAGTGACTTACTTGGAGAGCTCGAGTGATCACTGAACGTTCATCTACCAGGTGCTCTCATCTACAGTGACTTACTTGGAGAGCTCGAGTGATCACTGAACGTTCATCTACCAGGTGCTCTCATCTACAGTGACTTACTTGGAGAGGTCCAGTGATCCGGCAGAAACAACATGGCTGCCGTAGCCGACCTTGATACCGTTAGAAGTGACCTCAACCATGGAGGACGAATCACTGTATGCCCGCACTGTCACGTAGTAGATGGAGGTACGCGCAATGAGCTCTAAGTCAGAGAACGTCCATGTCACATTGAGACCAACATTGGTGAAGGGACGGATGTTGTTTCTGGTGTTGTGGAATCTACGGTCAGTGCCGACTGCCACTTCGTAGTGCTCAATCTTGAGATGTTCCCCAATCGTTGCATCAACATGACTCACTTCTATAACACATGGACACCTTATTTCATACAGGTTGTACAATTATATTATTCTCTTCACACAACAGACATCTATGTTACTTCCTTACAGTTACCAGTAGATTTCATTGGCAACTGTTGTCACACAAAACTGCAAATATAATTTTAAATTTTGTGTGGTGAAATAATTGTCAAAACATAATCATACAAAACACCCTGATTATACACTTGAAACACCTACTGCTAATCACTGGACCACTGTTGTCATTCTTTGGTTTACCAAACCCATCCCAATTGGCCGACAGACTTGTGACAGAAGGCTGGTAATTGAGGTCAGTGCCAACGATGTCACCATCCCGCACGTTGCCTGGCAACAGTGGTTCCAACTTCACCGTGACACCATTAGAGTGGACAGTGTAGACAAAGCCGAGTTTGTTGGTAACTCGCAGAACGACAAAGTAGGATTCTCCGTCTTTCAGGGACAACTCATCTGCCTCGGCCTCTCTTGCATCTACACAGACAGTGGGAAAAAAGAAAGTTTTCAGAAAAACTAACAACTCAATGTTTCGATGCATAACAAATTGGATACAGGATACAATAAGGAGACGTTTACTTGTAACACATAAGGCTAATACATACATATTAAACATCAGTAAACAACACTACTTTTGCTCTTGTTGTTGTTGACATTACCCTTATAACACACATGGAAGCATGTCAGCTGTTGACAATGAAAATATCAACAAATCACATTATCAAATTCAGTTACTATAATCACCAATTCTGATGTAAATAAAGAACCATGGCTTTAACAATCAAACTACAACAAAAATTTTAATTTGAAATTCCTGAATTAAATTACTTGTGTGACATCTCTGCCCACCTACCTGCTGGTAGTTGTGTCATGTTGAGGACAACTGTGCCATCAAACTTGTGAATGGCCCACTCAAACTTTTCTATGGGACACGGATCTCCACTGATATCCCAATGGGCCGACAGTCCATCATTGTGGTCCTGGAACTCACTGCAACCAGAAGCAGCATGATTATTCACATACTAATGGTTAGAAATAAGGAATTACTTATTGAGGTGTCCCAGTTTCAGATTTGTCTTACTAACGTTGGTGATTATTTAAAAAAATGTACAATCCAACTCAGATGTCATTTGGATAAGTAAGGGAAGTGGCTTATCTAGGAACCGACATTTCTCATGCTTTCTATTTGTGGCTCACTCCTGGCCCTATACCCTTGCTAACTTACCTCTCTATCTACACTGAAGTTATGAAAACCACTATGGTGAAATGCTAATTCACCAAATAGTTTTTGTAAACAGTTTACCAGCTTCTATTTGGTTTTACCCAAGATAATTTGAAAAGTGGTGTTGTTTGTGGCTCAGCAACTGTAACGTTCTATGTGTAAAATCATCCAAATTACACAGTTGAAAAATTAGTTATTATTAAATGCGCAGCTGAAATGACGACGGCTTCCGTTTTACACTCATTAAGAAGAAGGTTGTGGGACACCATCGATGAGTTACGGCGGTACATCGCGATATGTGGTCAGTGGCAGTTGTAGCATGCGCTGGCTAATCATGCGAAAATTCAATATATACAGCTGGGTATCGTCAGCATACATGTGGTAACAGAGTTGGTGGAGTTCGAAGATATGGTTGAGCCCCAGACAGTAGATTGTAAAGAACAAGGGTCCCAGCACGCTACCCTGTGGTACACCAAAGTATAAATCAACACTTCTTGAGGTAATGTTATCGACTTTAACAGCATGGTATGCCAATTTCATGCAGTTTGTCTAGAAGCAGACGGTGATTGACAGTATCAAAGGCAGCACTGAGATCGAGCAACACCAATATCATGGTATTCCAATTGTCCGGCGAATGTGGAATGTCGTCCTGTATACGAATGAGAGCTGTTTCACAGCTGTGAGCAGGACAATACACAATCTGAAATTGAAGAGATCATTTGGGTCCATTTACTGCCGGATTTGCGAAGCTACATACTTCTCGAGTAGTTCTGATATGAAACTCACGTTGGATATCGGTCGATCACTCTTCTTTAACAATGGTGTCATGATGACGTGTTTCATAACAGCTGGCATTGTTGAGGACTCAATTATGCCAATGTCAGATGAAAGTTTGCTAGTACCCTTCATTACCAGATCACAGATGTCGTTGCTTGGAGCTAGTTCAAAGTCACAAAAGGGATCCACAACATGACAGTCATTATTATCTGTGAACACCGACTGCTGGCGCTGCGTACTTATAGTTGCCAGATGTACACTGATATCAGTGATCTTGTCAGTGAAGTGCGTGATGAAACAATCAGCCAATGCGCCAGGACCATCATCACTTTACAGAACAAAGGTTTACTGAAGCGGCCCATCAGGTCGTTTGTGATGTTGTACATCTCTTTGTTATTATGGGCTGATGATTTAATCTTGGCACAGTAATATGCAGATTTGGCCGAAGCGATGCTATGCTTGAAAGCATTACGCAACTCCGTGTTAATTTCACGATGAATATATGTGGTGCCATTTGCATTCAGCTCGTCTCACCTGCTGTCTCATCCTCTGCAAGTCATCGGTTCTCCACGGTTGCTTGGTACACACATTTATCGTTCGTCGGATAATGGGTGCATGCTTGTCGATTATGGCCAAAAGTTGAGACATGTACTGTTCACATAAACTGTCACTGTCATTGGCAGGAGAGGTGACCAGCGGCAAATTGATCAGGTCGCAAAAAAATACATAGTAGTAATTACAGCATGACATGATTTAAACAGAAATGCACCACTTACATGTCTGTGTTGACGTCACTACCGTCATACACGTAGGAGGCTCCAAGTGGTTCAAGGCCGGCGCTGATGCGACTCATGTAGACGCCATTGGAGGTCGCGGTGCTGTGAAGTCCTGCTGCGTTGTACCCCTTTACGGTGGCAAACACCTTCCGTTGACGTGACAGGTCAATGTGACGGATGACAGCAGTCAATGCCCCAGGAGAGACGTCCTCAAATGGGTGAACTTGGGTTCCTCCCGGCGTGAAGCCCATGGCTACTTGGTATCTGTTAATTGAAGGCAGGAGGACCAACTTAATAATCATCACTCAAGTATACAACACTGATGGACTGACCTGTATGATTACTGGACATATCTGTTGGAGACAGGAGGACCAACTTAATAATCACCACTCAAGTATACAACATTGATGGACTGACCTGTATGATTACTGGAAGTATCTGTTGGAGACAGGAGGACCAACTTAATAATCACCACTCAAGAATACAACATTGATGGACTGACCTGTATGATTACTGGAGTATCTGCAAATAAGACATTTCACCAGTAATATTGCTGGGGTGGCTAATGTGTTAATTTTTTTATTTCTGAACTATTGAACTGAATGTCGACACTACAAATAATCACCCAGCATAACGTCATATTTCACCAATCCATCGTTAATAAAACCAGTCCTTTTGGAAATCCCCTTTGACTTTTTGGAAATACTGACGATATTTCCAAAGTAACAACGGCATGTGCTTCAAGTCAGCATGCACTTGGAACCAGCGTAAATTCGTTCACCATGAACATGGAACATATCATCTGGTTACTGTGATTCTAGTGCATTGCAGTACAATGCATACCTAAATTAATCGGCAAATATCAGTGGCTAACTAAGCTTATTCTGCCTTCAGTGCCATAATAGTAGCTGTGACCTGGTGACCTCACCCATGACCTCGCCAGATAATGGGCCAATCAAATGATCTTATGCACATGTAAACAACCAACCACGTGCCCCGACACCGGACTGGCATAATCCGATCTTCACAGATGACAACACATTACAAATGCAGGTTCAAGGGCTTAGTGGCAGTAAAATTAAGGGGACATGTCAATGTTATAAATGGCCATTATGTTTTATCAACAATATGTAAAACACCAGTAAAAACCATCACATATCTAAATTATTGACATTTCTGTTATCACTAACAATCAGGAAACGTTACCTAACTAAACATTTTATAAAAACTACGTGAACGCATCTTACATATATAACATATCTGCAACTTTCCACAAGGATTAATGAAGGGTTTGTGTCAAAAATACACTGTGAGTTTGGGCTGTCATTAAAATTTCTGCTAAAATCTTCCTGGCCCTATTGCAGCTGTAATTTGTTCACGTTAATTGAAATAACTTGATCATCAGTGACACTGTCGTATTTATATGTATGTCATTTATTTGTTTGGGGTTTCTTAAAATTACATAAGATGGCATTTTATGGGTTTTTTCATATTTACACAAATGTAAAAATAATAATAAAACATCACCAAATAAATAAAAAACTCCAAGTTTGATTAATTTGGAGTATTATTTAGTATTTCAACTACAATTTGTGAAGAAATGGTTGGTTTATCTTAAAAACTTTCACTGAAGCCACTCAATTCAATATAAGCATACAACAGCTGCTAAAGCTACCCTAAATAAAATTTATAAATCCTATTTTGTCCCATATTAGTCCTTGTTTCATTGGAGAGTGAACTAAATTGTCCAGGCTTCAAAAGGCAGCAAGAGGATTAAAACTCTGGTCCTCTCGATTGACAATCGAACTGTCTAACTAATATATACCAAACCCACCTGTTATCTAACTAATATATACCAAACCCACCTGTTATTCTACAGTTGCCACATTTTGTATATTGTACATTACCTTGTGACTTCAGTTTCAGGGTCCTCAAATGGCTGCCAGGCTACAACCACCTGTGTCAAAGCCCGCTGGCAAATGACGTCCTTTCTTGTGAAATCTGCAGCTATTGAAGCATAATACACAAGAGTTAGTTGTCCAAATAACAGTACACAAAATACCTAAGATGTCACATTGGCAACAAGTATTGAGTCTGTAGTTCTAAGACAAGGGGAGCTAGCCCCACTTTAAGGTCAACACATGTTCAGAGTTTGACAAGTCAGTGTTGTCTTGGTGTGTCTGTATGTGTGCATTCATAAAGTTACACTCTGAATAATTAGTGTAGTGTGCTTCTGTGTGCTATTACCAAAATCTGGACTTGAAGGAAAGTCAAATCAGGTATCATCCTTGTCAACCCAGAATGGTTGACCATGTTCTTAGTGCACCAAAAAGAAGAGGCTTTTTTAATGTTGAAAAAAATAACATACCTGCATCCTGCTCAGTTGTGTTTGTATCAGTGTCAACTGCAGTGTTTATAGAAGTGATGTATGTGTCAGGCAACTCAATCACGAGTCCTCCCTAACAACCACACATAATACATGTAACTTAAAATATGTTCATTTTGAATAACATTTACTACTAATAATAAGCGAAATAAAAATATGTTTAACTTAGTAACAAAACTATCTTGTGTTAAACTGACAGCAGAAACAAATAAAAGGTGACAATTATTCTACACAGTGGTTAGACATTTATAAAGTTAATTAATATTTTACAAATAATTTATATATGTAGTAAATACTTATATGAGTTTTATGTAATAACGATCTTTAAAGAGAACTAGTCTGTGGTCCTTTGTGGTCCTCTGTGGTCCTTTATGACAGTTTCTGTGATCATCAAATGTTCAACTTTCTGCTGCATGGAGCAATGTGACCTGTAAGGGTCACATCTAAGTCAGCCAAATGGACAGTTCACTGTTTCCAAAGTTTCTGGTCCATTAATTTGGACAATTAAACAGATGTAGGATGGTAGGAAAGGGATCCACCAATAACAGGAGGCAAGGTGTCGACAGTGAGACTACTATGACAGTTCTCACAGTAATTCAAATGTTTTCACACGCACCTGAGGAGGAGTATTATCAACCAGTAGAGGTCTTGAAAATGCTGTTGTTGTCAACCCCACTTTGTTGACAGCAGTCACTGTCACATAGTACGTCTCCTGGTGCTTCAAGCCACCATTCTTCAGGCCTAGATACACAAATCAACACGATGAGACTGTTTCACTTCAACGGTAGCAATAACATTCATTGAAACTGATCTAACTAATTCTGATTTATATTTAACAGTACTAGCACATCTGTTGGGTACTGAAATAGTGAAGTCATCCACATCAGAGAAATGAAATGTCTGTTCATATATCACCAATATGAATTTATATAAAGGATACACCTATGATGTCACTTATATGTCATTGTGTTGTCACATAAATGATTTTGTATATAATCTGTCCACGTATAATATATCAATCTGTATATAGCACTAACAATATAGAAACCTCAGACCACACTCACCTGTAGCCTTGTGTGAGTTGATGCTGGCTTCAATGCGGTGGAACTCATACATGCTGTCATCACCCTCCACCCTGCCAATGCCAAACTTGTAGAACTCAACTCCACTTTCCTTCTCAATGAAGCCGCTCCAACTACACTCAAGAGAGTCCCCTCCTGACAGAACAGAGGACACAGACAGTTGCTATGAACATTCTAGATATCTGAGTGAAGCCGCTCCAATTACACTCAAGAGAGTCCCCTCCTGACAGAACAGAGGACACAGACAGTTGCTATGAACATTCTAGATATCTGAGTGAAGCCGCTCCAACTACACTCAAGAGAGTCCCCTCCTGACAGAACAGAGGACACAGACAGTTGCTATAAACATCCTAGACATCTCAGTGAAGCCGCTCCAACTACACTCAAGTGAGTCCCCTCCTGACAGAACAAAGGACACTGACAGTTGCTATGAACATTCTAAACATAGTGTTCTAGTAAATATCTTATTCATCTGAACCGACAGATGCAGTGGTTCCATGTCACACAGAGTTTGATGACAACAGTTAGTCTTTCTGTGACAACATTACAATCCCTTTACTGAAGGAAGTGGTTCCATGCGACAAACAGAGTCTGATGACAACACATGTACTTTCTGTGACAACATTACAATCCCACTACTGAAGGAAGTAGCTCCATGTGACACAGAGTCTGATAACATCGCATGTACTTTCTGTGATAACAATACCATCCCATCACTGAAGGAAGTGGTTCCATGTGACAAACAGAGTGTGATAACAAAACGTGGTCTTTCTGTGACAATATTACCATCCCATTACTGAAGGAAGTGGTTCCATGTGTTCACAGAGTCTGATGACAACACATGTACTTTCTGTGATAACTTTACCATCCCATGACTGAAGGAAGTGGTTCCATGTGACACACAGTGTCTGATTACAACACATGGTCTTTCTGTGACAACATTACCATCCCATTACAGAAGGATGTGGTTCCTGCATGTGACACAGAGAGTCTGATGACAACACATGTACTTTCTGTGATAACTTTACCATCCCATGACTGAAGGAAGTGGTTCCAGGTGACACACAGTGTCTGATTACAACACATGGTCTTTCTGTGACAACATTACCATCCCATTACAGAAGGATGTGGTTCCTGCATGTGACACAGAGAGTCTGATGACAACACATGTACTTTCTGTGA
The DNA here is from genome assembly GCA_033239005.1 of Lamellibrachia satsuma. Lineage (NCBI taxonomy): Eukaryota > Metazoa > Annelida > Polychaeta > Sabellida > Siboglinidae > Lamellibrachia > Lamellibrachia satsuma. Next base: position 2,748,134 of record BSQZ01000016.1, on the reverse strand, counting down.
TAACTTTACCATCCCATGACTGAAGGAAGTGGTTCCAGGTGACACACAGTGCCTGATTACAACACATGGTCTTTCTGTGACAACATTACCATCCCATTACTGAAGTTGCAAAGAATAAAATGCACAAACCTTGTACAAATTCTGGACAGTTGACCATGCCGTCAAGAGGTGCTGAAGTGTCCACTACGAGAGCTGGTGACACTTGTGTTGCTGTCAACCCAGCCTGGTCAACAAGACACTGGAACTTAGTCACTTGACACAAATACTAAGTGATGTGACATGACTTAAGAGAAGGCTAAGATTATTAAAGCCAAAAATGTACATAAATTTGCCTTTGCATCAGGAAACACCTGTCCTCACAAAGTTGAATTTATAAAAAAGACAGTTTTGTTCATGAGAGTATAACTATGAAGACAGCTTACTTAGTTGATACCAGATCAAGACAACATGGTAAATACACACACTAATGCAGGTTGTTGGAGACCACAAAGAACCCTACCCCATTAGTAGCATCCAGGGTGAGAATGTTGGGTACACCATCTCTGTTGGGCGACACATATCCATTCTCTAAACTAGTCACGTTGCCCACCCATGTTGATGGGTGGATGTCTGCAGCATCTGTAGCAGAATCACATTAGACTAAGCGCTTCATCTCATTTATATTCATTTATTTAATCTGAATAATTCTGGTAATTTCTTCAACCCATAACATTGAGCGGGTCATGCTAAGAAAATACAATAATTAGTAACTTGTTTCACCAGACCCCAAGAAGAAATTAAATTGTAAACATGTATACTCATATTGAATTTTAAAATTAATATCCTATAAAATGATAATTTTTATTGTTGCTATATTAAATACGGCCACCAAACCCCCACCATATTTCCCTACATGGGTACTGCCACCCAATCCCATCATGTATCCCTACATGGGTACTTTCACCAAACCCGATCATGTCACCCTACATGGGTACTGTCATCCAACCTCCACCATGTCTCCCTACCTGGGTATGTGCCCAGATGAAACCACACGTTTGTGATGCCACTCTCTGGATCGTTGACGTCCCAGGCTGCGTTGAACGAGTCAACCTCTTTCTGGTACAGCACGGCTGTAGTTGTAACGACGTCAGTCAGATTGAATGCTCTGCCTCCAACAGACTTGATGGCAGGGACTGGTGCAGTAACATCGACCAGGAAGCCATCAGAGGCAGACTCAAGCACGCCCCCAGCTCCCGTCACTGCACGTACTGTCGTGTAGTACTTGACCCCAGCAGACAGTGCCACCTGGCCTTGACCCTTGCCATTACTGCCAACACCTGCATGCAAGGTTCAAGCTAAGTCTAACGTTATTTCACAAAAGTTTTTTGTAAACTGAAAAAAGTACATTTGATCTGTTTGATCAAGAAATAGTTTAATTGGTCTATTAAAGATGTATAATGCTAAAGAACAAGCTGATGATACCACATACCAATATACATTCGAGTAAAATATCGATGGTATGAAGTCATAACGTTTCCATTCTTAAGCAACAAACAAACCGAGACTTGGCCTAACAGAATGCTCTTTTAAGTCAGATAATTATACAAAAGAAACCTAAAAATAATGTGCTCTTCCAACTGATTCCACCATTTATGAGAAATTATTTAATGCACAATAAAGTCTTTGTTATCTTACCCAGCATTCCATCTGCACCACCGTCCTCCTCGATCAGGTTGACATACGAGTACGGCATGACATCATCAAGTCTTGGAGCTGAGCCAACTGCCCACTGATAGTGAGCCACGCCATCTCTCTCACTCTCGTAGCCAGTGAAGGTCACTGTCACCTCAGACTTGTCCATTTGGTAGTCAATGTCCAGCTGAGTGTCCGGTCCATCACTGACCACACCAGCCACATCTCCAGACACCATCTTGATTGGACTAAGACATAAATGTACAATGAATAACTGCATTAACAAGTGCAACAGTAAATCACACATCAAATGCTACATGAAGCAGTTGTTTAACAATCATTAGAAATTCTATCCAAAACTGTTCACAAACTTCAAGCGTATTAAACCAAAGTTGGTGGTGACAAATCATGTTTATACTAATAAACAATTTCTTTTTAAACACCTTCTGAACAGGAACCTATTTCACTAAAGTTCTAAATGACACACATTTTCTAATTCAACTGAAATCAGCTCATCAATATCTAATAGTGAAATGGGATGCAGTCACTTTAATTTACACTAATGTAACATTACAATTTCACAGTAATAAACTGTAATGATGAATGTTCTCACTGGGAAGACATAAGAGTGCTCTCTCTGCCAGCTCCATTCACTGCCTTCGCTACGACGTAGTAAACAGGAGAGTTGGTTGCGGCATTTGTCAGAGCCAAGGACACCTTGTCAATGTAACCGTCCTGTGACAGTCCCACGCTGTGAAATGCCAGCACATCTGTTTGTCCTACAATATGAGGGAGGGACGGGGATTTACTGTCAGAACTACCTCAATGAAAATATGCAAGTTAGAAATCACACAATAAAGAAGAAAGCATTATGTATGATATTGAACATACATTGACGCTACCAACAAGAAGTACTTAAGTCAGCACAAATATCTACCCAATTTATCCCAACACTCTACAGTGAGCCCTGATGGAAGTAGTGGACACACACACACATTATTATTGTCTAGCTACGATCATATTAGATTAAATGTCTAATATGTAGCAGCCATATTTGTAGGCCCCAAATTAACAAATAAAAGAATTACCAAAAACACATTTGTTGTAGTATTTACATTGCATTATAGATAGATTATAGAACAAGAACATAGAAGAACAAGAAACATATATTTCATTTGGCATATACAATTTACCTTGTGTCGTCCCTATGCCAACATTTACCTTGTGCCGTCCCTATGCCAACATAGTATTCACTGATGTCACTTTCGCCATCCACGGCTCCCCATGAGGCTTGGATACCATTTTCATCATTGTGAACAATGTAGCCATCAATTAGTTCCTCAGACTCTCCCAAGAGGGTGCCCGCATGCACAAATGACATCTATAAACACAACACTAGAATGTATTGAAATGTTTTATCGTTCATAGTCATGTCCAATGGTGTCATGTATACAAAAGGTAAACTCTATGTAAAAGTTACAAGCAGCATTTAACAGTATGCCTATATAAGACAATCATGACCGTACTTTTGGTGGTATTGGGTCAACTAACAAACCGTTGGTGTAGTGGACAGTGGCCAGCTCTGTCCTGTTCACTTGGACTAGATACTGATATAAGATAATGACCATACCTTCTGTGGTGTTGGGTCAACTAACAGACCATTGGTGTAGTGGACAGTGGCCAGCTCTGCCCTGGTCACTTGAACTAGATACTGATATAAGATAATAATGACCATACCTTTGGTGGTGTTGGGTCAACTAACAGACCATTGGTGTAGTGGACAGCGGCCAGCCCAGCCCCGTTCACGGCCGTCACGCGCATCCTATAGTGTGCACCGATCTTCAGATTCAGAGCCTCATCAGTTGTCCACGCGGTGGCGCTGGCTGGCACAATCTTCCACCGAGACCTAACGATTTACAACAACGTATCATTGAGCAACACAGCTGATACTGACGCTACTGAATGGCTATGTAATAAATCAGCTGATACTGACGCTACTGAATGGCTATGTAATAAATCAGCTGATACTGATGCTACTGAATGGCTATGTAATAAATCAGCTGATATTGAGGCTATTGAATGGCTATGTAATAAATCAGCTGATACTGAGGCTATTGAATGGCTATGTAATAAATCAGCTGATACTGATGCTACTGAATGGCTATGTAATAAATCAGCTGATATTGAGGCTACTGAATGGCTATGTAATAAATCAGCTGATACTGATGCTACTGAATGGCTATGTAATAAATCAGCTGATACTGACGCTACTGAATGTCGTAATAAATCAGCTGATACTGGCGCTACTGAATGTCATGTAATAAATCAGCTGATGAGTTAGAGGTCATTCACAACTGTCAATATTTACCCATTCGTATAAAGGTTACAAATTCTCAGGCCCCCTGAATTAGCACTTTAAAATGTATATATAATTTTCCACATTGATCATATGGTGGTCATATTTAGCATGTGACGGATATTCATTTAAACTGGTATGCGGGCCTTGACCCCCTCCCCCTTGACCCCAAACCCAAGAACCCTTCCACCTTGATCTCCCTCCCTCTTGACCTCCCTCCCCTTTAGTACGCTTTCTCTGAATAGGTAACAACTATAAACGACCCCTTACGTCTGCATTCATTGCACCCAGATTTCACATCAACAATAATTTCAACTAAATGTAATATTTTATTAAAATTTGTGTTCGAGCAGAGTATAACAGCGGCGTAATTAAAATTTTTCTATAAACTGATTATTTTCAAGCAGTGGTCCTAGAGTCTCACGGGGCTTAACACTGAATTAGCTGAAATCTTTCCTGAAATCTTGGCTCACATTCGTCACAGTAAACACTACTTCCTATTCGGGGTTGTGATTTGACGTCATGAATATATTAAAAGCCCATGGCAGTTTGTTTGTAGGGCAGAAAGACGCTCGTCATATGCCCTATACATAATGCGGTGGTGCTATTGGTGCTCATTTTCACGGTCTAATTTGATTGTAGCATTCAATTTGCATCAGAATGCCCTCAAATTGTTAACTTAGATGCACAATTCACTGTTCCAAAATGTGTACTGTGAAATGAAAAATGTGTACAGCTTGCGAATGAGAAAATGGGAAATGTTCTATGTCGATCTGCAGGCTACAATAGCCATTGCTACACCAAGAGCAACATATACAAACAGTTATACTGACCCAGTGGGATAAATCATAGTCATCTTGCCCTGGTGCAGTTCGTATGCTGATATTTTGTAGTGGTCAATCCCAGACTCGGGGTCAACGAAAGACCAGGAAGATGTCAACTGAGTGGTTGAGTCCTTTGAGAGAAGACAATTTACAACACTTTAGTAAACTAAATTGTTACACTGTACAAATGTTACCACAATATTGAAATATTTACTTTGTAATTATTCTCAAGAAACTTTATGTATTCTTTGACATTTCAGCCGATTCACCTGGCCTTCGTCAAATATGAATTTATGTGACAGCGGCGCATAAAGGATTTTGTGCGAAATAACAAGACAATGAAGGTGGTTTGAGGTTAAACATGTTCTGAGGGCGAGGGTATTAGCCTATTTACTCAGACACGCGTAGAGACACACTGGGCTATATAAGCAGCCGCAGTGCCTAGATCCGGCCTCACTAGATTTCCAAGCTAGCTTGTGTCGTTGTGAGACCTTTGCGCTTGCAAATAATTCCGAACTTCTGCTGTTACTGGTTAATCATTATTGTTGAATTTGTTGATGATATTGCAAGATCATTTTATTGTTCAGTTTATCGTGTTCAATCTTGTCAGATATTTTTGCTCCCACCCTCCTCCCTGGTACCATAAACATTGAAGACTGAGAGGTTTTTCACAAAGAGTTTGAATACGCTTTTCCCTGTAGCTCGGTACACAACGTTTGCATTAACGCTTTTCCCTAATCAGGCACTGAGTTTTTCGGTAGTGTACACAGGGATTTTAGTGCGAGTACTTGTTAGTAGTACATATAGTGTGGCCCTTTGCCTTACCTCTCGGTGTGATGTGTTAGTGGCGGAGTGACCCCCACCGATATCATGTGAATTGTATTGAAGACAGTAGTGGTACAGATAGTACTGGTAGTTGGTAGCTGATAGGCATGAGATACTAATTATGTATAAACACTTCTGGGGGCCGGCATGCTTGCTGAGATTATTTGATGTATCTTATTTTGTTGATGTATGCTTGCCTGATTTCATGCTACTTAATTAATAAATCTAAATGTCATTCCTTGGCCTATTTCAATCTACACTGGACTTGTGTTGTTATTTTGCATAAATCACATTGCAAGAAAAAGAACGTCAATCCATCCAAGGAACTTAGAAACAATGAACACCTATAATTAGTATACACTGTTAGTGTTACAGCCTTGTGCTCCTTGCCAGAGACACCATCACACTCACAGTGTATTCCATGTCATGCTGCAAGTTGTCACCATCAACGAGCTGCAACATCTTGGGGTCTGTCAGATCTACTGTCACTCCATCCGATGTCACCGAGCTGTTTGTCTCGGCTCTGTTTGTTGCTGTCACATCCACATGGACGAAGTCCCCGTGATGTAGATGGAAGTGATGTCTCTCAAGGGAGTTGACAGATGGAGCTATGTTCTTCTCAGTGTGTAGTACGACCTCCCTGCTATTGGGGCCTAACACATTAAGGGTCTGTTAGGATGGAAGTGATGTCTGTCAAGGGAGTTGACAGATGGAGCTATGTTCTTCTCTGTGTGTACTACGACCTTCCTGCTACTGTGGTCTAAAACATTAAGGTCTACTAGGATGGAAGTGATGTCTCTCCAGTAAGTTGACAGATGGAGATATGTTCTTCTGTGTGTATTACAACCTCCCTGCAACTGGGGCCTAAAACATTAAGGGTCTATTAGGATGGAAGTGATATCTCTCCAGAGAGTTGACAGATGCAGTATGTTCTTCTCTGTGTGCAGTACAACCTTCCTGCTACTGGGGCCTAAAACATTAAGGGTGTATTAAGATAGAAGTGATGTCTGTCCAGAGAGTTGACAGATGGAGATATGTTCTTTTCTGTGCTACTAGGGCCTAAAACATTAAAGTGTTATTTGACCATCAGAGTTGTTTAGATTAACTACTTGCAACTGATGAATGCCACTGCTAATTTCATCATCTGTTGGTAGGTGTACACAAGGCATTTACAAAAAAGATGTTTACCTGCAGGTTTTCTGTAAATGTTGACAAGATAACTTTTTAGGCCAGATTCTGGGTCAGAAAATTGCCTCCAGGTGCTGGCAACAGTGGACGCCTCTGAGGAGTACCTCTCATCCTCATTGGGGTCCTTGCCGTCCTTCACAACACCCTTCACTGGGGGTGTCAGATCAACGTACACTGCAACAAATGTGGGTTGACGTCTGTGTCAGTCATAATAATGAAGACAGGAGAATAACTTCTGTGAAACAGAGATTTTAATGTGACATGTTCTATAAATAAAACATTAGACCCAGCTGTACTTATTTAATAAACCACTGCTTATAGACACATGGATACCTGTAAGTACATACAGTTGTACCCTACCTCCATCTGAGTTCACCGTCACGTTCCTTTCAACGAGTCCACCGTTGACTGCGGTGACACTGACAAAGTAGACAGCTTTGTGTTGTAAGTGTAGGCCGTCCACACACTGACTTGTCACATCGTGTGACAGTCGTGTGTAAGGTACAATGTCATCTGAGCCGGCAGACGTCCCCAGGGTGATTACATATTTGGCTGAAAGTTAACAACGCTTAGTGCAGTGCAACTGTGACAAACTCAACTATTGTTTGCCAAGAGCACACTTTCCCTCTATTAGGTTAAATAATATACAAATACACGATGTCCAAAATGTGTACAAAGATTAGCATCATTGACAACTTTCAACAATTTCTTTCTTGTTCAACTCGGTTTATACTTGAATAAACCAACACATTTTATACAATATTCATATTCCCTGATTTAATTAATCATTACACAAAATCACTGAGATTATTATTATTATTATTGTTATGAGGAACAAAGGGTTCAGACCGCCATGATTTTCCCACTCTATAAAACATACTCAGTCCGCTTTCTGGGTCTCCAAACCCGTTCCAGTTGGCGCAGTATTGGGAGGAAGACGACTGGAAGGAGATATCCTTTTTTAGTTTATCGCCGTCATAAACAAGTCCGGGAATAGGAGGAGACCTGTCCACTATGATTGGTTTGTCTGCGTGGCCGATCGCCCTCAAGTCAACTGAAACATGACATTCACTGAATCACATGAAGCATAAACATGGGAGAAACTATGTCCATACAGTGAATTCACTCAATCAAGTTGGATTGAAAACAAAACATAAACATATTCCATGATGTCTTATAGTGTGTATGAACTCTCTTTCAAGTTACGTATGGTTATCACCGTTCTGGCTACAGCTTTCACTAATTTTATTTTGTTCTTGAAACACGTATTTTGTGACCTTGTGACCTAAATATTTGAAACGATAACCTCTTAATGACTCAATGTATGTCATATTTGATGGTTTATGAAGTTTTTGTTTGCTAAACAAGATTAAAGTTAAACTACTGATGCTCCAAATATTTATAATATTGACTATCAATGTAGACACAAGGAAACACATATTATAAGGAGAGTAAAAATATTTACAATATTGACTATCAATGTAGACACAAGGAAACACATATTATAAGGACAGTAAAAATATTTACAATATTGACTATCAATGTAGACACAAGGAAACACATATTATAAGGACAGTAAATATATTTACAATATTGACTATCAATGTAGACACAAGGAAACACATATTATAAGGACAGTAAAAATATTCGCAAATAATGTTAACCATGAAGACCTTATCTATAAACTAAAGTGTAAGCTGTCATTATATATGTAGAAACATCCAATGTGGGCACTTTCACTTTTAGAATAACAATGAGAACAGACCATTGTTGGAGACTCGTATTTTCACCCAAACTGCCACGCCGTCAGGAATGTGGTAGTTATGTTGGATGTGGGTGTAGTTGTCCACAGCCGTCCAGCCGAGGACATATGTGTCCCTTCTGCTTCGACCAAGACCCATCTCTGCACTCTTGATGCCAGACACAGGATCACTGCAGCAATGAAGGACTATACAGCAGACATTATTTTTAGTTAACAAACTAAGATGAAGCATTATCTTTATGGATCTAAAAGGGACTGAAGTCCTCATTGGTAACTTAGTTGTAACCCCGATTGTTGACCAGTCAGATAAATGAATACATACGTGGCATTGACGCGATATGAAATCAGGAAGGTGTCTTCATCATATGTGACGTGATTAACAGCGTAGATGATAGGGGGTGTGGTGTCAACAGCGTAAGGCTGGGCGTGGCAAACACTCAGTGCAAGAGGACCGAACTCTATGTTGTTGATGGCCCGGACTGTCACGTAATATTTATTATCTGAAGCAAAAATGACATATGCAAGCTACAATCATCCACAGATAAAATTCTGAAATCAATATAACATGAAATTATTCTGAGATATAAAGTTTTATCTGTCAAATGAACTGCAATATTTGTTATACTAAACATAAAAAATCAGAATGTTTTGTTTTTTCTTTATCACTTATGCAAGAAAGGTGGAAAAAGGGGGAGAGACAAATAAACATAGACAGGAGAAAAACAGAGAAGAGAGGCAGCACAATAGAGACAAAAGACAGACATGGACACACAGAAACATACCAAACACTCGGTGTATTAGCATCACTACTGCAATGATAAAGGAACAATACAATTTTCATTTTTCTGTTTGCCATATCACATTTCTAAAGGCTAGAAAGAACTGTAATTGTGACATAAGATAGAAATAATAACATCTTACACTAACTGGGTTACTTACCAGGCAGGTTGAGAGGGAATGCGACACCGATGTTTGTCCATTCAGAGGCTGATGCAAGGTGTTCATGGGGATCATTGTGTGGCACAACGTCACCTCCACATGGACTTGTTCCCACGGCCCACGTGTACATCAACATCCCTGTCTCATTGTCATAGATACCATCCCAGTTAGCTGCAACAGAACAGAATATGTAATAAGACACAGCTAATGTGTCTGACACAACAACAAATGTTCTGTCACTGATAAATGTATCAAACTTTCTCCTAGAAAACTTTGTATTGTATCCTCCAATTACACTGGGCAATAAAAAACAACACTGCACAAACTAGTTATCAAACTGAAAAAAATCACAGATTTATTTTAATGTGCACCAATGCATTAATGATTTCAAAGACAATTTAAATTAAAAAAAACCAATATAACCAAATACTGTGGAAGTTTTTTTCAGTACAATCAACTGTTGACATTGTTCCTCAAAAGGTCTTAACTCTGCATGACTGTGTTTTCTACCACAAGTAAAATACTGATCATTTTAATTACAGAATTGGTAGTCGGTTACCTGACATGACACGGTTGGCTCGTGTGTACTTTTTGTCTGTCATAGGCTCGTGACCATTGAACACAGTCAATGAGCCTTCCCCGTCAATGATGGACCTGCAGCAAACCACCCAATCATTAAATACACCACAATAAGTTCTTGCAAACAGCAGCAGTACTGTAAATACACAGCAACAGTGACTTGTTGTACGTCTGGTTTTAGTCTCCACATTTGATGTCATTAGGAAAGATAAAACTGCATCCCATAACTACAGGTTGTAAGAAAAGGACAGTACGTCCAATTGACGCTGACTTCCATGTTTATTAATTGAGAGTAATGATTGCAGCCCTACCTGTGTGTGGGTAGTGTGGTCTCAGTAATGGTTCCAGCCCTACCTGTATGTGGGTAGTGTGGTCTCAGTAATGGTTCCAGCCCTACCTGTGTGTGGGTAGCGTGGTCTCAGTAATGATTGCAGCCCTGCCTATGTGTGGGTAGCATGGTCTCAGTAATGGTTCCAGCCCTACCTGTGTGTGTGGGTAGTGTGGTCTCAGTAATGGTTCCAGCCCTACCTGTATGTGGGTAGAGTGGTCTCAGTAATGGTTCCAGCCCTACCTGTGTTTGGGTAGTGTGGTCTCAGTAATGGTTCCAGCCCTACCTGTATGTGGGTAGTGTGGTCTCATTAATGGTTCCAGCCCTACCTGTATGTGGGTAGTGTGGTCTCAGTAATGGTTCCAGCCCTACCTGTGTTAGGGTAGTGTGGTCTTAGTAATGGTTCCAGCCCTACCTGTGTGTGGGTAGCGTGGTCTCAGTAATTGTTCCAGCCCTAACTGTATGTGGGTAGCATGGTCTAAGTAATGGTTCCAGCCATACCTGTGTTTGGGTAGTGTGGTCTCAGTAATGGTTCCAGCCATACCTGTGTTTGGGTAGTGTGGTCTCAGTAATGGTTCCAGCCCTACCTGTATGTGGGTAGTGTGGTCTCAGTAATGGTTCCAGCCCTACCTGTGTTTGGGTAGTGTGGTCTCAGTAATGGTTCCAGCCATACCTGTGTTTGGGTAGTGTGGTCTCAGTAATGGTTCCAGCCCTACCTGTGTTTGGGTAGTGTGGTCTCAGTAATGGTTCCAGCCATACCTGTGTTTGGGTAGTGTGGTCTTAGTAATGGTTCCAGCCATACCTGTGTTTGGATAGTGTGGTCTCAGTAATGGTTCCAGCCATACCTGTGTTTGGGTAGTGTGGTCTTAGTAATGATCCCAGCTCTACCTGTGTGTGGGTAGTGTGGTCTCAGTAATGGTTCCAGCCTTACCTGTGTGTGGGTAATGTGGTCTCAATAATGGTTCCAGCCCTACCTGTGTTTGGGTAGAGTGGTCTCAGTAATGGTTCCAGCCCTACCTGTGTGTGGGTAGTGTGGTCTCAATAATGGTTCCAGCCCTACCTGTGTTTGGGTAGAGTGGTCTCAGTAATGGTTCCAGCCCTACCTGTGTGTGGGTAGTGTGGTCTCAGTAATGGTTCCAGCCCTACCTGTGTGTATTGGTAGTGTGGTCTCAGTAATGGTTCCAGCCCTACCTGTGTGTGGGTAGTGTGGTCTCAGTAATGGTTCCAGCCCTACCTGTGTTTGGGTAGGGTGGTCTCAGTAATGGTTCCAGCCCTACCTGTGTGTGGGTAGTGTGGTCTCAATAATGGTTCCAGCCCTACCTGTGTTTGGGTAGAGTGGTCTCAGTAATGGTTCCAGCCCTACCTGTGTGTGGGTAGTGTGGTCTCAGTAATGGTTCCAGCCCTACCTGTATGTTGGTAGTGTGGTCTCAGTAATGGTTCCAGCCCTACCTGTGTTTGGGTAGGGTGGTCTCAGTAATGGTTCCAGCCCTACCTGTGTGTGGGTAGTGTGGTCTCAGTAATGGTTCCAGCCCTACCTGTGTGTATTGGTAGTGTGGTCTCAGTAATGGTTCCAGCCCTACCTGTGTGTGGGTAGAGTGGTCTCAGTAATGGTTCCAGCCCTACCTGTGTGTATTGGTAGTGTGGTCTCAGTAATGGTTCCAGCCCTACCTGTGTGTATTGGTAGTGTGGTCTCAGTAATGGTTCCAGCCGTACCTGTGTGTGGGTAGTGTGGTCTCAGTAATGGTTCCAGCCATACCTGTGTGTGGGTAGAGTGGTCTCAGTAATGGTTCCAGCCCTACCTGTGTGTATTGGTAGTGTGGTCTCAGTAATGGTTCCAGCCCTACCTGTGTGTATTGGTAGTGTGGTCTCAGTAATGGTTCCAGCCCTACCTGTGTGTGGGTAGTGTGGTCTCAGTAATGGTTCCAGCCCTACCTGTGCGTGGGTAGCGTGGTCTCAGAAGCACATCTGTGCTGCCAGAGTTTGGGAACGTAGTTGACACATGGATCAAGCACGAAAACATCTGAGGAGTTATGGAGAATGAGTCCTGGAGACGGCGGAGACAGGTCAACCAGCACTCCACGTGACGATATGATGTTCTCAAAATCTGTCACAACGTATCATCACTGTCATGGCACAGGTAATTTATACTATTATAATTTGTCACAAAGACAACACAGCTAACATGTGCATCTAGAACATTTTATCGTAACATTCATGTATCAGTTGGGATCCTCCAGTCCCATGTGTTTTGAAAATGTTAAATGTACTAAATTTGTGGAGGTCACAAGAACATTTTCCTGCACTCTTCACTTGAGAGCTGGATGTTTGTGTCCAAAGCTGATGTTCTCAGTTTCTATGTCTACAGACACAAGTCACAAATTATACGTTTTGAATCCAATACCCATGCACGTACATGCTGTGGTATACAGTTGTACTTGGTTTCTCTGTAACCGCTACAATCATTGCTAAGAACAAAGTGAACACAAAGTGAACAGCATGACTCACGGAGTACATTGCGTAGGTGGTAGTTGAAGTAGACCATTGTGTTGTGTTGTAGTTTGAGCTGGCTCAATCTCACTGAGGTCGTTTGTCCAATTCCATGTCTTTCAAAATAGTGAAACAATCCATTCTGAAAGGAGAGAAAGAAATAATTCATAATTCCTGCCTTGCAAGAGAACTGCATGTCTAATAGTGTCTTTAGAGCATGCCACTGCAGTGTTGTACATACAGCAGAAACATCACTACATCAAGTCATACCCTCTATTTACCTGTGAGAGACCTGACTAAGTTAAACATAAATATACATGCAAGTAGACTAAGACTAAGTTAAACATAAATATACATGCAAGGCTTAAGGAGTCCAGCCTCAACAACAGTGTCGTACATGCAGCTGAAACATCACTACATCAAGTAGTACCTTCTATTTACCGGAGAGAGACCTGACTATGTTAAACATAATAATCTTTGCAAGGCTCAAAGAGTCCAGCTCCATACACAACAAGATCTCTATCCCAGTAACCACCCATTTCTTGCCCCACCTCTCTGATGTAGACCCTGTGTCCCTCCACATGCCCCATCAGCTCACAGATGCCGTCTGAGCTGTAGTCGTAGTTGAAGCTGAGACAGACCGAGGCTGGTAAAGTGAGGCATTCCCGGGCACATGCCTGCGCATACAGGTAATGGGTTGTCTTCACGGGTGTGCTCACGAGGCGGCCTTCCCTTGGGGCTGTGACAAGGAACAACTGGCTATAGCTGCTTCACGCAGTTGGTGAATTAACTTGATATATAGTTTGCACAAAAGTTAGTATAGAAAGGGTGGATATTTAACTACAATCAACAGAAGTCTTGGAGATGCATCAAGCTAATTTACCATGCATTTAAAAATTGGTTCTGTTATGTTGCATTGCTTAAAAAGAAAAGGTGCACTAAGTTTATAATATTAGAGTTGTATTATCATGACTGAAATACAGTCATGTTTAGATATGGTGCACTAAGTTTATGATATTGGAGTTGTATTATCATGACTGAAATACAGTCATGTTTAGATATGGTGCACTAAGTTTATGATATTGGAGTTGTATTATCATGACTGAAATACAGTCATGTTTAGATATGGTGCACTAAGTTTATGATATTGGAGTTGTATTATCATGACTGAAATACAGTCATGTTTAGATATGGTGCACTAAGTTTATGATACTGGAGTTGTATTATCATGACTGAAATACGGTCATGTTTAGATATGGTGCACTAAGTTTATGATATTGGAGTTGTATTGTCATGACTGAAATACGGTCATGTTTAGATATGGTGCACTAAGTTTATGATATTGGAGTTGTATTATCATGACTGAAATACAGTCATGTTTAGATATGGTGCACTAAGTTTATGATATTGGAGTTGTATTGTCATGACTGAAATACAGTCATGTTTAGATATGGTGCACTAAGTTTATGATATTGGAGTTGTATTGTCATGACTGAAATACAGTCATGTTTAGATATGGTGCACTAAGTTTATGATATTGGAGTTGTATTATCATGACTGAAATACAGTCATGTTTAGATATGGTGCACTAAGTTTATGATATTGGAGTTGTATTGTCATGACTGAAATACAGTCATGTTTAGATATGGTGCACTAAGTTTATGATATTGGAGTTGTATTGTCATGACTGAAATACAGTTTTAGATATGGTGCACTAAGAATGCGATAGAAACCTGTAAAATGTTCCAACAGCCGCAGTCCGAGAGGGTCATTTCCTGTGTCCACTCGACTGACGGCCTTAATGCTGGACACACTCTGCCAGTCAGCTATCTGAGAGCCATGAGAACCCTTGCCATACCCAGCACTTATCTGAAACAGTTACACTCTGCCAGTCGGCTATCTGGGAGCCATGAGAACCCTTGCCATACCCAGCACTTATCTGAAACAGTTACACTCTGTCAGTCGGCTATCTGAGAGCCATGAGAACCCTTGCCATACCCAGCACTTATCTGAAACAGTTACACTCTGTCAGTCGGCTATCTGAGAGCCATGAGAACCCTTGCCATACCCAGCACTTATCTGAAACAGTTACACTCTGTCAGTCGGCTATCTGAGAGCCATGAGAACCCTTGCCATACCCAACACTTATCTGAAACAGTTACACTCTGTCAATCAGCTATCTGGGAGCCATGAGAACCCTTGCCATACCAAGCACTTATCTAAAAGTTACACTCTGTCAGTCAGCTATCTGGGAGCCATGAGAACCCTTGCCATACCCAGCACTTATCTGAAACAGTTACACTCTGTCAGTCAGCTATCTGGGAGCCATGAGAACCCTTGCCATACCCAACACTTATCTGAAACAGTTACACTCTGTCAATCAGCTATCTGGGAGCCATGAGAACCCTTGCCATACCCAGCACTTATCTGAAACAGTTACACTCTGTCAGTCAGCTATCTGAGAGCCATGAGAACCCTTGCCATACCCAGCAATTATCTGAAACAGTTACACTCTGTCAATCAGCTATCTGGGAGCCATGAGAACCCTTGCCATACCCAGCACTTATCTAAAAGTTACACTCTGTCAGTCAGCTATCTGAGAGCCATGAGAACCCTTGCCATACCCAGCACTTATCTGAAACAGTTACACTCTGTCAGTCAGCTATCTGAGAGCCATGAGAACCCTTGTCATACCCAGCAATTATCTGAAACAGTTACACTCTGTCAATCAGCTATCTGAGAGCCATGAGAACCCTTGCCATACCCAGCACTTATCTGAAACAGTTACACTCTGTCAGTCAGCTATCTGAGAGCCATGAGAACCCTTGCCATACCCAGCACTTATCTAAAAGTTACACTCTGTCAATCAGCTATCTGGGAACCATGAGAACCCTTGCCATACCCAGCACTTATCTAAAAGTTACACTTTGTCAATCAGCTATCTGGGAGCCATGAGAACCCTTGCCATACCCAGCACTTATCTGAAACAGTTACACTCTGTCAGTCAGCTATCTGGGAGCCATGAGAACCCTTGCCATACCCAGCACTTATCTGAAACAGTTACACTCTGTCAGTCAGCTATCTGAGAGCCATGAGAACCCTTGCCATACCCAACACTTATCTGAAACAGTTACACTCTGTCAATCAGCTATCTGGGAGCCATGAGAACCCTTGCCATACCAAGCACTTATCTAAAAGTTACACTCTGTCAGTCAGCTATCTGGGAGCCATGAGAACCCTTGCCATACCCAGCACTTATCTGAAACAGTTACACTCTGTCAGTCAGCTATCTGGGAGCCATGAGAACCCTTGCCATACCCAACACTTATCTGAAACAGTTACACTCTGTCAATCAGCTATCTGGGAGCCATGAGAACCCTTGCCATACCCAGCACTTATCTGAAACTGTTACACTCTGTCAGTCAGCTATCTGGGAGCCATGAGAACCCTTGCCATACCCAGCACTTATCTAAAAGTTACACTCTGTCAGTCAGCTATCTGGGAGCCATGAGAACCCTTGCCATACCCAGCACTTATCTGAAACAGTTACACCCTGTCAGTCAGCTATCTGGGAGCCATGAGAACCCTTGCCATACCCAGCACTTATCTGAAACAGTTACACTCTGTCAATCAGCTATCTGGGAGCCATGAGAACCCTTGCCATACCCAGCACTTATCTAAAAGTTACACTCTGTCAGTCAGCTATCTGGGAGCCATATGAACCCTTGAAATACCCAGCACTTATATGAAACAGTTACACTCTGCCAGTCTGAGAGCCATGATAACCCTTGCCACACCCAACACTTATCTGAAACAGTTACACTCTGCCAGTCAGCTATCTGGGAGCCATAAGAACCCTTGCAACTTCAACTGTCCTGATTAACAAATGTCTACAGGCTTTATTAAAACTGGCATTTAAAAGAGGCTACTGCGACCACTACTACATGGATTAAAGGTTCCCATACAAATAAACTGTTTTGCTCGTTTCGTGTGTGTTAAAATGGCAGCCCTTTCATTCAAATAATCAGCATCAATCATTTTGCATTAAGCTGACAATTGTCTATAGAGTAAGCCATAGATAACTAATTAGTTGGCAGTTATCTGTTGTTGCTCTTCTCTTTACACCTGAAGTCTGGGGTGAGGCTGGCAATAGTCTATAGCATGGTTACCTATATCATAACAATGATTTATAGTGTAATTATCTATATCATAACAATGATTTATAGTGTAATTATCTATATCATAACAATGATCTATAGTGTAATTATCTATATCATAACAATGATCTATAGCGTAATTATCTATATCATAACAATGATCTATAGCATAATTATCTATATCATAACAATGATCTATAGCGTAATTATCTATATCATAACAATGATCTATAGCGTAATTATCTATATCATAACAATGATTTATAGCGTAATTATCTATATCATAACAATGATTTATAGCGTAATTATCTATATCATAACAATGATCTATAGCGTAATTATCTATATCATAACAATGATCTATAGCGTAATTATCTATATCATAACAATGATCTATAGCGTAATTATCTATATCATAACAATGATCTATAGCGTAATTATCTATACCATAACAATGATCTATAGCGTAATTATCTATATCATAACAATGATCTATAGCGTAATTATCTATATCATAACAATGATCTATAGCGTAATTATCTATATCATAACAATGATCAATAGCTTAGTTATCCTACCATTTCCCTGACAACTACTGAGTCATCGAGTACAAGAGCAGATCCTTGGAGCAGTCCCGGGTGACTGGTGCTGCTGAAGTCAGGGGTGATACGTCCCTCAGGTAGTGTCATGTCATACGTTGGCAGCTGACACGATGTCGTGGATGACAGTCCCATCGAGTTCTGTGCCTTCACTCGGAAGTACAGGGGTCTGCTTTGCACCATTGTCTGAAAGTACAGGGGAAGTACAGGGGTCTGCTGTGTACCATCATCAAAAAGTACAGGGGTCTGCTGTGTACCATCGTCAGAAAGTACAGGGGTCTGCTGTGTACCATCGTCTGAAAGTACAGGGGTCTGCTGTGTACCATCGTCTGAGAGTACAGGGGTCTGCTGTGTATCATCGTCTGAAAGTAAAGGGGTCTGCTGTGTACCATCATCTGAAAGTACAGGGGAAGTACAGGGGTTCGTTATGTACCATCGTCTGAAAGTACAAGGGTCTGCTGTGTACCATCGTCTGAAAGTACAGGGGTCTACTGTGTACCATCGTCTGAAAGTACATGGGTCTGCTGTGTACCATCGTCTGAAAGTACAGGGGAAGTACAGGGGTCTGCTGTGTCCCATCGTCTGAAAGTACAGGGGAAGTACAGGGGTCTGCTGTGTACCATCGTCTGAAAGTACAGGGGTCTGCTGTGTACCATCGTTTGAAAGTACAGGGGAAGTACAGGGGTCTGCTTTGTACCATCATCTGAAAGTACAGGGGAAGTACAGGGGTCTGCTGTGTACCATCATCTGGAAGTACAGGGGTCTGCTGTGTACAATCGTCTGAAAGTACAGGGTAGTACAGGGGTCTGCTCTGTACCATCGTCTGAAAGTACAGAGGAAGTACAGTGGTCTGCTGTGTACCATAGTCTGAAAGTACAGGGTAGTACATGGGTCTGCTCTGTATCATCGTCTGAAAGTACAGGGGAAGTACAGGGGTCTGCTGTGTACCATCATCTGAAAGTACAGGGTAGTATAGGAGTCTGCTCTGTACCATCGTCTGAAAGTACAGGGTAGTACAGGGGTCTGCTCTGTACCATCGTCTGAAAGCATCCATGTAATGAGGCTCAGAAAATTGCCCTTCATTTGACTGTCTGACAATGAATCCTATAATTGTTCTTCTTAGTAAACTGGCCATGTCAAGTGTCTGCCAACTCTGGTTTTAATCATGTTAGCTCTCACACAGTTATTCCAATAATTGATAATCCCCTTTAAGAATTAATACTTTCACAAAACTGCTTATTTTGTGAAATTGAATATATTCTTTGATAACAAACCTCCCCATTTAATTTGTGAAATTGAATACGTTCACATAAATAACCTCCCCATTTTATTTTGTGAAATTGAATATATTCTTTGATAAATAACCTCCCCATTTTATTTTGTGAAATTGAATATATTCTTTGATAAATAACCTCCCCATTTTATTTTGTGAAATTGAATATATTCTTTGATAACAAACCTCCCCATTTAATTTGTGAAATTGAATATGTTCACATAAATAACCTCCCCATTTTATTTTGTGAAACTGAATATGTTCACATAAATAACCTCCCCATTTTATTTTGTGAAATTGAATATATTCTTTGATAAATAACATCCCATTTTATTTTGTGAAATTTAATATATTTTCTGATAAATAACCCCCCTTTTATTTTGTGAAATTTAGTATATTCTTTGAAAAATAACCTCCCCTCTTATTTTGTGAAATTTAATATATTCTTTGATAAATAACCTTCCCATTTTATTTTGTGAAATTGAATGTATTCTTTGATAAATAACCTCCCATTTTATTTTGTGAAATTTAATATATTTTCTGATAAATAACCCCATTTTATTTTGTGAAATTTAGTATATTCTTTGAAAAGTAACCTCCCCTTTTATTTTGTGAAATTTAATATATTCTTTGATAAATAACCTCCCTTCCTTCCTCCTCCATCACTGCGGAGCATGGAATAACCTCACTTTAGAAGTATTTTTAGACTGTTATTTATTATAGATACCATCAGACAGAGTATCAAGTTTTCTTATTTACTATACTCATGGCTTCTAATACTCCAGAACTGTATATTTAAAAACCTACCTCATCTGACTTCCTCAAATTTGATTAATTGTTTTAATCTGGATCATAATCATTTCCACCTACCCTTGCTATGACAGTCGATGCACCACCCAGTGGCTCATTATCTACAACATCACAGCCACCACTGAACGTGCCAACACAGTACGTGAGTTCCACTTCGCTGCGGTCGTCAGCCACGCCAAACTCAATGTTGAAGGCTGGATCAGTGTAATCACGTCCTTCAAGCTGCACTACCTGACACGCACCACTTGATGAACCAACGGCGCGCCGTTTGCGCTCTGATTTGTCAGGGGGCTGAAATGACAAGTAGCATATAAATAAACAGACAATTCCACTTTAACATTTAGAGTACAAACATGCAAGTAATATGAGAACTTGATCGAGACGGGATGCAGATATTGTAATAGCAATAAAAAGAAAAATGCCTGGATAATAGATGAAACTCCCCAATTGTTGTAATAACAAATACGTTACGCATTTATATATATCCAAGTAAAAGGCACTAACAATGTAAAATATGTAAGATAAATAATTAAGTCAAGGTAAATTGAGATGAATTAAGACAAGTTAAAACCAATCAAATAAGATAAAATAAGATGAGTTAACCAGTTACAGTCGTGCCTCGTTATAACGCGGTAGTCGGGGTCCACGATATCGGACCGCGCTGTAAGCGAGGCGCGTTAGGTGTTCCCATATCTGCCACCAGGGAGCTACTAAACAACAGCGATCGCCACCCGCTGCATCAAGTCCATGAACGATGTCGAAGCCCTATGCTTGCAGCACTGTCCTATATGCGAACATGCAGTTTATAGAACTTATTAAACTTTATACGCTAGCATCAACGTGTATTATTTTTAAATGTCACACCCTGATGATTCATGAACTGAATAAAACACATGTACGTATATAGTTATGACTTATGGAATAGATCTACTACGATGATGATGTACTGGCCAACGCAATAGGCCTACGAATCGAAAATAATAACCTGGATCTGAGCAGCCGAAAACATATATGATTTGACAAATGTAGTATGTAAGCTGATAAAACACAGAAAACGACAATAGGTAGAATTAATAATTGTTTCACTTCGTCTTTGAACCGATCTCGACCAAAGCGCAAATTTATTACGCACCACTTAACATCGATTCAATTTCAAATTCAACGATTAAATTTAGGATGTAATGGAAGCATGTCATTTCACCTAAGTGTTATGTTGGTATTGCATACTAAATGCATTTAAAACTGATTCGTACGCGAGGCATATTTGTGAATCTTGATTGCAATTTACAAACCGTCGAAGCAAAGCGCGAAGCCAGCGACAGCGATTGATGTCGGCGACAACGCAAGACAAACAACACATTGATACTCATTCATTGACATTGTTCGCCTAATGTTTCTTGAGAATTGTCAAAGCAATTCTAAGTAGGTTTAAGCAGGCCCATTTGGCATTTTCCCCTGGCGGCAGAAAATCGGGATCCACGACCGACCGCGTTATATCCGAATACGAGGCGCGACTGTAATAAGTTAAATAGTAAAAGGTCCATGTCATTAAACCAACGTTGTTGCTACTAAAGTAATGTCTCAAAGGTTGCATGAAATATGTATGTATTTATCACTGCCTTGAACGCAGCTATTGTGTTCACATCTCTCACTGCAGATTTAAAGTGCTTACCCGGGGTCCCGCTTCCGAGTACATGCCAAAGTCTGGTAGCGATGTGTCTGGCTCAGCATCATTGTAGTTGAACAGATTTTTGGTAATGGGGCTCGACCGGGATCTCCATATCAGTTTGTTAATGAGTGTTTTCTTAAAGCACCAACACTTCCAAAAACAAATACATACTTCTATTCTGAGTATTGCCCTCAGTTCTATGTACAGTGGAATCATCTTGAGATCCAAACGAGCCCTGAAATAGCAGGTGATGGCTGTGATGACAAAACAAAGGACACCAGTCATTAGTAGTGCTACAAGAAAGACAAACTGTGCACAGTACGTTTACTGAAACAACAACAATAGATATTCATACTACAAGGTACACAATTAAAGTAAGACAATATGAGCACCTGTTTACATATTATTATTATTATACGCAGTAGATGAACATAAAACAGGCAGCAATGTAGGCAAGTTTTGACTAAAAAGAAGTGTTACATGATACAACACATCCTTTACAAACAAAACTTTGTTTGACAGTTTCTCAGCCAGCCCTCCTCCATAGTGGTTTTGAAGATTATAATAATAACTATGTTTCATATTACAGAAGGTCAAGGCATCAGGTTAGAATTGTGCCAACATGTCGCCGAGACGCATAGACATCTATGAGCCACTAACTTGAAGAGTTAAATGAGAGAAAGAGGTTCTTCAAACAAGTGTTATTATATTTTAGGCAACTCTACATAAATTGCACCATTCGATTCATGCTTTCACTTTGATAACATGATAATAATGTTTCTACTGGAATATAACTGATACTGTAGCTGACCAAATCACACATTATTGTTACCTCACTGCCAAGGGGAACTTGTTGAATTCAACAATGATCTTGGTCGGAAAAGATGTTGTTAGGAGATAACCAGTTAGTCGCAGTTCAGCAGTAAATATCCACAGGGACACACCAACGGAGCCGGACACAGAACTACCAATCTGAGGGGTGATCGTACCCTAGAAAAAACAGAAAATCTTTATGTGCAATTGGTGATGCTACATACTGTTTTTAACTGTTATTGTTCGACATCCAATACTACTGTATGTTAAATTTTACAAAAACCCAAAATACATTTACTGCCTGTGTATGCAACAATCACATTATCTGTTCATTTTTTGTCCAACTTTATATCTGTTCATTAGTCAATGTTCTTCAGAAAAGACGATTCCTAGGTATGTGAGAGATCTTAGGCATACATACAGCAGTTTATTTCTGATTGTACATAGCTGAACAAATGCAACCACAATGGTATCATTATAGCTCTGAAATATCTACATATCTTGAAACCAGACGTTACTACCAATTGTCGAAACATTCTTCTAAATATCCTGTGGCAAATACAGTTGGTTTAAAAAATACTGATCAACTTTGATCTAGAGAACAGCTGTGTCTACAACAACTATATAACTTCTGACAATATGAGACTAGTTGGAAAGCAGTATCAAAGATGTGCGTTCTTACCGAGGCTTTCATTGTCAAGAAACAAAATTTACACACAAATCTTGCTCCATAAACTCCATCAATGCGAAAACCTAAAACAACAAAACTGAAAGTAAAACAAGGCCACAAGGCTCCTCTAAACAACCAATCAAGAGGGTCTTAGAGTGGCAGTTATTCACGCATGCACGCACGCACGCATGCACACACATATAACCACTCAGATATTAAACCAGGTCTCCTTGATTCACCCATATTAACTTTTTGAGAAAAATCTTAAGAATTTCGCACAATATTATCAGCTCAAACTCATCTGCCATCATCCATAAAAAGAAATACCACACTCTTGTAAAGAAACACCACACTCTTGTAAAGAAACACCACACTCTTGTAAACTGCGCACTTACGGAACTGCAGTATTATTGGCCCAAGAGGAATGGTAATTGGTGGATTCAGCTCAAAGATGTTGACGCTGTAAGGTCCATATTTCTTCTCTGCTGCTGTCGTACAGCTGTCAAAGCGGCTGAACTCACTCCCGAATATCTTCACCATCAGACTTTCAATCTGTTTTTTCAACTTCAGACAGAAGGAAAAGCAATTCTATACAAATTCCTTTGCGGGAAGTTCCCTGAAAAGTATTAAAGGTAGGTGGCTGAATTTTTCAGTAGGTATTCCTTAAATTATAGTACTGGCTTGTGTCTAAGATTGAAGTTGGTTAGGGGCTGGCTTGTGTCTAAGATTGAAGTTGGTTAGGGGCTGGCTTGTGTCTAAGATTGAAGTTGGTTAGGGGCTGGCTTGTGTCTAAGATTGAAGTTGGTTAGGGGCTGGCTTGTGTCTAAGATTGAAGTTGGTTAGGGGCTGGCTTGTGTCTAAGATTGAAGTTGGTTAGGGGCTGGCTTGTGTCTAAGATTGAAGTTAGTTAGGGGCTGGCTTGTGTCTAATATTGAAGTTGGTTAGGGGCTGGCTTGTGTCTAAGATTGAAGTTGGTTTTAAATTTGTACTAACGGAAAACTGTATGGTTCTGGGACTTCCTGCAAAATCACAAGTGTGTATTTCCAAAGAATATCTGGTTACCATGGTTACGTTTAAGCAAATAAGATAATAACTATCTGTCCACCATAGAATATGCTGAAAATTTTGTACAACTGCTTACCTGATTGCTGAGATATCAACTCGTCCATTTGTGGACCAGTGTGACTTAAAGATATTCAAATGACTGTAGAACACAAATATATTTTGATTCAAAGAACACAACTTTCACACTTGTGATATAAGAATGGCAAGAACACTGTTCAATGTACACAAAGTAAGAGTACATTCTCACCCAATGCTGGAATGCCTCCCTCAGATCTTCAACCAGTTTAATCATGACCTCTTCATCAACTCCAGATGCATCTACCAACTTGATGACATCACCAATAGGCATGTCCAGCATCTTGTTAACAGCTGAAAGGTTGATGGAATAGTTGCATGCCTACATCATATTTCACCACCTCTACTAGTCCATTCTCACTGCTGAACCATCAACTGTTGTAATATAATCAATACAATTACCATCTTTCACAGACATAAAGGCTTGTTTTCATCTGGATCACAATCATTTCCACCCACCCTTGCTACGTTTTTTAGAAGTGCATCAAATCGGTGTGCATAAGTCCAAAATACTTATGCATAACATCTCGAACAATGTCAAACAGTTCTATTATATACTGTCCGAGTTGTTCTGGATACATTCCCTTGAAAATAGGCACAAACTACGTTCTAATTATATATGATGTTTTATTTTACTCAAAGGACAGTTATACCAGGCACTGATTTTCATGAGAACTCCATTCTGCTCATATTTAGGAGTCTGCACTTTTCCTTAAGTTTGTTCCACCTTTCTTCACATTAACATATTACTTGAAATATTGAATCGACTCATTCATCTATGATGTAGACTACATATTATGTATGGTACTCCAATCTCGTACATGTCTACGCCTCCCGTGCAGGCCCGGGCTAGCGATCAAACTGACAGAAGAAGTATGAACGCTTGTTACAGACTGAAGCCAATTCAAGATGGCACAATATATACACATTGATGGATCGTTGAAATCAGCCACTTTTACACTGGATTTATCATCGTTTAAAAATAAGAAGTCACACGAACTCTTACCAAGGGACATATATGGAGTCTGTAGGCGAAACAAAAAGTCTCAAACTCATGGACTCCCATGACAATCGAAGCCTTATACATGACAATAAACTATCCTTAGGTAATAAACAGGTGAACTAATAAATACCTCTGGTAACGTTAAATAGTATGTAATACTCAAAAAACAAATACTTTAGTCAACTTCTAAATTGAGATTACATCAGGGGTTTTGTTGTATGGTTGGAATAGCCACTTAAAGTTTTCATGAAGACCTACTTGGTGTATCTGCTTGATGAGTCATCACAGGCAATGTTGTGTTTGTACAAGGCCCAATCTCAATCTGGGCATCCGTCATGATGACAAACTGACTCATACACTCGTCAGACAGCGTGGAGCACCAGGACACTCCAAGTGAGATCTGTTATTAAAACACACGGTGAGACAGGAACATGTCAGACAGTGTGGAGCACCAGGACACTCCAAGTGAGATCTGTCAGTAAAACACACGGTGAGACAGGAACATGTCAGACAGTGTGGAGCACCAGGACACTACCAGTGAGATTTGTCATTAAAACACACGGTGAGACAGGAACATGTCAGACAGTGTGGAGCACCAGGACACTCCCAGTGAGATCTGTCATTAAAACACACGGTGAGACAGGAACATGTCAGACAGTGTGGAGCACCAGGACACTCCAAGTGAGATCTGTCATTAAAACACACGGTGAGACAGGAACATGTCAGACAGTGTGGAGCACCAGGACACTCCCAGTGAGATCTGTCATTAAAACACACGGTGAGACAGGAACATGTCAGACAGTGTGGAGCACCAGGACACTCCAAGTGAGATCTGTCATTAAAACACACGGTGAGACAGGAACATGTCAGACAGTGTGGAGCACCAGGACACTCCCAGTGAGATCTGTCATTAAAACACACGGTGAGACAGGAACACGTCAGACAGTGTGGAGCACCAGGACACTCCCAGTGAGATCTGTCAGTAAAACACACCATGAGACAGGAACATGTCAGAGAGCGTGGAGCACCAGGACACTCTCAGTGAGATCTGTCAGTAAAACACACAGTGAGACAGGAACATGTCAGACAGTGTGGAGCACCAGGACACTCCCAGTGAGATCTGTCAGTAAAACACACAGTGAGACAGGAACATGTCAGACAGTGTGGAGCACCAGGACACTCCAAGTGAGATCTGTCAGTAAAACACACAGTGAGACAGGAACATGTCAGACAGTGTGGAGCACCAGGACACTCCAAGTGAGATCTGTCAGTAAAACACACCATGAGACAGGAACATGTCAGACAGTGTGGAGCACCAGGACACTCCCAGTGAGATCTGTCAGTAAAACACACCGTGAGACAGGAACATGTCAGACAGTGTGGAGCACCAGGACACTCCCAGTGAGATCTGTCAGTAAAACACACAGTGAGACAGGAACATGTCAGACAGTGTGGAGCACCAGGACACTCCAAGTGAGATCTGTCAGTAAAACACACAGTGAGACAGGAACATGTCAGACAGTGTGGAGCACCAGGACACTCTCAGTGAGATCTGTCAGTAAAACACACCATGAGACAGGAACATGTCAGACAGTGTGGAGCACCAGGACACTCCCAGTGAGATCTGTCAGTAAAACACACAGTGAGACAGGAACATGTCAGACAGTGTGGAGCACCAGGACACTCCAAGTGAGATCTGTCGGTAAAACACACCGTGAGACAGGAACATGTCAGAGAGCGTGGAGCACCTGGACACTCCAAGTGAGATCTGTCAGTAAAACACACGGTGAGACAGAAACACGTCAGACAATGTGGAGCACCAGGACACTACCAGTGAGATCTGTCAGTAAAACACAAGGTGAAACAGGAACACGTCAGACAGTGTGGAGCACCAGGACACTACCAGTGAGATCTGTCAGTAAAACACACGGTGAGACAGGAATATGTCAGACAGCGTAGAGCACCAGGACACTACCAGTGAGATATGTTAGTAAAAGACACAGTGAGACAGGAACATGTCAGACAGTGTGAAGCACCAGTGAGATCTGTCAGTAAAACACATGGTGAGACAGAAATATGTAACACGATAAAAAATAATAATTATGTGATTCACAATTGTGTTAACAGTAATTTATTCATATATCATATGTTTATGTGCATGTATTGATTTCTGTCAATCGAACAGGGGTCACAACATTTTTATTTTCAACAGATTCTACAGAACATTGTTACTAAACATAATTCCCAGTTTTTTAATTATCATGTAAAACTAAGTAAGACTCCACTAACTGTCTTGTTAGATCAATGCGCCATGTTATTTGATTTAGGTCCACTCAAAGAAGCTGCCGGATGTTGATCTTCCAGCATAAAACAAGCTGGTTACCTTCAGAATGTTGGTTGTCCTCTCAATCTTGAGATACAACTTCATTTGGACAACATTCAATATGTTGGTTTCATCGAAAAGATTCACATTGTCTTCTTTTGCTGTAAATGAATAAACACATACCTTTTGCTGACATTTATGTAATAAGATTTAATAAGATAGCCAGTGATGTGGCTGCAACCCCACAAGGGACCAAGGGGAAGAAGATTGCCAGTGATGTGGCTGCAACCCCACAAGGGGAAGAAGATTGCCAGTGATGTGGCTGCAACCCCACAAGGGGAAGAAGATTGCCAGTGATGTGGCTGCAACCTTACAAGGGACCAAGGGGAAGAAGATTGCCAGTGATGTGGCCACAACGCCACCAGGGACCAAGGGAAGAAGATTGCCAGTGATGTGGCCACAACCCCACAAAGGACTAAGGGGAAGAAGATTGCCAGTGATGTGGCCACAACCCCACAAGGGACCAAGGGGAAGAAGATTGCCAGTGATGTGGCTGCAACCCCACAAGGGGAAGAAGATTGCCAGTGATGTGGCTGCAACCTTACAAGGGACCAAGGGGAAGAAGATTGCCAGTGATGTGGCCACAACGCCACCAGGGACCAAGGGAAGAAGATTGCCAGTGATGTGGCTACAACCCCACAAGGGACCAAGGGGAAGAAGATTGCCAGTGATGTGGCCACAACCCCACAAAGGACCAAAGGGAAGAAGATTGCCAGTGATGTGGCTACAACCCCACAAGGGACCAAGGGGAAGAAGATTGCCATCCAAAGCACAGGATCCAGATGGCAAGTGGATAAGAAAACCCCAAAATAGTATTAAATAATATTAAGTATCTGCCTTGGAAGTATCAAATGAAGAGAAAACATCAGTTAAAACATGAAGCTTTCATACTGGGCTGACTACCAAAGAAAGCAGAGATGATGAAAGAGCCTGGCTGTAGGAAAAGGGGCAGACCGCATCTCAGATGTGAGGACTGCATAAAGATGGATATTAAAAAGTGGATACTCACTGAAGTCCTCTTCAAACACCCTGAAGCTGGCCGTCCACTCATTAAGGCCAATGGTCAATTCCAGGTTACAGGCGTCATATCTGACATAGGCGGTCAGTGTGTGTCGGTAGATGAACAACTTGAGGTCAACACAACAACTGACGGTGGTGCAAGTCTTGTCAAAGCGACAGTAGACGTTCTTGCCAATACGACTCCCAATGTCAAAACATTCTGTCAATGTTGAGTACATGTTACTGCCTTGTAGGCTTTCTAAAGGACTCACAATTGATCTATGAACTGCTACACTAAACATTTAATGAGTGATGTCTCATAACCAATTAGCATTGTTTCTTACAACACTAGATAGCATCATGCTGGTCTATTCAATGTAATTATTGTATAATATCATATCTATGGAAAAATTACTCATCAAAATTAAAAGCATGGATGGATATTAAGAATTAACACTTCCCGAAAGGGTATTGTCATGTGTATTATGGATCAGTATTTAAAACCTAAATATCTATGCAACAAAATACTTTTGATTCCTCATTATTTGGCATGTATAACATGTAGCAATGCCATTCTACCTACGTGGGTCAGATTTGAGGTAGCGGTCAACAAGGGACTGACGGGCCCCAGAGTCGGACAGACCTCGCATGACGAGGGCCTGCTTTAGGTCAGAGTCATCCATTGTCTCAGGACTCACACAACTCTGATGATTTGTCAACGACTAAAATACACAGAACAATGACGAAGTTGACTAAAAATCTTGATTGCCTTTACAGCATATGACTTTTTAAATGCATGGGTTGAAATTCACAATAAAGGATGACCCCCACAATATTTACAGGTAAAGTGAACACTTATCAGAATCACTTCAGGCCAGAGCAATTTGATTCTATTAACCTGGCTGATTCACTTAAAAGTTCCTCCCCAATTCAATTTGATTCTATTAACCGGCTGATTCACTTAAAGGTTCCTCCCAAATTCTGTTTTTTCACTAGTCTTATTTCAAATTAATTTTGTGAAAAGTCAAACCTATCAAGTATCCACGGCAACATTCTAGCTCATATGTGCAACTTTTATATGTAGTCTTTGTGAAATCATCAGACAAACTATTAAATTACTTCATGTTTGGTCAAACATTAAGTGAAGTGAAAATGGAAATGCTGAAAACTCACGAATTTCACCCCTGATGAAAGTTTGTAACTTTGTGATTGGCGAGAGGATGGAAGTCACATCTATGATAAGCATTGACCTGCAATGTTTACTATTTTGGATATACAGTATTTTCAGCTTTTCCACATCTAAAGTCAATTTGTTTGATGATTTGAAATAAAATATGCGTTTTTAAATTGACTGTATATGTTACTTAAACTATCCACACACTACATATTTGGAAATTAACGAACCAGATTTGAGATAGGCTTAACCAATTGAGGATAGAGTTTTAAGCAAATTTCAAATTGTCAAACAAGTGAGTCTTATTTCGTCCTTGATGAATTACAGAATAGATGCTTTGAAATTTCATAAATTGGCATTCTCAAATGACAAATTTTCTTAGATATAGACAAAAGTCACAACTTAGATATGTAAATCTTGTGAGGGCTAACCCATGATGCAACAGCAACAATCAATATATTTCTGTTTATGTAATTTTTTATCATAATTAATACTGTATCATATACATGATTATAATGATTATTCATATTGCCATAAGTTCTTTGAAAAGTAGTCGTAAAGTATAATAACACAGCATCTATCCACTCCTCCCTCTTAGAGTGGTCCAACCAGTCATGTTGGCTTGTGTATGTCAACATGCTAAGAATAGGCTTTATGTTGAAACATTAGACAAAATTAGGACAGCTATGCTAGTCTTAAATTAACTGTATGCACTAGACATCAATATTTTGTGAAATAACGATACTTTCCTGAAGGAATAAGCCACTACTGAAAATAAACATTGGCCAACCTCAACTTCTTCCAGAGCTTTTACGATGCTTGTCTTGACCTTTGACAAGCCGACCTTGTCAAGGAGACCGAGCACTTTGTTCAGTGTGATGGAGTTCATGTTGAATTTGAAAACATCCTTCAACTTTGAGAGATCAGGAAGGCCTAAACTCTTCCCAAAGTCTAAAATAACAGATTACCAGGAGTACAATTTCTATGAATCTTTTCTGGTGGCATTAACACAACATCACAGTTAATGGTATGTACAAGACACACGCGCATGCACGCACGCACGCACGCACATAATTACAATGGTATCATGACTACCACTTCAATAATTGTGTTGTTCTCATGTGAAGTCTGTAGTTATTTGTATTAACCATTTCAATATGACAGACCGAATTTCTGGCGGTGTGTGATGCTACAGTCAGACAGGCCGGATTTTCAGCATTGGCTACGTTCACCATTTAAATCACGTTTACTCATAATTATCCACTAAGTGGAGCCACTTGTTATATACGGTTGTCATGGCAAATGAATTAGCTGTTCAATAGCGGCAATCATTGATTATTGCTCAATATAATTTAACGGAGATTTTCTTGGTTTTTAATGATGAATTATCAAAATCTATGATGGCTGCAATGGCGGACAGCTTTACTTCAACTGGTGATTTACCACCGTATGTTTTAGACAGATTATTTGATAGGTTTAGTGACGAATCTTTGTTGAATGCTGATGATCGAAACAACAATGATGTTGGTGATCTTAGCAAACGAGCCGGAGGTGAAACGGACACGGACAGCTGGAGTATTTTCAATCGCTACACAGATGTCAGTGATGATGAAAGTAATGGTGTAAACCCTGAGGAGCTGCGCACTGTACTATCAATGCTGGATGATGCTTCGTTGCCGGAGTTTGATTTTTGTAAGAAGGAAAAGGTGTCTGTGAATCAGTCAACATGCAAAGTTTGATTGGAATTGGTCCAATAGCGAGAAGGATATGTTACCAAATATATGAATAAACACTTCTGTCATATGTGTATAAAATACAGATAAATAACTTGTTTTTCACTTTCTTATAATTCACAAAATGTACTTGTTATTGTATTTTATATCACAGTACACTCCTGTAGCATGATCAACATGAGAAGTTTACATTAAATATGTACATTGGTATACAACTGTGTTCAGCAACTGCAAAAACGTTGAAATCGTAG
Organism: Lamellibrachia satsuma; assembly: GCA_033239005.1. Classification (NCBI taxonomy): domain Eukaryota; kingdom Metazoa; phylum Annelida; class Polychaeta; order Sabellida; family Siboglinidae; genus Lamellibrachia; species Lamellibrachia satsuma. Next base: position 2,716,501 of record BSQZ01000016.1, on the reverse strand, counting down.
TGGCTATCTTGGATTGCTGGTTACCATGACGATGAAATGTAAAATGATATGGCTCATTTTACTTGCTGATTATCGTACTTTCAGAATATATATATATATAATATTCCTTTTCATAAAATGCATTTTTGTTGCTGAAATCTTGACTTGAAGTGATGCAGTCGATTTTCTTGCATATTCACTGGAAATGCAGTATTCAGTGGTCACAGCTCATCAGGGCTGTAGTACTGAAATGGTTAATACTAGTCATTTACAACAATGCGATGAGACACATTAAACATACCATTTATTTTGTCAATCAGACCGTCCACTCCACGTTTCTGCCGGTCATTGTCCTCAATGGCATCAGTGTCCAAACTGCCTGATGTTCCATCAATTGCTGGCGTTGTGTCATCTTCTTTTGTCACACCCAGGACAGTCCCTTGACTGACAGTTTTACCCTGCACACATATACAAGATTATGAGGCATGAGTCAGTAATTTAGAGCATTCGCCAATATAATATATACAATGATGGTGATGTTCTCCCCAAGTTCATTGAAGGATGTGGTTGCGAGGTTGCTTGATTAATGGCAGAACTCATGGGTAGCACTACTCATTACAAACATGAGAAATAAAGACTGCATATAGTACAGTGTAATTAGTTGCTTAATATTCACACTGGTGTGGAGTGTCACAATGTCGGGAACATTCAGAAAGGCCAAAGGCTGGACCACTTATCCATGGATGGCCAACTTTTTGTAAATGTTGTTGATAAGTTGTACGATATGAGGACTTTTTCTTAATTAAAACTTTCGCTGTAGCAACAGTTTATGAACTTGGCTAAATGACTAACTATTTTAACAGTAAAGACGTAATGGAGCCAGTGTTTCAAGTATGATTCCAAGCATATAAGATAACTTGTTTGAACCCACCTTCCAGACAAGTACAAAATGGTCGCATTCCTGCACCCATTTGGGAGGTGGCATCTTTCTCTTACGCAGGTATCCAGTGGGGTCGATCGTCCTACTGGTGCCTGTTTTTATCATAGCCATGTGAATGTGAGGATCAATGCAATAGTCTGGCTTACGACCCACACCAATCACTGCTCCAGCTGCCACCTATGAGCAAAGTCATTATCTTATAAATATCTGCAGTAGCACGGAAAGGAATATAATGTATGGGAAAACAAGTTTCAACAAGTACTATTACATTAAGCAGCATGTTTTGTAATTTTGTATAGTTGTATTTAACATAGCTGGGTTGTTATTCTAATCCTGTTTTGAATTGAGTAGTTTAAGTAAACGTTTTCAAAATCAACCAACTATTTCTTCACAAATTGTAGCCAAAATACTACATAATGCTCCAGATTAATAAAACTTAAGAGTTTAATTTATTTGGTGATGTTTTATGATTTTTTAACTTATTTAGTAAATATAAAAAATACCCACAAAATGCCACCTTATATAATTTAGAAAAAAAAACAACAACAAATAACGGACATACACATATGTATGACAGTGTCACTGTTGATCTAGCAAATAATTGCTTTGGTTAATACAAAAAACTACAGTTGCTACAGGTAGCAGAAACTCGAATGACAGCCAAAACTCAGTATATTTTTTACACAAACTAATCATTACTCCTAGTGAAAACTCCTGGAAAGGTTATACATATAAGATGCAGTCACACACCATATTGCAGCTTCATAAGTTTTGTAGTTTAAAAAGTTTAATTAGGTAACATTTCCTGGTTGTTAGCAATAACATAAATGTAAATAGATACATGTATCATGCTTAAAATGTGACGTTTTTCACTGGTGTTTTATGTATTGTTGACAAAACATAATGGCCATTTCTAATGTTGACATGTCCCCTTAATTTTGCCACCACAAAAGCCCTTGAATCTGCATTTGTAACATGTTGTCTACCAAGACCAGATTCCCCCACCCCAGGGTTGGCGCACATGGTCAGTTGTTTACAAGTGCACAAGACCATTTGATTGGCCTATTATCTGGCAGGGCATGGGTGGGTCACCAGGTCGGTTACACCGTCAAAGGCCCAATAATCTAAATTAGTCGCTGATATTTGCCAATTTGTGCAGGTAGGCATTGTACCACAAAATACTTGAATCACAGTAACCAGACGATATGTTCTGCGTTTATGTGAAACGAATTTACTTGAAACTCATGCAGTCGTTACTATGGAAACATCATCAGCGTTTCCAAGTCAGGGGGGATTTCCAAAAGGAATGGTTTTTTAAAGGACGGATTGGTGAAATACGACACACGTCAGTGCCGGTTGATTATCTGTGGTGTCAGCATTCAATTTCCTGGCATGTTATGAGGGAACAAATATCAAAATCAACTGACAAGTTAGCCACCCCAGCAACTTTAAATAGGAATTTATTCAATCATAATTTAAGTATTTTATCATTGATACATATTGTATGTCACTGTCACTGTCACTACGTAAAAGTAATGATAAAATGTGAGATGACAACAGGTTCCGATACATCTAAAGTTACACAAGTTTGGTCAAACACCAAACATACCATTGCATACAGGAGATAGAATGATAACTAGAATAATTTATTCAATACTTTAGTTGATTAGTTGCAAGAATCATCCATGGGAAGTATCCAACTTGCCTGTTTGTCTACCACATTCAGTGCACACTTTAGGTGATTAGTTGTAAGGATCATCCATGGGAAGTATCCAACTTGCATGTTTGTCTACCACATTCAGTACATACTTTAGGTGATTAGTTGTAAGGGTCATCCATGGGAAGTATCCAACTTGCCTGTTTGTCTACCACATTCAGTGCATACTTTAGGTGATTAGTTGTAAGGATCATCCATGGGAAGTATCCAACTTGCCTGTTTGTCTACCACATTCAGTACACACTTTAGGTGATTAGTTGTAAGGATCATCCATGGGAAGTATCCAACTTGCCTGTTTGTCTACCACATTCAGTGCATACTTTAGGTGATTAGTTATAAGGGTCATCCATGGGAAGTATCCAACTTACCTGTTTGTCTACCACATTCAGTACACACTTTAGTTGATTAGTTGTAAGGGTCATCCATGGGAAGTATCCAACTTGCCTGTTTGTCCACCACATTCAGTGCATACTTTAGGTGATTAGTTGTAAGGGTCATCCATGGGAAGTATCCAACTTGCCTGTTTGTCTACCACATTCAGTACACACTTTAGTTGATTAGTTGTAAGGATCATCCATGGGAAGTATCCAACTTGCCTGTTTGTCCACCACATTCAGTACACACTTTAGGTGATTAGTTGTAAGGGTCATCCATGGGAAGTGTCCAACTTACCTGTTTGTCTACCACATTCAGTACACACGTTAGTTGTTTAGTTGTAAGGGTCATCCATGGGAAGTATCCAATTTGCCTGTTTGTCTACTACATTCAGTACACACTTTAGTTGATTAGTTGTAAGGGTCATCCATGGGAAGTATCCAACTTGCCTGTTTGCCTACCACATTCAGTACACACTTCAGGTGATTAGTTGTAAGGGTCATCCATGGGAAGTATCCAACTTACCTGTTTGTCCACCACATTCAGTACACACTTCAGGTGATTAGTTGTAAGGGTCATCCATGGGAAGTATCCAACTTACCTGTTTGTCCACCACATTCAGCTCAACGTTGTCAATGATAACATCCACATTCTTCATGTTGCTCACAGAAATGGTGACTTGTTGAGATCCAGTCTTCTTCAGTTGTCCGCCATAAGGAGCAACAATCTATGACGTAATAATGATAATGTTGTCTTACATAGTGCTAGTGTCCGCCTAGACAAGGGCCTACTCCTTTATCAGAGTCAGCTGTTTGCAGCAGTTAACGCGAAGCCTGTGTTTCTTTTATAGACAGAGACCACAGGCTATGTCCACAACAGTTTTTTTTTAATTTCCCTGTGTAAGATTTTTACTTCACCAGGCATGGGCAACAGATAGAAGGAAGGGACAAATGACTTTGGGTGTCTCTCCTAAAAACAAAGTGGACTGAACAAATTTTCCCAAGTTTCCTCTCAGTGACAGCCTCTTAAATGGCTGTTTAAATTCCAAGCTGCTGGAAGCCTACTAGTCAAGGCACTGATATCACATCATAATAATACATTTATGTCCAACATTACATATATGGAGTGTACATACATACATTGCTAATGCAGAACATTTCTATACTGCTCTATAATGCTTATTTAAATCATGTATATTTAAAAGATAAATAGTTACAATCATAGTGTGCTACAATCTTATGCTGGAAAGGCAGATAATAGAAGTGTAAACTTATGTATATTGTCCTCTGTTACAGTGACTTAATATAATAGTATTTATACATTTATACACTACTTTATGTCACACCGCAGCAGGGCTTTGACACTGTAGAATCAACAAGAACTACATCTACCTCCTGTCCCACAGTGACTTCCAGCATGATTCCTTTGTGGCTGTAATGACCTTTTCCATCCGTCTCCCAGAAACCATCACCACATGAAGCCGACTCAAGCAGTTTCTTTGGGAACTCTTTGTTCACTTTTGGTCCAAATATCTCTTCAAGCAGTGTCCGTGCCGTATTATATCTATTGTATGTGAACATAATTAGTTCTTGTTATTTTAATCTTAGTCATATTGAATTAATACAACTTCACACATGATAAAGCTGTGTAATGTTATAAAAGTTGTGTATGTGTCCGATGAAACTATGAAAAATATATATATATAAATAGGAAAAAATTACATTACAGAACGGCATTATTTTTATTGCTATTAGATAGTTAATTTAACGAGTAATAATTGCTAAATGCCATCAATTACGCATACATTTTGTCATGTGAAAATACCAGAATTCACACACTTCTGAAAACACTGCTAAAATACTTACACATTTTCAAATCCACCTCAATGTAACAAGAACATATAAAACTTCTTGCTGGCTAAGTGCAGTTACTTCCTGGTAGATAAAATCACTGAAGTCTGCTACCTTGTTACATGCATGTGAAGTACAGCAGGCAGTACAATTATGCTCTCACCCCTAAAGGCAACACAAATTTTAAATACACACCCAGACACTAAGAGCCGCCAAGCTTCTTTGATGTTCTTGACTGTCTGAGTGAAGAAGTCATATGCCTGTAGGAAAGGTGCAAGCAGCTGTTTGAGGTAAACAACAGGTCCAGCCAGTTCCTCCATCAGAACCTTCTTGATCTCTGCCAGGGCTGCTCTCTTCATACTTGCCTACAACACATAACATATATTGTAATAATACACAAGCTTTATATGGTGCTCTATGGTGCTTTACATCATTTTATTACTCAAAGCAGAAATCAATGTAAGGCATAAAAAAACATAAAAATATCAGACTGTATAAAATGTTCAGTGGAGAACATAATATATATATATATATATATATAAAACAAGATAAAACATAAAAACAATGGCACAATACCTTCATGTACACAATGTATACTTACAAGGTCAATGCCAGTGAACCTTTTGGCGACATCATCTCCCGTTGACTTTAGCCATGCCACTGTGTCTGTTATAGCCTGCTTGACACTTTTCACACGATCCCAAATACCAGTCAATTCCTTTTTGATATCAAACCAATATGGCCGGTTTTCTGCAAAGGAAATCACTTATGAAGACATGGAAGCGTACCAAAGCAATGGGATACGCATGCATAGAGTCTAGAAACAAAACATAACATTCAGCCATTTCATCAATTCAGCTGCTTAAATCCACCTCATTTGGCAAGGCAGTTAATTTCACCAATCAACAAAAACAGAAAAACTCAAGCAAATAAAATATTCTCATTCTGTGCAGCAAACATTCCAACTGTCCCATATGTGGTGCTTGTGGTGTGTAACTATGTAATTACACTACACAAACACCGCATAAAACTGGATCTAACATTAAATTTTAACATTTTCTTTATGTGGCATATGGACAATATATAGCTTGAATGCGTTAGGTTTAAACTTTGCAGCACTGTAAATAAAAATGTAACTAACCAACAAACTTATACAAATATCTCTAAATGATGTGGCATCATGGCAAACGACAAACCTTTTGAGAAGAAATTTGCTTTGACAATTCTGTTCTTGGCATCAATAACACCAGTAACTGCTGCGGAGATCCTGCCAACAAAATAAACAAGCCATAGTTCCTGTGCTTATCTCGTGTAGAATGACAAATGGAAAGGATTTGTTAAAATGTCAAGCTCAATCAGAGTCCATTATTTCCAAGTGGTTCAGACTTTTCTGGGATCATTATATTGTCAGATATAATTCTGTGAACAAGACAATTCAGAAACTGTATTTCAATTAAACCACACAGTATATAATGTATTTCATTTGGAAGAAGTTAAATTAACAGGTCTGCTTGAGGAACATATAAATTGAATGTTGTATTCTGAAAGTGTTTGAGTTATCACATTGTAATGTACCTGGTAACACCTTCTCCTATGTCTTGGATGGCCGACTTCGGAGTTTTCAATAATTTCTTTATTGCTTTAACGATGCCATTGAATGCTGTTTTGATTTCTTTCCATGCCCACGGAATAACTGTATTGATGGAGTCCGTAATAGCCTACAAACAACAATACCAAGTTGTGATCAACTAGCATATTCAACTAACATATTAAATGTACGTGCCCTAATTAGCATACAGCCCCCTTTTTAATCAGTAGGATCCATAATTATTGTAATTTGACTACTGTGGAACAACTGAAAAGTGTTGCCATCTGGTGTTAAACAGTTGGCATCACTTTTTAGTCGTTCTATGCTAGTCACCAAATGACACCATTAGTGTTAAGCAGTTACCTTATTGTATAGAGACAACAATTTAGGTACAGGCTTATAAGAACAGATTCCGTGATATTTCTCATGGCCCAATTTTTTTTTCCAGCATACTGGGCACTTTTTACATTAAATACGGTATATATAATAAGAGTGCTGTGCTGTGAACTTATAAAACACAACCTTCACTATAAATCATATTCTGGTGTATTAATGACACACTATAAATCATATCCTGGTGTATTAATAACACACTATAAATCATATTCTGGTGTATGAATGACACACTGTCTAGATAATAATTATGAGTATGAAGCAAATTCCTGATAACAACAGGGAAATTTTTTGTGTCAAATCAAATTCGTTTTAAAACGAAATGTGTTACTGATAATTTGACACAATTCACCTACGATGACTTAACGGTATTTACTCTTGACCTTTTTGTGTGATATTGCTATTAAATGAATGACAAACATATTTCATATGAAATGCGGACATGACAATGAAAAGAATCATACTTACTGAATAGAGATTCATAATATCAGTCTTGATATCTTTGAAGAGAGTGGTGACTTTTGTTACCAAATCTTTGACAGTTTTCACAACTGGCGGAAGTTCTGCAAATGAGCCAATTGCCTTGAATATACGCTTCCCGATTCTGCGCAGATTCAACACCTTGCGTGGCATTTGCTTCACCGACTCGATCAAGTTTTTGATGATGTCATTAAAGTTTGTGTTTTTGAAGCTTGTCACAAGACTCTTGAACGTCTCGACAGACGTCTTTATGGTTGTAGTCACATTATTCACAACTTTGTTGTATAGGTCAGCAAACTTCTGAATTGTCTCATAGTTGTACTCCTGCAATGACAATTTAACAAATGTAGTTGATTTACTAACTAGTATTTTCATTCAAGATTAGTAATCATAATCCAGCAGTACAAAAAAATGGGACACATTAAATATGGCAACTGCTAGAGAGAAGTACGAAGCACACAAGAATACACCAATACACCAATACATTGCAGTGAAACACAAAAATACACCAATACATTGCAGTGAAACACAAAAATACACCAATACATTCCAGTGAAACACAAAAATACACCAATACATTGCAGTGAAACACAAAAATACACCAATACATTGCAGTGAAACACAAAAATACACCAATACATTCCAGTGAAACACAAGAATACACCAATACATTGCAGTGAAACACAAGAATACACCAATACATTGCAGTGAAACACAAGAATACACCAATACATTGCAGTGAAACACAAGAATACACCAATACATTGCAGTGAAACACAAGTATACACCAATACATTGCAGTGAAACACAAGAATACACCAATACATTGCAGTGAAACACAAGAATACACCAATACATTGCAGTGAAACACAAGAATACACCAATACATTGCAGTGAAACAGAAAAGTAAATATGAAACTGACCTTGAGGATGTTCAGTCCATACTCAATGTGTCCCTTCATACAAAGCTCAGCTTTAAAGAGGTGAAGATCAAATCCAATGAAGCCAAAATGCAATGTGGCAAATGCAGAGTCCAAAATATCAATCTTCAGATGTCCTTGAAGAGGTCCTGGAACATGTCCCAGCATACTGTCATGCTCCAATAGTAAAACATGCATTGGGGTAAACATGAATGAATGCTTGCATGCACACACACAATACCAGATACCGGGCAGAGCAATTCCACATGTGAATAGTTCCATGATCATTAAACTATAATACCAACAATTACCTGGGCACCTGTTGCCCAATATGTGTGCCTACCCACTGACACGCATGCACACACCTGCACACTCACACATTCACACTCACATATGCATTGTCAAATGCACACACCCATGTGCAAGTGTACACACAGAGTAACACAAACATCTACATACATATGTGGGGAGCGGTTGTCTAATGGTTAGAGCACCCGCCTGTTGATCGAGAGGACGATGGTTCGATTCTACCTCCACTGTTTCGAAGCTTGGGCAATTTCGTTCACCCCACTTTGCCCGTGTCTTTCGGAAGAGACACTAAAAAGCCGTTGGTCCAAACTCCTGCATTAGCTCAAGATTGGGCTGTTTGGAGTATAACTATACTTGAGATACTTGATATGAACACATTCATAGAGCAGTTGTCATATTCGTCAATCAACCACTGTTCCAATAAACACTTAGTGATGTTACTGCCTGCCCAATAGTATTTACATTTCTGCTGACAAACAATACGGCAGTTCTTGCTATTTATTGTCTGACACGTTTAGAGACAGCACTACGCCAACACTTACTAATCTTTATGTCCAAGAGATTCCTCACTATCACACCCATGGAAGCACCCAGCTTGCTACCCCCGACATGTTTCTGCCAGTCGACCGATGGAGTTTCAAGACGGAAGTGGAATCCTTTCCAGATCTTAGCGGCAACATCACGCAGGCTTCGTCTCATACGACTGTGTTCTTTCTGCGTCATATTGTATGACCTGAAACATCAAAATACATCTGATTATTTTGCATCTGCTTTATGCTGTTATCATAATCATCATATAAAAACCAGGACCAGCAGTTAAACATCTCTTAATTAAGTTTATTTTGGTCATGTGATGTATCATTTAATGATATACGAATTGTGATTTAGTTTTGTATGCTTTGGGGTTCACCTGTTTTCTAGCCATGATGTGATCTTGTATGTGTGAGCTATGTTTGTTTCGCAATAAACATTGTGTTCATTAAACGAGCCTCATGTTCTAGTTAAAGTTACCATAGCAAATGTCAGAACCTACTTGGCTACATAACAGGTAGCACTCTCCTTTATGAAATATTAGGATTTTATCTTTGTTGTTTGATACAGGTTTATATAACCACGATGGTCAATGCTCATATTACTTATGTTTTGTTTATCTATAACTGTCTATGTAGTTGTAACTTACACACTATTAATTTAACTATACCTATACTTGGTATTACTCCTTACATATTTAATACATAATAATAGCTAGTAAGACGACATCTACGTAACTACATTAAAGAAACGCTTGTCCATCGTCACTTGCCTGCCATAGACTGGATCCAGCAGTGCCCGGAAGTCTCCGCCATATGGATGCCTTTTGTAGCCACTGATGGCTGCCAGACGCACATTTTCTTCCTTGTCCGTCAACGCCACCGACAGCAGCAAATCCGCTATCTGTCAACAATAGTAATATATAGCAAGTCTGCTATCTGTCAACAATGGTAATGTATAGCATGTCTGCTATCTGTCAAAAATAGCAAATCTGCTATTTGTCAACAATGGCAATATATAGCATGTCTGCTCTCTGTCAACAATGGCAATATATAGTATATCTGCTAGAGTCGGAATTGGAGTCGGAATCGAACCGATACAACCGGAGTTGGAATCGGAATCGGAATCGAAAAAAGGTCTGCTGGATTCGGAATCGGAGTCGGAATCGTTGAAGCAGAATCAAACCTAGGTCTGTAAGTAGATGAACATTGTTGGACTCTCAATAAGCCAATGGCTTCCTTGGATGGCAAATCTTATCTTGTTAAGGCGTCGCTTGGGTCTAAACACATTTTATTTTCTTATTTCATTATCACTGAACCTACAGAGCTGAAACTTTCAGAGATTGCAAGTGCAGGTAACAGTAATGCTGTGAATTTTTTTCAGAAAGTTTCGTACAGATTTTCCCACGGTAGGCAGCCATCTTGGATTAAATGTTGCGTGTGACTTATATCAGTAACCATTGGGTTTAGAGGGCTCAAATTTTTTGTGTAGTTACTCCACATAACCCTAATGAAAACAGTCTATTGACTTTCTTAGTTTTCAAAAAACTTTTTTTTAAGGATTTTTTTTACATCTGAATGTATTTTTTCATCATGAAATTTTACATTGATGGTTCATTATATAAAATATAGGTAATGTTTTCTAAAAAGTTACTAGATAGTTTTCAAGAGTATACTATCAAGAAACACTGTGGAAAGTTTCAGGCAATTCTGTCAAACAATAGCCGAGATAAGTGACACGGGAGGCAGTAGGTGTGAGGCAAAACATGTTTTTGAGAAAATCGCGTTCAAAGTTTATGTACATTGGCACATACATTTCAACATCTGAAAAGCAACCTAGATGATTGAAACTTTGCACACACATTACTGAATGTATAATTTATCAAAAGGCAAAGTTCAGAGTCATTGGCATTGTAAAATAATAAAAATATATCACAAACTAAGCAACTTATCACAATAAATGTACCAAACAGAAAAACATCTGGAAAATAGCATACCAGTCCATAGTTCATACAGATAAAGTTTACTGGAGCATATGTAAAGTTCACTGGAGCATATGTAAAGTTCACTGGAGCATATGTAAAGGTCACTGGAGCACAGCAAATTCCCTAAAACGCCCCAGGTGCATAGGTGGAGGCATCTCGAGCCATTGTTCGAGCAACCTTCGTGCCCGACGGGCCTCCATCGTGCTGGCCTGCACTTGCCGCACAGACTCGCAACCGACGACTGTCTGCCTCTGCAGCTGACGCTTCAGTCGACTGCCACACTGCAGCCCCATAATTGTCGAACCAATCCCCTGATTGAATTCCGCAATCGCCAAACAGGTTGCAGCACAAACACGCATCAGGCCAACGAAGCCTGTCTTTGGACATTTGAGCCACACCTTCGAGTGCAGGCTCTCGTTAGCGTTCTGCGTCTTGCCCTGCAAGCAGCGATCCAGCAGGTCAGGATGGCCGAGACGGACGTACACCTCCTTGACCTTCTCTGCAACGTCCTTTGCTAAGGGTGTGCCAACTTTGTCCCGGTGGTAGCCTGGCTCCTCTCCCTTTGCCAGTGCCCGCTGGAAGAAGCACCAGCTGTTGCGGCCAATGGGGCAGTGGTTGTGGTGGGGTTCCTCATCGGTGGACGCCGCATGGAAGAAAGACGCGAAGACTGCACTCCGCATCGCGTCCCTTGTCACCCGTGCAGCTCCGAATTGCCTTTCCATAATACAATGTCAGCTTGTTGATGGCTGCCAGGGTGAGCTTTCCGTGCCGCGCCCACCGAGAGTCACTCCAGTCTTCTTGGTGTCCTTGGTGAGGTTACGCAGTGCCGTCCCCATTCGCTTTGCAACATGGTTGATGCACTCCTCCTTGCGGATGTCCACACCTGCGCCATACACCTTCAAGTCACACACATGTTTGTAGGTGCTAGAGTCTCCATCTGACAACATTGTCGTGTAGCGGAAGTTGTGCTTCCCGAGAGAGTTGTTCCACAGAATCTCTGCAGCCGTTTCCATTGCGTTGGAGGACCCGGTGTAGTTTGCTGTACAGTTGTCATGCGCCTTGTACCACTTCTTGAAGTCGCCAGTGTCCCGGCCTCCATAGCGTGACGCTGCGCATGCACAGCGCTGGCAGTAGAGCGACAGGATGGTGAAGTCGATCACCAGTCCTGTCACCACCTCCACGACGCATCCGATGCCATACATAGACCTGTGGCCCCGGTCATCCAGGAACCATCGAAACTGACCATGAGGTCCATGACACCGGATTCGCCAATGGAGGGGTCAAGTTCTTTGTACACTCTGCGCACGATTTGGGCAGACTCGCACATAACATCGTCGCAACACGCATACTTGCATTGGTAATTGCTGTCTCATGTGTGATGTAGGTCGTGTGGTTCATCACTGGCATGTCGAGGTAGCGGCAGAATTTCACAAGTCCCGAGTACCCGACACCCATGTCCATCGTTGCAGACACAGCTGATCTCACCACGACAAACGGGCATTCGTCCGCCTGAGTCCCATCGGTACGGTCTGATGACAGAGTTGCATTGATGACCTTGTCGCAACTGGTGCAGACAGTCTCGAGGCGACACACCATGCCAAGGGTGCGGTCGACAGCTTGATGGAGAGTGTACGCTCCTACACAACGTGCATGGCAGGTTCGCGACAAGTGATGGCAACACGGCACAGCGTACAAGTACTGTTGAAAGATCAGCATCTGTCTCATCCTCAACCAGGAAGCGCGGACACCTATCTCCTCCAGAAGATCTGCATAACCAAACTTCTGTTCAGTGGCAGACAGTCTCCGAGATGTTGATGGCCGCCTTGAAGCCTGGAAAAATACACAATCTAAATGTATTTCATGAACAAAAAGTATCCGAGACATGTTCAACAACATGCGCGTGTGTGTATATAGGCTATGTATACGATAATTATCAATGCAAGTTGAGGCAATATAATAAACCATAGTCACAACTCTGCCTCTGGTGTGCCTGGATGGCCCCTAGGCCTGAATGTCAACACAGCCACGAACATCAACAGCATGAACTAGATCAGCGCCAAATCGCTTATACAGCAATAGTTATGCCACAAATGCTAACGGTGTTTGGATAAAACACAAATGTATATAAATCTTAATCATATGCACTATCATAATGAATATATGAAATATAAGAAATTAAACTTACACTGCGCTCCATTCTCGCTGGCACCATGGACATGGTCGAAGACGAAGTTGTCGCTGTAGGTTCATTAGCGTATTCAACCCTCGATACCTTCGCACAGCGCTAACTGCATCGGTGCAAGCTTCGCTTCCTCCCAGTACCGTAACCGCCCACTCGCTTCGACAAACGGCATAATGTCGCTTCACAAAGCGATATAAATGAACGAAACGCAGAGGATAAAAAATTCGATCAATCGAACGTAGCTGGTATTTCAAGCTGACGCCAGATGATGGAAATTAATATTACAACCAATTAGAGCGCTTGATTTGAGGGAATCCGACATCACGTGATGCTGCCCGGCGAATCGTCGAGGGATTCCCCATTCCTTTGTCACCGAGATGGTTGAAAGGCAGTCATTTATAGTCGGGATTACACGGATACCCGCCGCGCAAATTTTTAAACTGTTTGTACCATCATGCAGAGCGAATATGGGGCTTTCCCGTGATATGCGCCATGTTGGAATGGCAGCGTTTTCTGGCATGCAATCGCTGGCGGAAAATCACCTAATGTTCCATTAGTCTCGGTTCATTTGACAAAAACAAAGACTTCGCAATGATAGGTATTATACAAAAGACATGTTTTATGACAGAAACGTGTTTATTTCGACAGTGCAACTTACATGAATGGCAAGTTGAATAATATTTATACACGGAAATGGCAACAACTCGAAATTCATTTTATTGTCAAAAATCCGTCAAATCTGACCCGAGTCTCTCGTTAAATCTTGTCTGCTATCTGTCAACAATGGCAATGTATAGCATGTCTGGCATATAAATATCCTTCATGGATAAATAAACTCATGATTTTACAAAAGAAAGCGATCAGAACAGTTACCAAATCTGATTAAATGGCACACACAAATAATTTATTCAAGAGAAACAATTTTTTGAAATTAAACGACTTATATAACTTATATGTCAACTGGGTGTTTTATGTACAAATTCAGCAACCACATGCTCCCAGCCAATATGGTTACTCTTTTCTTTAGAAACAGTGAGGTACATAGCCACAACACAAGAAAATATGCTGATTATTATATTCATCAGATCAGGACAAATATAACTAAATTCTTAGTCACTTCCACTATTTTGGAATTCTATATCCTCTGAAATCAAACTATCAATCTCAGAACACAATTTCAAACATAACATTACAGAACTGTTGTTGTCATTTTATATATGAATATTACTGGGGTCGGTATTACCTACACACCACATGTTTTTTGTATACCATACTTAACTGTCACTAAATAATGTAGACATCTCCATATATACATATTTTTTTACTTTAATCTGTACTATCTGTAATCACTTTATACGTGTTTATCTCTGTATCAATAGGAAAATTATATGTATGTTTAGTTTAGTTATCGAAACTGATTATCTGCTGATTACTACTGGTGGTCCCGTTACAAGCCCTTGCAGGTTTCCAAGGATCTCCTAAGTTGTAATTTCATTATATTTCTTTGTACCAAAAAAATGTATGTAACATTGCAACCTAATAAAAAAAATATGTCTGCTGTTAACAAAGGCAATATATACAGTCTTCAATTCACAGGTTGCATAGACCCCACACAGTTTACATAGAACCCACACAGGTTACATAGAACCCACACAGGTTACATAGACCCACACAGTTTACATAGAACCCACACAGGTTACATAGAACCCACACAGTTTACATAGAACCCACACAGTTTACATAGAACCCACACAGGTTACATAGAACCCACACAGGTTACATAGACCCACACAGTTTACATAGAACCCACACAGTTTACATAGAACCCACACAGTTTACATAGAACCCACACAGTTTACATAGAACCCACACAGTTTACATAGAACCCACACAGTTTACATAGAACTCACACAGTTTACATAGAACCCACACAGGTTACATAGAACCCACACAGTTTACATAGAACCCACACAGGTTATATATGGCACTCACATATTTCTGGCTGTATTTGGCGAGAGCATCAACGGCACCAGATCGCAGGGTGATGTGTGAGTCAGAGTCGTTGATGTAGGACATGAGGTGACTGAGGGACGAGTCGCTGGCTGCATTGCCGAGTGCATGGATGTGTAAAGTCTTCCAGCTCAGGTGGTCTTGTAGTTCTTTCTCTGTCATCGTGGAGCGCAGCTGTCGATGATGGTATGGATCTGGAAAGACAATACTTAACAACTACTACATGTCATGGTTACTGTCAAATTATTATTCAGCATTGTTTAGTTTTGTTAATTTGTCTGAAGAAGCCACAAATATTTTTGTCTCTGTGAGAACTACCTGCCAAATGGTTTGATCAATTACTACCTAAAATGTTCTTCTAAATGAATCAATTATTGCTATCAGTTTAAATATTGTCCACTGAAACTCAAATGAAAAAACCCATTTACACATAAACCCAGAATTTGTATGTTTTTCTTACATCCAAGGAGCCTTATTTAAGTTTCTATGACAACATCTATGCATAGAGGATGTATGCATACATAATTCTATGAACATCTAATTTCATCGAATAAATACCATGAACGCCAAGGCGATTTTCCAGTCTCTGAATAACGTTGCTGGCCCATTTGGAGTGGGAGTGTTTCACTTTGTTGGCAACAGATGCCAGCACTAGTGTTGTCCGATCGCTGACCTGTTCCGTCATTTCTTCATCTGTCAGTAAGGATGTAACCCAAAGTTAGAATCTGCTAGAATTAACTTTATATACTGTTGATTGGCTAAGTATCACAACTAAACGATAGATGCATATATCTATATGCGCATCAATTCACTAAATGCATAACAGATGAAAATACAACATACAAAAATTATACATAAATAGCAAACTACAACATACATACAGAATCATGCTCTGATCTTTTAATCATCACAGTTATTATATCATTAATTTAATTAATTAACAACAAGACACGCAATTAGAAAACTGTTAATCCATCAGTTATAATTAATCAATATATGGAATATTAAATGAAATAGACATGGTGCAGATGTTACCTTTTAACAAGTGTTAAAATATTGCTAGATGCAAGTTGTTTTACTGGTACTGACGTTTGACTGTAGATCATTACATTACATGAAATAATACATAGTCCGACTACACAGTCACATACCACTAAAGGAGTATGGATGGTGGAAGACAACATCATCCAAGGTGGACATGACGATCTGAAAGACACATTAAATACGTTCTGAGTGACAAGCACTTGGCAAAGAAAACAACATACAAATAATAGTATAGGGTGGCAAATCGGTCAAATTTAATAATAGTATAGTGCCGAATAACAGTATAGGGGGTAAATTGTTCAAAATAAATAATAGTGCGAAAAAGGTCGATGGTATATTTGTCTTTTTAGCACCGTATGTGTAGCGATTTTTTACTCGAAGAGAAGCCAAGACGTCCCTAGAAAACTACGCGGATCGCCACGTATTTTGGGTTTTTTCCTGTTGAATATGCATAAACTTTGTGCGTATTCGCGTCACCGCAGATACAGTAATCGCATTTTATATCTATGAAAACCCAGGGAATTTTCCTTTTTAAATGGATAGTTTTATTGAATTGAATATGCAAGCCAATTTCAGGGGAAACCGCCACCAGCCGGTTACGACCGGTTTGAGGCGCTGCGCACAGCGGCCATTTACTGTCAGTGATATTGCCGTTTTAACTAATAATATACCATGTCGAGTTCTCGAGAACTAAGGATTCTGACCGATTTATCTAATCATGGAAATCTAACGGTCTAACGCTTCGGGATCAAAATCTAGGATCTTCAGAAGCACGGGATCCCGCTAAATTCACAACTGTCATTCAAAAGGATGAAAACTGCCATCAGAGGGAGCCATGTGCAGCTCCAGTTGGGAGCAAGTGATTTTAGCGCGAACGGTAAACCGTTCCATGGGCGATTGATTAGCGCTAGCAATAGTGATTGAGAGTGATTGCTCTCCTAAAAATTATACACTGCACAATTTGCCAAGATTATTGGAGATAGGCTGGCACAAATGTTTACATTTAATAATAATAGTTTAGTGCCAAATAAGGTTCAAATAGGGTGGCATTTTTCATCAAATAAATACGCATATAGGGACGCTTATTCAGCACTCAAGAGTAATACGATGCATTTTCTGAAACATTTTCTTAAACAGCTTCAACATTATGAGACGTTCTTTAATTGTAATTAAAAATGTAATACATTCAATGATGGTCAAAGACAATCTACAGAACTTGCTAAATACTGAAATGTTGTCTGATTTACATGTGTTCAATTTGTCCTAACCATACTGTGAAATGAATTTCTTCATTTAACAGTACCATTGCTTGATGGCTGCAGATACCAGAAATGGACACGATGTCAATTTTAATATTACTTCATGCATTTATTATAACTATGTATTTCATAAACCATATTTGATATAACGGAAGTTGATGACCCAATTCTACCTCCGGCGCTGGGGTTGACATATCAACCAATTGGAACAAGGCTCTCATCACTAACTCGGCCTCAGGACGTTTGACCAGGAAGACGTGTCTCATCATGACTGTGTAGCAGTCAGATGTGTGCGCTGTCCCTAGGGCATCGATCATCGTCTGGCGGGCAATGTCTGGTTGTTTCTTCTGAAGGTAGCGCTGGGTCAACTTGTCAATGTCCTCCCGACTGAGACGTGTCAACATTGTGGCAAGGTCCCGGAAGCACGGTAAGCCCGTGTGAACATCTACAAATATCACAACAGCATTTAGACTGCAATGTTATCTAATTTCCATGTCATTAACAGAATAAATCAATGTAGTGAGAATCTATAGCTATCTGTGTTGTCATTACTAATACAGAATTGCCAAATAACACTGATCAAAAACTGATACAGCTACCGCTTTTCATAGTGTGAGGGTGGTAGATGAAGATCTGATGCAGCGGGCTTCGCGCCATGGTCGCCAGGGGGTGTACTTGGAAGGGGGTTCCCCTCCTGGTGGAAGAACTTTTCAATTTTATTCAGGTGTATTTACTTAACTGTGGTGCATTTTCTGGTTAAATTTCTACATGACATGGTTTGGTAACATATTTGGATTCAAAATGGGAAAATAAATTTTGTTCACCTTGAAATAGTGGCTTGGCAGATGTATTGGCTCAAAAACAGCAGAGCAGCAGATTATGTGACAGTGAAGAAAAAGCGGTAGTTCTACTGAAAAATCCAGACTTAGCACCTCTGCTAATAGATTTCATTCAGTGGCATATATGGAAGCCATTGAAGAAAGAAGTGAAGAAAAAGCGGTAGTTCTACTGAAAAATCCAGACTTAGCACCTCTGCTAATAGATTTCATTCAGTGGCATATATGGAAGCCATTGGGCCATGACCCATTTGGCTTTGGGATAAGAATGCTGTACTCAACTTGAATACAGTACTGACGATTCATATATTCTTGCCCTTCCTTCCCAGATCCTAAATATGCCACTGATTTCACTGAACAGCGGTCATGTTAAGCAACCAATGCTCACTGCAATACATCTATTGTAATAATGCTTAAACTAACTCACCAGCTGCACGGGCATTGACAACACAACTGATGTTTGCTTCGATGGCGCTCTCAATGGTGGTCAGGTTGACTTTCGAAAGGGGTATCTGTCAATCACAAATACAACGACCAGTACATATTAAGACGATATTAGCCTAAGCTCTAAGCTATGAGAATGAACTCTGAATGTCTGACGATATATGCTATTTTTCTTCTTCTTCTAGATCACCATGATGGTGATCTAGATTTAACAAGATTTACCATCCAAGCCAAAGGCCCAGATGGCAAGTGGACAAGGAAACCACTGGCTTATTGAGAGTCCAACAATGTTCATCTATGTGTAACCCGCCCTCCTGAGATGTGTCAACCTTGTTTTTAAAAATAATCACGTTGCTAGCAGTTATACAATCCATAGACAATTTGTTCCATTCATTTATTGTCCTCTGTGAGAACGAGTACTTCCTGATATCCAATCTACACTGATCCTTTACTAATTTTACCTCATGTCCTCTAGTTCTGCTATCCTTCTTGAGTGAGAAAAACATATTTCTATCAATATTTTCATATCCATTCAATATCTTAGAAACATCAATCTGATATCCTCTTAACGTCCTTGTCCCAAGAGTTGTTAAACCACATTCTTTCAGGCATTCTTCATAACTAAGGTCTCTCTGTTCTGGAATAATTTTAGTTGCTCTCCTCTGTATGCGTTCATGCGTATCTATATGCTTCTTACGATATGGTCACCATGCTTGTATACAATATTCTAAATGAGGTCTAATTATTGCTTTATACAAAGGTATAATTAGCTAATCAACCCAAGATTTGATTACCCTTTGAAGCTGCAATACCACACTGTTCTGAAACTTTCATATCAGTGCTTATTGGAACTCCTAAGTCCTTTTCTTTTACAGTAGTACCCAGAACAGTATCTCCCATATATATATAGTTTTCATCCAAGTTCCCATGTCCTGTATGTAGGCATTTACATTTCCCAAAATTTAACATCTGCCTTTCTCAGACCATTTTACTAATCTGTCTAGATCATTTTGTAAATGTTGTTTATCACCATCAGTGTTAACCTTTCTAAGCACTTTTGTGTCATCCGCAAATTTCAGTATGTTACTTGTTATATTGTCGTCCATGTCATTGATATATATTAAGAAAAATAAAGGTCTTAATACTGATCCTTGTGGTACCCCACTCAAAACTGATTTCAAGTTTGAAGCTTCTCCATCTACTACAACACGTTGTCTTCTGTAAGTCAGCCATTGTTCTATCTATCCCCGATACCATGGGCTTTTAATTCAAGCAGTAATCTTCGATGTAGCACTTTGTCAAAAGCTTTCTGAAAATCTAAGTAGATAATATCTACTGGTGATCCCTTGTCTATCCACTTAGTGATTTATTTCAAAAAACATAACATTTGTTAAGCATGACCTCGGTTTTAGGAATCCATTTTGAGATGAATTTAATACTTTATGTCTAACAGGGAAGTCCACCATAATTTTTTATGGTCTTTAATTAACCTTTCTAATAATTTACAAATCACTGACTTATTTCTCAAACCCTTTTAAAATAATCATGGCATGATGTTTGCTTCTTTCCATTCCAAAGGAACAACTCCCACTTTTAATGACAAGTTTAACACTTTTACAAGTGGTATACTGATTTGTTCTACTGTTTCCATCAGTAGTTTGGGATGAATCCATCCACTCCCTGTGATTTATTATCCTTCATTGCCTTTATTTTCTTAGCTACCATTTCTGGAGTTGCAATTATCTGACCTAGTCAGATTTAGCCTTCTGAAATTTTGTATCTGGAATTGTTAATGAAGTAATATCATCATGGTAAACACTGAACTGAAGTAACCATTTGGGTCTTCCGCCATTAAAAAAACCTTGTGAAAGTATATTTCCAGCAGTGACAGTGTCATCTAGAGTAGAGGTCCGACCTTGAGTTTGACCTTGTCTCGTACGTTTTGTTTATTCCTGATACATACAAACAAACTCTGTCATTTTTTATGTTACATGCTAGTTTTTGCTCATAGCTTCTTTTAGATTGTCTAATTTCATTTGTAGCTGCATTAAGTGCCTCTTTGTAATTTGCATAGTCTTCGTCCTTTGTGGCACGCCTATAAACCTTACACGTCATAGTTTGCTTGAACACTATTTTCCAATACTAGCTTCTTTCAACAAGTGTTTCTTTCTAGACCGTTCTCCTTTTTTTCAAGGGAACACATTTGTCGCTGATTCTCTAAATTTCATATTTTAGAATGTTCCAACATTCAACTGCGGTCTACCGCATCAGCAGAGGACTACCTTTTAGCAGACTCAATTGACTTGTTTAAAAGGCTGCTGAGAACAATTCTACCTCCTTCTAGCCGAAGCTCAACACCCAGAGCGAGGCTCAGCAGAATTCAGGCGATTGCTGCTGAAAGACGCTAACTGTTGCCATTGGACGTTGTCGTTCACAAACCTGGTCAATGTAAAACGCTGGACGAATATCGCAAACATAGTGGATGTATGTTTGAGTAACTGTTTTACGATAATAACCTTTCTGAAATTACTTCACATATTCCTGGCCGCCGTAATATCATAATGTTCCAAAGACGATGTGTCCATAAAAAATATCCCGTTACCTTCGCACTTGTCTGTAGAAGATCCGCTAGATGGCGAACTTTGGCTAGCTCTAGCTTGTTCCCTGTCCACCGTGTGGCGCCACTGTATGCCATTTCACGCTTTCACCTTCATTTCTTGATTTACGAGACGATCGTACTAAGGTACGGTACCGCATAGTCCTCGCCAGCTTAGTCTGCTGTGCGAAGTAAGGTCGGTAAGCGTTGCCTGTATATTACCAACCAGTTTTCTCCGTCGGTCTCGTCTACACAAGGTGCCTTGCAGGATTGTTGAGGCCATACCAGAAAAGCTATCGTCGTTTCACCGAGAACAAGGGCTCTTGCTTTATACTTACAGCAAGGAAATTCTTTCCTGTCTCACGTATTCGGTTGTTTTGTGCTGATCTAGGAAATGCGGGGAAGTTTCCTGAAGCATTTCATTTAACATGTGCCCAGCTCTCGCCTCGACGGAGGAGGACGAATACCGCGAGTCTCGCCTCGACGGAGGAGGACGAATACAGCGAGTCTCGTCTCCACGGAGGAGGACGAATACAGCGAGTCTCACCTCCACGGAGGAGGACGAATACAGCGAGTCTCTCCTCCACGGAGGAGGACGAATACAGCGAGTCTCGCCTCCACGGAGGAGGACGAATACCGCGAGTCTCGCCTCCACGGAGGAGGACGAATACAGCGAGTCTCGCCTCCACGGAGGACGACGAATACACCGAGTCTCGCATCAACGGAGGAGGACGAATACAGCGAGTCTCGCCTCCACGGAGGAGGACGAATACCGCGAGTCTCGCCTCCACGGAGGAGGACGAACACTGCGAGTCTCGCCTCCACGGAGGAGGACGAATACAGCGAGTCTCGCATCAACGGAGGAGGACGAATACTGCGAGTCTCGCCTCCACGGAGGAGGACGAATACCGCAAGTCTCGCCTCCATGGAAGAGAACGAATACTGCGAGTCTCGCCTCCACGGAGGAGGACGAATACAGCGAGTCTCGCCTCCACGGAAGAGGACGAATACTGCGAGTCTCGCATCCACGGAGGAGGACGAATACAGCGAGTCTCGCATCAACGGAGGAGGACGAATACTGCGAGTCTCGCCTCCACGGAAGAGGACGAATACTGCGAGTCTCGCCTCCACGGAGGATTTAACAAGATTTAACAAGATTTGCCATCCAAGCCAAAGGCCCAGATGGCAAGTGGACAAGGAAGCCATTGGCTTATCGTTTACAGCAAGGTATTCGTCCTCTTCCGAGGAGGACGAATACAACGAGTCTCGCCTCCACGGAGGAGGACGAATACTGCGAGTCTCGCCTCCACGGAGGAGGACGAATACAACGAGTCTCGCCTCCACGGAGGAGGACGAATACAGCGAGTGCTCTGTAAAGCTTAAGCTTCAGTGCGACAGCGAGTGGTGCTGCCGCACCTCCCCCAACCTACGGGCATGTAAGGGGTGCATACAAGCTAGTCATGGCTGCCATCGTTTACACACGTTGTAGTTTATAATGTAAGTTCATTGACAAGCCGGAGAGCAGAGCAATTGGTCTGTTTCCATAGCGACGATGCCGAAAGCGAACAAAACAGTCTCCGGTGGAACTATTCCTAAAACGCAGATTGCGAAATAGGTTTAGTCTGCTGAAACCTCCCATGGCTAAGGACATGGAGGTGAAACAGCAGAAACAGAAGTGGCAACATGATCGCAGTTGTGTCACGCTGCGTGAACTGGTCAAGGGAGGCCAAGTTCATGTGCGTAGCCGTCGAGGTGGTCAACAAAAGTGGATCCCGCGTAAGATCAAGGCGGTTGGGATCGCTGACTTACCTTGTGCAAGTCCGTGCGCACAGTCGTGATTCATATATGTGAACGTAGATCACTTGTTACTGCTGAAAGTGATTCTAATCGGTCTGTATCTGAGAATACAGTGCCGATGATTCCAAATGTTTTGGAATCAGTCGGTGTTTCATCACCTGTGAGTATTGCGAGTGTTTGTCAACTAATGTCGGTTCCTGAAAATATTCAGAAAGAACCAGATCCATCTGTCGGGGAATAACAAAGCGTGACTGTGGTTTCATCAACACCACTGTCTACGAGACATTTTTTATCTGTGATGGCACCTGTACATGTAATCATGCAGGACGATTGGACCTTATATTGGCGGTTGACTTTAAAGCTAAAAAGAAGGAGTGTTGCATATGGGTGTTATACCGTAAGGTGCTGCCACCTATTGACTATGTCAAGTAAAGAACCGTTAATGTAACACTGCTTTTGTTGAGATTATTGAAAAGTATGCTTCCCGCCCATTCCGTGACTTTTGTGTTGAGGTCTTCAAAAAGCAGTAACGGACACCAACGATAATACAGGGTGTCTCTTCTCCTTTTCCAGATGGAGTCCATTTCAAAGCGTCATGAAACGAAGCGCTACGTCTCGTCGGCGTATGAATGAAAGTTAAGATCACGTTTCCTGGTAATAGTGGGTCGCGGTGGTCGAGTGGTAGACCTTCAAATGGGGTTCAAAACCATCTCTGGTAGAGCTTCGGACTTTTCGGTTTTTCATAACCATCAGTGGAAGTAAAAGACCCCACAGAGTGAAATGAAAAATACCTGGTGTGGACTCACAAATCCTAGAGAAGGAAAACTCTGGGGTGCGAATAGTTAAGAATACCGGACTCTCAATCGTGAGAACCCGCTTTCAAATCGCATTGCGGTAGCTTCGAACCTTTGGCAAGTTTGGTCACCCCACGTTGCCACAGTTCACTCAGCTGTATAAATGAATACCTGGCAATACAGACAGTGGTGGATATGTGAACGAATAGTCTTCGCGCAGTAATTGCAGCATGGTTGAATGCTTCCCAGAGAAGTTGAAATGGCTTTGGAATGAACAGGTCTGCCAGGGGGTGCAGTGTAAAGCGCTTTGGGCAGTCATAAGGACTGGATACCACGCTGTATAATAATTTACCTTTACCTTTTAAAATAAACCACTCCTATATTAGGTTAGCTCAAGACAGGGCTGTTTGTTGTTAAGTGTCATAAGTCACCACCACAACAGGCGTTAATGTGCAGGGTGAATAGCAGCGGCCCCAACACAGATCCTTGTTGCACTCAACGTAAAAGAGGAGTCTTGGTTGACAAGCAACGAGCTCGTCATTCATCGGTGGTCCCTCGTAACAAGGATGACGTCTACTGAGGGTCAGTCGTGTGTCATGAGGTGACTCAAGAGCCGGATTCGTGATCTTAGAGCGGTGGATGCAAGAAGTTCCGGGTGGAAGTGAGGTTTGGTCGTACTTCCTCTCCTTAATTCCCCCTCTTCTCTATCATAAGGCACAAGCTACGCTAACGTAGTACAACTCACGCCGAAAATGATTTCCAGCCGATGCAACAAAATAAAAAAAAGTAAAAAAATTTAGAGAAAAAACGTAGAACCTAGTTACGCATAAGCCACGCTCTAGAAACAATAAGTGGTGAATGGAAATGGAGAATATTCGTAGGGTAACCTGGGGCAATCTCCATAAGGAAAACGTTCAAATTGTACATCAGTAAACTACTTCAGCGTGTCTTTAGTGTGTTCCTATTATGTGTTACCCATCAGAAAACTATCTTCAGTCAATAAACAACCTAGCTAAGTTGCATTTGAACACTAGTAAGAGTACCGGCACCCAAAAAGCCGTCTTGTACCAGGGATGCGGCAAGACGATCCTATGCCTGGGCCAACACTGTCTATAATCCCCTCCCCGTGGTGTTTGCTTATATGAACGAAATATTGCCTACAATTAATATGTATATATATATACAAATGGTATAATAGTAATATATCAAGTCATTATGGTTCCCTCCCTCCCTCCCTCCATCTCTCTCTCTCTCTAAACTTACTAGCTATTTCCCTTAACTAATTTTTTTCTTCAAATAATTATATGTTAATTCAGCTTAGGTCCACTACTAAGGTTTTGAACAGTGTGGTAGTTTAGTGGACTGACCGGCTCCACTTTAAGACCGCTTTTTCTCATGCCGCTCAGAATACTGTTTTCTTCCTTCTCGCGAACATTGTCCAATACCCCAACTTTGAGGAACGTCATCACGGCGGTCGATGTTCCTCCCATCTTGGGCAGATCTGCAGAATGAAATGTCCCAATTACCTTGTACGTGTCCTTGCCAAAATGGCCGTAAACTGTGTCAAGTGCCTATGGTTAACATAATTTAAAACCTAATGTAGGCCATTACCCAACCAATGACGGCCCATTAAGAAGATACTTCATCAAATCAAGTTTGCTAGCTGAGACCTATTTTTTTTAACACATTACATATTAGGTATTGATTGTATACTTGTAAAAATAGGAGTATATGTGACAGTGGTTATGTTTTGTCGTTTCGTTTGCAAACTCCTATTTTTACTTCAAGTACCGGTACTCCACCTGTTGGATAAAAAAGTGCTATAAAACTAGAACATAATAATATCACGGTAGCAGAAGTGGGGCAAATTATACCTTTTTAGGGTTGATAAATATTTAGAACTGATTTTTTGCGGGAACATAGTGACTAATGAAATCATGTCAGACCACTTGGATTGTTTGTATCGTTTTACGTACCTAGCTCCGCGTTTCCCTTCTTCATCGCTTCTGCGGCTTCTGGGATCGTTGTTCTGTAGCTGTGAAATAAACAAATGTCATTGGATCCAATATGTAATCAAGATCGTATCCACGATTTTTATTCGAAATTCGACAACGTTGTCAAATCTGGTAATGTTGTCCCCATATCATCTACACCGCCTTCTTTCCCGCGACACCACATTGTCCTCATAACTAAGAGATATCCATGTACCTTCGTTTGTCCCTGGTCTGCATTTTCCAGCGCCTTTGTGGGGAGCGGTGGTCTAATGGTTAGAGCACCCGTTTGTCGATCGAGAGGACGGTGGTTCGATTCCACCTCCGCCGTTTCGAAGCTTGGACAATTTCGTTCACCCCACTTTGCCCGTGTCTTTCGGAAGAGACACTAAAAGCCGTTGGTCCAAACTCCTGCGTTAGCTCAAGATTGGGCTGTTTGGAGTATAACTACTTGAGACTTGAGACACCGACAAATGTGCAACGTGTAACTTTGTTAATTAATGCAGCTAACATTCACTAGATGTCCCTATAACTGTAAGAGCATAGCTACTTTAGTAAGAGTTGATTTCTTAATTTATACATTAATTAAAAAATTTCATATAAGATATTATATTTTCCATTGTGGCGTATCGTTTCATGCCAGAGACAACGTTCTTCTAACTGCAATTTACACAAATAGAGCTTTACCTTGGGGACAGTTCGTTCGGTGAATGGAACGATTCTTTGACCGCAATCTTCACCGGAATGCCTAGTGTCGTATTCAAACGTACAATCTGAAAAGTTCATTTTGTCCTCATAACTAAGAGATCTGTATGTATTTCATACGGCGATTTACAGCATAACTTGGTAAGTATAACAACAACTACATTTGGCATACACAATTATATAATTTGTAAAGTTCATATCAGTATATAGCTTTTTTTCCGTGTATACCAATTTTCAATATTGAATTTGCTATTTAAAAAAAAAACAACCATGTTAAGTAATTTTATTGATTCTTGTTAGGTTAGTGGTTTCTACGTTCCTCGCTGTATTTCTCCGTGTACCTTAGTTTGTCCCTGGTCTGCATTTTCCAGCGCCTTTGTCTGTCGTATCTTCGTAAATACAATTTCCCCGTCTTCATCCAACGGTCTCGCGTGATACACAGCCGTGTGGACCCCTGTCGTAATGTAAAGATTACACTTTATTTACATTGGTGTAATGATTGTTGTCCGATGTTAACTCGTATCCAATGTGTATGCTATGTTACACGCTATGTTACATGCACATTGTAGATTACGTACACATACGCACATACACATACGTGTACATACAGAACACATACGTGTACATACAGAACACATATGTGTACATACAGATGCGGCCTAAAATCGTACATTAAAATCCCACTCACAACAGACATTTGAAACACGCATTAGCCCCGCTCACGGTGTGAAATATGTTTTGCCCGCCCCGCACATATACTGTTTGCCCGCCCCCGCCCCCGCCCCCGCCCCCGCCCCCGCCCCCGCACACGTAGTTATTGCGGGAGCTTACCGCTCACCCCACAGTGCATAACAAATAACCTGTCCCACAAACATGGAACAAAGTAAACATGCAGTCTAACACGCACTCACGCATGCTACACGTATGTACGCAGGCACGCACGCACGCACGCACGCAAGCACCAATCGACACATACGTACACACAAGCAAGCACAAAAACATGCACACAAGCGCGGTTTTTAAAATGTGGATATATAATCAAATATCCACAATACTAAGTAATACAAATACATCTTATTCTATTTATTGTCATGTTCTATTCATCTTAATATTGTTGGTCGCATACACATTTAGACATGCCAAAGTATAGTTTACATGTGTAATTTAAATATCTTGTTGATGTAGGTATAATTAATGTAGGTGTTATTATTGATATCGTCAGAAAATATATATTTGTTTTAATCATCAAGTTTTCACAGGTTTAAAAAACATCCGCTTATTTAAATACGTTTTCTAAGATACCCTGTTATTTCTTACTCCACCCGCTACCAAAGAGTCAGTTCAAGTAAAGAAAACATGTCGTGTTTTGGATTCATCTTCGTTAGTGTCGACCAATAATCGTGGAGCAGGTGTTCTGGAACTTTCATATCGGCACTTATTGTTATTCCTAAGTCTTTCTCTTTTACTGTAGTGCCTAGAACATATCCGTGTTCCCGTGTCCTGTATGTAGGCATTTACATGTCCCAAAATTGAATAACATCTGCCATTTTTCAGACCATTTAACTATTTTGTCTAGATCATTTTGTAAATGTTGTTTATCACCATCAGTGTTAACCTTTCTAAACACTTTTGTGTCATCCGCAAATTTCAATACGTTGCTTGTTATATTGTCGTCCAAGTCATTGATATATACTAAGAATAATAAAGGTCCTAATACTGATCCTTGTGGTACCCTACTCAAAACTAATTTCCAGTTTGAAACTTCTCCATCTACTATAACACACTGCCTTCTGTCAGTCAGCCATTGCTCTATCCAGACGACTATGCCATCCCCGATGCCATGGGCATTTAATTTACGTAGTAATCTATGATGTGGCACTTTGTCAAAGGCTTTCTGAAAATCTATGTTTATAATATATATTGTACATGTTTATAACTTTTATATACTGTACATGTTTATAACTGTTCACACCAAAACAAAGATTATACACTTTCCATTTTGTATCAGTACGTTAATTGGCGAATTGAAACGTGGCAGATAAAGTTGTCCAGTCCCAGTGTGAAACGCACATGTAGTATGCCTTTTTAGTTACATGTTTTACCTGTTTAATACTGTTTGCACGCTGCGTATTAACAACCTCGGTAATAGTTTGCACGCTGCGTGTTAACAAC
Source organism: Lamellibrachia satsuma (assembly GCA_033239005.1). NCBI lineage: Eukaryota > Metazoa > Annelida > Polychaeta > Sabellida > Siboglinidae > Lamellibrachia > Lamellibrachia satsuma. Next base: position 2,687,605 of record BSQZ01000016.1, on the reverse strand, counting down.
CTCAGTAATAGTTTGCACGCTCTGTACTAACACACTCAGTAATAATTTGCACGCTGCGTACTAACACCCTCAGTAATAGTTTGCACGCTGCCTGTTAACAACCTCAGTAATAGTTTGCACGCTGTGTACTAACACCCTCAGTAATAGTTTGCACACTACGTACTAACACCCTCAGTACTAGTTTGCACGCTGCGTACTAACACCCTCAGTAATAGTCGTCAACTAGATGAGGTTCAATTTGCTTTGGAAGCGCAGGACGAAGAAGATTGTTTCGTGCGCACGGAAAAGCAATCGTGGGAATGTGTGTATGTGTTTCATTATTCATTTATTCCAATTATGTCAGCCATTAAAATACAGGCCCTGGAGATTATGTTATATCTGGAAGACAACATTCAACGCATAAATAAAATCGATTTTTTTTTAACTAAAAACAAGTTCGTATTTGTTCGTAAATCAACGCGTAACTAAAACCGAGTTTTTACATGCGTTTATTTTCCCACGGTTGGTTTTACTAGTAGGTAAATATCAACAGCGACTTTTAGACATTGTTTTCACTAATTTACTTGTTTGTAGGTATTAAGCATTGCATCCACCGTCATGACATGATTGTAGTTTGATGCAATATTTCGTAAAATGCATGTTTTTATACTGAGGATAAACCCTACTTTGTGAGTAAAGCTCGGTTTGATGGGAAATACATAATTATTATGATGTCTCAGTAGAGTGCAAAAAAGAGGGAGGGGTCATTATGGTGTATGATTAATAGAGCAATGCCACGAAACTAATGCAATGCACGGCCGATTTTTTATTTAATAGTGCAACTAACTCACGTCGCACCTTAAGAATGAGTTATCAACGGGCTCTCACTTTGTGCACTTGACGAACAGGCTGCAGTGAATAAGGGCAGACCCGATCGTTTATCTTCGTTACATACTGATGTCACTGGAAGCTAAATTACTTGTTTCATGTCACACCTTAAGAATACGTTATCAACTGGCTCTAGCTAGCTCTTAGACGAACAGTCTCCAGTGAATAAAGGCACACCTGGTTGTTTGTCTTCGTTACATACCGATGTCATGTGTACCCATGGGCGCTAAAGAACCCGTCCGTCATGTTATACAAATGCAAATTTGTTACCTAATCAAGGTGCAGCCGACCTGAAAACTAAACCACGAAAGTCTGGTGCCGTTCGTCGCCTTACACGACTGTTCTCCAAATGTTGCGGTCCGCGGAACATTGCATTATGTTTATTTATCCAATCTCGACACACCCAGAGCTAGAAGTGTTATCAAGTAAATTGCGCTTATGATTAAATATGTCGGAACTAGGCCAGTGGGCGGTGGTTGATTTGTGTGAGACTTGACTAAGAGACACGACGGATACGTCACTGTGTGTAAGCATGAACGCACACATTGACGACATCGATTTCATCTTTTGAATTGGCGCAACCAGAGAAACCTGACTGTGAACATGCCTAGCAAACAGTAGAACTGTTACGTCGTGCTGCTATGGCTATAGTAGTTTTTAACAACGGCCTTTCAAAAAGGTTCAATGGCAAATTCCAAAATTGGTAGGCCCTACCTTCATGTCCCGTCTCGTTGACCCGGTAGGCCCAACGCGCCCTGGCCGCTCTCTGGGACTCGGACACCACCAGCCTCGACGACAGCGTCCCCAGCAGAATCTTCTTGAGCGTCAACGCGACGGCATCCTCGTCCTCCGGGTAAAACACGCGTTGGATCTCGCCGCTCCCAGACATGTCGAACAGCATGCTGGGGAGTAATTATATTATATTACAGTATATATATATATATATATATATATATATATATATATATATATATATATATATGTATATATTTATATATATATATATATATATATAAATATATATATATATATAAATATATATATATATATATATATATATATATATATATATATATAGCTTTTTTCTACTTGCAGTACCAAAGAATATCATTGTATATATGTGGTTCTATATAAATTAATTAATATCAAAACATTAGATGCGTACGTACGTACATACATACCTATTTGTCTTATGTACGAAATGATGCCGATCATATTGTGTTTGTAAGTTGAACTTGTAATGACAGAACGAAACACCGACACATTGTGACTATGTGAAACACCGACACATTGTAACTATGTGAAACACCGACACATTGGAACTATGTGAAACACCCACACATTGGGACTATGTGAAACACCCACACATTGTGACTATGTGAAACACCCACACATTGTGACTATGTGAAACACCCACACATTGTGACTATGTGAAACACCCACACATTGTGACTATGTGAAACACCCACACATTGTGACTATGTGAAACACCCACACATTGTGACTATGTGAAACACCCACACATTGGGACTATGTGAAACACCCACACATTGGGACTATGTGAAACACCCACACATTGGGACTATGTGAAACACCCACACATTGTGACTATGTGAACCTATCCATGGAATAGAAGAACATAAACGTCCGCGCGTATTCACAATTATGTTTCGCTTGTTAAAATAGAAATTAACGTGCTGAATTATTCATAGTTTTCTATCTTCAAATTAACTTTTTATGAAACAGAAAGTACACACCCTTTGGTAAAGTCTATTTTCGGCTTTTTTTGCTTGTAATCTGTAAAAAAGTCCAAACATTATTCGTTTTCAGCAACTGACCCTCCCTCCGGTGGTGCTTTTTCCCTGAAAATGTGGTCGTAAACAACTTCAACGCGCGTGCGTGCGTGCGTGCGTGCGTATGTGTGTGCGTGCGTGCGCGTGCATGTGGATTCGGATTACTTGGTATTTTTCGGCATGCATTTATGATATAATTGTATTTACTCGACTCTAATCCAACTCGACTTATAGCCACGAGCCTTACAAAAATCCGATTTGACTCGAGTTACTGGCGACATATAAGTCGACTGGAGTATCACTGCTCACAATTAAATGAGTCGACTCGACTTGAGTCCATACTTTCATACATTACTCTCATTAAGATTACTGAACATTCTTCAGGATAGTTAATTTTCAAATCACATAATTTTCATTTTACATATACAAGGTGTGTTTAATTTACCTGGTAGAGGCTTTCGTCAACGTATCACGTCGACTTCATCAGTACCGATGACGCTGAATGACGTCATCGTACACGTGAGGCAGTTCGTAATTGCCTTCGTCTCTGTTGATGGGTGTTCTAGCTTTCCTGATCCAGATGACTTCCTTGATGTGCCGGATTCTTCGGTTAGGTTCCTTGTCTACAATTTTTACTCCCTCCCAGTCTATGATGTTGTCACATGGTCTGTTGTCACATGGTCTGTAAGAGTTGGATTTATTGATGGTAGACATCAATCTCTTTTTTCCGCTCCTTGTGTATTTCCCATTTTTCGTGTTGTCTACGTCCTTTCTGTGTCCCTCCAGTCGTGTTTTAATAGTATTCCTCTCTCCCCAATGTATTCAGCACCACAGTTCTTGCATGGTATTTGGTATGATGACGTCATTCAGCGTCATCGGTACTGATGAAGTCGACGTGATACGTTGACGAAAGCCTCTACCAGGTAAATTAAACACACCTTGGATATGTAAAATGAAAGTTATCTGATTTGGTTCTCATTAAGATTGTGTCATAATTACTACAAATGGTTACGTTGTATGTCTTGTTGTGCCACTCGCATGTCGTACTTGTTCACCTTGAACTGACAGCGCTGTGACTCGTTCCCAGCCGTCACCGGGACAATGGTCACCTGCAATGGAAGGTAGACATGTTACAATGGTCACCTGCAATGTAAGGCAGACATGTTACAATGGTCACCTGCAATGTAAGGCAGACATGTTACAATGGTCACCTGCAATGTAAGGCATACATGTTACAATGGTCACCTGCAATGCAAGGCAGATATGTTACAATGGTCACCTGCAATGTAAGACACATGATACAATGGTCGCCTGCAATGTAAGGCATACATGTTACAATGGTCACCAGCAATGTAAGACACATGATACAATGGTCGCCTGCAATGTAAGGCAGACATATTACAATGGTCACCTGCAATGTAAGACACATGATACAATGGTCACCTGCAATGTAAGGCATACATGTTACAATGGTCATCTTCACTGTGAGGCAGAAATATTACAAAGGTCGCCTGCAATGTAAGGCATACATGTTACAATGGTCACCTGCAATGTAAGACACATGATACGATGGTCGCCTGCAATGTAAGGCAGACATGTTACAATGGTCACCTGCAACGTAAGACACATGTTACAATGGTCACCTGCAACGTAAGGCAGACATGTTACAATGGTCACCTGCAATGTAAGACAGACATGTTACAATGGTTACCTGCAATGAAAGACACATGTTACAATGGTCACCTACAATGGAAGACACATGTTACAATGGTCACCTGCAATGGAAGACACATGTTACAATGGTCACCTGCAATGTAAGACACATGTTACAATGGTCACCTGCAATGTAAGACACATGTTACAATGTTCACCTGCAATGTAAGAAACATGTTACAATGGTCACCTGCAATGTAAGACAGACATGTTACAATGTTCACGTGCAATGTAAGAAACATGTTACAATGGTCACCTGCAATGTAAGACACATGCTACACTGATCACCTGCAATGTAAGACAGACAAACAATGTTCACCTGCAGTGCAATGAAAACATGTTACAATGGTTGTTCACATATTTTCTTATTCTGCGTCAAATGTAGCTAGATGCTTACAACACATTGCGTCAGTGGGAAACGATAATAATTAAGACTAATCAATGTATTCAGTATTCGTTTTATTATTTATTTTGTGTTCACTCGTTTTGCAGCCGTTTCTTATTTTGAAAACTCCCTTGACTTCCTTTTAATAGGGTCAACATCAACGTGTGTGAACACGGGAGGAGGCGAATATAATAATGAAAATGACAGAACCAGGTAAAGACGGAAACAGTTCACTCAATGTTACGTTTAATTCCAAAGTCGCGGAATGGGCCTATAATAAATTCTAATTCATCACTTATAAATAATATAGTATACTAGTGTATACAATGCATCCGACACATTATAAACTTGATTTATATTGAAAGAATTCACACAATAACATTGTGGGGTGTGGCAAGAAGAGGGGTGTGGGTGGTTGATCCTAAAAATTGGTGGGAGCTGGGAGGTTGGCCTCAACAATCGGTGGGATTAGTGGGAGATTTGAGGGGAACCAAAAAATTGGTGGACGGTGGGAAATTTGCCCCACAAACAGGTAGTCACACCCCCACAACATTAAGCTGAATTAATATTTAGCACGGTTTCTTTTTGTTTTCCGCGTAATACTACCACCAGCTTTCGCATGTGTCCACTGACACTGCGGGCAAGGAGGGGAGGCTCGTCTTGGTCTAGTGTCGCAGGAACGGGCCTGTGTTCGACGGCATCTGTTGACTGTCTGTCAACTGACTGTTCAGCAAACGGCAATAACGGATATAATCAACGGAACTTAATCAACAGAACAACCTTCAATGAATGTCAAGCTCAAAGACGAGCTGGCCGCCCATATAATACAACAAAAAACACATAACCACTGACGTATTTAGGGGTGATCGGTAATGGGGCAATTAACTTGAAAAATAATTAATTAACTTACAATTAACTCATAAATTGTCCAATTAAATTTTATGAACCTCACACATTTCTCAGATCATTTAAATTAAATTAACCTGCCAAATTCTTCAATTAAATTAATAATAAATTGTTATTCAATTAACAATAAAATCATGTGTTGGTAGAAATGTTTGCACATTTATGGAAGTTCTAAAATCACAAGACTTGTAACAATGGGGAACGGTGGTCTAATTGTTAGAGTACCCGCCGTTTCGAAGCTTGGACAATTTCGTTCACCCCACTTTACCTGTGTCTTTCGGAAGAGACAGTAAAAGCCGTTGGTCCCTTCTACCTGGTGTCTATGCTTGGGCAAGTAAAAGACATCACACAGGGAAATTGTAAAAAAAAACTGTTGTGGACTCACAGAGGTGGTGATCTCATTCTCTATACTACCATTGGCGTAAATATCCTGACAAATGGATCCTGCCAATTATATGAACGAAAGTAAGAAATGTGTTGTGTAACTTTGTTGGAGAGAAATTTGCTCATACAAAATTTACATGCCAAGACATTTCTTCATGGGGCATTTGATCACATTTTAAAAGTGATAGATACTTGATAACAAAATTTGCTTTTTCTGAAAGGATTGAAAAGTTGCGGCTGAAATTTTGCAGGTGTGGTGTTTTCTATATATTCAACCACCAAATTATCAAAATCGGGCAACTACATACATCGACGGCACGGCACCGCTGTATCTTGCGAATATGTTAGAGACAATGCTCCATAGAGCGTACACGTTCGTTCCAACAACATATGGTGCCGCGAACAAAGCGTGTTAGTTTTAGTGATCGGTCCTCGTGATTGGACCTCGACGTTGGAATTCGCTGCCAATTGCCAATTGCATGTGCAGCCAAAACCTGTCGCTGTCACTTAAAACACACATGTTTAAAACAGAATACTGCTGACATTTTACTGACATTTTATTTTATTTTGATATTTTACTGCGCAATTCATACTTTATGTATATACGCACGATTGTATCTATGTTAATATTTTAATAATAAAACTATTTTTTTCTTCTTTTAAAAACAACTATTTATAGTCTTTAATTAATATTTTTATTTATTTTTCTTATTTAACTTTTCATTCTATTCGCTATTGTGCACATATTTATGCTATTTTTAGCGTTTTTATATGTAATTAGATTATATGCAATTACGTTTTATATGTATTAGTTATATGTAATTTGATTATAATTTTTTACATTGTATATGCAATTCCTGTACAGCGTTTGAGCATGTTTTTGGGGAAATTGCCCTTTATAAATAAATAAATATTATTATTATTATTATGCATACTTTCTATGCACCAAGTTGTTATTTATGTAGTGTTTTATACTAAATCATTAGTTTTCCCCTTTACACACTAGCATTTAAATATGTAAACACTAGTTTTTTATGCATCACTAGAACTGGCATGTTTTTGATTTAAAAGTTGGCATTAAAAAAGTTCCCAAACTGAAGCTATATTACTTTTCTTTACATCTCCCCATTAACGGTTATATGTACACATGACCAACTTACAGAAGCATAAGTTTAACAGCCCCATATAGGTCCGTTTGGCTGCAAGTTACCAGCCCAATATAGGTCCGTTTGGCTGCAAGTTACCAGCCCCATATAGGTCCATTTGGCTGCAAGTTACCAGCCCCATATAGGTCCATTTGGCTGCAAGTTACCAGCCCCATATAGGGCCATTTGGCTGCGAGTTACCAGCCCCATATAGGTCCATTTGGCTGCAAGTTACCAGCCCCATATAGGGCCATTTGGCTGCAAGTTACCAGCCCCATATAGGTCCATTTGGCTGCAAGTTACCAGCCCCATATAGGGCCATTTGGCTGCAAGTTACCAGCCCCATATAGGTCCGTTTGGCCTCGAGTTACCAGCCCCATATAGGTCCGTTTGGCTGCGAGTTACCAGCCCCAAATGTTCACTTTAAACCGAGATTTGCTGAAGCCAAGATCATCAATTAACTTATCAACCTACCAGAGGACATTCTATTGTCTTAGCCTTCCCTCATTAATATTATATATATATATATATATATATATATATATTCATATATATATATATATATATATATATATATATATATATATATATATATATATATATATATATATATATGAATGACGAATGACTGACCTGTGCCGATACTATGATGTGTGCTACGCCTTTGAGATGAGTCGTTCCTTCGTACTTGTACGTGTACTCGGTGCCCGGCTGGAACCACACCGTCTTCTGGGCCTCCACACCGAGGCCGCTCGCCCAGACATGGAGGAATACGTAGAGGCAGAACCTCAACGCCAAGGCGTCTTGCATCGTTACCGAGTGCCTTGGATATCTAACGATGACCCGTTCACTACGTTTGACTCTATACCCAACACACACACAGAGAACACAGTTTATGCAAAATATGCGTCGTTCTACAGCCGCGTCTCGGTTGACGTCGTCACGCTCCAGTGGTTTTGAAGAAAGACGACCGCTCACGGTCGGCCGTTTCTTACTACACAAAAAGTCACTGCTCGGTTTCTACATTCCATTTTGTTATTGGAAGTTCATGAACGGATTCATCGTACCGGATTGGAAATAAAATCGACATTCCAGGACTTTGTATAATACACAGTCAGTCCACACACTTTTGCTGCTGTGATAGCCATATCTGTAGCGCAAAACGAGGAACATCCAACCACATTTTTGGAGAATTCACTATAATATTCTAACGTGTTGTTAAATTTAAAAATTTTACGTGGAGCATGGGAATTGAATCGTGTTAATATTCGTGTCTACCACATAGCGGCCTATTTGTTCAAATAATTGTTATCATACATATGTATGTATGTGTGCATGCATGTAGGTGTGCACATATGCGCGTATACAAGTATGCACGAACACATATACACGCACGCACGCATACACACACGCACACACACACACACACACACACACACACACACACACACACACACACACACACACACACACACACACACACACACACACACACACACACACACTACAAAACAAAAATCACAGAGGCACGTAATAAAACAAAAACTTAAATTACTCCAAAAGAAGCTTTGAACAAAAATCGCACGTAATATTAAAAAAAATACATAACATGGTTTGTTGTTTAAAATGTGTTCTTGGTATAGCCTTGGTATTCATTAGAATGTGCCACTTTATATTGGTGCACTCAAGACTTCTCACTATACCGAATCAACAACACCATGCACCCTACTACTCATACTCATAGAATACAATCCACAGATGAATGGAGACCGTGCATGTACCCAAGAACAACCGTCGTATTAAGTACAATTAGACACGAGACATTCCTCCTTTTTTTGTAAAGTGTACATTTTTGATAATTTAAAGTGCCCTTTTGGGTCATTGCCATGTCACACATAATGGTGATATCTATATTTAAACCATCATAAATGTTCAGTTCAGACAATTTTGCGTGCGCGATTGTACGACTGAATGGTCAGAATTGTATTCAAATGATTTTAATGGACGTCCGTTGACGACCGTTGTTGATTCAATGCCAAAGGCAGGGGACTAGAAATGATTTTAATGGACGTCCGTTGACGACCGTTGTTGATTCAATGCCAAAGGACAGGGGACTAGAAATGAAGGAGCTTTGTGTTGCCAAGGGAAACAGGGTGGAAGAAATATTCGTAAGAAGAGTGAGGGAACATGACCTGGTGTGACTTTAAAATGGAACGTGTAAAGGTGTGACACATACTTTTTTGTGGGTCGCGTTCAAGCAGCGCCCATCCCATTCTCGACAATAACATCGATTGTATATGTCTTGCACTCATAGAAAGTTTGTGTCAAGCTGACCCAGGCTGTTCTGTTCTAGCCGCACAAGACGGCGGCGTCGTAGCACTGCCCATTGTCTGATCATTTAGTGCTGCCAAATGGTTGCGCCAGGGGAAAGGCACCATCGTTATTTATCACATAGTAGGTTTGTCACTGACATAAAAGTTTCATTTACACTGTAAATAACTGTATCTTACTCATCGTTTAAACCACAGGTGGGGCATGGGGCCCAGGGTGGTGGCAGCGTTTGCATCCCGTTTATAGTCTTAAAGTTTACATAAAGTCCGTAAAATCAGGTTGGTGTATGTTGTGGATCGACGTAAATGTTCACCATGTGGTCATCCACCATTGTGGAAGGAGTGTGGCAGGGATTTCAACCTCCCATCTTCCACCTGTTTGTAAGACCAATCTCCCGCTTCCCGTCGTTTTCTAGAGTCGACGTCCCACCGTCCACCTATTTTTGAGGCAACGTCCCACTTCCCATCATTTTCAGGACCTACCTCTCACCTCCCACTTCATGCCACACCCCTCGTTATGGCTGAGTTACGTCTCGGGGGGAATGTGTTCTACATGTCCTGGTTGTTGTGTAGTCTCGCTAGTTTAAGGTGTTTCTCAGTGTCGATGCCACGTCCTGCGTGAAACACAGTCGCTGTCAATATCACGGCCGGTGTGATGGTCAACCAACATTAGTGCAGTTATTTAATGCTAATTTCAAAGTTCTTCGAAGACAATTCAGACCGCGCCGTTTTATTTCGATTCGCCATAATTTCAATAAAATGTATCAAAGTGCATTTGTGTTTCTCATAGAAGAGCATGCACAACCTATGAAAGAACGCACACACGCGCGCGCACGCACACACGTACGCACGCATGCACACACAATGTAACTAAGCATACTCTAGATATTGTGTTCAACCACAGGCCAGGTTTAAGTCTTTTGTTTTCCGTGTAATACCGCCTCCGGCTTTCGCATGTGACCACTGACACTGTGGGTAAGGAGGGGAAGCCCGCCTCTTGTCGCAGGAACGGGCCTGCGTCCGACGGCATCTACTGAGTGTCTGTCAACTGATTGTCCAGCAAACGGCAATAACGGACAGAACCAACGGAACTAAATCAACAGAACAACCTGCAATGAATGTCAAGCTCAAACACGAGCTGGCGGCCCATATGATGCAGCAAAACACACAACCACTGACGTAATTAGGGGTAATAGATGGGGCAGCTGTCCCCTGCGTCACGATTTGGGAGCGGCTCTTTGGCTAACAATAAAGGTACGTACGTTCATTTATAGCGCGTTATCCATCACTAGGCCACCGCGTCGCTCTAGTGCAGTATCTAGTACACTTTGGAGCGATTCGATTCTGTTCTGTTATTTATTGGTTGATCTCAGTTGTAGGTTTTGTTTTATCTTTGTGCTTGATTTTCTTTGGAGTTTTTGTTGGAAGTGTTGGGAATTTCGGGTTTAAGTGTGGAGCTGTGCTGAACCAATTTGAATGGTTTGGTAGCTGATTGCTACTGTTGTTTTGGAACAATGATAAGGCATTATTTTTATGTATAATTTGTGCGCTCTTGTGCGCATCCATTGCTCATGGGTGTAGGGACCCTAATAATCACGTCGTGGTACGCCATTTACTGTTATTCCACACACACACACGCACGCATGCACGCACACACACACACACACACACACACATATATATATATATATATATCTATTTAATTACATATATATATATATATATCTATTTAATTACATATATATATATATATATATATATATATATATATATATATATATATATATATATATATATATATATATATATATATATATATATATATATATATATATATATATATATATATATATATATATATATATATATATATACACGAACATGTTGTATTGTAATAATGACATCACTGAACTTATCCAGTAGACAAATGCCGAGCTGGATAAGTTCAATGTGTGGTTTTCAGTGAAGAGATTATCATTAAACATAAGAAAAACAAATTACACGATTTTTGGAAATCACACATTGAAACCCCCCTCTCTCTCTAAAATAAACAATATCACAATTAACAGAGTTGAACAACAGCATTTTAGGTGTATTGATTGATGACAAATTAACATGGAAGCATCACACTTCTCTCTTGAAATCTAAACTTGTACAAAACTAGTTTCTTAATTGACATTCGTGTATTTTATATTATTCTCTCTGTTCGCCTTACATTATGTATTGTGCTGAAATATGGGGAAATACATATGCAGCAAAAAACTTAAAATGCTTAGTCTTGTTACAGAAAAAGGTTGTAAGATTAACATCTGGTGCTCATATCTAGCCTATTTTATGATCTCCGCTTTCTAAAATTGCCAGATATGGTGAAACTATAAATTGCTGAAATTATGTATGCCAAACAACTTACAACAGCTTTTCGCTTTGTGTGACCCTGTCTATAATTATGACCCGACAAAATTGTGTATTTAAACAAAAGTATGCAGGCACTAATCTAAAGACAATGTGTATATCAATTAACGGTGCAAATTTGTGGAATTCCCTTGACAGCTCATTAATTCATTGCAAGAGTGTTAATCTTTTCAAAAAGAACTATACTCTTCGAGTATTGCACAGCTATGTAACCAATGAGTAACCCGATTATGGTGAGAGAAAAAATGAATTGTATTGCAATACAATTTTTCATGTACTATTCTCTTAAAAAAATACAAATATTCGGATAACTAAATTGTACAATACAGGCTTACACTTGTATAATTGTATTATTTAGTGTCACTTATAAGTGACGGGGCAAGCAACATAAGCATTACGCTTCTTCCTGCCCTTTTTCAACTTTTTCAACTCGTACTATTGATGTTTAAAATGAAATTGTGTTTGTATGTTTACTGTTGATGTTGTTGAAATAAACTTTATTATTATTATAATCATCTAACGGTGGAATGAGACACATATTTGTGTGGAGGCGCGTCCAGTTTTCTACATACATTGGTCAGTCAGTTGTTTTACATTATTCAGTATGGGGTAAGACCACATTTTAAAATAGGACGTTAGCCGATTCTGCGGCAGTCCGACGAGTCGGATTTGAAGAGGCGTAGGGATTTGGATGGTGGCAATCTCGAAACACTAGTAGAGGTATTGGTATGTTGTGAAAATTCCCGGTTTAATTGGGAATACATATTTATTAAGTTTTACATTTGTTGATGGGTTCAGTTTTCCCCATCACACGACAGACCTCTCATGTTTACGGGACGCGTTCCACCGAAACTGAATCGATAATCGTTTTTAATTTTTATTTACGGTGGGGTAAATGTACACTGGTCGACTGTAATCAGGATCCAACCTCAGCCCATTTCATGGACCCACCCTCGCCTGAAAGTTCACATAATGTATGATGAATGACTGACCTGTGCCGAAACTGTGATGTGTGCGACGCCTTTGAGATGAGTCGTTCCCTCATACTTGTACGTGTAGGGGAAGGTAGTGTTAGTTGAGCCACTGGATTTGTTGAGCCACCCATGTTTCCGGGGAAATTACAGTAGCGACAGTTACAGTGATGGAACATGTTGTTAGAACAATATTGAAGTATAATGGGTTACATTTGTATTTCGAAAACAAATGGCAATTGTGATTAATGTCTGCTGGTGTGTAAACTAGACTTGCCAGAGACGTGTTGTACCCATTCGGTAGATGCGTTGGCTGAGTTGTTATGAATTTTTTTACAAGGCCTACGTAAATGATACAAATAAAGCGTTTACGCAATTTACGCTACAATTTGGCTCAACTTACCCCACACCAAGTGTTAGTTGAGCCAGCTTACCAACCCTATTTGAATCAACTATATATAATTATCTATGAATGCTAGATATATTATCTTGGTATAAATTGATCTACCAATAATCACAGTTTATGTGTGCTAAAACAATTTTGACTTATAACTATGATTGCGCCCTAGACATCAAAAAGAATGAAAGATGGCTCAACTAACACTGCCCTCCCTTACTCGGCGCCCGGCTGAGGCAGAACCTCACACACACACGCACGCACGCACGCACGCACGCACGCACGCACGCACGCACGCACGCACGCACGCACGCACGCACGCACGTACACACGCACGTACGCACACAGAAAACAGTTTGTGTAAAAGACGCGTTGTCTCACGTGTAACTCGCCCTTCTGAGATACTTGTTAATTTTGTTTTACGCTGCTAGCATTAACAATACTGACCATGAACCAGTACAAGTGAAATAAAGCGTCCACACATCGTGGTTAAATAAGTTTTGTCCTTTCAGTCATTGTCAGCACACAGCTGGCTGACTGAACCATCTGTGCGAGCCGCCCCAGCATTGTTACAGTTGTAAACAATTTGCCCCAATACCGTTGTACCAACTTGCCCTAAACCTTATATATGCAGAATAACAACGAAACGGTGAAACATGCCACATTATTTACATTTAATTAATGAGCTAGCAATTATGCAAGCATCCACCATCAAAACGACATACATCATCACAGCGAGCATGCTGGCCCCCAAACGTTGTGTACAAGTAATATCTACAACTCACAGACTTATTATTCCAGATTACCAAACATTGATAACGATGCAAGTACTAACTACATCAGTACTGACTAGCATTTACCATTCACAATGTATATGTGGGGGTCTCTCCACATTAACAACCCTGTGTACACTACTGAACATATCATCAGAGGAAAAGCACTAAGGGAAATCCTTGTGTGCAAAACTGGAACAGTGAAAAGCGTCAAGTATTAAGTGCAACATCTCTATGCAAACAGTTATTTACAATGGCCTACCACATGAAGTTGCAATACAAAACCTGTGGCACAACTACCATAACCCCCAGTTGACAGGCTGCTCCAATTTATGTTCAAGGGAGGAGGGTGGGATAAAAAAAACACACTCAATAAAAACTCTTGATTAGCAAACTAATTAAACGACTAACAAAACTATTCTAAAATTAAATCCAACAATTAGCAAATAATAACAAGTTACTATAACAATCGTAGTTGAGATTTTGCAGAGCAAAACGGATCACGTTGCACAAATGAATTTGAGATCAAGTGAGGCCGGATCTACGCCACGCGGTTCTTTATATAGTGCTCTGTATCACTCCACGCAAGGGCGTAATTAGGCTGACGCTCTTTTCATCATCGTTCACATATAATCCCAGCCGCAGTTACATTACCATGCCGCCAGTTATATGTGATAACCGTATTACACATGTATTGCTCTGCAGTTGAATGCACGTGGACGATAACAAATCCTTTTTTTTCAGTTTAACTTCTACTTGGCATAACCCATTATACTATATAGTAGACATGTTTAAAGTTTCATTCACCAAAACTAAAAAGTGGCTGCCTGGGATAAAAAAAATTGTGGGCATACCCAAAATAGTTTTACGTCATTAAAAAGTCATTGTTGTCCACACCTAGTTAATTTCGTCTTCTTAATTCCCGTATTTTGACAGTGTGTGTGCCGGTGGACTTCCAACCAACTACTGTCGATGTTATCTCCATATGTGTGCTATGTTTTCGCAAAACGACTCTGTAACAACTTGCCCCTGTATACAACTAGCCCCAGTCTCCCACACGTGTGGCATGGGAATCGAATCGTGTTGATATTCGTATCTAACACTTAACGGTCTATTTGTTAAGTACAATTTTGTCCTATATAATTTGTTTTCTCTTTTTGATCATTACAAGATCTTTCCCCAGAAAATTGCCCTTTGGCGGAACATTGTGTCCTGTTTGACCTTTTCAGTCTAAACAACACGTGTAATTGTTATAATTGAAAGTGCCCATTTGGGCCTTTGCCATGTCAGAATGAAATCACAGAATGGTGATATCTATATTTCACCCATCACAAATGTTCAGTTCAGACACATTTGCTCGCACGAGGGTAAGACTGAATGGTCAGAACTATATTCAAATGGTCAGAACTGTACTCAAATGCTTTTAATAGACGTCCGTTGACGACCTTCGTTGATACAATGTCAAATAACACGGGACTAGAAATGGAGGAGCTTAGTGTTGCCAAGGGAAACAAAGTGGAAAAAATATTCGTAAGAAAGGTGTGGGAACATGACCCGGTGTGACTTTAAAATTGGACGTATAAAGATGTGACCCATTCTTCTTTCGATGTCGTGGTCAAGCAGCGCCCATCCCATTCTCGACAATAACATCGATTGTACATGTCTTGCACTCTGTCAACCACTGCATAGAAAGTTTGTGTCAAGCTCACCCAGGCTGTTCTGTTATAGCTGCACAAGACGGCGGCGTCGTAGCACTGCGCATTGTCTGATCGTTTAGTGCAGCCAAGTGGTTGCGCCAGGGGAAAGGCACCATCCGTGTTTATCACGTAGTAGGTTTGTCACTGACATAAAGGTCTCATTTATGTTGTAAATAACTGTATCTTTCTCATCGTTTAAACCACAGGTGGGGCGTGGGGCCCAAGGCGGTGGCAGCCTTTGTTAGGGGTGCTAACTCGTTTCAATCTTCCGTACACCTACAGTGGTGCATGCAAGGGGCGCACGCCACCCCCCGCCAGTTTACCCACATAATGCATTAATGCACACACGCACGCACGCACGCACGCACACACACAATGCAACCAAGCATATTCTAAATAGCCACGGGTCAGGTTTAATCAAGAGTCTTACTGTAGGATGTGGAATAGTGACAGTAGTTGATGTCAACATTAACCTTGTCAGGGGGAAAGGGACGGGTAACAGGTTGACAGGGAAAGAAGGGACGGAAAAGGACAGGGGATAGGTTGACAGGATGGGAGGAAATAGTTTGTTTACCGGGAGCGAGATCGGAGTGTGTGACCGAAAGGGTGAAGAAAATTCAGGGTCATGGCCAGGGTATGTCCATTCTGGTGCATGTAGAGAGAGGACACAGTTTTACCGTCATAGTGCAGAACTACAGTCAATGTGCGTGTGTGCGTGGGCGCGAGTGTGGATGCATTGTATGGAGGGAAGATGTGCACCATCTTAATGGGCGTGTGTTGGTGCGGTAGCCTTTCATCTCGAAGGCACTTATTCTCTCACAAAAGTCGTTAATCAAAGAGTCGTATGTCACGTCAACATCGCAGGCTGTTGTTACCGTGACGTATGACCCTTTCAGTATTGTGTCCACGAATGTGCGTTGTTCAATGCGGCATTCAACTAACTGACATTGCCAACAATGGATTGACCGATTGACCAATTTGTCATATTGCGTCCTTGCGTCTGTGGAGGTTATCTTTGTACCTCCAAAGAGCAAAACCGACCAAATATTCACTTATGTCGGTAATTAGTCGACCCCGACTGATAAAATTTCTGAAGAATGTATCAATAATTGAGCACACTCCCATTCGAAACAGCCTTCGTGATTATTGGGTACGCCGCAGAATTAACCATCTATGTGTAGATTGGTTTGACACGACTACAATTTTTCATGCCTGTGATAATATTGATAGCAATTTGTTAAAAAATTTAAATTAATAGAACACGAACGCACAAAGCAATCTTATAAAATGAGTAGTGCATACTGGGAATGCAAGTATTCGTTATCATAGGACACACACACACACACACACACACACACACACACACACACACACACACACACACACACACACACACACACACACACACACACACACACACACACACACACACACACACACACACACACACACACACACACACACACACTTACATACATACGAGCACACGCGCACGCACGCACGCATTCATACATACGCACACACCCCCTCCCCAACCTCCCCGATTATTTACTATACTGCGCTACCAAGTCCCAGTACTAACTGCTCTATCCTATAATCCAACGGTTATTTACTATACTGTACTACCAAGTCCCAGCACTAACTGCTCTATCCTATAATCCAAAGGTTATTTACTATACTGTACTACCAAGTCCCAGTACTAACTGCTCTATCCTATAATCCAACGGTTATTTACTATACTGTGCTACCAAGTCCCAGTACTAACTGCTCTATCCTATAATCCAACGGTTATTTACTATAATGTGCTACCAAGTCCCAGTACTAACTGCTCTATCCTATAATCCAACGATTATTTACTATACTGTGCTACCAAGTCCCAGTACTAACTGCTCTATCCTATAATCCAATGGTTATTTACTATACTGTACTACCAAGTCCCAGTACTAACTGCTCTATCCTATAATCCAACGATTATTTACTATACTGTGCTACCAAGTCCCAGTACTAACTGCTCTATCCTATAATCCAACGGTTATTTACTATACTGTACTACCAAGTCCCAGTACTAACTGCTCTATCCTATAATCCAATGGTTATTTACTATACTGTGCTACCAAGTCCCAGTACTAACTGCTCTATCCTATAATCCAACGGTTATTTACTATAATGTGCTACCAAGTCCCAGTACTAACTGCTCTATCCTATAATCCAACGATTATTTACTATACTGTGCTACCAAGTCCCAGTACTAACTGCTCTATCCTATAATCCAACGGCTATTTACTATACTGTGCTATCAAGTCCCAGTACTAACTGTTCTTTCTTATAATCCAATGGTTATTTACTATACTGTGCTACCAAGCCCCAAGTCTCAGTACTAACTGCTCTATCCTATAATCCAATGATTATTTACTATACTGTGCTACCAAGTCCCAGTACTAACTGCTCTATCCTATAATCCAATGATTATTTACTATACTGTGCTACCAAGTCCCAGTACTAACTGCTCTATCCTATAATCCAATGGTTATTTACTATACTGTGCTGCCAAGTCCCAGTACTAACTGCTCTATCCTATAATCCAATGGTTATTTATTATACTGTACTACCAAGTCCCAGTACTAACTGCTCTATCCTATAATCCAATGGTTATTTACTATACTGTGCTACCAAGTCCCAGTACTAACTGCTCTATCCTATAATCCAATGGTTATTTACTATACTGTACTACCAAGTCCCAATACTAACTGCTCTATCCTATAATCCAATGGTTATTTATTATACTGTACTACCAAGTCCCAGTACTAACTGCTCTATCCTATAATCCAATGGTTATTTACTATACTGTGCTATCAAGTCCCAGTACTAACTGCTCTATCCTATAATCCAATGGTTATTTACTATACTGTGCTACCAAGTCCCAGTACTAACTGCTCTATTCTATAATCCAATGGTTATTTACTATACTGTACTACCAAGTCCGTGTGCTACCTAATATGTCATACAATCTAATAATCCAGTAACCCACCAGGTAATATGAACCGGGACACTTGGACGAGTGTGTTATTAAACGAACACACGTAGGCTTCACAGAGGCTCCTCAAACATCAGTTGTTTGTACTACGAACTGACACGTCTTATTGTCGATGGGTTCACCAGCCTTTGATAGTTTGCAGAAAACAAACACACAATTCACAAGAGGAAGAATCGTGACCGATTCTGCATGTTCGAATACGTCCTATTTAAAATAAATTACTTCACTAATTCATTTAGTCCATCACAAATAAAAGAGTTTTAATTAAACTCATCGACAGAACTGACCTTGATATTTAAATCGTGTAACTTGCGACAGTGAATAACCTCGAGCCGACAACTAGCCGTTTCCCGCTGAATTTCGACTGGACCAAGTCGACAATAATTTAATACGTTGTTCTTTGATCTCATTAATTAATTTCATTACTGTTTATTTTTAACGCAGTTTTGCACTTGTGGGTTATAAAGCCTAAAACAGATATTTGCATTCGTATTAAGACTAAATAACAAACTTGCACAAAAAAGCTAGCGAGTCGTAGTTGATTATTATTCTAAACGAAAAAAAAGATGAATTGCGGAGGCAGCTTTAAGTAACTTTAAGTAACTTCATGTAACTTCAAGTAACTCTACGTAACTTAAAGTAACTCTAAGTAAGTTGTGTGAACCAACAACATTATCACGCACAAACATCGCAGTGATGTCTCAAGTAACTTACGTGAACCACCAAACACTGTCACGCACAAACACCTCAGTGGTGTCTTAAGTAACTAACGTGAACCAACAAACACTGTCACACACAAACACCTCAGTGGTGTCTTAAAGTAACTTACGTGAACCAACAACACTGTCACACACAAACACCTCAGTGGTGTCTTGAGTAACTTACGTGAACCAACAAACACTGTCACACACAAACACCGCAGTGGTGTCTTAAGTAACTTACATGAACCAACAACACTGTCACACACAAACACCTCAGTGGTGTCTTATGAATCAGTGGCTACATCGAAGACGCATTCATAGCTACAGCTTCGGGATTGTTTCTGTGTTGTCTATATATCCACGGATGCAGTCACACTTTGTTAACTGTGTATTTGACAGTGGTGTCCATTCATGTGTTATTTGCGATTGTTCAATAATGCCCTGTCTGGTTCAGGCATGTTCACGTGTATGAGAAGTCAAGTTCTTCTTTGGTCATTTCTTGGTCACCTCATGGCAAACATCTTTGTTACCCATGAGGTGACGTATGGCTAAGAGTTCGCCGTAGAAGTAGTCCCGTCCAGCCATCGTCAGGCCGGCCTTGTCCGGCAGCAGGGCAGGGTATGACTTGAGGTTGGTGATGCGGTCGAGCGCGAACCGATTGCTGGTGATGCCCGCGACGCCGCAGTAGTTTGTGTCGGCGAGGCAGTCGATGCGGTTCTGGAACGTGACTGTAGGCAGGTCGGCGCAGTTGATGGAGTCGCCGTTGTAGAGAGGCAGCAGCTTTCGCATCAGACACTTGTTGTTTTCCTTCAGCCACGTGTTACCCTGGAACACACAAGTATAATATGACAAGACGACCGACCGACCGACCGACCGACCGACCGACCGACCGACCGACCGACCGACCGACCGACCGACCGACCGACCGACCGACCGACCGACCGACCGACCGACCGACCGACCGACCGACCGACCGACCGACCGACCGACCGACCGACCGACCGACCGACCGACCGACCGACCGACCGACCGACCGACCGACCGACCGACCGACCGACCGACCGACCGACCGACCGACCGACCGACCGACCGACCGACCGACCGACCGACCGACCGACCGACCGACCGACCGACCGACCGACCGACCGACCGACCGACCGACCGACCGACCGACCGACCGACCGACCGACCGACCGACCGACCGACCGACCGACCGACCGACCGACCGACCGACCGACCGACCGACCGACCGACCGACCGACCGACCGACCGACCGACCGACCGACCGACCGACCGACCGACCGACCGACCGACCGACCGACCGACCGACCGACCGACCGACCGACCGACCGACCGACCGACCGGAAGGACGGGCGAGCGAGCGAGCGAACGAACGAACGAACGAAAGAACGAACGAACGAACGAACGACATCTCATTCATGCGCAAACAACAAAGTTTCTCGGATTCGTTTGTTTCAAACACACATCACTTTGAACGCCGTGACGTAGTGACAGTCCGTTACCTTCGAGTCAAGCAAGTCACTTTGTCTCTCCGAGTCTTTACACAGCGGAGACTCGAGGTCGGTCATGTGACTCGTATCGAACACGCTGCACGGGAACTTGTCGTGGAAGCACTGGTAGAATCGACAGTCGCCCGCGTTGGCGTAGGCAACACACTTGGACGTGTGAACTGAACAAAGAAATGCACAAAAGTGTATTATGTAGAACCTGCATTGTGCTAAAAATGCACTACCTTTTAAACTATGTACATCTGGTTGATAGACTATATAAATAAAGGGCATTAATTGGCTTATTGAATTGTTTTGTCATATTTTTAACGTTGTGCAAGAAATATTAAGTAAAAGGTGTTTCTTCTAATAATAATAATCAAGTCAAATCTTCAAAAAGTCTTGCTATGTAATCGCAATTACAACTTTGTTAGTATTTAAAGTAGTTTTTAGTATCGTAGATTTACATATAGGTTCCGCATACTTCGGTTGTTTCCATGCCACGTGATAAACATCCTAGCCCTATCGGCCGCATGCACTACCCGACGGTCAAATGTACAGAAACAATATCACATCGTTAACCAACGAAAGTCAGGTTCATAAACTGTGACTGCAGCTTCGATCAATTCAGAAGTGTGTTGACACTCGAGTCAGTTTTCCATTGTGTTCGTGCGAGTCAACAGACTGTCAGGCAACTAAAATCAAGACGAGCCGTTTCTTTGATCTTTCACATACAGACATCAGAGAGTTGAACCAGGCTGCATGTATTACAAATCAAACAATCAACCGTCCGGCCGAAAGTTGCCTGAAAACCCCGGTTTACTGATTTGCATAAAACATTATTTTTTTTACAGTAATGAGTTTTTTCTTAAAATGTTAACATGGATTGATATATACCTTACTGTTGTATTACCTTTCTGCATGATGACTTCAAAAATCTTGTAAATCTTGTATGGGGTGCTTGTTACTAAAATAACCTTCCCAGTGCACACAGCCATGGTCTGTGCAACCTGCATGGGTAACACACATACAAAACAATTAAGATAAATAGGCATGAATTTGAATGTATTTTGAATATGAATTGAATTGATGAATAATCAATAAAAGAGATTAGGTTGGAATTGAAGTCGCAAAGTGAGGTGAATAGATCTATAAATATTTTTTTAAGTCAAACAATAAAGTGTCTGCATATTAAGTCCAATGAAGCCACCACGGATTTCCTTCAAGAGGCAGCATATTTTTATAGTCAGATACCACTAGTTGATATCAACCTTATGTAGACAATTGTATTAGTTACCAGTTCTTCATTACGTTGTTTGTTTGTCAGGAAGTCCACAGTGAAAGGGTCATTCATCTGTTAGTCATACATTGCCTTTGATGCACTCATAAGGAATCATACTAAGAACTTCTAGCTGAGTCTTTTTCTGGAGAAATTTGGTGATACAAATGAGATAACCTGCACCAGTATAATCTGGCCAGCTTGCAATTTGATTTTAAAGAACACAGAGAATATTGTGCCCTGGACATTGGCAGATGCTAATCCACCCTCTCAGCAAACATTAGTTGTGGTCACTGCCACACCTAAGAGATAATAAAAACTTGCAACTAAAAATCAAGAATGTGGTTTACTCAGAATGTGTTTTAAAAGTGGGAGATTCCAGTAATTTATCTGGTTGACTGGGAGGCTGACATGTTAACCAGCGTTACATATGATTATGTTTTAGTAAATTTTATAGGTGCATTGGCCGAAAACTTGACTTTTGTTGCCCTTTAATTAACAATGTTGGTGAATGACCATTCCCATAAGGATCCTGCGGACTCCGCTGAACTGAATCTCTTCTGGACAGAGCAATTTCATTATATTACGCGGCGAATTCTTTGGGGTATTCAGAATGACCTGGAAAGGAATGTACATCAAACAATATGGTTTCGTTTTATTCATAATAAATGAATGCATAGTAGCTACGACAATTCGTACATTGGTAGTTAATTAACAACAGCAAATTAATCCGTACCTGCCACCACGCTGCAAGGCTGCCCTTTCCACCGAAGTCCTTCAACTCATAGACTTTATACAGGGCTACTTTGTTCGTTAATAACATCTTGCAGAAACCTACTCCACTGTTAACGTAACAGCCAACGTGCGTGGCGAAAGCCTTTCTTTTGATTTGTGCACAATCGGATCCTCTTTTGTATGACGGCGCCAGTTTTTTCATGAGACACTTTCGTACAGCGTCCACCCATTCCTTGCCCTGCAGATATACAGAAATAGCACCTTCATCGACAAATGATACAAATACAAATTTACCCTGCATCCCAAAATGGAGCAATCCTGAACCGCAAACAGAGTGTAAACTATGCAACTATGATGCAACAAATAAAATTCGCACGCACGCACGTTGTTTTCAACAAACGACACTGCAAAGTTTATAATGTCAGACTCACCACGGTATAAAAATGGTTATAGAATATTCCGAATCTGTGGCAGTATCTGTAGCCATAACCCAAAGCATAGCCGTCGTTGCCGCAGGGAAACACAGCTTCTTCACATCTGTAGAAATCGCAGTTACCCTGTTCGGCTAGAGAGTCACACCCTGCAATAAAAGGACATATATACGTCCGCCTATTACCAATAATGTTACCCGTTGTAGTTTGTTCGCTCATTACTTATATGGAAATGAAAGCAAGTATATAAATAAATTTTCTTATTCTCTTCAAAATTGTGATGGTGATTTATTACATTTTTATAGGGAATAAATTAATGAGCGATATTGTGGGGTGGAATGTTTTTTTATCATGTGTGGTGTTATGACTAATAGTTTTTATCAAGATTACATGTTGCCTCGACGATTGCAGGGCGGAAGGGTAACTTATAGGTGTTGGTTCTACAGTCTACACAACAGTCTAGTTGTTCCACATTTGTGTCTGTTGTTAAAAAATTACACAAGGGAAACTTGGGGACTTTGGATGTAATGTTTCTCGTAAAAAATTGGAACGTTCCTGAAACAATTAGCTTAGTACTATTTCTTTCCGGTGTGGGTCATAATAACATAATGCTCCTGTATTTTGAAATATGATCAACAGAATGAGAAAAGATTTGAAACACTCACCACCCTTCGGCGGCGTCCATAGGTTCATGGCGACGTTCGGTTGACGACTGAGGTCTGACGTCTGGTGCATCTTGCTGCCGTCCCACAGGCCGACGGAGCCGACACTGCCGTCAGACGGATCAAGTATCAAGATGCCTCTCTTCCCGCTCAACGCCGACACCGATGTGGTGGTCTCTGGAGCTTTGTACTTCTGTCTGAGGTACTTTTTCAACGCCGTCAGATCATGTATGTACACCTTCTTGTCGCGACCGATGACTGCCCCCTTCGCCTGAATCAAAGTGATGTGGTGGCCGGCCATCTTGTTTAACATCATTGACAGCCGTAGGGCCTCGGTGGCCGCACGGCCTGTAGGTATCTGAAGATTTCCGCCGATTTGTTTGCGTAGGTCGGATTCCCTCAACTGTCCGGGGTAGGCTTTCACCAATGTCTCGTAGTTGGGAAGATAGGAACTCGAAAATGTTACTGTTGAATCTGAAGGAAAACAGAAGCATGAATACTTATTAGGCAACGATTACATGAAATGCATTTTAGTAATGACTATACGTTGTCACTAAATAATGAATTACGACGTAAGCAACTGACTTGTTATTAACATTGTAGTTGCTGAGAAAAGCCAATGTTTGCCAATGGAAAATCTTATGTAAATAGATGTTAGGACAACTTCAATAAGTTTTATTTAGTGTTTACATAATACTTACCACTGGTTTGTAACACCAATCTGTAGAACTTGTTCACTGTTTCTTTGGCAACCTCTTTACAAAAGCTGTTATCATGGAAGAAGAACTTTTGATAGAATTCGGCGGCCTTCCGTTGAATATCCTTACAGGCCAGTGTCGTTTGTTCGATCATCTTATCTTTGCCGTGGGAGAGCACCTGAAACTGGTCGAACCGCACATCCTTGGACACGTCATTGATGCCAGTGCCATAGTAACGCTCTAGAACTGTGCTCAGCTTCAGCGTCGGGTCACTCTGTAGCCAGAAGGCAAGTCGCTCTCCCAGCACGAAGCCATCGATGTCGCCCAGCAGTTCAGCGCGTGTCGTGTGCTGACCTGATTTGATGCTCTTCTTGAGTAGGTACTTGGGCGGGCAGCGGGAGCGGTCCCACGTCCCTGTCGCTCCCATGGTGACCAATCTCTTTGTCCTCGCTGCATGTCGATTGACGGCCGCCATGGCAAGACTGCCCGCCACTGTCGCGCCGTACAGAGTGTCTGCCTTGTAATATGGCAACTTCTGTGAAAGACGAACGTTGCGGTCAGTGCCTGCGTGGATCCCGGCGAGGACGTGTCCGATGGCCACCACGTCTCCGCCTGCTTCGATGACTCCCAACTCTCGGCGTGGTTCACTGGGGGAGAAGCCGTGAGTCACCATCTCACGCAGCACGTACCAGGAGAAATGGTCCGTATATTCAGGTCCGGACCGTAAGTCCAACATTATTCTGAGATGGGATGACTTGAAATATTCGCTCATGCCAGCGATGGCCCTTGTCATATCAACGACGCCTAAACCCTTCTCATTCTCCAATTCTTTCACAATTGCAGTGAAGTATTTTATTGTATACTTCGTCTTCAGAGCGTGTGTACAGGGGACGTAGTCCGCATAGAACTCCTGTACCGCCTTATGAACCTCTGGCAGTAAGGAAGGTAGTGACATTCCGTTGTATTTTTTGTTTTTGTCTTGACTCGGATAGTAGGCCTGGGCGAAAGCCTTTGACTGAGCCTCCAGTTCAACGTCCGAGACAAGTTCGCCAAACGTCTCCGCGCGAACCACCTGTTCCCGACCTGAATCCCGCCGTTCTGGTAGTAGTCGCGGAATATGCGACTGAGTTTCCAGTGTCGATCCTTTATCATTGGTATGAGTGTGCCTAGAATGACGCCGTCCATGTCGCCGTTTACCTCAGCCTCCGTCAGTTCCGACACGGGAGGATTGAGGGAGTACACTCTGGGACAGGACAGGTCGTCCCACTGACCGGACGGACCAAACAATTTATGCGTGCTGCTGTTGTGCGAGTAAAACAGCAGCGACGTTTGTCCCATGTCTCCAGAGATTGTCACAAAGAACAAGTTGTCAAGATGGGATGACGTGTCGCGCATCCATCCGGCGAAGGATAGCTGCGTGTCCCTGTTGAAACCGCCGCAGCTGATTCCAGTAATGACGTGGCCGGCTGCCACGGTGCCGGATCGTTTCGTCAGCACCACACCTGTCTCCCTATCCGTTGTTTTGTTGTTCCCGTGCTTGATCATTTTAGCAAGATCATCTCGTTCGTCATTTGTCAGTGCATCGTCAGGCATAGACAATCCGCTGAACTGACCACAAACATAATCCCAGTATACCTTTTGCGTTGTACTTAATTTTGGATAGGGTATACGCCCGTACCTTTTCAAACTTAACTTTGTATAATCGTCTGGATGGATGAATTTGCGCAGGTAGCGTACGTAATCTTTGGCTGTAAGCGGAACGAAGGGAATAGTGTTCGTTACGCTTGTCTCGATCTGCTCTATCATGTCGATAAGACGGTTCATTGTGTAGGTCGACCCGCTGCAGGTGCTTCGGCGCTGACGACTTTTAGAGAACGAAGAACGCAACACACATTGTCAGCTGATCAGTTTAGGGAAAATCCTAAAATCTGCGAAGTTTACCGAAGAGCATACATAATGTACGATACATCATAACACATACAACTGGCACAACGTTATATAAATAATATCATATATTATTGTGAAACGATGCACTGATGGAGTATATATTACTAGATTTGTTATAAATGTTATAGTAACTACCATCTGTGCATTACTGTAACTTTTCTATTGCTTGCTTACTATTTTCAACGAAATTGCATTACCTGGAACATACAGTGCCATTGTCACAGATCCCGCCAGCATCTGTAATCGAACAATGATAGCGTACATTTTTTGCCCCAAAACACAGTCAATAAGTATGATTAATAGATAAATCCGGGACATCAATTAATATTCGGTTAGTGTTCGGGCTACCGCGATGGCGCTTCACAATAATAATAATAACAGAAACAACAGCAACAGCAAAAATACTGCTACTGCTGCTGCTGCTGCTGCTGCTGCTGCTGCTGCCCCTACTACTACTACTACTACTACTACTACTACTACTACTACTACTACTACTACTACTAATACTAGCAATAATAATAATAACATCGCATTTACTAACCCGTAAAAATTATGTGCGTGTGCACATGTGTGTGCGTGCTTGCGTGCGTATGTATTATGGTATGAATAATAATTGTATTAAAACTGTTAAGACTATAATAATAATAATTTACAATCTTTAAAAATATTTAAGAAGCAATCAGAAATAACCGGTGAATAAGGATCATTAAAATATAAATTAACTCACCGAATACAACACTTCTATGTAACACTTAATAAAAAATATGAGTCTTTAAACAATTTCTACTACAAATAAGTGTTCTAGAATCTCGAATATGTGCCGGTAGCCCAGCCGACAAACTAGTGCCGTTACAATTCTGCTTGTATTTGTCCCTCCGTGCAACAAACACACATAATTTATTTATGTTGATTAGATTGAACTTTATTAATGTAATTATATGATACAGTCAGTTTTAATATAAAGTGCCTCCTACTAAGTGTGTTGCGTTCACGGTTCGTTTTAGTGAATGTATATAAATGTAATTGTAGTGTAATTGTAGTGTAATTGTAGTGTAATTGCATTATTGTTATTGTGTACAAAATGTGCAATAATTATTTTAATGTAACTTCCAGACCAACTAACATAATTATATACTTGCGTGGCTTTATGTGTTTTATCGTGACAGACATCAAACTGATTCTGATTCTGACCCAATTCTGCTTTTATTTGTCCCTGCATCACACCAACACCCATACCTACTGTTGTGTCCTTCCGTCCTACCAACACCCAGACCTACTGTTGTGTTCTTCCGTCCTACCAACACCCAGACCTACTGTTGTGTCTTTCCGTCCTACCAACACCCAGTCCTGTTTTTATTTGTCCTTCCGTCCTACCAACACCCAGTCCTGTTTTTATTTGTCCCTCCGTCCTACCAACACCCAGTCTTGGTTTTATTTGTCCTTCCATCCTACCAACACCCAGTCTTGGTTTTATTTGTCCTTCCGTCTTAAGGAAACTTCCACTAGGGTCAAAATCCCGAAACGGTAATTCCAATGGACAAGATTTCCACAGTTTGTTGATATGGAAAAGGCCTAAAGGTTCACTTCAAAAAAGCAAAATTTTCCATAAAAGGACAGTTAACTATACACTGCAAATGTTTCACAGAGGAGGGTGAGAAATAATGCGTTTTCTTATTTTTAATAAAAAACAAACTACTGAAACAAACGTCGTGCTCCGTTGCGTTATGACGCAATTCGATTAAGCAATTTCTTAAATACTGACATGTGAATAGGAATAATTGTTATAATAACGGTAAAGTTGAAACATAAAACATGAAGATATCAAACGAGGGGCATAACCCGCTTGGATTTTTAGTTTTACCAAAAGTTATGAAATGTTATGACAAACATGTGCTACATCTAGGACAGTTCAACGACACGTACCTTGTACGGACTGTCCAACGACACGTACCTTGTACGGACATTTCAACGACACGTACCCTGTATGGCGATGTTTATTGGTTAACTGATACACAGCTAGTTAGGGGAGGGGATATCAAAAAGAAAAATTATCTTCAATTTCCCCCCTCAAAGTACGTCAAAATGAACCATGTTTTAATATTCTGTGTTGCAGTGGTATTCTTACCGTCACTAATTTGACGGACTAATAAAACATCACATGACACACGTTTTACTTTCAAAATATAATGTTTATTGGTCGGTCCTTTATATGAAGTAAAGCGGTATCTATGTATGTTGTAAAAATAGCAAATTTTTATTAATTGCCACCGTGTATTTTAGAAAATATGCCAAAAAATGCCACAAACCTTTGTAGAATGTCGTCCCGGGTCCGTCACCGAACGCTCCTACTAGAACGGCCAGTAGACAGCACAGCGTGGTCGGCCAAGCATGTCGTGTCATGTTGTTACCTGTGACAAACATGATTAAGACAAAATATTATCTTCGGTGAACTGTCGAACAGTGACCGCGACACAAGTTATAGGTCCGTGTATCAACGGATAATTGATTACTCCACCCTTACAAACAAGTTGGTAATAGACGTTTGATGTACACTCTCTTTCTGTTCAGTATCTTTCTTATGGGGGCCCTCATGGAATCCATGGATACATTCCAATGGTTATTGCAAGAATGTTCGCTAACAACAAGTAGCCACGACCGTCTGACTCCTTGGAAGTGTTGGCCAGTATTCAATACAAGACAATACCCATTGGACCCACACATACCCGCCAAGTTAATGTATCGAAGGGATTGATGGTGCACTTGTATTTTAGTGAAACAAGAGATGGGAGTTTTCAGTGACCTCATGCACATAATATATTAGTAACACGTATCTCGTTGCATAACTATACTGTTGGTGCGCATTTGATCTTTACATGATTACATCCAATCGAGCACTGTTAAAGTACTGTCATCACCAACGAGGAAGTAGCTAAAAAGCAAATGCTGAGCCAATCAAGTCAACAATATTGAAAAGAAGATGGAGACGTTTGGGCCGTGTCCATAGAATGCCTCCAACAAGAACACCGAAACAGGCGTGGACTGGAGACAATCTGAAAAGAAGAAACGAGGACGACCAAAGGAAACGTACCAGCGAACCATCGCAAGAGAGGCCAAACCCAAAAAATTAAGACACAAGACCTTGAAAGAATTGCTGAAGATGGAGATGGGTGGCGTCGATTGCTGCCAGCCTTGTATGCCTGACTTCACAGGGAGAAGGTATGTGAGTAAGAGGAAGTAATTGTTGAAGTAGATATATTGTCTTACCGTTAGTTAAATGTTGTCTTCAGCTACCTGTTCAAGAATGTGAGCCAGTTACTTGCCAATATACGTTGAACCGCTCGACCATTACATTAAGTTGTACCGCTCGACCATAACATTAAGTTGTACCGCTCGACCATTACATGAAGTTGTACCGCTCGACCAATACATTAAGTTGTACCGCTCGACCATTACATCAAGTTGTACCGTTCGACCATTACATTAAGTTGTACCGCTCGACCATAACATTAAGTTGTACCGCTCGACCATTACATTAAGTTTTACCGCTCGACCATCACATTAAGTTGTACCGTTCGACCATTACATGAAGTTGTACCGCTCGACCATTACATTAAGTTTTACCGCTCGACCACTACATTAAGTTGTACCGCTCGACCACTACATTAAGTTGTACCGCTCGACCATAACATTAAGTTGTACCGCTCGACCATTACAGTAAGTTGTACCGCTCGTCAATTACATTAAGTTGTACCGCTCGACCATTACATTAAGTTGTACCGCACGACCATTACATTAAGTTTTACCGCTCGACCACTACATTAAGTTGTCCCGCTCGACCACTACATTAAGTTGTACCGCTCGACCAAATCCATTAATTTGTATTGACTACTAAATGCGTCTGCAATCATATGTTATGTCTATATTTGATGAGGCACACATTTTAGAAAATAAGAATCTGAGAAATAATACGAATCGCACCACATAAACATGGGCTAAATTATGAACTCAGTACAGAGGGGGTTTGGAAATTCTCTCAAACAAAAGTTACTAGAAAAGTTAGTGCATTCAAAAAGCGGTGTTATGCTAAATAAAGTAATAAAACGTAATCAGCGACATAGCATGCAACGTTCTTTATGCAATTCTATACTTGCAAAATAGCGAGCAGAAATCGAGTCATAGATATATGCGTTCAATCGTACCAGCTGTAAACAAACGCCAGCCGTAACAAACTGTACCGATACCAACGCTGAAGCAGGCAACGCACGCGCACGACCCGGCTTACCTGTTGCACAAATCGCCAGCCAACTCCTAGATTTGGTAGCTGCACAATCGGCTGTTCTGTTCTCGCACCAAGTCAACACCTGCTCGCTACACTTCGTAAATCGGCTGTCCCGGCATGCGCTGCGATAACAACAAAATGACTCGAGTATGTAACTGGTCAGCGAGTGACGTCTGCAGGCACCAGTGCATTGTCGGCTGCCTTAAGTCACAAAGTGACGAGTGACTGGTTACGGCCATCCCCGCAGTCTACTCACAATGTTATTGGTGCTCCGACGCATGCCCAGCGAAGCGCGTCTGACGCTGAGTCGAAACAGAATGTCATTGGTCTAACTAACAGGGGTCCGGTGCATTTAAAAATTGTGCTATTGCTGTTATGACACGGTGGCAAAGACATGTCGAAGGACGTTTAATGTAACTATCACGCACCAGAAGGATGACGCCGCGTTGGTTGCTGCTTGTCGTGTGTCTGCTGCTGGTCGATCAGGCGTCCGGCGGGTTCTGGAGAAGACGACGGCGACGTTGCTCACGCGTCGACTGTGCGTGGGGCGGGTGGTCGGCTTGGGGCGACTGCACTGACCCGTGTGGCAACGCGGGTACGCAGACTCGGAGTCGGGGGACAGCGAGGGGGGCATCTTGTGGCGGCTCTGGTTGTTCTGGGCCCTCCAGCGAAAGCCAGGCCTGCAATAGGTTCTGCTACAACAGCGGGACTCCGCAGCCGGGACACTGCGACTGCCCGGACGAGTACTGGGACACGTGCTGTGACAAACGTAAGTATGGACATACAGGTCCTTGACATGAATATAAAGACATGTCCAGTATCCAGGACTAATGTTCGTTATCGGGGTACTTATGCGATTCTACACAAAGTGTATCTCCCCAATATAATAGTTATTATTATATTATTATTAGCATAAGGTTGTAGGCTACCCCTTATGAAATGCCCACTTTTTATTAATTAATGTAACCGCCAAATATACGCGACATTTCTATTACAAGCATTTTGGAATTAGTTACCAAACAATAATGGAGAATCCGCAAAGTTTTGAAGATAACTGTATTTTCGCAGTCTTTTTCAAAACCTTGTGAATTCTTCTAAACTTGACCAATTCGTCCCTAAACGGTGACATGCTGTTATTGAATAATGATATTTATTGCAATATTAAAATCGAAAATGCACGTGTAGAGCGCTGCAGATTTGCGCTGGAATATATTGATAGTTTTTCGCTTTCCACATTATCATTAATAATTATTAAGCTTTTCAACATTGTTGTTAAACGTACACGTGTACGTGATCTAGACATCCTCAATAAGATCAACATACATAATATAGTTCAAAACTGGAAGCCACAGATGGCATGTTGACAGTGATTTAAGTCGAGAATCCATGTTCTATGTCGGTTAGTTCATTCAATCGTGTCCTCATGCGAGGAATAGTAATCAGAATTGATTGAGGCGTGTCATGGACGCTCCTGTCGTGACTCGTGTGGTTGAGAGATCTAGTCAAACTGCTGCCGCTTCCAAACTTGTGCGATTTCATGAAGCCCTTAACATGACATCGTCGGCAAACCTCGCAGTTTTCTCGATTTTTCCGCGTATCTACAAACTCGCCGTTTTCTCAATTTTTCTGCGTACCTACAAACTCGCCGTTTTCTCAATTTTTCTGCGTATCTGCAAACTCGCAGTTTTCTCGATTTTTCCGTGTATCTACAAACTCAAGGCTGGGTTGCGCCACAAGTAGGTCAAAACTGCCATTAACAAATCGGGTGAAATGGAATGGCTCCGCGTTAGAATGTTCGCCATCCACACGAGCAGAGCGTGTTCGATATATCATATCACATAACATATATGATTTTGCGGTTCAATTTGTAACGTTTATCCGGAATAAAAGATCACAAACATGGGTTTCGACCAATATATACCTCGTGAGTTGACACTTATTTGTCACTGTTGAAACGATTCTACTCAATATAGACGCTACGCTGGCGACTGCTCCCGGCCTTGACCTCGAGTGTTTTTCGCTGCCGCTCACGTAACGTACCGTAACCAAGAATGGCTAAGTCCGTTCATTTGTTATGCGTAATATAATATGCCGTTTTTACAAAAAAATCTGAAGAAATGTTTGCATAAGAAATCCATATTATAACTATCTAATAATTACTTCAACATCGCAATAAATGTTCAGTATAAAAATGTAACATGTACATACATCATATGTGAATACAAATTACATTAAAATGTCCGGGTGACACCAAAAAAGCGTAAGCATTTATTTCCATTGGGGTCATTAAGAAAACATTACAGATACACATGACACTAATATAATGTATTCTGAATTATAGTTCAATTGATACTTGAGGGAGTGTGTCAGAAAGTGGGAGTGAAAAATGGTGGTGGTTGGCCTCAAAAATAGACGGGCGGTTGGCCAAAACAGATGGGAGTTGCATGCCCGTCCTCGGGGGGGGGGGGGGGGGGGTTCGAACGAATCCCACTTTTTGATAGAATTCTTTTAATTTATAGCTGTTTTAATTTATAGAGTTGGGAGGTTGGCCACCAAAATAGGTGGGAGATGGGAAGTTGGCCCCAAAAACAAATGGGAGCTGGGAGGTTGAGGCCCCTGCCACACCCTCTCATTCTTGTTCCGAGCACCTTGTATATTATATGGCAATTCATTCCACGTCTGCGTACTTGCATAATACAAAGAACGCTGACATTGATATATCAGCAAGACGTGAACATACCCAATACGAAAGTACATGTGTCATCCTTTCACAGAACGGCGCTTTCACTCGTCTTTTCGACTAATTTTCAACCACTTTTATAAGTGGCGCATTTAGGGGGAGGCCGTTGAGACACGCCCCCCCCCCATTTGGCTTACATTAAAAACAATGTTCCCCGTATTTTTCCGTCGTGCCTTTACATGGTATCATGGGTGATTAGGCGTGGTCCCCATTTGACCTCCCCCTTGCGAGATCCTACATGTCACTGACTTTTACCCATTCCCGTTCTGATGCGCTCCCATTATTGACAATCCCCGATAGAATTTTTGCCTCCTGCTTAAATTGCACATTTCATAGTCCTGACGTCGGAACTGTCGGGATTCTGTAGCGTTACACCCCCGTCAATAGCTTACAACGGCCCCATTAATCTTATTGTTATGTCGAGCTTCTTTCTTCAGCACATGCAAACACGTTCCAAGAGCGTAGCATCTTCTTTGGTCACGCCAATTGCAGAGTTGAGTAGTGACACCTAGCGAATATGCTACGAAGGCTAATACGATGCAGAGGGCAAGTGATTTAACAAGATTTAACAAGATTTGTGGACAAGGAAACCATTGACTTATCGAGAGTCCAGTTCATTGATTGTCCTCTGTGAGAACAAGTTCTAATATTTTTCTTGAGTGAGAAAAAAATAGTTCTATAAACATTTTCATACCCATTCAATATATTAAAAACCTCAATTTGATCTCCTCTTAACCACCTTGTCTCTCGGGTTGTTAGACCACATTCTTTCAGTCGTTCTTCATAACTAAGGTCTCTCAGTTCTGGAATCATTTTAGTTGCTCTCCTCTGTATTCTTTCAAGCGTACTTATCTCCTTCTTACGATATGGTCTCCAAGCTTGTATACAATACTCTTAATGACGAGTAACCATTGTTTTAAACAGAGGTATAATTAGCGTTTTCTCCTTGTATGTTATATTTCTTCTAATCAACCCAATAATTTGATTACCCTTACATTTCCATTTCCCAAAATTTAACAACATCTGCCATTTCTCAGACCATTTAATTAATTCGTGTATATCATTTTGTGAAATCCGCAAATTTCAGTACGCTGCTTGTTATATTATCGTCCAAGTCATTCATATACATTAAGAATAATAAAAGTCCTAATACTAATCCTTGTGAAGAAGACAATAAAAACTGATATCCAGTTTGAAACCTCCCCATCTACTACAACACGATGTCTTCTGCCAGTCAGCCATTGTTCTATCCAGTCAATTATGCCATCACCGATACCATGGGCTTTTAATTTAAGTTGTATCTTTGATGCGGCACTTTGTCAGAAGCTTTCTGAAAATCTAAATACATTATATCTACTAGTGATCCCTCGTCTATCCAGTAAGTGATTTCTTCAAAAAAACATAATATATTTGTTAAGCATGACCTCGCTTTTAGGAATCCGTATTGGAATGGATTTAATAATTTATACCTAACAAGGAAGTATATCACATAGTCTTTAGTTAAACTTTCTAATAATTTACAAATCACTGCTGTTAAGCTCATTCTCTGTAATTCTCGGAATATTTCTCGAACCTTTTTTAATGTTTGTTTCTTTCCATTCAACATGAGTCACTCCCTCGTTTAAGGACAAGTTGAATCGTCTTGCAAGTAGCACACTAATTTGTTCTACTGTTTCCATTAGTAATTTGGAGAAACTCCATCCACTGTTTATTG
The DNA here is from genome assembly GCA_033239005.1 of Lamellibrachia satsuma. Taxonomy (NCBI): domain Eukaryota; kingdom Metazoa; phylum Annelida; class Polychaeta; order Sabellida; family Siboglinidae; genus Lamellibrachia; species Lamellibrachia satsuma. Next base: position 2,652,104 of record BSQZ01000016.1, on the reverse strand, counting down.
TTCTTCGTTGCCTTTATTTTCTTTGCTACCATTTCTGGAGTTACAATTAAGTGCCCTAAATAGTCCGATTTAGCCTCTTGAAATTTCGTACCTGGAACCGGTAATAAACTAATATCCTCTCTGGTAAACACTGAACTGAAGTAACCATTTAGGTGTTCCGCCATTAAAAAGTGTTGTGATATTATATTTCCAGCACCGTCGTCTAGTGGTCCAACCTTGTTTCGTAGATTTATTTGTTTACTCCTGATATATGCATAACAGCTCTTGCACTGTCATTTTTTATGTTACATGCTAATTTTGTTCATAGCTTTTCTTAGATTTAAATTTCATTCGTAGCTGCATTAAGTGCCTCTTTGTAATTTGCGTAGTCTTCATCATTTCTGGTACGCCGAAAACTCCTCGTGGTCGCGGACACGTTGTCGAGATCGTTCTCATCAAAGGTGGTGGCGAGCACGACAGAGAGCGAAGTGCACATACACGTCTGCGCGGTAAAATCAAGCTTACCTGTGTCTGAGCGCAAATGGGCTGAGCTAGCGGAAGAGACCGAAAAGGAGTGTGAACTACAACGAGTTATTCGCAGCATGGCAGATGGTAGTGACATTTGCCAGAAGCCTTATGTGACATTCATAGACGAACTGACCATTGTCGATGGTGTCATACTGAAGGGACAACGAGTTATTGTGCCTGAGAACATGAGAGCAGAGATGCTTCAGCTAATACACGAGGGCCACTTGGGCATCGAGAAATGTAAGAGACGAGCCCGAGACATACTGTACTGGCCCAACATGAACAAAGATGTTTATGACACAGTCACACGATGTGACGTGTGCCAGGATTACAGATATGCACAACAACAGCAACCACTGCAGATGCATGAGAGGCCAGATCGACCATGGGCGAAGGTAGCTTGCGACATCTTCTACCTGAAGCAAGTTCCATACCTACTGACGGTCGACTACTACTCGCACTATCCAGAGATAGCACTCTTGTCGAACGAATCGAGCCGACAGGTGATCATCCATTTGAAGTCACTCTTCTCACGATATGGAATTCCATCGGAGTGTATTTCGGATGGGGGCACGCAGACAATTCACCAGTGAGTGGGGCATCGAACACAAGATGTCGAGCCCTTATTATCCACAGTCAAACGGACTTGCAGAAAATGGTGTGAAGATTGTGAAGCGCTTACTCAGGAAGGCAGCCGACAAAAAAGAGGATGTTTACCTCGCTTTGCTTGCGTATCGCTCTTCACCCCTCCACTGAGGAAAGTCTCCGGCCGAGCTACTGTTTGGCAGAAAGATCAGAACGCGTCTGCCATATCGATGTGAGATATACACCAGGAAATCTGCATCACACGATCGAAGGAAACTACTGAAGGTGTTACCCCCAAATGACACTGTGCGAGTGAAGGATCCAAGACGACGAAGATGGTCGGAGCGCGCAAGAGTAGTCGGCCTCAGCGGACTTCGCTGTTATGACGTTCAGTGTGAGGATGGACGCCGCATGCGACGCAACCGACAACATTTGCTGGCAACGCGAGAAACGTTTGAGCCATATCACACAGAATGTGTAACTGTGCCAAACAACGTGACCCAACAGTCTACTGTATCAACACCAGCAACAGTGGTTGAGACGCATCCCGATGCAGAGACAGAAGATATCGACGAGGTCACGGAGCTGTCGGAGCACACCTCGTCTGTGTCGTCTTCACTCGTGCGACGACGCTCTGAGCGAGTCCGGAAGGGTCCTGTGCGACTGGATTTGTAACTGTGACTTGTCAAAATACCTACGACAGAGGAACTCTATTCTAGTGATCCGGGACTTCTTTACTTTATAATATATCGAGATTATAAAACGTAAAAAGGGGGATGTGTTGATTTACATGTTATTGTGATGTTCAATGAGAATTGATATTCCTACGCTGTCATCCGGGTTCTGGCCCCCTGCGGCGGATGTAATAAAGACACGGTGTTATTGAAAAAGCTGTCTCAAACTGATGCATTCCTATAGTTAAAATTGCTGGACGTTTTGTATACGGTGTGTAAAACGAGGAAGCATTAGAGAGAGAGAGAGAGAGAGAGAGAGAGAGAGAGAGAGAGAGAGAGGGAGGGAGGGAGGGAGGGAGGGAGGGAGGGAGGGAGGGAGGGAGAGAGAGAGAGGGATGGAGGGAGGGAGAGAGGGAAGGAGGGAAGGAGGGAGGGGGAGGGAGGGAGGAGTGATGGAGACAGACAGACAGATAGATAGACAGAGACAGAGAGAGAGAGAGAGGGGGGAGGAGGGAGGGAGAGAGAGAGAGAGAGAGAGAGAGAGAGAGAGAGAGAGGGAGAGAGAGAGAGAGAGAGTCTCAAGTGGTTTTACTCCAAACAGCCCAAACTTGGGCTAACGCAGGAGTTTGTGGTGGGCTGTGCGCATGCGCTGTGGGTGGTACATTCGATTAAAAGACTAGTATCATTAATGTTGCTGAAATGGTTTTTATTTGATAGTTTTATTTATTTTATGTATTGGATGTTTAACGAAATTTTTAATAGGTTGGTTGTGTGTATGGACACTGTCGCTGCCCTGCCACATGCACACATAGACAGTCTCCATACCCACACCCTGGATAAGTTTACGGTAAGCTGTGTTTTAAAGGCAGTTTAGGTGAGGAGGTGTGGTGAAAGGGAGTTCCATAATAGCTTCTTGAAATGATTTTGGGTTTTTATGTTCGTAATTTTTGATGGAATCATATTCCATATGCGAATGGCTCTGGGATAAAATGAAAAGACCATTGCATTTATACGACACTTGGGGGCTATGTATTGTCCACGGGTTCGAGAGCGAGTTAGTAGGCCTGAAGGGGGGGGGGGGTGATCTCAATAATGTTGTTTAGAATTTTGTAGAAGGTAGTGGCTTGTTTGATAATGCGCCTTCGTTCGAGGGTTGGCCACCCAAGGGCAGTCATTAGATCTGCTGGATTTGTGTTTCGTCTGTAGTCATTTTTAACAAATCTGGCAGCAGAGTGTTGCACTCTTTCAAGGCTTTTAATTTGTGAAAAGGTGTGGGGATTCCATATGGGTGAAGAGTACTCAAGTTTTGGCCGGATTAGCATGTTGTAGGCTGTTTGTTTAACTTCGGGTTTACATGGGCCAAGAGTTCGTTTAATCATGCCTAAACATTTCGAAGATTTTGAAGTTATGTCAGTGACGTGATTTGTCCAGGTTAATTTGGAATCCAATTTTACTCCGAGGTATGAGTGGCTGGATACGGTGGATAATGGCTGGCCAGAAAGCGAGTACTTGTGTGTGCTGGGTTTAGTTTTGTTTGTTATTGGAAGGTGGACGCATTTAGATACATTAAATTCCATTTGCCATTTGTCTGACCATGTTTGGAGTTGGCTTAGGTCAGTTTGGAGAATTTCGTGGTCGTTTTTTGAAGAAATTTTACGATATATAATACTATCATCTGCAAAAAGGCGTATAGGAGATTTGATGTTCCCATTTATGTCATTTATGTAGAGTAAGAAGAGGACAGGTCCTAGAACTGAACCATGTGGGACACCAGATGTGACATCTGAGATGTCCGACAGGGCACCGTTAACTGAGACTCTCTGTTTGCGGTTGGATAGAAAAGATTTGATCCAATTTTGAGTGTTTCCAGTGATTCCGTAGGAGGTCAATTTTGATAGAAGACGTAGGTGAGGCACTTTGTCGAAGGCTTTAGCAAAGTCAAGCAGGATTGCGTCAATTTGGGTCTTGTTGTCCATAGCAGTCATCCAGTCGTGGACTGTCTCAATGAGTTGAGATTCACAAGACAGTCCCGACTGGAATCCGTGTTGGAAGTGGAGAATGATGTTATGCTTGTGCAGGTGTTTCCACATGTTGCTTAGGATGATATGTTCCATTACTTTACAGAGGATGCAGGTTAGTGATATGGGTCTGCAGTTAGCTGGGTCAGATTTATGGCTCTTTTTGTGTATAGGAGTTACTAATGCTTGTAGCCAGTCATTAGGAAGTTTACCTGTGTTGTATGATTGTTGGAAAATTTGGGTGATGATGGGAGCTATCTGCTTTGCAGTTTCTTTAAGGACTCTGGCTGGGAGTTCATCTGGGCCTGTAGCTTTGTTCTGGTTTAGATTTTCCAGCTGCTTTATTACGCCATCTATGCCAATTTCGAGAAGGGGGATGTTGGGGTAAGTAGAGGGGGCTATTTGGGGGATGGGGTGCTTTTCTTGGGTAAATACAAAGCTAAATTGGTTGTTTAGGGCATTTGCTTTATCTCGATCATTAATTATTGGTTGGTCGTTTACTCGAAGTGTGGGGATGCCAATGTTTTCTCGTTTATTTGCCTTAATAAATGACCAGAATCGTTTTGGATTAGTTTTCAGGCTGTCTCCAATGTGATTGTTAACATAGTCTTTGTAGGATTTTGCTAATGCTTTATTAGCTTGCTTTCGGAGTTCCTTAAATTTTTCCCAGTCACTGTTTAGTCCAGTTTGCTTTGCCTTTTTGTGGCTTTTGTTTCGTCTTCTCTGCATTCTAATTAGTTCACGTGTTATCCAGGGGAGGTGGGTTTTAGCTTTTGTGTATCGTCTCGGTATGTTGTTGTTAATCAAGGTAGTCAGGCGTTCGCGGAAAAAGGTCCAGTTTTTGTCTATATCCTGTGAGTTGGGGTCGATGTCGAAGTACTCAAGATTTAGTTTGTCTATGTCGTCTTTGAGTTGGTCCCAGTCTGCTGATTTGTAACTATAAACTTGGTGGGGGGGGTTTCTTGTTGCGAACTGGGTTTAAGTTGACATTGAAGGTCACGGATTCGTGATCGCTCATACCAGGAGTGGTGTGGGTGTTGATGATAATGGAGGGATTTGAGGTGAGTATGAGGTCAAGAATGTTGCCAGAAGCAATGCGTGTGGGGTCGTTTACCATGTTCTGCAGCCCGAAGTCGTTAGTTATTTCTAGTAGTTTGTTGTGCTTGCTGGCAGTGCTGTTATTAGTGGTCTGGTGATTTGTCCAGTTGATATCAGGGAGGTTAAAATCTCCAGCTATGACTACGTTAGGGGGAGTTTTTTGTGATCTATATAGTTTAGTTAGGGAGTCGTGGAGAGCTTCAAGGGATTGGAGGTGGTCATTTGGGGGTCGATAATAAGATGCAAAGTATATGCATTTGTTTCGTGCAAAGTGAATTTTTGTCCAAATTATTTCACAATTTGAGTTTAAATTTTGGAGGGGTTCAGCTACAATGTTGTCACGGAAGGCTATAAGGACTCCACCGCCATGGACATTCCTGTCCTTTCTGATGGCCTCATAGTTGGGTGGTAGGAAAGAGTATGTAGCATAGTTTGCATCTAATTTAGTTTCAACTAGAAATATGATGTCTGGATTATTATATTGAATAGTTGCCTTTAGTTGGGTTGCTTTTTCTATGCTCTTAACGCTGTTGGTATTTATCAAAATTCCTTTAAGTGTGTTTCCTTGGGTTTTCTTGTGGCGTTCGGGGGTTGAAGTGTTTTGGGGGTTTGGGGCGAAATTTAAGCATGCATTTTGTGATGTGTGGAGTGTTGGGGTACTAAGCGTGGAGCTGTCAGACTGGGTGTTGGTAGAAATGGATTGCTCATTTCTAGATGGAGAAGTGGTAATATTTGGAATTGGGCGCCCGCATGGGCCAGGGTTTGGGTGGATGTCGCCTGAGAGTGCTATCAGTCTGCTGAGGTACAGATGTGTAACAATGTCTGATTTGAATTTGATTTTGGGTGGGAATTTAATTCGGGGATTCAAAGTTAGGGCATAATATTTTGGTTTAATTTTGAGATTTGATCGAGATACGCGTTGACATGTTCCAATGATCGTTGCTATTAGGAGAGTGACGGTGATTATCTGCGTTAGCCCAAGATTAATCCGCGTGGAATGCTGGACTAGGTGAGGCGAATATTTCCTAAAAGGACATCTGAATTGGAATACGTTTTGTAGCATGGTTTTCAGGAAGTTAGATCCAAATGCAAACAGTGGCGACTTGAAGAAAAGTAAGCTTACTAATGAAATGCTTAGCGATAAAATGAAAAGAACTCACCCGGACGGCGCCGGCAGTAGTAGTCCGCCATCTTTGAAATTTTGGTACATGTGTTGCGGTAAAGGGCGTTGTTTTTGTTAGTTGCGTTTGTTGTCGTTTGGTTTGTCTGTTTCTGCGTGATCAGTGGATTATGTTGAGTTGTTGTACCAATTGTGGTCATTTGTTGTGTTGGTGAACATGTTGTGTTGAGTGAAATGTGTGGAGCGATGTAACGGACTCGTACCACCCCGACGCATGCGCACATCGTCCAGAGAGAGAGAGAGAGAGAGGGAGGGAGGGAGAGAGGGAGAGAGGGAGAGAGAGAGAGAGAGAGAGAGAGAGAGAGAGAGAGAGAGAGAGAGAGAGAGAGAGAGAGAGAGAGAGAGAGAGAGAGAGAGAGAGAGAGAGAGAGAGAGAGAGAGAGAGAGAGAGAGAGAGAGAGAGAGAGAGAGAGGAGAGAGAGAGAGAGAGAGAGAGAGAGAGAGAGAGAGAGAGAGAGAGAGAGAGAGAGAGAGAGAGAGAGAGAGAGAGAGAGAGAGAGAGAGAGAGAGAGAGAGAGAGAGAGAGAGAGAGAGAGAGAGAGAGAGAGAGAGAGAGAGAGAGAGAGAGAGAGAGAGAGAGAGAGAGAGAGAGAGAGAGAGAGAGAGAGAGAGAGAGAGAGACAGAGACAGAGACAGAGACAGAGACAGACAGACAGACAGACAGACAGACACGCAGATTGTGTAGTTGCTAGCAGAATGAATATGTTTAACGACAAGGTTGACACATATCTCAGGAGGGCGGGTTACACTTAGATGAGAAAATGTTGAACTTTCGAAAAGGCAATGGCTTCCTTGTCCACTTGCCATCTGGACATTTGCCGTGGATGGCAATCTTGTTAAACCTCATTAAATCAAGTTGTAGGTCAATGCAAGATCCATATGTAATTTTAATATACTTATATGCACGTACATCTAAAAAAACCTGTTCAGCTCCATATATCAATTCGTATGAAGTTACACGGTACACGAAGAAACATGAAGGTAGAAGAAACTTAGGTCATCCGTGTTTAAGTGTCATACTATGGCAGACCATTCAGTGCAAACATAGAGTAATTTAATGCAGCGAAACATGGACATCTGAAACGAGAAAAACTGCGGCTGTAATCTTATGCAACACTCCAACATTATGGAATTGTCAAATGAATACGAATACACCACAATATTTATTTACTACAAGGTAAATCAGTAAAATTTTACGAAATACACACTCGTCTTTGCCACGTTGTATTTTTAGAGTGTACATCAAATTAACATCGTTCTTGAGCTGCGTCGAATTTTCAAGCAATGTTGTCATTGCTTTGATATAGGCAGAGTCATCCGCCCCACTCTTGAGCTAGCCTAGGGGCGGAGATCTTCACCGGCATTTGCTAAAGCGCCGATTTGGGAGTTCCGTAGCCAAATGGCTACGGAACTAATAACTTAAGTTTTAAAACCAATACGTACTAACCGTTTCACGTGTGTATTCTGTGACATACAACCGACAATTGGGCGTCAATAAACTGAAGAAATGTGCTCCAAATAATTACTTATGAGTACTTTTATCGGTGACATAGAAAACATTTCACAATTAGCCGCCATACTGTGCACGTGATGTTGCCTTTGGGTCACATGATCAAACGCGATTTCGTGTAGAATGAGGCCAGAATGGGCCAGCAGCACAGACATAAATAAACCACCCGTTAGTAAGTTAGTAGTTTATATGGGCATTATTAATGATGTAACTCTATGGCCAGCAGACGGCAATTCTTAGCATGACCTTATATAGATCTATGGAAATCCCGCGTGCTGTTCTCGCTCACAACAACATCCGGTTATATACAAACCTTGACAAGCACATGCGTTCTGACAAAAAGGTAATAATTTCACACTTTTTCATGGTTATTGTCAGGTAACTTTAGTGATATACATATAAGAATGCATACAGACACGAAAGACGTGTTTATTGCTCTGTTTATGGCGTTTTTGTAAGGTTTCACGTTTCATGAAAATACTTACGTTTCGGCCGAGCGAGATCTTCGCCGTACTAGTAGCAACAGCCAGATAGAAAAACATTGTAGGGCGATTGACTTTGCCTACTTTGATGCGATCTTTCATCTCAGTGTTAGTTAGCTTGAAATCGGGTGAATGAAACATTTTGTTCCGGATTTCTTTCACCTGAAGAATAGTCATCATACAACAAACCTCTTTATTGAGTGGTTTGAATTTCAAATCGGCATCACTGCATGCACACACGCACACATATATATTAATTATGATGTATGAGAAATATTGCATAGTTCCTTGACATAATTTGCTGACTTGGCGAAACGTATCCAGAAAACGACAACTACTAGTTCGCAGCGTCTCGCTACGCGTCACTACTGATGTACTGCGCCCTGTCTGGATGAATTGTGGGTCAGTGAAACAACTGAAAGAAGAATAGAAGACTAAAACAGGTTAATTTATGGCGATGTTTTAATCAGTGTTTGAAAGAAACAATGATCATTTAAATAAATAATCGAATTAGCTGCACTCACGGAAGCAAATGTGCAGCTTACACGGAAATTAATTGGCGAATGGGAGCTGTCGGTGTCCACGCGAACGCAACACTGCCAACAGCAGACGTCAAACTTTGCCACTGGCAATGCAAACATAAATGTTATAGTTATTGGGTGTAAACACTGTATTTGTTATATTTCGCTTCTGCCAGATACAAAGGTAGAAGTTGTTCACTTTAACACTGTATTGCTTCGGCCCTTCGCTATAATGTTACAATTATTATTAATTTATATTTGCGTACCGTAGGCGTAGCCGTGGCGTAGGCGTAGCCGTAGGCGTAGTGGTAGAGCCTAGAGCCGGCTAGAGTAGAGACCATAAATTACCGCAATGTCAATGGCATTGGCGTCCGCGCGGGGGGGGGTGGCAGGGGGGCAAGTACCCCCTGGATCTGGAATTTTCGGACGTATATCCGTGAGCTCAATGTACATGTTAACTTTACATCTCTCTATGACTGTGTGTGTGTGTGTGTGTGCGTGTGCGTGCGTGCGTGCGTGCGTGCGTGCGTGCGTGGAATACTGGTGTATAATTCCTGTCCTAACCAATCATTGTTTGTTAATGTAGCTAGAAGAATTAGCAAACTTTACATTAGGCCCTACATACACTAAACTACATCAATGCATTAGTATTGCCCATATTCTATGTTTTATATCAGACAGACAACATCTGGGCCTGTAACTTGTGGGGCCCAATAACTTTTAAAATCTGCTGGCCCGCTGGGCCAGTGAGTACAGAATCTTAATGTCAAGGCCTGAGGCACGTGTACACGATGTCACAGCTTTGTGTACCTATATTGCTAGTGTTTGTTATGTAGTGTTTAATGTCATACACAAAACCGGTGAAGCAAAGCAAAGCAAAGCGATCATAATAGCAGAGGCTGTTGTCGAAGTTTAACATTTCAGGATCTCTCTGTGAACATATTGACACATCCACTGATTTGACCATCCAAAATACCGCCGGATGTTCCAGCAGTGAACGCGGAACATTTGGGATCTAAGCTAATTCTTCATGTCTGGTGTTTTTTTAGCACTAATATAACTGCTGTGTGCATCATTGGTTCTTTGCATAAATTAAGTAGCATGTAAACATTATTTTATGTGGAAGTTGATCATTAGTACAGAATAACAGTAAATATGTCAACTATCTAAGTTCTCAAATGTTTGCAGCATGCACAGAGATCAATAACTGCATACTCCGCGTGTGCAACTCTGGCACAGATCAACAGTGTCGAAAGTGCGAGTATGACTATGGCGGAGATAAGAAAGCCTACAGACTGGCTTTGCACGACGGATATAAAGACAGGATCTGTGAGAGTAAGTACATACTGTTGTTCAGTATATATAAGCATTGCTACATATGAATATATTATATAATTCAGATTCCTGAGTGAAATTACAAAAGGTGTTTCTGCACTTCATGAAAAGAATTGGCAGGCATCTTTCTAGCACCAGTGATATGATGATATGACTGTACCAACCCCAATGTCTGGTTTTACAGAGATCTGTTCCTGGCGTTCAGACAGCAGCTTCTGTTACCCTGGAAACTGTCCAGGTACACCGTCGAGTTGTCAGTGCGCGGATGGGTTTGGATCAACCAACTGTTTGACAAGTGAGTGGTGCATCGTTCTATTATCTTATTCGCACTACTGCAGCAGTGATGTGGCTATAGGCAAAACACAGTGGTTTTATGATTTTTACATTTAATCTTGACATGATATTTGACTTTGTTTTACTCAGTCAGTCTGTATTCTAACATACACATTTACATACAGCACTCAAGCTTCCATCCTTGATGGGAATAGTGATTATTGTTGTGGACTAGTGAGGATAATTGGTCACTGGTCCTATGGACTAACCTTGTACTCATGAGTACATGCAAACAATACTTACTGCACCACTCTAACACAGGTGCAAACACAAAAACAGTTTCTTTCATAATTATATATGGACATAAGTCTTGTGACACAATTCCACAGTCTTTACCTTGTGTCGCAGTCAGTGTCAAACCCAGCATCACCTACTGCCTCGTGACAGCCGAGATGACAACCAGCTCCAGCACAGAGAAGGTGGAGATTAAATGTGAGAACCCGTCAAACACTGTCATCTACACCAACATACGGGCAACTACAGTCAAGGTGAGATTAGTCGTGAAAATCTGTCAAACACTGTCATCTACACCAATGTAAGGGCAACCACAGTGAGGGTGAGATTAGTTGTGAGAACCTGTCAAACACTCATCTACACCAGCGTACATGCAACCACAGTCAAAGTGAGATTAGTTATGAGAACCTGTCAAACACTGTCATCTACACCAACATACAGGCAACCACATTCAAAGTGAGATTAGTTGTGAGAACCTGTCAAACACTGTCATCTACACCAATATACAGGCAACCACAGTCAAGGTGAAATTAGTTGTGAGAACCTGCTAAGCACTGTCATATACACCAACGTACAGGCCACAACAGTCCAGGTGAACTCACTTTGTCCTTGGTGTTTCAGTGGACATGTTTGTGTAGTTTTAAATACTAGTTGTGTAGTATACATGTAATTTGTTTCTTGATCATATTAGACACACAATTTGTGCGCATATGTGTAATGTTGTAAGACATGTAAGTGTTTATTTGCATGAGTGCCTATAGTATTTGCTATAACAAATGAGTGCCTATAGTGTTTGCTATAACAACAATTATCCAGAAGAAGTAAGACATGTATACCTTGCCATTGCTTTGTAGATCCAGTTCAGCAGTTTGTTCAAGGGACCATCAGTGATTGAATACCCCAAAAAATTCTACATCAATGACTTCAGTGTGGGAGTCACTGGTACAAAATTTACACATTATGTTACTCGAGGTGAGTGAAGTATAGAAATTGGCTTCCAATTAACTGGTCACCAATAACAATGTTACAAGGTTTATGGAGATGTCATACTTCAATTCCAATGAGAGCTCTGTGAACTGTCTGTATTGTTGTCCATGGGTAACTATACTAAGCATTGCTAGATGGTTGAAATTAACCTTAGCTCTTAGCCAAACTATTTGAAAAAGACTTTGTTTTATTAGTAGCTAATTTCATATGACATACAGTTTAAAGGTATTACAGCTTTACACAGAATACTGATACTGAAACTGTGTATAGTATAACTAATCTGGTAAACATTTGATGGTGCTGTTGATATAATCATCAACTAACAGTGACATTGAAATACTTTTTGTATGTCTCCAGACTCTCTGAGTTTATCGCGACTTGACAACAGTGGATGTAACTCTGGGATTTCTCAGGACAACCCACACACCAGCCTACTAGAGTGTAATCTACAGAACACAATGCAGAATACTCCTCTTCAACACGCAGACAGGTACAGTACTGGGGTTGGGTGTACACAGACAAAATACATACCACTGTCAGTTTATCAGGAACTGGGTGTACATTGACAACATATGTATCAGTGTCAGTGTATCAGGAACAATGACAACATACGTATCAGTGTCGGTGTATCAGGAGCTGGGTGTACAATGACAACATACATATCAGTGTCGGTGTATCAGGAGCTGGGTGTACAATGACAACATATGTATCAGTGTCCGGTTATCAGGAACTGGGTGTACAATGACAACATACATATCAGTGCTGGTGTATCAGGAGCTGGGTGTACAATGACAACATATGTATCGGTGTCGGTGTATCAGGAACTGGGTGTACAATGACAACATACGTATCGGTGTCAGTGTATCAGGAGCTTGGTATAAATTAACAACAATTTGTCCACAATTTAATAAATACAATATATCATACAAACTGTAGGCCTGCCATCTCTTAGAAGTTGCTGTGTCATCTGTTATATTATCTATTCCAGTGCAACCATGGGCACCTAGACTTTATATATTTTAAATATATAACAGGAACTGACGGTTGATTTTGTGCAGGATCAGTTATTGCCTAAAGTTTTGCTTTTATTATTGCCTAAAGTCTTTTCTCTGCTCTTCTTTGTTTTTCAAATTGAGTACCAGATTTTTTCACAATTTATACCTTTTTACATTCCTCAATTTAGCATAAGATGTCAGGCTACTTAAAACTAATACAAATAAAATATACTTCAAAACTAAATATGAATAATATATAATCATAACAAATATTATTATAATAATAATAGTGTTATAATAATTCCATCATTGTATTTTGCCTTTGAACACAACAACGCAATTGTGAAGACAGCATTTCAGCATGCCTTGTAAATCTATTTGTAGCTAATTGTCGTAATTGTGTGCCTCATGTAACTGCAGGGTGCACTTTGAGGCGTCAGCATCCAACGGAGGCTACGTGACGATTAAAAACTTTGATTCTGGTGCCAGTGGAACTGTTGGCGCTCCAAAGTATTACACTGGTCAGACAGTAACACACACCGCTGAGCTTGTCATTGACTTGGTCAAACCTGTCCACTGTTCCGTGGGGTCAACTTGCTCGGACAACATGCTGGACAGAGGTCCACCAATCACCAAAGCAGTAAGTGAATAATGTTGATGTTTCATGCATCAAATTGTTAAAATTGTCTGATTTATTGTCAGACTGTTGTCATAAATAAATAGTACATTAGTTAGTACAGGTTATCTGTTTTTATTTTATGCAAAATAACAACACAAGTCCAGCGTAGATTGAAATAGGCCAAAGAATGACATTTAGATTTATTAATTAAGGAGCATGAAATTAGGCAAGCATACACCATCAAAATAAGATACATCCAATAATCTCAGCAAGCATGCCGGCCCCCAAAAGGTGTTTACACATAATTAGTAAATCATGCCTATCAGCTACCCACTACCAGTACTATCTGTACCACTACTGACTTATATACAATTCACATGGTATCGGTGGGGGTCACTCCGCCGTGAATTAACCATACATATATATATGTACAAACAGAAAGGCTGGGGTACTCGATCCCCCAGCCAAACATGGTAAATAAAAAAAGTGGGCTAACCACCCAACATTCTTGAACAATTCATAATGAACATTACAGAAACACAACACACAATGCATAAAGGTGTTACATATCTAGACATTAGTCAACCAGTAACTACTAACACATCAGACCGAGAGGTAGGGCCAAACAGCCACCCAAATGTACTCGTAAAAAGTACCCGCACTAAAAACCCTGTTTACACTACTGAAAACTCAGTGGAGGGAAAAGCGTTAATGCAGAACCTCGTGTGCCAAACTATAACAGGGAAAAGCGTCAAAAATTCAAAAACTTTGTGAACTACCTCTCTGTCTTCAGTGTTTCACAGTGTATCCCTACATAATGCACCACTTGATTTATTAGATAACACTGGGTAACAACTGTTAGCACAATATTAGGTAGGGAGGGTGGGATTTTTCAAACGGATCGGATTAAACCGAACAACAAAACTGATCTTGCAATAAAATCAACAAATTCAGCGATAACGAATAATCAGTAACAATAGAAATTCGGAAACATTTGCAGCGCAAAGGTCTCACAACGACACAAGCTAACTTGGGAATCGATAGAGGCTGGCTCTAGGTCACGTGGTTGGTGTATCCATACGCGTGAGCGAGTAATTAAGCCAATACTCTCTCTACCATAAAAGGTCTAACCTCAAATCGCCTTCATTGCCCTGTCATCTCGCATAAAATCCTTTATGCGCCGCTGTCACATAAATTCATTTATGCTCCCACTGGAAAACCAACATGGTAACATGTTTAGAGCAAATATTGGAAAATATTGTATAAAGAAAGGTATGGTTTTGTCATGTTATTTTGTCCCAGCACAAGTGTGAAAACATGGCAAAACCATATATTTCTTTGATATATAATGTTATGTGTATATTTTTGGCAGGACAAGTATTTACAGCAAACTTGTTGACAATGTTAACCATTAATTTTGATGAAAGACAATAGTGGAAGCAAAATATTGTTGATAATTTTCAAGCACACCGATAATATTTATATAATTGACATATTTCTAGGTAGTTTATGTTGACAATCTGTTGTTCATACTTGATGTAATGTAATTATAGACAGCTCTCGCCGTGCGCTGGGCGGGCTGGAGTGATGCCTGATGTAATGTAATTGTAGACAGCTCTCAAGGTGCGCTGGGGGGCTGGAGTGATGCCTGATGTAATGTAATTGTAGACAGCTCTCAACGTGCGTTGGGTGAGCTGGAGTGATGCCTGATGTAATATAATTATAGACAGCTCTCAAGGTGCGCTGGGCAGGCTGGAGTGATGTCTGATGTAATGTAATTGTAGACAACTCTCACCGTGCGCGGGGCGGGCTGGAGTGATGTCTGATGTAATGTAATTGTAGACAGCTCTCACCGTGCGCGGGGCAGGCTGGAGTGATGCCTGATGTAATGTAATTGTAGACAGCTCTCAACGTGCGCTGGGCGGGCTGGAGTGATGCCTGATGTAATGTAATTGTAGACAGCTCTCAACGTGCGCTGGGCGGGCTGGAGTGACGCACTGGCTGGAATAAAACAATATGAGTTGGCACTCTACAAACTACAGCCATATGGGGACAAGCTGGCACATCACGGGGTCGCAGCACTTGTTCGGGAGTCTCTGGGTGCAAACAAGAATAGTTTCAACACCAGTCTTGTTGATCCTGGTAAGAATCATGAAATGCATTATTAATTAAATGTTTTACATGAGTGGTTAAACGTAAGTAGGTTTTTTTCTCTTCAATTTAAAACTTAAGTCCATATTTATCCAACTGGAGCAGAGACATTAACACAAATACTGCAGAAGTAACACAAAAATTCTCACTCAAGAAAGATAATAGAACTAGATGACATGCGGTACCATTAGTAAAGGATCAGAGTAGATTGGATATCAGGAAGTAATCGTTCGCACAGAGGACAGTCAATGAATTGAACACATTATCTACAGATTGTGTAACTGTTAGCAGCATGAATACATTAAAAACAAGGTTGACACATATCTCAGGTGGGTGGATTACACATAAATTAAAAATGTTGGACTCGATAAGCCACTGGCTTGTTTGTCCACTTGCCATCTAGGCCTTTGCCTTGGTTGTCAATCTTGTTAAATCTATTTGTGTGTGAACGTCCAGCAATCCAATAAATGTTAACAATCTACTACTGTCTTTGCTTCGTTGACGTAAATTAAACCAAACACATTAGTTATAATTGCATTCAATTAATAATAATTGGGATTCTCCTGACTGCAATGCAGGAACCTAAAATAATATTCTGTTGAGATAACGTAATATTACTTATGGCTTTAGTGAATGTACATTATAAAAAGCATAATCACATTTTTATTTCTGCCTATTTGAATGTACATGAGTTGGTTGGCAGTGTGTATGCCATGGTGCTGGTGAATGTACACATGCTGGTTGTCAGGTGTGTATGCTGTGGTGCTGGTGAATGTACACATGCGGGTTGTCAGGTGTGTATGCCATGGTGCTGGTGAATGTACACATGCTGGTTGTCAGGTGTGTATGCTGTGGTGCTGGCGGCAGAAGACAAGGCAGGCAATGCGGAGGTCGCACGACGATTCCTCATCTTTGATAACACAAATATCATCACCATCAGTTCACATGAAGATAAACAACTTCTGGTCTCGTCAGCTGCTGAGAACACAACACACACGTGGGTGACGTCACTGCAAGGTGCAGACAATGTCGGGCAACAGGCAAGTAAAGAAATTAATGCGATTAGTGTCTTTCAATCTGCATGCTGCTGATGTCACTTTATTTTTTAAATATGTCCTTCAAGAAATATTTGATTTAGTCAATATTCTTTTTCTGCGACATTTTATATCCTGCATACTATAATGAGTCTTTCTTCTTTAAATAAATCTGACCAATTTAATACAAAGAAGATATATTGTACTGATCTTGCCAGCTTCTTCTTGTCAGTGAACTATCTGTATATAGCTGCAGGAAGATGGTCACTGTCACTGTGAACTGCTGTATTTCAGTTTATACTGTCTTCCTACGTACTGGCTGTTCTAACCGTCACTGTGTGTTGCAGGTTGGGGTCAGTTGTAACCGTTACTGTGTGTTGCAGGTTGGAGTCAGTTGTAACTGTTACAATGTGTTGCAGGTTGGAGTCGGTTGTAACCGTTACTGTGTGTTGCAAGTTGGAGTCAGTTGTAACCGTTACTGTGAGTTGCAGGTTGGAGTCAGTTGTAACTGTTACTATGTGTTGCTGGTTGGAGTCAGTTGTAACCATTACTGTGTGTTGCAGGTTGGAGTCAGTTGTAACCATTACTGTGTGTTGCAGGTTGGAGTCATTTGTAACTGTTACTATGTGTTGCAGGTTGGAGTCAGTTGTAACCATTATTGTGTGTTGAAGGTTGGAGTCAGTTGTAACCGTTACTATGTGTTGCAGGTTGGAGTCAGTTGTAACCGTTACTATGTGTTGCAGGTTGGATTCAGTTGTAACTGTTACTGTGTGTTGCAGGTTGGAGTCAGTTGTAATCATTACTGTGTGTTGCATGTTGGAGTCAGTTGTAACCATTACTGTATGTTGGAGGTTGGAGTCAGTTGTAACCATTACTGTATGTTGGAGGTTGGAGTCAGTTGTAACCATTACTGTATGTTGCAGGTTAGAATCAGTTGTAACCATTACTGTATGTTGCAGGTTGGAGTCAGTGGTAACTATTACTGTGTGTTGCAGGTTGGAGTCATTTGTAACCGTTGCTGTGTGTTGCAGGTTGGAGTCAGTTGTAACCGTTACTGTGTGTTGCAGGTTGGGATCAGTTGTAACCGTTACTGTGTGTTGCAGGTTGGATTCAGTTGTAACCGTTACTGTGTGTTGCAGGTTGGATTCCGTTGTAACCATTACTATGTGTTGCAGGTTGGAGTCAGTTGTAACCATTATTGTGTGTTGCAGGTTGGACTCAGTTGTAACCGTTACTGTGTGTTGCAGGTTGGACTCAGTTGTAACCGTTACTGTGTGTTGCAGGTTGGAGTCATTTGTAATCATTACTGTGTGTTGCAGGTTGGAGTCTCTTGTAATCATTACTGTGTGTTGCAGGTTGGAGTCTCTTGTAACCGTTACTGTATGTTGCAGGTTGGAGTCAGTGGTAACTATTACTGTATGTTGGAGGTTGGAGTCAGTTGTAACCATTACTGTATGTTGCAGGTTGGAGACAGGTGTAACAATTACTGTATGGTGCAGGTTAGAATTAGTTGTAACCATTACTGTATGTTGCAGGTTAGAATCAGTTGTAACTATCATTGTGTGTTGCAGGTTGGAGTCAGTTGTAACGATCACTGTGTGTTCCAGATTGGAGTCAGTTGGCAAGGTCACTTTGCCAATGTTTTCCAACACAACAACAAATTCCTCAAGGGGATTGCAGCCAATTCCCCACCACTGGATAGCAACTATGAGGAGAGGACTGGCCAGCCACCAGTCACTGTATCTATGGAGGTATGTGTCAGACATGCTGGCTGCAACCGGGCACTGTATCTATGGAGGTGTTTGTCATATACGCTGGCTGTCACAGGTTTCTGTCTCTGTGGAGGTATGTTAATTAATTACTTTAATTTTTTACTTGAGTAAAAGTAGAAGTAATTCACATAAAAACTACACAGTGTTCCCAGACAGCCTTAGCTGGTCAGTAGGTCTGCCACCCTTGAACATGGTGCTCACTTGGATGATTGGAAAATTACATTATCATTAATGAGAGCTCACAACATCAAATAATTTTAGTTAAATACATAACTTTATTAATAAGGAGGCACAATCTGTCTGTTTATCGACCTGTTCCACTGGGGTATGGGAGGAGCTAGATTGTACAGCAGGATATGTATAGGCAGGTGTGATTGTATCTGAGTAGGTAGAGGGTCAGTCCAGTTGTAGTAGTAGTAGCCTCTCTGGTCAGAGGTAGTACTACGTAGCACTGTCCATAGTAAAGTTAACAAAGACATTTGGTGCCCACCTTCTCATGTCTTCCCAGACATGTCTTATCAGCTCACACAAACATTGAAACAACAGGCTTTAGGAGCTAGCTGTGTTGGCTACCTGATACCAGCTGGGGCTAGAATTGATCAGAAGACAGACCAATGCAACAGAGGAATGCTGGCCCTTGTCCCTGTCTTTGATATTATTTATGGGTCAGCTTCAATAAGCCATTGCTGGGAAACGATGCTGCCAAATGGCAGCGTATCAATTCTTTACTCTTTAATGCTGACGCAAGCTGGTAAGGCCGTTGCTGACGATGTGCAAAAATCGGTGAAGTTCGATGGCGATGCGTGTTCGCTCATGAACATCAGAATTGTGTCAGTTTATGGGGATTGTCAATACACTGTCGAAATTGCAATTTTTTTATTTATGACACGTATTGGAAACTTACTGATTAATAGTTTATATGGTGCAATGGAGATATTTGCATCGTGGTTTGAGATGGCTTCAAGCGTTGTGTGCTTGGAGTGACATTTTATGTCAATGGCCTTGACCTAACCGATGCCAATGTTTGGCAGACTTCGTTCACTGACGTATGTATAAAACAATGGTTACGTCGATTTCCCAAAGAGGTTTGTATGCAAATATGATCGTGAACTGGCATGTGATTGGATAATATTAATAGCTTTTGGCCTGGCGACTATGCATATGAAATGTCATTGATGGTGGAGCGCAACCAGCAGCAGTGGTTTCGCTAAAAATGTAACGAAAATATATTGCGAAGTAAATAAAAATAATTAAATAAAAAACGCGTTACTTTAAATAAAATTTCGTTATACGTAAAAGTTTTTAGTCAAAATTTTACTTCGTTACATACCAACCCCGGAGGGAGTTATCGTTTCAATGGAATCTGATCACATAAAACACTTTCTTTTACTGTTAGTGGACATTGTCTCATTAACTCTGATAGCAGAACACACAGAACAATTTGAGATCACATTATATGGTCATATGCTTGGGTACACGTACACACACACACACACACATGCACACACCAGACTGTGCAAATGCGAATGTTTAAAATTGGAAGTGCATCGCAAATACATTTAAATAATTTTCAAATGTTTTGCTGTAGGCCATACCAAATGTGAACGCTGTGGTAAAGTATGAGTTGTCGCGGTCAGTTGACCATAAGGGTGGACGCTCTCTCTTGGTTCCCGGCAGCTGGGTCAATGTCAGTGACTTCCAGGTCAGTAATTGTCTTTGCACGTTGTCTGTTAGTGAAACTTGTCTTTATATGTGTATATATATATATATATATATATATATATATATATATATATATTTAGTTGGATTTTTAATCTAAAGCTAATAATAACACACATGCCAATATTTATGTTTTAAGTGAAATAGTTTTATTATTTCTTAGTGTAATACCATAAACACGGTGGTACAGCAGAAATAGCTGTAACAGAAACAACTGTACAGAGAACAGGTGTGGAATATTTTATGTTTTGACTAATGAAAGTAGACACAAATGTTGGTTTAGAGGCAGTTACCAGTAGATCTGATGTTTGCCATAGAGTAAGGAGATAACCATAGACGTCCTGAGAGTGGACAGTGACTCAGTGTGCGTGTGGATCAGTTACCAGTGGGTCTGATGTTTGCCATAGAGCGAAGAGATGACCATAGACGTGCCGAGAGCGGACGGTGACTCGGTGCGAGTGTGGGTCCAGGCGACGGACGTGATGGGCAACACGAAGACAGACTCTGTGTTGGTGCACGTTGACTCGTCTCCTCCTGTCATCCAGGATGTCTGGCTGTCTCGCCACGGACGCACTCAGTTAGCCGTGCACCACTCGGTGGACTTGTTCAACATGAAGTAAGCAACTGACGTTTCAGTATTGATTGTTGTTTCATAAGTACTTCACTGACACAACAGTAATGCATCTGCTTAAATCTGTTCATGCTGAAATATCAACGAAACTTGCTAACCTTAAATATGTGTTTGTCAGTTATTTACTTTAATTAGCATAACTGCATATTGGAAATTAAATGACTTAATAATCATAACAATTGCATATTTTTTCTTCATGACTGACTGAGTACATATTACTGGTGTTGTTTAGATTTGAATTCGATAGCTTTGACTTCCACTCTGGCTTGAAGGAGATTCACTGGCGGCTTCACGATTCACTTGACTCAAACACGGAGCACGGCAGTGGACACGTGGCTGTTCACAGACACACGGTGGGTCCTTGGTGTTGGCTGATGATGCAATCTATGTTATATTTAGTAATCATAGGAATTTATATGTGCAACTGCCTGAAATGTACTCCCAAGATTGCACAACAAATTGTGTTTTACATCTTGTACAATGTGTTCTTTGTTTTCTTTACATATTGTACAATGTGTTCTTTGTTTGCTTTACATGTTGTACAATGTGTTCTTTGTTTGTTTTACATGTTGTACAATGTGTTCTTTGTTTGCTTTACAACTTGTACAATGTGTTCTTTGTTTGTTTACATCTTGTACAATGTGTTCTTTGTTTGCTTTACAACTTGTACAATGTGTTCTTTGTTTGTTTTACATCTTGTACAATGTGTTCCTTTCATTCTACACAGCTCTCTGTTTTTGCAATCATGTTGTTGTAGATCAGAATGAGGTTATAGTAACTATGGTATAGGACCATTGATACTAATGTAATTGCTACACACCTACCAATGCTTTCATCTGCTGACAGGGACCAAAGACAGACTGCATCGCCCCGAGCTGCTACTGCATTCCCAAAGACAACGCGTGCTTCCTGCGTAACTTTGAGATCCAGCCAAATCTGAATAAAATGGCAGAGCCATATGGGAAACATGATTTCGATTACATTCTTGTCCTTACAGTCACAAATAATGCTATGTTGACCACAATCTTCACATATAAGGCAAGTTTTGATACATGAATCTATGTGTTTTAATTAGTAATCTTCCTAAATCATGTTTTAAAAATAGAGTTTGGATGGTGTGTTAGATCAGTACCATATATCATGCTGTCTGTTTTTAGTTAAACTTTAGTATCTTTTTTATACTAGATATGTAAGAAATTGTGACTGATATTTTCCTGTGGGTGTTTCAAAAAACTCATTTAATAGTGTTCAGTTATTCCAATGCTTCACCAGAGCTGCCTACCAAACTTTTATTCAAATACTAAATGTTATCCTCATACCATCCTGTAAATTTGGGGTATTGTACATAAATCCATAGACACGACTGCCCCTCTACCCGGGTTGGTATCAGACAGATATATGTAATAGTCTGTGTGTGTTCCCGTCAGATCACTGTAGACAAGACTGCCCCTCTACCTGTGGTGGTGTCAGACAGATATATGTAATAGTCTGTGTGTGTTCCCATCAGATCTCTGTAGACACGACTGCCCCTCTACCCGGGGTGGTGTCAGACAGATATATGTAATGGTCTGTGTGCGTTCCTGTCAGATCACTGTAGACACGACTGCCCTCTACCCGGGGTGGTGTCAGACAGATATTTAATAGTCTAATGTGTGTTCCTGTCAGATCACTGTAGACATGACTGCCCCTCTACCCGGGGTGGTGTCAGACAGCGAGCAGTCGCAGGCTGACATAGATTTCCAGCAGGACTCCACTCAGCATGCGTCCTGGCAGGGATTCTTTGACCGAGAGAGCAGCATCATGTTCTACCAGTACGCCTTCTCTGACGGCTGTGTCTCAGTCAGTGACTTCTCTGTGCCTCCAGTCGGAAAGGTTGGTGTGGTTAGGTTAGATTGTTAGTTTGATTGTTTAGATCCAACATTAGATAATGGCCAAGTTTGGTCTAAGTAGGGATCTCCAGTTAACCTTTTATTTAATACAATAACAATACTGAATTTACGTTACTCTGTTTGATTTTGGTGGATCCACAATTTTTTCCTTACTTCCCATTGTTTCATTTCATTTTGTTGGCTCTCGGTAAGCCAATAACTTCCTTTTCCACTTGTAATTCGTTGTTTATTACTTTGGATGGCAGTCTACTTAAATTTGGTTAAATATAGGAACATTGACATGTGCTCCAACATCTATAGCACCCAAATCTGATGATGTGAAAGTAATTGTACATTCACACAAACATCATGACGCCCAGTGTGTTCAATGACACGTTTTGTTAGGTTCATTCCAACAAGGACCATTGTTTCAGGTGAAAGAGACAACGCTGACATATGCCAGTAGGTCCGTGTCGGACCCTGGGACCTACCACTGTACAGTCGTGGCCTACAACAAGGCCCTGGAGCCCTCGCGGCCCGTGTGTTCTGACGGAGTCACTGTCGACACGACGGCGCCAGAGATTCACGAAGTGTCCATTGAGAACTCATGGACAAGAGATGGACTTGTGAAGGACTCGACTGACAGAGTGTGGTACATTGACCGGAACAGGTTCCGTGTTCTCTTGGAACATCCCAGTGAGCACTGCAGGTAATGACTCACAGTGTCACTAGCTCAAGGACTGAGTGACTGTCGTGATTCATGATTTCAATATGTAATATCCATTGGGATTGTATGATCAGGTGTTTTACAGACAGAATAAATAACATTTTTATTATTCTAACATTTAATTTATGTTAAACTTACCTATTTATTGATATGTAACTTACATATTTTTACATGAAGAATGGTGTAACCAATATTTTTAACTGTGAAATATAGACATTTCCGACAAAATTATCTTATGGTCTTTTTCTTACATTCAACATTTAATTAATCTTATATGTGACCAGGTTGCTGCATGTGGTTATGTGACACATTAGAAGATGTTATCAAATGTGAGATTCTACCACACTGCTTTATCTCATGTAACACTGGTGTAGTGGTTATCATTTGTAACTGGTAATAGGCAGGATACTTGTCTATTCACTCTATTGCTCCTGTCATACACAGGATACTTGTCTGTTCACTCTATTGCTCCTGTCAAACACAGGATACTTGTATGTTGACTCTATTGCTCCTGTTATACACAGGATACTTGTCTATTCACTATATTGCTCCTGTCATACACAGGATACTTGTCTATTCACTCTATTTCTCGTGTCATACACAGGATACTTGTCTGTTCACTATATTGCTCGTGTCATACACAGGATACTTGTCTGTTCACTATATTGCTCGTGTCATACACAGGATACTTGTCTGTTCACTATATTGCTCCTGTCATACACAGGATACTTGTCTATTCACTCTATTGCTCCTGTTATATGTATTTCATAATTATACATTCTTAATGATAACTGACTAGTTATTGGTGTTGTTCTTGCTATTGTTTGTGCCTGTATATTGATTTATTTATTACTTGACTTAGGCAAAAAGCCCGACTGAAGAACAACGTATCGTTGTACCGAATGAGACAGCTGCAGAAAAGTTCTGGTGAAAACGTCACCTTATGCCAGAAACAGACCTTTCCACCCCAGACAAACATCATAGTCAGCAAAGAGAACGTGGTTAGTGAATATTTCAAGATTATTGGAAATATAGGTTTATTTTCTCACTTTACATATCCTATACAGTACAGTTAATGAAGTATATTCAAAGAGCGTCATTTATGCAAAATAACAACACAAGTCCAGCATAGATTGAAATAGGCCAAAGAATGATATTTAGATTAATTAATTAAGGAGCAGGAAATTAGGCAAGCATACACCATCAAAATAAGATACATCCAAAAATCTCAGCAAGCATGCCGGCCCCCAAAAGGTGTTTACACATAATTAGTAAATCATGCCTATCAGCTACCCACTACCAGTACTATCTGTACCACTACCGACTTATTTAAGTTAATGAAGTATATTCAAAGAGCGTCATTTTTGGCCATTTTTTTAACATAATATAATTAAATTGGGGGAACTGCACTATTTCCCTTTGAAGTAGTAAACCTTCTGTATTTCATGTGCAGCCTTACTGAGTGCCAAGCATCCATTACTTGTACACCTTACTGAGTGCCAAGCATCCATTACTTGTACACCTTACTGAGTGCCAAGCATCCATTACTTGTACACCTTACTGAGTGCCAAGCATCCATTACTTGTACACCTTACTGAGTGCCATGCATCCATTACTTGTACACCTTACTGAGTGTCATGCATCCATTACTTGTACAACTTCCTGAGTGCCAAGCATCCATTACTTGTACACCTTACTGAGTGCCAAGCATCCATTACTTGTACACCTTACTGAGTGCCAAGCATCCATTACTTGTACACCTTACTGAGTGCCAAGCATCCATTACTTGTACACCTTACTGAGTGCCAAGCATCCATTACTTGTACACCTTACTGAGTGCCATGCATCCATTACTTGTACACCTTACTGAGTGCCATGCATCCATTACTTGTACAACTTCCTGAGTGCCAAGCATCCATTACTTGTACACCTTACTGAGTGCCAAGCATCCATTACTTGTACACCTTACTGAGTGCCAAGCATCCATTACTTGTACACCTTACTGAGTGCCAAGCATCCATTACTTGTACACCTTACTGAGTGCCAAGCATCCATTACTTGTACACCTTACTGAGTGCCAAGCATCCATTACTTGTACACCTTACTGAGTGCCAAGCATCCATTACTTGTACACCTTACTGAGTGCCAAGCATCCATTACTTGTACACCTTACTGAGTGCCAAGCATCCATTACTTGTACACCTTACTGAGTGCCATGCATCCATTACTTGTACACCTTACTGAGTGCCAAGCATCCATTACTTGTACACCTTACTGAGTGCCAAGCATCCATTACTTGTACACCTTACTGAGTGCCAAGCATCCATTACTTGTACACCTTACTGAGTGCCAAGCATCCATTACTTGTACACCTTACTGAGTGCCAAGCATCCATTACTTGTACACCTTACTGAGTGCCAAGCATCCATTACTTGTACACCTTACTGAGTGCCAAACATCCATTACTTGTACACCTTACTGAGTGCCAAGCATCCATTACTTGTACACCTTACTGAGTGCCAAGCATCCATTACTTGTACACCTTACTGAGTGCCAAGCATCCATTACTTGTACACCTTACTGAGTGCCAAGCATCCATTACTTGTACACCTTACTGAGTGCCAAGCATCCATTACTTGTACACCTTACTGAGTGCCAAGCATCCATTACTTGTACACCTTACTGAGTGCCATGCATCCATTACTTGTACACCTTACTGAGTGCCAAGCATCCATTACTTGTACACCTTACTGAGTGCCAAGCATCCATTACTTGTACACCTTACTGAGTGCCATGCATCCATTACTTGTACACCTTACTGAGTGCCAAGCATCCATTACTTGTACACCTTCTTTCAGCTGGAGTTGTCGTGGTTTGGCTCGGATGCAGAAAGTGGCATTCACCTATACGAAGTAGGCCTCAGTTCCATGGGCTCCGAGGACTTGGATCTGCTGCCGTATTCGTTGACTCACGGACACCGCCACTTCATCACGTACCACCCAAACCTGATGGATGGACAGACATTCTACGTCCACATCAAGGCAGTCAACAGGGCTGGGAAACAGACTGTCCAGGTAAGGGGTTGCTTACATTATCTCACCTGGTCACATCAAGGCAGTCAACAGGGCGGGGAAACACGCTGTCCAGGTAAGGGGTTGCTTACATTATCTCACCTGGTCACATCAAGGCAGTCAACAGGGTGGGGAAACATACTGTCCAGGTAAGGGGTTGCTTACATTATCTCACCTGGTCACATCAAGGCGGTCAATAGGGTGGGGAAACATACTGTCCAGGTAAGGGGTTGCTTATATTATCTCACCTGGTCAGATCAAGGCAGTCAACAGGACAGGGAAAAACACATTGTCCAGGTAAGGGGTTGCTTACATTATCTCACCTAGTCACATTAAGGCGGTCAACAGGGCGGGGAAACACACTGTCCAGGTAAGGGGTTGCTTACATTATCTCACCTGGTCAGATCAAGGCGGTCAACAGGGCGGGGAAACATACTGTCCAGGTAAGGGGTTGCTTACATTATCTCACCTGGTCACATCAAGGCAGTCAACAGGGCTGGGAAACACGCTGTCCAGGTAAGGGGTTGCTTACATTATCTCACCTGGTCACATCAAGGCAGTCAACGGGGCGGGGAAACAAATTGTCCAGGTAAGGGGGTGCTTACATTATCTCACCTGGTCACATCAAGGCGGTCAACAGGGCGGGGAAACATACTGTCCAGGTAAGGGGTTGCTTACATTATCTCACCTGGTCACATCAAGGCAGTCAACAGGGCTGGGAAACACGCTGTCCAGGTAAGGGGTTGCTTACATTATCTCACCTGGTCACATGAAGGCAGTCAACGGGGCGGGGAAACACACTGTCCAGGTAAGGGGTTGCTTACATTATCTCACCTGGTCACATCAAGGCAGTCAACAGGGCGGGGAAACACGCTGTCCAGGTAAGGGGTTGCTTATATTATCTCACCTGGTCACATCAAGGCAGTCAACAGGGCGGGGAAACATACTGTCCAGGTAAGGGGTTGCTTACATTATCTCACCTGGTCACATCAAGGCGGTCAATAGGGTGGGGAAACATACTGTCCAGGTAAGGGGTTGCTTATATTATCTCACCTGGTCAGATCAAGGCAGTCAACAGGGCAGGGAAAAACACATTGTCCAGGTAAGGGGTTGCTTACATTATCTCACCTGGTCACATTAAGGCGGTCAACAGGGCGGGGAAACACACTGTCCAGGTAAGGGGTTGCTTACATTATCTCACGTGGTCAGATCAAGGCAGTCAACAGGGCGGGGAAACACACTGTCCAGGTAAGGGGTTGCTTACATTATCTCACCTGGTCAGATCAAGGCAGTCAACAGGGCGGGGGAAACACGCTGTCCAGGTAAGGGGGTGCTTACATTATCTCACCTGGTCACATCAAGGCGTTCAACAGGATGGGGAAACATACTGTCCAGGTAAGGGGTTGCTTACATTATCTCACCTGGTCACATCAAGGCAGTCAACAGGGCGGGGAAACAAACTGTCCAGGTAAGGGGGTGCTTACATTATCTCACCTGGTCACATCAAGGCGGTCAACAGGGCGGGGAAACATACTGTCCAGGTAAGGGGTTGCTTACATTATCTCACCTGGTCAGATCAAGGCAGTCAACAGGGCGGGGAAACACACTGTCCAGGTAAGGGGTTGCTTACATTATCTCACCTGGTCACATCAAGGCGGTCAACAGGGCGGGGAAACACACTGTCCAGGTAAGGGGTTGCTTACATTATCTCACCTAGTCACATCAAGGCAGTCAACAGGGCGGGGCAACAGACTGTTTAGGTAAGGGGGGGTGCTTACATTATCTCACCTGGTCACATCAAGGCGTTCAACAGGATGGGGAAACATACTGTTCAGGTAAGGGGTTGCTTACATTATCTCACCTGGTCACATCAAGGCAGTCAACAGGGCGGGAAAACAAACTGTCCAGGTAAGGGGGTGCTTACATTATCTCACCTGGTCACATCAAGGCGGTCAACAGGGCGGGGAAACATACTGTCCAGGTAAGGGGTTGCTTACATTATCTCACCTGGTCACATCAAGGCAGTCAACAGGGCTGGGAAACATACTGTCCAGGTAAGGGGTTGCTTACATTATCTCACCTGGTCACATCAAGGCAGTCAACGGGGCGGGGAAACACACTGTCCAGGTAAGGGGTTGCTTACATTATCTCACCTTGTCACATCAAGGCAGTCAACAGGGCGGGGAAACATACTGTCCAGGTAAGGGGTTGCTTACATTATCTCACCTGGTCACATCAAGGCGGTCAGTAGGGTGGGGAAATATACTGTCCAGGTAAGGGGTTGCTTACATTATCTCACCTGGTCACATCAAGGCAGTCAACAGGGCGGGGAAACACGCTGTCCAGGTAAGGGGTTGCTTATATTATCTCACCTGGTCACATCAAGGCAGTCAACAGGGTGGGGAAACATACTGTCCAGGTAAGGGGTTGCTTACATTATCTCACCTAGTCACATCAAGGCGGTCAATAGGGTGGGGAAACATACTGTCCAGGTAAGGGGTTGCTTATATTATCTCACCTGGTCAGATCAAGGCAGTCAACAGGGCAGGGAAAAACACATTGTCCAGGTAAGGGGTTGCTTACATTATCTCACCTAGTCACATTAAGGCGGTCAACAGGGCGGGGAAACACACTGTCCAGGTAAGTGGTTGCTTACATTATCTCACCTAGTCACATCAAAGCAGTCAACAGGGCGGGGCAACAGACTGTTTAGGTAAGGGGGGGTGCTTACATTATTTCACCTGGTCACATCAAGGCAGTCAACAGAATGGGGCAACAAACTGTCTAGGTAAGGGGGTGCTTACATTATCTCACCTGGTCACATCAAGGCAGTCAACAGGATGGGACAACAGACTGTCCAGGTAAGGGGGGTGCTTATATTATCTCACCTGGTCAGATCAAGGCAGTCAACATGGTGGGGGAACAGACTGTCCAGGTAAGGGGGTGCCTACATTATCTTACCTGGTCACATCAAAGTGGTCTTGTTGCATTTGTTGACACTTCCTTTCACTCCTGCTAACCCCACATACATTATCACTGATGTCTGTATTCCCAGGTGACAAGTCACATCCTGGCCAACTAACTGGTACACATACATTATCACTGATGTCTGTATTTCCAAGTGACAGGTCCCATCTTAGCCCACTAACCCCTACACATACATTATCACTGATGTCTGCATTCCCAGGTGACAGGCCCCATCCTAGCCCACTAACCCCTACACATACATTATCACTGATGTCTGTATTCCCAAGTGACAGGTCCCATCCTAGCCCACTAACCCCTACACATACATTATCACTGATGTCTGTATTCCCAGGTGACAGGTCCCATCCTGGCCCACTAACCCCTACACATACATTATCACTGATGTCTGTATTCCCAAGTGACAGGTCCCATCCTGGCCCACTAACCCCTACACATACATTATCACTGATGTCTGCATTCCCAGGTGACAGGCCCCATCCTAGCCCACTAACCCCTACACATACATTATCACTGATGTCTGTATTCCCAAGTGACAGGTCCCATCCTAGCCCACTAACTCCTACACATACATTATCACTGATGTCTGTATTCCCAGGTGACAGGCCCCATCCTGGTCCAAGTGGGTCCTCCAGCCTTCAGTGGCAACATTGCGGTGTCTGTGCAAGAACACGATGGCTCCAAGTACCTGGTGGGCAGGTGGGACAGAGCAGGCTTCTCAGCCAGAGATCTACAAGATGCTCTCATATACAGATATAGCTATGGTGTAGGTAAGTGGTTCTTGGTTATTTTCTTTTCCTCTGTCAGTATTCTCATTGTGACCAACTGGCTGCTTGTCCAATGTCCACGTAGAGTTAGTTTGCTGAATTGAACATATGACACCAACGTCTTTCTTTATCAATTACATGACCCACTTTTTGATCACAACACAAAAAACCAGGACATTTTCAAAACTAAGATGTGATGCAAGATTATGTATGCTTTTCTTATAGAGAATTTTTTCAAATAAATCTTTGTTGTAATATTTTGAAATGCCAGTCCATCCAACATATTGACACAAAATATAAAATTATGTTTAGGGTAATTTTCTTGGAGTTAATTCTGTTTTTTTATAACAGGTATGTGGATGTTTTGTTGGTGGTGTAA
This sequence comes from Lamellibrachia satsuma, assembly GCA_033239005.1. Classification (NCBI taxonomy): domain Eukaryota; kingdom Metazoa; phylum Annelida; class Polychaeta; order Sabellida; family Siboglinidae; genus Lamellibrachia; species Lamellibrachia satsuma. Next base: position 2,621,922 of record BSQZ01000016.1, on the reverse strand, counting down.
CTGCCTAATCTGACCTTGTCCATGTTTTGTTTGTTCCCAAGGTCACAGTCGTGCTACAGACAACATCAAAGAGTTTGTGTCGCTCACACATGAGTCTAGTGTATCAGGACTGTGTACTTGGACTGAACCGCCAACTTGTGTAGCGATACCTGTCAGTGGTCTACAGTGGCGCCTCCATGGGCGTCACTTGTACTACATGTCTTTGAAACTAGAAGGCATTAATGGTCTGGACAGCGTCGCATCATCGGACGTGTACGAACATTACAGAGGTCCACCGTACGGTGGTGTGGTTGTTGAACTACCTCTCAATACAGCTGAGTTGGTAAGTAAATATCATCAGTATGTGGTAATATGTCTGGTCTGGCAAACCCTATCAAAGTCATTTACAACTGTCAGAAACTAAACTAGTATGTATGTCTGTATCAATATTAACGTTAAAAAAATTGAAAATGTCTTCATTTTATCAAAATAGGTGGTTGTAAAAACTATTCTGCATTGTCTTTGCTGTTCCTCTTCAGATGAAAGTTGTCACATATGACACCTTATATGGTCCAGTTGCAAACATCACTGAACTACTTTATTGCTAATTTATTGAAATAGATGTTGATGTGTCAGTGTCACTGTCCTACACCAACCAACATATATCTATGAAATAGATGTTGATGTGTCAGTGTGACTGTTCTGCATCAACCAATGTATCTCTATGAAGTAGATGTTGATGTGTCAGTGTCACTGTCTTACACCAAACAACATACCTCTATGAAATAGATGTTGATGTGTCAGTGTAACTGTTCTACATCAAGTAATGTATCTCTATGAAATAGATGTTGATATGTCAGTGTCACTGTCCTATGCCAACTAACATATCTCTATGAAATAGGTGTTGATGTGTCAGTGTGACTGTCCTACATCAACCAACATACCTCTATGAAATAGATGTTGATGTGTCAGTGTGACTGTTCTACATCAACCAATGATTGCAGCTGTCTGAAGACATCGACCACCAGGCGAACCAGTCACAGCTACATGTGGCATGGCACAGCTTCCATCACATTGACCAGGTGATCACCTATCAGCTGGCCTTAGGCACAAAGCCAGGCTACGAAGACCTCTCCAGTTACATTGATGTCACTGCTCCAAGCCAGATACTGACAGACCTTGTGCTCCAGCCATTCAAGGTACAACTAATCTGTGCTGTTGATAAAATAATCATTCTACATTACTCTAAAATTTCATCATTTAATTTCTAATTCATAAACCGTGCATTCTTATTAAAGTGTTGATGATATATAAATTGTACCTGTATGTAAACAAATGTACATGTATGTAAACAAATGTACATGTATGTAAACAAACGTACATGTATGTAAACAAATGTACCTGTATGTAAACAAATGTACCTGTGTGTAAACAAATGTACATGTATGTAAACAAATGTTGTACCTGTATGTACACAAATTATTTTATGTTTAAAGATGTATCAGTGCCTTTGTCATTTTGGTTTGTGTTGTTGGAGACAGGGAGGTTGGTTTGTTCAAAGGGACACTAGTAGGTGTGATATTATTATGTATGTTAGAAATATTTTTATACTTAACTTAAGCAAATTGTACAACTGTGCTCTCTTTTGGAATTGGGGCCGATATATGCCAGAAGACCCACAATTTGTAACAGGGTTAATATTACTACCCTAGACAACACTGAATGTAAGAATACATTATTTATTACAGAAGTGTTTCAACATAATGCTTAATATTTACAATTGTTGATCTCTTTAACCAAGCCCTGTGTTCCAGACTTACTATGCCTCAATTCGTGCCAGTACACTAGATGGCAGCATGGTAATCAGTAGCGATGGCGTCACTATACTTCCAGTTGACACACTGCTTGAAGGTGTTGAGATATTGGATGCCCTGCCGTGCTCAACAGGTATATAACTTTTATTCTTATATAATACATATTTGTTTAGTTGTGTGTATAAAAAAACTACTATATAAATGCAATATTTAATAATTCACTGTAAACCAAATTACATCAAAGGCACATGTATGGGTGTTAGCGTGGCGGCTTACCAGTGAATTTTTATATAAAATGTTTTGATTAAAATTTTTCCTGTCAATAGGTACAAATAAACAAAAGTGATTGAAAAAAGATGTTTTAAAAATGTTTATTGTTGACCAATTTTTGATGGTCTGTAAGAAGAATGTTTTATACTTTGATTTGACTCAAAAAGCCAGGCTATATTGACCCCTCACTGACCTCACTGCTTTATTGATTATCAAACTCCTACCTTTTGTTTCATACTTTGTAAAAAAAATATCTTAAAACTGGTATAAACTTTTAATGATGATTCTTGCTTTCATGTATTCACTGAACAATCTTTGATTGTCAGTTTAACAATTGTTGAGAATGTTTCATCACAAAATAAAGAAATTATTATTTTGCCCGTAGATGAGTCAACGACACAGTTGATGATGTCACATCATGACACTCCTCTGACCGACAAAGTGTGTCAAGTTGACGTAGACTTTCAGTCTTCCATCAGTTACATGGGCATCCAGTGGATTATGCCGGCAAATGTGACAACTTCAGTGACAGATGTGAAATGGGGGATTCAAGTGCACACTTCAAGGTCTGTTCACACAAATTATAGCCTGACATTGTACGACAAATTTTTGATTGGATTGAAGTGGTGACATTGTATGACAAATTTATGATTGGATTGAAGTGGTGACATTGTATGACAAATTTATGATTGGATTGAACTGGTGACATTGTATGAACAATTTATGACTGAATTGAAGTGGTGACATTGTACAACAAACTTATGATTGAATTGAAGTGGTGACATTGTACAACAAACTTATGACTGAATTGAAGTGGTTTTCATTACATTTATTGCTATGCGTAGGCATATTTTGTAACACGGTTTATTGTATGTTAATTGGCCATTCACCAAACACAATTGAAATTAATAGAATTTATTATGACAATGATATTAACCCATTGGACCCCGCACATTGAATTAAGCGTATGCTGCTTTTCCTTGGGCAACAAAGGCAGATTTTGAAAATTATGGGTGCTTGTAGTTTTTAAGCTGTAGCTTCAAAAGTATTGATATCTTATAATTGCAAGTTATGATTATTTTGAAGCAAATTTAATTATTTATGCATTGGTGTAACTGTGGTGTATATAAGCCTGCTATATGTTGTCATTCTGAGGTGTGGAACTTCAGAAATAATTTTTTTTAACAGATATTGAGAGTGAAGTTTGACATGATAGTCATATGTTATTGCAATAGCATCACCAACTGCTGGAAGTGTTCTTCCTATGCATGGTACTGCACAAAGAATCCCATTTGACACAAATGCACATTGCATGTCAGACATCCAAAGCATGTTTCAATCGCACATCCAGATGGCCGTTTCACTCCGTTTTCATGACACAACTGACAAGCTCATTTAGATGACAATGAGTTGTTGGAGTTCTCATCATGGATGTCATCACTACTATTACTTGCCACCTGAAACATACAAACAACTACAGTAATGAAACCAGAATAAGAATAAAAATGTTGATGCATTTGTCACATGTCATATCCAACACATCAATGTAAAATTATCATTTTTACAAGTAGCCAATAATGACATGACTTTTTTTAAGTTTACTAATATCTGAAATATAGATAAATATAATTAATTACAAAGATCACTGACACCGTCAATATAATAAAATTGTCAACAATGTCCAAAGGCAAAGCAACAATACCACCCATCATAATTTTAAGTTACTGGCAGAAAGACACAACAAACGTTTTAATATACTAAGCACACACATAGAATCAATTAATGCTAAACATAGTGAAACAGAAGCCTTCATGGAAGAACTTAACCTGATAAACTTAAAATTTAGCTTAACATGTTTTCAGGAATGTTGGCTTTCCGAGAATGATGATATGTGTCATTTACAACTTGAGGGATATCAGTGCATTAAACGAGGTAAAACACGTAGTAATAAAGGTGGACTGGTCATGTATTTAAGCAAAACATTTAACTACAAAGTAATTTTGTCTCTTAATCAGTATGATAATTGGAAAGGTCAATTTATTAAAGTAACTGGTGGTGGGCTTTCTAAAGATATAATAATTGGCAACATTTACAGACCCCCAAGAGACCTTAACGAAAATTATAAACAATTCCTTTCCGAATTCAGATGTTATTACTGCAGGAGACTTTAATATAAACCTTTTGAAAATAAACGGAATTTTTGATACTTTAATATAATATAGCTTTTACCCCCATATCACACTTCCTCCTAGGCTCTCCAAAAATAATGGAAACCTAATTTCTTTTGCAAATTAACTAAATCTACAATGAAGCCTAAATCAAGTATTTTAACTAAACAATTATCATACCACCAACCATATTTCACTTTTCCCACACAGAACCTTTAATAAGATATATAAAAATTACTGTACAGAACTCTGATTCACTATCTGATTTTATACACAAGGTTTTCTCATCAAATGTTTACAGTAAACTCGACCAATCTCCTAATGCAAACCCTAATGTAAATTATGATATCCTACATGACGTAATGCAATGTGAAAAAAATAAACATATGCCATATAAAACAGTTAAACTAAAAAAATACAAACAAGAAATCCGCTTGGATTACGTTAGGTCTACTCAAATCCATTCGATACAGAGATAAATTATATTAGATACTAAAAACTACTCGACCAGAATCACCAAAATACTTTGCAATTCGGATTAACCTGACTACCTATAATACTATCCTTAAAAAAGCATACGTACTGCTAAACGCATACATTATGAATCAAGTTTTAACAAAGTAAAAAATAACATTAAAAAAACATGGGAAACAATTAATGGTATTATTTCTAGAACATACAGAAAGGAAACGTTCCCCAAGTCCTTTATTTATAATGAAAATACCATAGCAGATAAAACGGCAATTGCAAACACATTTAATTAATATTTTACCAATATTGGCCCAAATTTAGCCAACCAAATACAAAATTCCACAAATAAAACTCTCAGATTCTATCTTGATGGAAACCATAACAATGTATTTAATTTTCAACTTATTAATGAAGAAACAATATCTAAAACAATAGATGATATGCACACAAAAGCAAGTTGCAGATTTGACGGCATTTCTTCACGGTTTCTAAAGTTAATTAAACCTGTTTTGACAAAATCTTTAACTTTAATCACAAACCAAATATTAACAACGGGTATCTTCCCCGACAAACTCAAAACTGCTAAAGTAATACCAATTTATAAAAAAGGGGACGAAACCCTATTCTGCAACTACAGGCCAATATCAATCTTACCTGCAATTTCAAAAGTAATCGAAACTATTATTTACGACCAGCTAGATTCTTTCTTAAAAAGACACATACTTATGTACGATAGTCAGTATGGTTTAGAAAGGAACATTCTACGGAATTGGCCGCTATTGAATTAATTGATAGGATATTGAAACGTATGGATAATAAGGAAATACCTATAAATATTTACTTGGACCTGTCAAAAGCATTTGACACTTTGGATCACTGAATATTAATCGATAAGCTAGAGTTTTATGGCGTAAAAGGAGTAGCTTTAGGCCTATTAAAAAATTATTTAACAAATAGAAAACAGTACGTAGAATTTGAAGATGCCCAACCAGATATGTTTAATATCTCAACAGGCGAACCTCAAGGATCAATTCTAGGCCCTTTGTTATTTATAATTTTTGCTAAAATTAGACTTTGCCCAATCTAGTCCGAAATTCAACTTTATTATGTACGCCGATGACACGACACTTTCAAGTACTGTAGCTTCTTTCTCACAATATAGCAAAAATGAAAATGTAGAATTTTTAATCAACACATAACTGGACAAAATTAATGAGTGGCTTAAATTAAACAAATTATCTTAAATGTAAATAAGTCCAAATATATGACATTCAAAACGGCTAGAAGAAATAATATGATAAATCCACTAAATATAAAAATAGATAATACATATATCGATAGAGTAGATGAGTTCAATTTCCTAGGGATAAGTTTTAACGAACAATTAAACTGGCAAAGCCACATACAAAAAATTTCAAAAGGTGCTCCAGAATTATAAGTATCCTAAATAAAGTTAAATGATTGTTACCTCTTAATATAAAGATTATGTTGTATAACACTTTGATATTGTCACATCTAAACTATTGATTAATGGCCTGGGGCTATAGATGTGATCGAATAAAAAACTTCAAAAGAAAGCCGTCCGAATTATATGTTTAAGTAAATACAATGCTCATACTGACCCACTGTTCAAACGTCTTAATTTACTAAAAGTAGAGCATATTCAAAAATTGCAGGACCTAAAATTATATCATAAATTTTCAAACAATAAACTACCTGTCGGCCTGTAAAAACTTACCACTTGATCAAAACAATAGTGTTCACAACTTTAATACACGTGGTCAATATAATATACATACGATCAGGGTACACCAAGAGTTTGCTAAACGAAGTCTCAGGTACAGTTTGCCACATACCATAAATAATGCACCTGATTTATTAAAAGACAAGGTCACCACTCACAGTTTACATGGTTTCTCAAATTATATCAAACTTTATTATCTGAATACATATACTGAACAATGTGCAATCCAAAATTGTTATATATGTCAACATGACTGACTATGTCTCCGTTCCTCCTTGGTTAAAAATCACTCTGTATATCCGATTGTAGGAATATAATTGGCATTTGTAATATACAGATATATCCATATTAATTTTGTTCACTCAGTAATTATGCATTAATTAAAAACGGGTGAAATTAATCAACAGGGTGGCTCCTATGACAGCGATTATTTTTTAGTCTTAGTAGGAGTCTCCTGTCCCTTATATTACATTATCTTTCATTTTCAGACCGTACTCTATATTCTTACCACTTCATTTTGTCATGTCGACATATATGCAATATATTGTATGGTTTATGTGTTGAATACTATGTTTTGTTGTCTTTGGGACGAATAAATATTTCCTGTTTTCCTGTTTCATCGAGGCACCGCCCAGCCCCAGGCCAGGGCTTGACTGTTTACATGCTGGTCGGGCCAGATTTTTCTGTTTTATTTACTTATTTGCTTTATAATTCATTATATAACAACATACACAACTAACCACGTAATCTAAGCCGAGTAAATGGCACAAAACACACAATGTCAGTGTTGATACAGTCGACAAGTTGAATAAGACGGTGACCAGGCTACTCTTGGACAAAGAAAACCAATCAACGCCATCTTCTATTTATCGCTCACTTAGTCAAAGATCGAGCCACATATAAATCTGACCTCCACATCCATATCAGAAGCACTTTCATCCGAAGATTCTTCCCTGAAATCGCACAAACTTCATCTGTAGTGAACGCATCTGTTCTACGAGAAACGGCAATGTTTAAAGCCCACTGGTGCTTGACTTCAAACGCGATTATCCTCGAAACTTTCAATACGACCATATGTTAATTTTACCCACAATTCATAGCTAAGATATGTAGAATTCCGCTAGTTTTAGTTTCATATCAATCCACCCGATGATGCCACTTCCACAGCCTTTTTCCCCAGCGGGCGCCGTGGGGAAAACAAGTTCGGACGCTTGGGGGCGTGCGGGGTCTAATAGATTAAATTCTAATTGTTGGTGTTTATATATATTGTTATTGATCCTGATTATGTTCCTATGTCCCAGCGATTGGAGAGAGTTCCGTGAGTTGACAGACGCTGGTCGTGTGACTTATGTGATTGCCACGGATCTGTTCTTGTCACCTGGGCACATGTACCGAGCAGTTGTCCAGTTCTGTCATCAAGATGGCTGCTTCCTGGTCAGTCAGAACTCCTGATTAATAAAAACTTGAAAAAATTAAACAATTATTATAGTCAGAAAGTTTGACATCTTCACTAATGTGGTTAGAAAGCAGCTATTGTGTAAGATACAACATTTAGTATCGATTTCTGTGAAGATATCTACCTTATGAAATTTTTTTTGCAATAAAAACCATGTAAAGTGTCAAAATACTTGGGAGCACAATTTAAATTGTGCATCTAACCTTGTCAGGTAATCTGAATACTACAACTGTACATTTCCATGTTGACAACATTTGGAGAAAGGGGACATCTTACATCTTTTCTGCATCATTTTATTAAGGTAGCTGGGGCGGATAACGTGTCAGTGGATTTTTTCCTCACAACATGCTAGGAAATATTGAACTGAACATCGACGCCACAAATAATCACCTGGCACTAACGTCGTATTCTGTCATTCCATCCTTTAAAAAAACAGTCCTTTTTGTAAATCCCCCACTGATGATGTTTCATTTGAAGCTATAATGGGCCAAACAAAATGATCGTAAACATAACAAATACAGATTCAAGGGCCATCGTGGTGGCAATTTAAGTGAACATGTCAATATTAGAAATGGCCATTAGGTTTTGTCAACAATACGTAAAACACCAGTGAAAATCATCACATTTCAAGCATGATATGCATATCTATCAACATTTCTGTTATCACTAACAATCAGGAAACTTTACCTTTTTTTAAACTACAACACTTACGACGCTGCAAGTGTAGACAACATGAATTACGAATTTGTCATTCAACTTTTGTTTAATTTATTCATGGTGGTGTAACAGTTGTAATTCATTTATGTTAAAAAAATCATCAAACTATCAGTGACACTGTCATTCTTATATGTATGTCATTTACTTCTTTGGGGACTTTCTCAAAATGATATGATTTTGCATTTGGCGGCTATTTGTTCACATTTACCAAAATGTTTTTAAAATCTTGTAACAACCAGATAAATAAAAAACAATTTTTTTTTATAATCTGGAATATTGTAGTATTTCAACTAAAATCTGTGAAGAAATGGGTAATTTATCTTAAAAACTTCTACTGAAACTACGCAATTCAAGACAAGCTTATAATAGCCACCACAGCTACCTTAAGTATCATTCAGTCTGTCACTGTATTTTGTATTGCAGCCTCTCTACTCTGATGGAGTGACCATCACACCAGATGCCCCTGTATCTGGCAGCTTGACCTCTGCATCACTGACTGAAACAAATATCACATTCACCTGGTCTCACTTTGTGGACCCCTCAATATCATTGCTGACTGCAGCTGCTGACGTCATCTCTCGTCGTGAGTGGTCACTACAAGTGCAACACGGCAGTGGACACAGCCCTGACCACCTCTACAACTGGCAGTTGATGGACAGAGAGGATGTGAACTGTAGAAAGACAAAGAATCCAGCAAATCATGTAAGAATCATTCACAAAACTGTTACAGATATTGCAAATGTTAAGGTTATTGTTGGCCGTCTCCATTGTGTTCCTGGCATATATATATAGACACCTCAGAGGGTTAGTTAGAACACTCCATATAACAAGCACTGATGTCACCCACTCCATGAAACAAACACTGATGTAAGACACTCCATGTAACAAACACTGATGTACGACACTTCATGAAACAAACACTGATGTATGACACTCCATGTAATAAACAGTGATGTATGACACTCCATGAAACAAACACTGTTGTATGACACTCCATGAAACAAACAGTGATGTATGACACTCCACGAAACACACAGTGATGTATGACACTCCATGAAACAAGTGTCATTTAACCTCAACAAGTGTCATTTAACTTCACATTCAAACCAGTGGCGCTTCAGCCATTATGGTGCTCTGTGAAATAGCTAACCTTATTCTACGTGAAACACTATTTTGAGATCACCCCTAAGAAACACCAGATTGTTGGTTGCTGTAGACACCTAGTTCTTGCTGCAGCTTTGTTCCTACACGGCCAGTTTATCGGCACCGCTAGAGACATCCAGTTGTGTTGTGTTGGCGTTGAGGGTCTACAACAAAGCGGGTCTGTATTCGACTGTCACCCACCAACTGAGGGGCTGCGATGTTGCCAGCAAAGTCAGACTCACAGTGATAGATGCAGTAGCATCGACAGCAGACGGGTGAGTGGCACTGTAAGAAAAATATATCTAATGGCACATACAATTAACTTACGTATACTGCTGAATACCACATCATTCTAATGTGGATGTGGTTATACTGTGGTTATTTTGTGGTAGGTTGTGAAACATGATTGTTAGTTATTCTGGTCCATGTGAAACGTACAAGCAATGAATAAACAAAGATTCTGAGACTTCACCCTGTCATCAAGTAGTAGTTATGTCAGATGTTGGTAATTGGAATTCAGCAATATCCTAACAGTTACTTTTTATTACGTTGAAATGTTAAAGATGCTTCACATTTTAACTGTCAATGCTTTGTAATATTTGTTTTGGTCGCAGTAACATCTTACTTGAGAAGAACGCACTGTGGCCAAAACCAGACCAAGAGTACACACCTTCCTCTACGACCTTGAGCGCTGTGTGGCCCGACCTGCGCCACGGCACGTACCACTGGAAGATTGTCTCGGATGACGCTATCCGGAGGTTCGCCTACATCCAGCCAGAAATAGCTCCAGACTACGCAGACTACGACTGCTCAGCCCCGGAAGTGATGGCCTGTGGAGAGACTATGGTAAGATAAGTGGAGAGACCTGGGTGAGATAAGTGGAGCGTGACCACTGCTTCATTACATCAATGTACAATACCCAGATGGATATTTTTTTAATATGACCTCTATATGTTACTGCTTACATTGCAGTTGTCACTTGCAATGTTTGCCACAAAACCCAAGTTTATGTAGTACGTATGTTAAATGCATTATCTTTGTGCAGGACAACTTTGTGAACGTTCACGGCTTGGCGCTAAAGGAGGGCCAGCGCTACTACATATGTATCCTGGCCAATGCCACAGATCTGCAGTTTGAGAAGTTCACTCAACATTTGGAGCAGAACTCAGAGTGCAGCAACGGAATCATAGTGGACAGGACACCGCCCATCACTGGTCAAGTGTGGGTCGGTAGTCACCAGGAACACTGGAGCTTCCAGGTAGGTCAATGGAATAGTAGTGGACAGGACAATGTCCATCACTGGTCAAGTGTGGGCTGGTAGTCACTAGAAACACTGGAGCTTCCAGGTAGGTCAATGGAACAGTAGTGGACAGGACACTGTCCATCACTGGTCAAGTGTGGGTTGCTAGTCATTAGAAATACTGGAGCTTCCAGGTAGGTCAATGGAATAGTAGTGGACAGGACAATGTCCACCACTGGTCAAGTGTGGGTCTGTAGTCATCAGAAACACTGGAGCTTCCAGGTAGGTCAATGGAATGGTAGTGGACAGGACACTTTCCATCACTGGTCAAGTAGGTAGTCATTAGAAATACTGGAGCTTCCAGGTAGGTCAATGGAATAGTAGTGGACAGGACACTGTCCATCACTGGTGGATCAGTAGTCATCAGAATCACTGGAGCCAAGTTTGTTCACTGAAGAATGATCAATTATTGTAGTAAATTAACTGTTTCCTGTAGTTGATCATATATATATATATATATATATATATATATATATATATATATATATATATATATATATATATGTATATATATATATACCATCTGTGTCTGACTATTGTTGTAAAGACAGGCTACGTGTATTCTATTCATCATTTGTACACAATTATAGCATGTAATATTATAGTCTTCCAAATTTTTTAACCGAATGTGTTTAATTCTTGCTCAGTTTGTGTGGATAAAATTACAAGAATACTACAAACGAGTCAGTCATGTGAGCTGAGAGCATGTAAATATATTGAGTATGTGACTTCTATACATGTTTCAGATCGACCGATCACAATTGAACATTTACTGGAGCTCGTTTATTGACGTTGAAGCCTATGGCCATTCATCGCACCATTCAGGCATACTCAAGTATGAATACGCCATTGGTGAGTGTATATGTGCATTATTGGCAAGTATGAAAGTGTCATCAATGGACAAGTTATTTATGCAATAACCAACACAAGTCCGTTGTAGTAGAGTTTGAAAAGGGCCAAATAAATGACGTTTTATTGCAAAGTGGACTGCTTATCACGCAGCCACTTTGGGAAGCACATTAACAGGAATGTGAGCTCCTCAAAGCAAACCAGACAGGAACTAAACACATGTACAGCCCCGTCCGGCAAGTTTCTCAGAGCCCACATTCCTACAGGCATGACGATAACATATATACATCAAGAAGTCGTCATGAACATGTAATGCAAAGAATACAGACATTCCACCACCAATACACAAATTTAATTACAAACAGGTGGGGACATTTCGCTAGCCTATATAAACATAAGCCAAGAATACCGATGAAGAAACAGGAAGCCTGTCTGCGCAGAAAACCCCATGAACACCAGCTACTAGGGGATAAACCCCTGTGTTCATCTAGTATAAAGCGAAAAGTGGGGAAAGTGGTTTCGACATCTTCCAACTTCCTATTTCATCAACGATGTACAATTGCATTTTACACTAAGTATTGAAAATAAGGAAGGAAGATGGGGAGGAGGGCGGATTTCGAGAGACAAATTTTCTAGACACAACTTCGCGATGCAGAGACTGGAACAGGAGTGAAAGATTCCAGCTGCTGGCTCTGGTTTGAACTGGTTTCTGTTAAGCCGTGATTGGCTGAATAGCGTGGAGTAATACAAATTATTTGGCCAAATAGTTCCGGTGTAGTCTCGGACACCCAGGGCAAGACTTGCCTTGGTTATCTCATAAAATCTGTTATGCAGCTGTAAGTTGCATAAATGAAACCAGACAGGAACTGAACACATGTACAGCCCCGTCCGGCAAGTTTCTCAGAGCCCACATTCCTACAGGCATGACGATAACATGTATACATCAAGAAGTCGTCATTAACATGTAATGCAAACAATACAGACATTCCACCACCAATACACAAATTTAATTACAAACAGGTGGGGCCATTTCACCACAAGGTCACCCACAAACATGTGACCACCCCACCGTGTTTCAAGCCTTGTTCACATTAACATATTTTGTAATATTTCAAGGACTTTCCTTAATGAAACTTTAGCTGAATTTAAGGATGTGTATATGAAGTGTTTTGTTCATTGTGAACGCGGAACATGTCATCTGGTTACTGTGATTCTAGTGCACATCAGTAATATATCTACCTAACTAAATCATGTCCTTAAACCAGCAAATATCAGTGCTAACATAGTTTATTGTGCAGAAATTGGCAAGCAGATGTGACCTGGTGACCCCACAGATAATGGGCCAATCAAAATGACCGTAAACACGCCCTGCCACATGTTTGTCAAATTGCTGGTGTAACCCGGTATCGTAGACGACGGCAAATTAAGGGAACGTCAATATTAGAAATGGCCATTATGTTTTGTCAACAATATGTAAAACACTAATGAAAAACGTAACATTTCAAGCCTGATACGCATATCTATTGACATTTCTATTTAACAAGATTGTCGTCCAAGGCAAAGGCCCAGATGGCAAGTGGTCAAGGAAGCCATTGGCTTATCAAGAGTCCAACATGTTTAATCTAAGTGTAATCTGCCTTCCTGAGATATGTGTCAACTTTGTTTTAAAATGTTACTTTACTAATGTTACCTCATGTCCTCTAGTTCTATTATCTTTTACACAGTCAGTAAATAGTTTGTTCCATTAATTGACTCTCCTCTGTGAGAACTAGCACTTCCTGATATCCAATTTACAAAAATGTTTTAAAAATCTTGTAATATAACTAAATAAATGAAAAACTCCAAATGTTATTAATGTGGAATATTATATAGTATTTCAACTATAATCTATGAAGAAATGGTTAATTTATTTTTAAAACTTGTACTGACACTAATCAGTTCAAGACAACCATATAATTGTCGCCCCAGCTACCTTAAGTACATTCATATTTAAATCCCCACATATTGCGACAGGCAATAATTTTCATTTCATCAAAACACATGAAAATTGACTGTTCACATTCATCAATATCTGTTTTGACGTCTGACAAACACTACTCAAATTCATGTCGTCATCACACAATATTCTGATTGTTGTGCTAAATAACCCGAGTTGTTTGTGTGCTGTGTTCCAGGCACGTCACCAGAGGGGGTAGACACTCGTGACTATGTGGAGGTTGGTGTGACTAACATGGCTGTGACGACTGGACTGACCCTGCATGACGGCCAGACTTACTACGTGGCAGTCCGAGGTGGGTGGACAGTCAGAGCTAACAACTGTGGTTGTAGGTCTTGAATATTAGATTGAATTCTTGTGTAGGTATATTGCCTACATTGTTCGTCAGCTACTGTTAAGTCTTGTTTGATATTGAAGTGTGTGTTGCTCTCAAGAATGTGCTGCATTAGTTTTACTAATCTAAAGAACCAAGTCAAAACCTGTAATGTGTTTACGCCAAGGCATGACATGAACCCTCAACATGTTTTACTTGGTGTAGCAGTAAACACAAGTAAATAGGTTCTTTAAACCATGAATGTAGTTCAACAAGATTTGTGATTGTGTTGAAGGAAGTAGAGCTACAGAGTGATTGTGTTGAAGCAAGTAGAGCTACAGAGTGATTGTGTTGAAGGAAGTAGAGCTACAGAGTGATTGTGTTGAAGCAAGTAGAGCTACAGAGTGATTGTGTTGAAGCAAGTAGAGCTACAGAGTGATTGTGTTGATGCAGGTAGAGGTACAGAGGGATTGTGTTGAAGCAAGTAGAGCTACAGAGTGATTGTGTTGAAGGAAGTTGAGCTACAGAGTGATTGTGTTGAAGGAAGTTGAGCTACAGTGTGACTGTGTTGAAGGAAGTAGAGCTACAGAGTGATTTTGTTGAAGGAAGTAGAGCTACAAAGTGGTTGTGTTGAAGGAAGAAGAGCTACAAAGTGGTTGTGTTGACGGAAGTTGAGTTACAGAGTGATTGTGTTGAAGGAAGTAGAGCTACAGAGTGATTGTGTTGAAGGAAGTAGAGCTACAAAGTGGTTGTGTTGAAGGAAGTAGAGCTACAGAGTGATTGTGTCGAAGGAAGTAGAGTCACAGAATGATTGTGTTGATGCAGGTAGAGCTACAGAGTGATTGTGTTGAAGGACGTAGAGCTACAGAGTGATTGTGTTGAAGGACGTAGAACTACAGAGTGATTGTGTTGAAGGACGCAGAGCTACAGAGTAATTGTGTTGAAGGACGTAGAACTACGCAGTGATTATGTTGTTATCAATAGTTGCATCCTTGCTGTATAATGATTGAAATGTGTCTGTGTATGTCTCTCTAATCAGCCACTGATCACGTGGGTAGATCGACTACTGCAGTATCGCCCGGAGTTACTGTTGACACTACGCCACCAGATGTCAGTGCAGTGCTCATTGACGTGGGCGGGTCATATGTGACTGAAAGGACGGAGTTGTCGGCAGTGTGGAAGGGCGTCTTTACTGATGACGAAAGTGGTGAGTTGACCATTGTTTTCTAAGTACATCTTTCTGAGACTGGACTGAACGTACTGAGTTGGCCAAAACGAGGGCTACCTGCTAATTCAGACAGGGCTACAAGAAATACTGTTTCCTGTGAAGGAGATCTTCTTATTTGCTCTCTTTGTCTATAAATTGATGGATGTATTCTGTGGTAATTATGAGAGCAATAAGACCTTTGATACAACATTTAATTAATAACTAAATGTCAGTTCTACTATATGTGATGCGGCATGCCAAAACCAGTCGCTTTTCACCAGGTCCTGTTTGGCGCAGGAGCCTCATGTACCGTTGAGTTGTCGAACATGGGTTAATGACGGAATCTTCCATCTTTCCATATTTCCATTCATGTAAGCTGTAATACTGTTCAGAATATTAATATTTAGCACTTTATTCAAGCCTCTAATTAACTTCACGGTTGAGATTTGTTACACGTTTTTGATTGATTGTTTA
This sequence comes from Lamellibrachia satsuma, assembly GCA_033239005.1. Taxonomy (NCBI): domain Eukaryota; kingdom Metazoa; phylum Annelida; class Polychaeta; order Sabellida; family Siboglinidae; genus Lamellibrachia; species Lamellibrachia satsuma. Next base: position 2,606,021 of record BSQZ01000016.1, on the reverse strand, counting down.
CGCTTGTTTACAAGCGGGAAACCCCATATGTAATACATGGCTGGAAAGCTTATGACGTCAACTACATGTGTGATGGGAATATCTTACTGTAAACTAATGAAACAACTTCTATTTAACATAATGTATCTAGTAACAAAGTGCTGTTGTTGCTAGGGAAGTTGCGAAACGCTCGCTGTTTGGCCAATAATGTAGCGCAAGGTAGGTAATATGCGCAGTCAGCTTGTTTACATAAAAAATATTGTTCACCATTTTCGCTCACTGTTATCGTTCAACAGCTTACAATATGGCATTGAAAGAAGATTATTTAGCCACCGAGCTGGATCATGCGAGGGGATGTAGTTTGGACCATGCGAGGGGATGTAGTCTGGATCATGCGAGGGATGTAATCTGGATCATGCGAGGGATGTAATCTGGATCATGCGAGGGGATATAGTCTGGATCATGCAAGGGGATGTAGTCTGGATCATGCGAGGGGATATAGTCTGGATCATGCGAGGGATATAGTCTGGATCATGCGAGGGATGTAGTCTGGATCATGCAAGGGGATGTAGTCTGGATTATGCAAGGGGATGTAGTCTGGATCATGTGAGGGATGTAGTCTGGATCATGCGAGGGATGTAGTCTGGATCATGCGAAGGGATTTAGTCTGGATCATGCGGGGGATGTAGTCTGGATCATGCAAGAGGATGTAGTCTGGATCATGCAAGAGGATGTAGTCTGGATCATGCGAGGGGATGTAGTCTGGATCATGCGGGGGATGTAGTCTGGATCATGCGAGGGGATGTAGTCTGGATCATGCGAGGGGATGTAGTCTGGATGACAGCAATTTAGCTGCTGTGACTGTGGATTACTTCGTTCTGGATGATTCAGAGGTGAGTTCCGATGAGCCGTGGTTGAGGGAAGGCCACGTCGAGCCCATGGAGGACCCCTCAACAGGACAGGGGAAGGCCACATTGAGCCTGCACTGGTCACCTCAACAGGACAGGGGAAGGCCACAGTGAGCCTGCACTGGTCACCTCAGCAGGGCAGGGGAAGGCCACATTGAGCCTGCACTGGTCACCTCAGCAGGAGCAGAGGACTTCCAATTTATTAGAACTGACATTGGAATTATTTTTAGTGTCAAGATAACCCTAAGATATTTCAAAATAAAAAAACATGGGGTTCGGCCACCAGTGCTTGTGGTGGCCTCCGGCCATACCTAACCTTGTAGTCAATGTGGGGCATTCAGTGAATATCAAGTTTTTCTACTTTATACTTCTAAATCTTCTTTATACACACCTTCGTGATATTTGGAGCATTACAAATACATGGTTGCTATGGGAGAAACAATTTTTCAATGGCGTTTTTCTAAAGGTAATTTTCTTGGAACTGTTATTCCAAGAGTGTACACACTTCAAATAAAATAGTTTGGCCCAGGATTAAGATAAACTGTTTATTTTGGTGTAATTTTAAAGCTATGAATCTCTTCTATTTGAATCAGTAATAAAATGGTACCATGACATTTACTTGAAAAGCCTGGGTTTTGCATGCCGCATCATATATGTATATATATATACTGTATATACATTATGTTCAAGCATGTTTACTTCTAGTATTTGTAACTGGTGCAAATGTCAGCGTGATATCTGCCACTTTCTCACAGGGATTGAGTGTTACTACTGGTGCTTGGGCTCAAAATCATCGAATATCATTGCAGTATCTGCAACTTCTTCACATTGATTTAATGTTACTACTGGTGCTTGGGCTCAAAGTCATCAAATATCATTGTGATATCTGCCACTTCGTCACAGGGATTGAGCGTTACTACTGGTGCTTGGGCTCAAAGTCAGGCTACTGCGACACAGTGGCTTACGTTGAGACGACGGAACCGGAGGGGTCCCAAGGTGACCTGCGCCTGACTGACGGACACCCTGTCTACGTGTCAGTGCAGGTGAGACAGATGACCATAGCTCTGGCTCTGGATCAGTCAATCCAGTCTGTCAATGATGAACTACTGGGATTATAATGTGCTGTCAGTTCCAACGTATATGTTCTTTTATTACTGTTTTGTGTTCAGGAACATTTATTGAGGTTTACTCAGTAGAGCATGCACATGATCCTACAAGGTGACTTATTTGATGTAGACGTCAATGTACACTCAGACAATGTACACATTGCCTAGCAGGGCATACCCACGTGGGATTAACATCTAACCAACCTATCATCATTAATGTGTCTTCATAGATACAATATTACTCTAGCATTACCACTGCCCTCAGTTGTTAGTTGGGTCTAAAAGAAAGGGAGGGTCCTCCGTCTGACCCTGAATGCTTTCACTCATCAGTGGAATATATTTCGTGTTTCAGGCAGTAAACAGCGTCACCATCCATTGCTGTCATAGTTGACGCGTCACTACCCATTGCTGTCATAGTTGACACATCACCACCCATTGCTGTTAGAGTTGATGCATCACTGTCATAGCCAACACGTCACCATCCATTGCTGTCATAGTTGACACGTCACCACCCATTGCTGTCATAGTTGACACATCACCACCCATTGCTGTTAGAGTTGATGCATCACTGTCATAGCCAACACGTCACCATCCATTGCTGTCATAGTTGACACGTCACCACCCATAGCTATCATAGTTGATGCGTCTCCACCCGTTGCTGTCATGTGTATCCAACCATTGCTGTCATAATTGATGCGTCACCAGCCATTGCTGTCATAGTTGACGCGTCACCACCCATTGCTGTCATAGTTGATGTGTCACCACCTGTGGCGTTCACATATATTTCAGGCAGTAAACAGAGTGGGTCTGACAGCAGTGACCACGTCCAGAGCTGTCATAGTTGACGCGTCACCGCCCATTGCTGGTCATGTTTATGATGTCACCACCAATACACAGACTACAGATGCTGATTACATGGTTAGTATTTTTATAATTTAAGCCACCTGGTGGTGGTCATGATCATTGCATTAACACAGTGAAAATCTTCCTAATTAAAACACTAATATTAAGTCAGCCGCAGACATGTGACCACTTCTTCCAAACCAGGAAATACAAGTTAGAGCTAAAACCATTATAACAATTGACTAGGTGGTAATATTTCTAAAGTTCAGCTTTAGATATTAAATTATAATCTTCACTGTGTGTTGCAAACTACAAAAATATACAGTTAAATGAGTAATTTAGCAATTTGTATCTCATTCCTGTTATTACAGCAACTCGTTGCATATATTAATTAAATGAATATATAACATGATTTTGTTGACAAATCAATTTTAGAAATACGACAACTCTTTAGGTGTGTAACAGGAACGTGATCATATTAATACACTCTGTATTTCCTCACCTTCAAATTAGTGGGCAATCTATGACTGGTATCGGTGCCAGCTTTACCCCGGATGTCAGGTATACAGAGGAGAGCAACAACTATGAGATTTGGTGAACATTTCAGACAATGGATTCAGAAATTGGAGCAGTTTGGGCCGGATTTCATGATCCGCACTCTCACATCACTGGGTACAACGTGAACATTGGGAAGTGTCCGGAGTGTGAAGATATCCTTGAGAAGTCACATGTTGGAATCACAACCAGTAAGTAGAATTGAGAGACATCGTCAGCTTTGATTACTCCAGCCAAAAGTGCCTCATAATAGAACATGCTCGGGAATATTCTCTAGATAAGGATCTCATCATTATCTGTAGTAATGAAACTCACCCTTCTTTGTAATATTAGTTTATCTTCTCTTTATTTGTTTATGTTGGCATTGATTGGTATTTATTGGGCTATGTATGAACATTCTGTATTGTCTAGAGAGGCATGGTAGTATAGTGGTTAGCACATCCACTTTACATGCCAGAGATCTGGGTTCAAGACCCAGTATGTTTGGTGTAAAAACCTAACTCTCAACATTGAGCACTTTGTGTCCCTCAACTGCTGCCTGTCTGAAGACCTGCATCTGGTCAGAACATTGAGCATTGTGTATTCCTCATCAACTGCTGCCTGTCTGAAGACCTGCATCTGGTCAGAACATTGAGCATTGTGTATTCCTCATCAACTGCTGCCTGTCTGAAGACCTGCATCTGGTCAGAACATTGAGCATTGTGTATTCCTCATCAACTGCTGCCTGTCTGAAGACCTGCATCTGGTCAGAACATTGAGCATTGTGTATTCCTCATCAACTGCTGCCTGTCTGAAGACCTGCATCTGGTCAGAACATTGAGCACTGTGTATCCCTCATCAACTGCTGCCTGTCTGAAGACCTGCATCTTGTCAGAACATTGAGCACTGTGTATCCCTCATCAACTGCTGCCTGTCTGAAGACCTGCATCTGGTCAGAACATTGAGCACTGTGTATCCCTCATCAACTGCTGCCGGTCTGAAGACCTGCATCTTGTCAGAACATTGAGCACTGTGTATCCCTCATCAACTGCTGCCTGTCTGAAGACCTGCATCTGGTCAGAACATTGAGCACTGTGTATCCCTCATCAACTGCTGCCTGTCTGAAGACCTGCATCTTGTCAGAACATTGAGCACTGTGTATCCCTCATCAACTGCTGCCTGTCTGAAGACCTGCATCTTGTCAGAACATTGAGCACTGTGTATCCCTCATCAACTGCTGCCTGTCTGAAGACCTGCATCTTGTCAGAACATTGAGCACTGTGTATCCCTCATCAACTGCTGCCTGTCTGAAGACCTGCATCTTGTCAGAACATTGAGCACTGTGTATCCCTCATCAACTGCTGCCTGTCTGAAGACCTGCATCTTGTCAGAACATTGAGCACTGTGTATCCCTCATCAACTGCTGCCTGTCTGAAGACCTGCATCTTGTCAGAACATTGAGCACTGTGTATCCCTCATCAACTGCTGCCTGTCTGAAGACCTGCATCTGGTCAGAACATTGAGCACTGTGTATCCCTCATCAACTGCTATCTATATCTGAAGACCTGCATTTGGTAAATGCATGGAAAAAATTATTAGAAATCACATCATCAGTTACATGAAAGTCAATGGTCTGTTCAGTCAAAAACAATATGGTTTTATCTCTGGCAGATCAACAGTTCTCCAACTAATTAAAATACTAGATGAATGGACCTCAGAAATGGATAAGGGTAATTACACAGATGTTATTTATATGGATTTTCAAAAGGCTTTTGATACCGTGCCACATAAGAGACTAATAAATAAATTAAAAAGTTTTAACATTAGGAATTATTTAATTAACTGGATTGAGGCATTCATCACTAATAGACGACAGAAGGTAGCAGTAAATGGAAAAAAATCAAACTGACACAAAGTAACATCAGGGATACCACAGGGATCTGTCCTAGGACCTTTATTGTTTGTTCTATACGTAAACGACCTGCCAGAGTTAAGTAAATCCAATACATTTCTGTTCGCTGATGACATTAAGATATTTAGAGCCATAACAAATAAAAATGATCAGGATATGCTACAACAAGATTTAAGTATCCTAGAACAATGGAGCGACAAATGGTTATTAAAATTCCACCCAGACAAATGTAAACGCATGGAAATTGGAAAAAATAATGTAGGTGAAAATGAATATTTCATGACAAGTGATAATGTTAAACATTCACTAGCCACCACAGATAAGCAAACTGACTTAGGTGTAATTATTGATTAAAAATTGTCATTTAATGATCACATAAACCAAGTGGTAAATAAAGCAACCAAATTGACAAAAATAATCCAAAGAACCTTCCAATTCCTAGACACACACTTTCTTCCATCATTTACAAACTATGCTTAGGCTTATTGGACGGTAATTGCAAGCTAATTTCTTGTTTCCTTTTTTATATATTGCTGATATTTTGGCATCCTTCCATTCATCAGGAATACTTGATGCTTTTATCGATGTTTCACATATTTTTTATAATGGGAGACAGATATTTTCTGACAACTCAGTTAGTAATCTGGCACCTATTTCAGGGCCAGGCGATTTGCTTATATTAAGTTCTTTTAATGTTAGTAATATTATGTTTTCAGTTACTTTTAGCTCATCCATCGCTAATTTATTGTTTACTTTGGGTGTAGTTGGGATAGACCCTGTCTGTTCAGTAATGAATACACTGGAGAAGTAGTTGGCAAGAATATTTGCTTTTTCTTCGTCTTCAGTTGTTTTTTTGGGATTTCGGATTTGTGTGGTCTATATTCAGTTCCCCAATTCCTTGTTTAACTGTAGTTTTTGATTTATAATAGTTCCAGAAGACTAGGGTTTTTCTTGGTTTGAGTGGCTAAATTTCGTTCAAACTCCTTTCGGAGCTTTCTGGTTAAAGCTCGGATTTTATTCCTGCTTTTACAATACTCTAAATATTTTGTCCCATCCCTTGTTTCAATGTATCTTGTCCATAGTCTATTTTTAAGTCTAATTAGTTTTCTGGTGTTTGCATTCAGGGGGAAATTTCCTTTCTGTAATTTGAAACTTCTTTTTGCGGTACTCTAATAATTTTAGTACTGTTTTAAGGATTTCCCATTGGTCGTTAACGTTATCTTTACAGTCTTTAAATTTCTCTTCCCAATCTATATTTGAAAACTCTTTCCTCATTCCTTCATAATTTGCCTTATTAAATAGCTTCTGTTATTTAGTGTATTTATTTGTTATAACTTATAACACAAAATATTGAATGTAATGACACAGTGGTCACTTTTACCTAGAGGGCTGAGGTACTCTATTTCCCCTATGCTGTCTTCTTCATTTGATAAAATCAGATCTAAAAGGTTTGTGTTAGTTGTGCCTCGTCCTCTAGTGGGATTTGAGACATGTTGAAACATGAAACGTGTCTCTAAGGCATTCTACAAATTTAAAATTTAGGTTGCTTGGGTTAATTGATTTGGTCATCCAATGTTTCCAGTTAATATCTGGGAGATTGAAATCTTCTGTAATTACAGTCCTGACGTGGATCTAATCATATTTAGAAGTTCTGCGTTATTTTCTTTTGACCCCCCATCGCTCCGAGGTACAGCTTTAACATAAGACCATCCAAAGAGAAGTTTGGTTTTATGTTTAAGTTTAATTTCTGTAAATAAACATTCCTTGAAGATTGAGACCAGGTTTATAGTTTCTGCGTATAGGGAATTTAAGACGTATATTAAAATACCCCTACCTTCATTATTTTCTATATTTTTGGAGAACAATGTACAGCCTTCTAAGGAAAATTCTGGTATGGTTACAGTGCATTTGGGTTTTTTTGGTTTTACCTCATTAATTGCTATTATGTGGGGTTTCAATTCTTTAATTCTTTGTTCAAATTCATTTTGATTGTTCCTTAGTTGGTCAGCATTGGTATAAAAACACAGAATGTTGCCTATGTCATTAAGATTATTTTTATTAACATTTGTTTTACTATTCGTCACTCTAGGTGGATGTGTAGTCTTTACTTGCTTTTCCTTATCTTTCTTATTTTTCTCTCCCATGGTGGACCCCTGACTCTGTACAGGTATTCCCCCGACTTCCTGCCTCTTTGCTTCTTCATAGAGCTTTTTTGATTCCTCCCTTTCTTGTTTAGTTTTGTCATGATAAATTTGTATGTTTTTGAACTTGTCATTTTCTCTGATGTGATGGAACCTTCGAAGAAGGGTTCGTTTTTTGTCAATATGTGTTAATGTGATTAGAACCGGTCTGGGACCGGTTGCATTTTCCTTGGCTTCCCCAAGTCTCCTCGTTTCTGTGACATCAGTGTCTGTGAAATTATTGTTTATTTCTGTACACATTTCTAAAATTTGTTCTTTGTCATGTTTTTGTCTCGTAGTTTATAGTTGTGATGTAGATTCTGGTAAGTTGAAAATGATTACGATGTTGAGTCTTTTGTCTATGTCTTGATTCCATGTTCTGTTCTTGTACCTGAATTTGTACGACTTCCTTAACTTCATTGGGGCTGATGACTTTGCTTGGGTTTTTTCCAACTGAGCTTCTTTGATCATTTCAATGACTCTTGTTTCATCCACTTTGGTTCTGATTTCTTTCTCTAGTTCAATGATTCTCTCTTCCACTTTCTTAAGGAACTTCTGACACCTTTCTTCGCAACTTTTTTAATTTTTCAAGGTTTTCATTACTTTTGTGTCACATGGTGGACAGAACCAGTGAATTTGTGGTTTGTCCGTCATGATTTTATATTCTTCATCCGTTATTTTGACACATTCAATGCAGTAATGTTTATCACAGTACTCGCATTCCAACAATTTGTGGTTAGGTCCTTTGAAATTTTGTTTACACCCTGTGCATATCCATACGTCATCATCATCGGTCATCCATACAGAGTAATTTTTACTTTTTGTCCTTGGTTTTTTTTGACTTGCCATAACCTGGCTACTTTAGTTTTATTTATTTTATGTCTACTTTAAGACTGAGTTAGAGTAACTAATTTTATTGCTTATGTATATTTTTTTTAATATTGTGTTGTGCAAGGGATCAAGGCAGTGCTGGGAGAAAGAGATTGAGTCTGGGGGGGTAGATCAGAGACTCAGTGGTTTATTTACAGAAACGAAGAGTGATACCCAGGGTGACTCTGGGTATATTGAGTTGCCTTGATGAAAGGGCCAAATTAGTATAAGGTCAAGAATTTTTGCAGGACGGTTGAAGAAATGTATTTATGTCTAACTAATTTCTAGTGTTTTGTCTAACTAATGTTTATGTCTAGCTAATTTCCTATGTCTAAGTTTTGTATGTCGAGCGTTGCTTGGGGTTCTTTTTTCCTTTGTTTACTTTAATATGGCTGGAAAAATTCAATTTCAAAGTTAAACTTATTTTGGGAATCCTAGAAGGTAGAAGTTATTTAATTTTTGGTGCTGTTAACAGTAGCTAGTTTGACTTGTGCTATAAGTTGAACTATTAGTTAAAGAACTTTGAATGGTTAGTTAGTATTAAGATTTTGAGCAGCTGTTACTACGTATGCTTGTGCATCTGAACCGGAACTGAAATAGTGTCTAAAATGTAACTATTTGAAACTGCAATTACTTGTGTGTGTGTCTGTTGAACCTGTCATTGACTGTCCTGTCTACCGTCCTTCCACTCTAGGTGTACACTTGAGAGACGTGACACTGGAGCATGGGGTGACGTACTACACGACAGTGGAGGCGTGTAATGGCGCTGGTCTGTGTGTCACTGTCACGTCTGACGGGATCGTCGTTGACACATCACCTCCAGTGGCAGGTGTTCTCTTTGACGGCATCGGTAGAGATGACGTTGAGTATCAGAGCTCGAGGTAACATCAACTCATCAACCATGCTTCATCAACAAATTGTTGTGCATTTTGGTGTCCGAACATTAATGCATCTTTTCCATATTATTTATCAATGTCATTACTCAACATTCTGTTGTCAGTTCATTCTGTGCCCATGACATCCATGAAGCAACAATATTTGTTATTATATCATCCCTGAAGTCACCCAAAGTTCTTCCCAAATGTTTAGTGATTTGTTTCATGATATTTTGTTTAATCCCTAGATGCCTTTGAGTTAGAGTACATATTTTTTGGGGTGATTTTGTGTTTGGGTGACATTGTGTTAGGACATGTTTGTATTAGGACATGTCTGTGTTAGGACTCATTTGTGTTAGGGCAACTTTGTGTGAACATTTCTGTGTTAGGATGCCTTTGTGTTGGGGGTGTATTTGTATTAGGGTGTCTTTCTTTGCATTAAGGTGTCTTTGCACAAGGGTGTGTTCTAGGATCTAGGGTCTTTGCACTAGGGTGTCTATGTTAGGGTGACTTTGTACTAGGGTGTCTGCGTTAGAGTGTCTTTGTGCTAGGGTGTCTGCGTTAGAGTGTCTTTGCGCTAGGGTGTCTGCATTAGAGTGTCTGCACTAGGGTGTCTGCACTAGGGTGTCTTTGTACTAGGGTGTCTGTGTTAGGGTGTCTTTACATCAAGGCATGTCCTGCCGCAGGTCACTGTTGTCCTCTCACTGGCTCAACTTCCACGACCCAGAATCTGGACTCTTGTCCATGGAGTGGTGTGCCGGGACGTCACCGGGACAAGGTGACATACTCATGGCCACTGGACTTCATGTGACAGACGAGATGACAACAAACTTGTCACAGCCACTGCCACTGGGCAGGAAGGTGTACATCACACTGAAGGTCTACAACAAAGCAGGTAGGAGAAGCTTGTCTCTACATCACACTGAAGGTCTTCAACAAAGCAGGTAGGAGAAGCTTGTCTCTACATCACACTGAAGGTCTTCAACAAAGCAGGTAGGAGAAGCTTGTCTCTACATCACACTGAAGGTCTTCAACAAAGCAGGTAGGAGAAGCTTGTCTCAACATCACACTGAAGGTCTTCAACAAAGCAGGTAGGAGAAGCTTGTCTCTACATCACACTGAACGTCTTCAACAAAGGAGGTAGAAGAAGCTTGTCTCTACATCACACTGAAGGTCTTCAACAAAGCAGGTAGGAGAAGCTTGTCTCTTCGTCACACTGATGGTCTTCAACAAAGCAGGTAGGAGAAGCTTGTCTCTACATCACACTGAACGTCTTCAACAAAGTAGGTAGAAGAAGCTTGTCTCTACATCACACTGAAGGTCTTCAACAAAGCAGGTAGGAGAAGCTTGTCTCTACATCACACTGAAGGTCTTCAACAAAGCAGGTAGGAGAAGCTTGTCTCTACAGCTGTACACTCTGGCCATGCAGTTCTGTGACCATTATATGCTATGTTCTCGCAGAGTAAGTGTTTATTGCCCCAGTTCGACCAGCTGTACTAATCAGAGGTTCAATTAAGTAACTGAACAGCTTTGCTGGCACCTAGGTTGAACGCTTCCCAGAAGTATTGATCATATATGTTGGAATGAACAAGTCTGGTGGTGGTAAAGTGATAGTATGTCTGTGACAGACAGGGCAATTTGTGTGCACACTACTTTGGATCTTGTGCAGTGTGGACAACTTTACCATCTCTTTCTTATCATGAAGAGACCAGATGCAACACCCACCTTATAATTTTAATATGCATCTAAGCAACACGATCTATCTGAGAAGTATTAAGAGTTCATGACCAGAGAAGTTTATACTTCTCTGGTAGATACCTCATCTGTGTTGCTTTTGTCGTGAATCATGTTGTATATTATGTAGATGAGGAAATAAAATTTACTTACATCACAACATGAATAATTTGTCACTAACCATGTGTACCCTCTATGTAGGTCTGTCAACCGAGAGCTCATCAGACGGGTTCATCGTTGACAACACCTCACCAGTGACAGTAACAAGAATAACTCTTGACAACCGCATCGGGTCCCTGACGCCTGGCACTCAGGTATTGTCATTGAACATGTTGAGTTTGTTGCAACATTTGCACAATTTATTGCACAGTTTGTATAGGTGTGGTAGTCATCTCTGAGTGTGACATGTTTTACCTTGTGCAGGTGTGGACGTCATCACTGAGTGTCATATGTTTAACCTTGTGTATGTGTGGACGTCATCACTGAGTGTCACACGTTTTACCTTGTGCAGGTGTGGAAGTCATCACTGAGTGTCACATGTTTTACCTTGTGTAGGTGTGGAAGTCATCACTGAGTGTCACATGTTTTACCTTGTGTAGGTGTGGAAGTCATCACTGAGTGTCACACGTTTTACCTTGTGTATGTGTGGACGTCATCACTGAGTGTCACACGTTTTACCTTGTGCAGGTGTGGAAGTCATCACTGAGTGTCACATGTTTTACCTTGTGTAGGTGTGGAAGTCATCACTGAGTGTCACATGTTTTACCTTGTGTATGTGTGGACGTCATCACTGAGTGTCACACGTTTTACCTTGTGCAGGTGTGGAAGTCATCACTGAGTGTCACACGTTTTACCTTGTGTAGGTGTGGAAGTCATCACTGAGTGTCACATGTTTTACCTTGTGTATGTGTGGACGTCATCACTGAGTGTCACATGTTTTACCTTGTGCAGGTGTGGAAGTCATCACTGAGTGTCACACATTTTACCTTGTGTAGGTGTGGAAGTCATCACTGAGTGTCACATGTTTTACCATGTGTATGTGTGGACGTCATCACTGAGTGTCACATGTTTTACCTTGTGCAGGTGTGGAAGTCATCACTGAGTGTCACATGTTTTACCTTGTGTAGGTGTGGAAGTCATCACTGAGTGTCACACGTTTTACCTTGTGTAGGTGTGGAAGTCATCACTGAGTGTCACACGTTTTACCTTGTGTAGGTGTGGAAGTCATCACTGAGTGTCACACGTTTTACCTTGTGTAGGTGTGGAAGTCATCACTGAGTGTCACATGTTTTACCTTGTGTAGGTGTGGAAGTCATCACTGAGTGTCACACGTTTTACCTTGTGTAGGTATGGAAGTCATCACTGAGTGTCACATGTTTTACCTTGTGTATGTGTGGACGTCATCACTGAGTGTCACACGTTTTACCTTGTGCAGGTGTGGAAGTCATCACTCAGTGTCACACGTTTTACCTTGTGTAGGTGTGGAAGTCATCACTGAGTGTCACATGTTTTACCTTGTGTATGTGTGGACGTCATCACTGAGTGTCACATGTTTTACCTTGTGTATGTGTGGACGTCATCACTGAGTGTCACATGTTTTACCTTGTGTAGGTGTGGAAGTTATCACTGAGTGTCACATGTTTTACCTTGTGTAGGTGTGGAAGTCATCACTGAGTGTCACATGTTTTACCTTGTGTAGGTGTGGAAGTCATCACTGAGTGTCACATGTTTTACCTTGTGTAGGTGTGGAAGTCATCACTGAGTGTCATATGTTTTACCTTGTGTAGGTGTGGAAGTTATCACTGAGTGTCATATGTTTTACCTTGTGCAGGTGTGGAAGTTATCACTGAGTGTCATATGTTTTACCTTGTGTAGGTGTGGAAGTTATCACTGAGTGTCACATGTTTTACCTTGTGTAGGTGTGGAAGTCATCACTGAGTGTCACAAGTTTTACCTTGTGTAGGTGTAGAAGTCATCACTGAGTGTCACATGTTTTACCTTGTGTAGGTGTGGAAGTCATCACTGAGTGTCCGATGGCAGATGTTAGATCCCGAGAGTTCAGTAGTTGAACAGTTTGTGTCTCTGACAACAAGAGACTCCATCCATCATAACGTGCCTGCAGTCAAGGTGAGATGTGTCATATGTTCTACTGCCAGTCAGGTGAGTGTGGGATGACCTGGATAGAACCTTGTTTTACGTGTAGTAGGTGTGTAGAGTCTTCTAAAGTCTTCAATTGGATTTGGTGTTTCCAATGCCTTGAAAAGGTCTTAAAAATTGTAAACGTTGCTTAAAGGTCTTCAATTTGATTTCACCAAACTAGGGCCTGGGCTGTAATTGAACTGAACAATTTTTGGTTTTGTTATTTTGTATTCAATTTGTCACGAAAAAAGGTCTGATATTTTTCAAAGTATTGTTAAAAAGGTCTGAAGTCTGATCAGCCCAAAGCTGCACAAACCACGTTTAAAGAGTAGATATGTAGCTGTATAATCAAAAGTAGCAGTTCTGTATGTATCTGGCTTATTAGTTACCTTTCAGAAACTGATGTTATATTTACTGGTTGCAGTTGTACGGAGACGAGCAGACGTACACATTCAGTAACATGAGTTTGGTGGACGGAGAGACTTACTATGCCAAGGTGATCGCCTGCAACGGTGCCAGACTCTGTACAACCTCCGTCAGTGAAGGCATCCTGGTAGGACAATGTTCTCTCTGTCTTAGTACACGAATATAATACATTCTGTACAATCACCTTGTTAGACTAGTCTATCAGACACATCCTAAGTTGCATGACTTGTTCAACATTGTTATATGGTATCATTCATGTCCATTTATGTTGCTTTACATTTGCCTCATGATACATTTATATAGTGGTACATTTAGTATGTCTTCAACATATTCAGCATCTTTAAACCGTCAACATTAATGTCACAGGGTACGGCTAGTAAATGGACAGAGAGAACTTAAACATCATTACTTATGTAGGTTGACAACACTCCCTAGGCACTGGAGCCTTTGTTGTCAAGACAGAGACAACTTAAACATCACTACTTATGTAGGTTGACAACACTCCTCCAGTCATTGGAGCCTTTGTTGTCAAGACAGAAACAACTTAAACATCAATACTTGTGTAGGTTGACAACACTCTCTAGTCACTGGGGCCTTTGTTGTCAAGACAGAGACAACTTAAACATCATTACTTATGTAGGTTGACAACACTCCCCCAGTCATTGGAGCCTTTGTTGTCAAGACAGAAACAACTTAAACATCAATACTTGTGTAGGTTGACAACACTCTAGTCACTGGGGCCTTTGTTGTCAAGACAGAGACAACTTAAACATCATTACTTATGTAGGTTGACAACACTCCCCCAGTCATTGGAGCCTTTGTTGTCAAGACAGAAACAACTTAAACATCAATACTTGTGTAGGTTGACAACACTCTCTAGTCACTGGGGCCTTTGTTGTCAAGACAGAGACAACTTAAACATCATTACTTATGTAGGTTGACAACACTCCCCCAGTCATTGGAGCCTTTGTTGTCAAGACAGAAACAACTTAAACATCAATACTTGTGTAGGTTGACAACACTCTCTAGTCACTGGGGCCTTTGTTGTCAAGACAGAGACAACTTAAACATCACTACTTATGTAGGTTGACAACACTCCCTAGTCAGTGGAGCCTTTGTTGTCAAGACAGAGACAACTTAAACATCATTACTTGTGTAGGTTGACAACACTCCCTAGTCACTGGAGCCTTTGTTGTCAAGACAAAGACAACTTAAACAGCACTACTTGTGTAGGTTGACAACACTCCCCCAGTCACTGGAGCCTTTGTTGTCAAGACGGAGACAACTTAAACATCATTACTTGTGTAGGTTGACAACACTCCCTAGGCACTGGAGCCTTTGTTGTCAAGACAGAGACAACTTAAACATCATTACTTGTGTAGGTTGACAACACTCCCCCAGTCACTGGAGCCTTTGTTGTCAAGACAGAGACAACTTAAACATCATTACTTGTGTAGGTTGACAACACTCCCTAGGCACTGGAGCCTTTGTTGTCAAGACAGAGACAACATAAACATCACTACTTATGTAGGTTAACAACACTCCCTAGTCACTGGAGCCTTTGTTGTCAAGACAAAGACAACTTAAACATCATTACTTGTGTAGGTTGACAACACTCTCTAGTCACTGGGGCCTTTGTTGTCAAGACAGAGACAACTTAAACATCATTACTTGTGTAGGTTGACAACACTCCCTAGGCACTGGAGCCTTTGTTGTCAAGACAGAGACAACTTAAACATCATTACTTATGTAGGTTGACAACACTCTCTAGTCACTGGGGCCTTTGTTGTCAAGACAGAGACAACTTAAACGTCACTACTTGTGTAGGTTGACAACACTCTCTAGTCACTGGGGCCTTTGTTGTCAAGACAGAGACAACTTAAACGTCACTACTTGTGTAGGTTGACAACACTCCCCCAGTCACTGGAGCCTTTGCTGTCAAGACAGAGCATGCTGCGGCATTGACACGTCACCACCTTGGCTGGATGACATATGAAAGCAACAAGCTGCGACTCGCCTGGCTTGGCTTCTCTGACGCACACAGTGATGTCACAACATATTACGTCACTGTCGGAACAACAATTGGAGCCTCTGATCTGTTGGTCAGTCAATGCACGTTTAAATAAGTTTTATTTACTATTGTATATGTTATTTGGAATACTAGTGGTAATTGCATGCATTATTGACTGTAATTTTAATAGTAAGATATACTTGTCTTTTTAATGTTACAATGATAGTGACACAAATATAAAATAAAAGCACAGAGGACAAATAATTATGTAAATTTACAATATCAGTAGCAATATCAGTAGCAATATCTGGGCTATATGTTTGTGCATTATGTGCTTTATGAAGGAATTTCTTGTAATAGAAACACAAATTGGTGGACACTTTTTCTTAAATCACTGATACATTATTTGCCCATGTGGTTCTTTGTAGCCCATCTAGTCGTCAAACTCTCATTCATTCTTTCCGTTGTCCGTCTATTTGTCAAACTCTCATTCCATTCAGTCTTCCTGTTGTGTGTCTAGTTGTCAAACTCTCATTCATTCTTTTTGTTGTCCGTCTAGTTGTCAAACTCTCATTCATTCATTCCGTTGTCCGTCTATTCATCAAACTCTCATTCCATTCAGTCTTCCTGTTGTTCGTCTAGTTGTCAAACTCTCATTCATTCATTCCGTTGTCCGTCTATTCATCAAACTCTCATTCCATTCAGTCTTCCTGTTGTTCATCTAGTTGTCAAACTCTCATTCATTCTTTCCATTGTCCGTCTGTTCGTCAAACTCTCAAACTTCCTGTTGTCTGTCTAGTTGTCAAACTCTCATTCATTCTTTCTGTTGTCCGTCTAGTTGTCAAACTCTCATTCATTCATTCCGTTGTCCGTCTATTCGTCAAACTCTCATTCCATTCAGTCTTCCTGTTGTCTGTCTAGTTGTCAAACTCTCATTCATTCTTTCCATTGTCCGTCTGTTCGTCAAACTCTCATTCCATTCAGTCTTCCTGTTGTCTGTCTAGTTGTCAAACTCTCATTCATTCTTTTTGTTGTCCGTCTAGTTGTCAAACTCTCATTCATTCATTCCGTTGTCTGTCTATTCATCAAACTCTCATTCCATTCAGTCTTCCTGTTGTTCGTCTAGTTGTCAAACTCTCATTCATTCTTTCTGTTGTCCGTCTAGTTGTCAAACTCTCGTTCATTCATTCCGTTGTCCGTCTATTCATCAAACTCTCATTCAGTCTTCCTGTTGTTCGTCTAGTTGTCAAACTCTCATTCATTCTTTCTGTTGCCCATGTAGTTGTCAAACTCTCATTCATTCATTCCGTTGTCCATCATCTATTCGTCAAACTCTCATTCAGTCTTCCTGTTTTCCATCTAGTTGTCAAACTCTCATTTAGTCTTCCTGTTGTCCGTCTAGTTATCAAAATCTCATTCAATCTTTTTGGTGCCTGTCTAATTGTCAACGTCTCATTAATTCTCTCTGATGTCCTAGTTGTCATAGTTGTCAAACTGTCTTCTTTCTGTTGTCAATCTAATTGTCAAACACTCATTCAGTCTTTCTGTTGTGCATCTAATTGTCAAAGTGTAATCTTTCTGTTGTCAGTTTATTTGTCACTCTCATTCAGCCTTTCTGTCGCCCATCTAATTGTCAAACTGTCATCTTTCTGTTATCCATCTAATTGTCAAACTCTCATTCATTCTTTCTGTTGTCATCTAGTTGTCAAACTCTCATTCATTCTTTCTGTTGTCATCTAGTTGTCAAACTCTCATTCATTATTTTTGTTGTCACCTAGTTGACAAACTCTCATTCATTATTTCTGTTGTCATCTAGTTGTCAAACTCTCACTCATTCTTTCTGTTGTCGTCTAGTTGTCAAAGCATCTATGTTTTCTGTCTATAGTCTGGAGACTCGCCTGTGATGATCACACACGTCACCACTGACCTCCGCGGCGATGAGGGATACCTTCAGAAGGCAGAGGTTTCTGTCAAGACGACTGTGCAGCAAAACCAACAGCTCTACATCTCTATATGGGCAGTAAACCAGGTGGGCTTTTCTTGGGGAATTATATTAAGTTTTCATCTTGCGTCTTTGGGCAGTCATGATTAACTTACTGTAGCAAATGATATGGTTACCATATGCCACTGTTGTCATTATGAATCTGTCTGTCACCGCAGGTCTGTCTTGCGAGCAGTCGACTCCATGCACATTCATGGCCCTTCCCAACAATGTCATTATGAGTCTGTCTGTCACCACAGGTCTGTCTTGTGAGCAGTTGTCTCCACAGCATATTTACAGCCGTCCCCTCGCTGTCATTATGAGTCTGTCTGTCACCACAGGTCTGTCTTGTGAGCAGTTGTCTCCACAGCACATTACGGCCGTCACCTCACTGTCATTATGAGTCTGTCTGTCACCACAGGTCTGTCTTGTGAGCAGTTGTCTCCACAGCACATTACGGCCGTCACCTCACTGTCATTATGAGTCTGTCTGTCACCACAGGTCTGTCTTGTGAGCAGTCGACTCCACGGCATATTTACAGCCATCCCCTCACTGTCATTATGAGTCTGTTTGTCACCACAGGTCGGTCTTGTGAGCAGTCATATCCACAGCACATTTACAGCCGTACCCTCGCTGTCATTATGAATATGTCTGTCACCACAGGCCTGTCTTGTGAGCAGTCGACTCCACGGCACATTCACATCCGTCACTTCACTGTCATTATGAGTCTGTCTGTCACCACAGGTCTGTCTTGTGAGCAGTTGTCTCCACAGCACATTTACAGCCGTCACCTCACTGTCATTATGAGTCTGTCTGTCACCACAGGTCTGTCTTATGAGCAGTCGACTCCACGGCACATTTACAGCCGTCACCTCACTGTCATTATGAGTCCGTCTGTCACCACAGGTCTGTCTTATGAGCAGTCGACTCCACGGCACATTCACAGCCGTCACCTCACTGTCATTATGAGTCTGTCTGTCACCATAGGTTGGTCTTGTGAGCAGTCGTCTCCATGGCACATTCACGGCCATCCCCTCGCAGACGACGTCCGGTACACTGGCCTTGGTGCGCCGCTGTCAGCCCCTCAGCTGCATGGGCCACTGCACCTGCGCTCCACACGGACTGCTCACCTGTACATCAACGGGCAGCTGTGTTGACGTCAAAGGTGGGTTATGTAGTTACTTTTAAGGTAGAATTAACTAGTTAGGCCACTTCTTGATTTATGAAAGCTTCATGTTAGAACTTAGAACAATAATAAAAGTTTTAAATTTACATTGTTATATAAACTGTATCAAACAGCGTTACCATAATTGACATATGACCACAAAATCCAAATCATTGTGATAGTGTCGTAGAGGTAATCTATATACATTACAACAATGGACGGTCCCGATATAAGGAAAAATTAACAAATAAAACTTCACTGTATCAACCAACCTAAATCTTTATTATAACAATCAGTAATAAACCCTGACAGTCAACCAGTTCCAGCCAAGCTTACAACACCTATCAACAACTCACCAGGGTACCCAGCCCTTGGCTGAGAGGGAAACCCTCCTCAGTCTACACCACTGTCTGCCTGCAACTCTGTATCACTTTTCATTATAATTGCCCTGGCAGACTAAACTAGCCAATCGGTATCTCCTATATTTCCCACTTTCTAGTTTAAACAGACTAACTAACACCACATGTTTAATAATAAGGCAACAGTCCCTGGGTAAAAACTTATGAAATTGATGACATAATTAAATTATAAAACTGATGTGTTAACAATTATAGTATAATAAACCCTGCCATATCAGAGGCAAGGAGCTCGGGACTTGATAAACCAACTGGACTTCTTCAGTCTTGAATGATGACCTTTTGTGAGAAGAAAATGTCATTAGAATAATTTGGCCAATGTAGCCAATTAATAGTTTTAATCATACATAATTATAGCGACATTTATGGATCTCTCGTAGTATTGTCACTATTATTATCAACACTCGGTACCATTAATATTATGAATAAAAATGTCTAATTTTCCAAAGTGTCAACTGTACATTTCAATAAACTGACCATGTGATAAATAAAACAACATACTGTGACTTGACTAAAATGAAATAAAGAAATGATAGACCAAAAGTTTAGAAAAGTTAACACTGATAGTGATAAACAACATTTACAAAATTATTTAGACAGATTAGTTAAATGGTCTGAAAAATGGCAGATGATATTAAATTTTGGGAAATGTAAATGCCTACATACAGGACATGGGAACTTGGATGTAAACTATAATATGGGAGATACTGTTCTAGATACTACTGTAAAAGAAAAGGACTTAGGAATAACAATAAGTGCTGATATGAAAGTTTCAGAGCAGTGTGGTATTGCAGCTTCAAAGGGTAATCAAATTCTTTGGTTGATTAGGAGAAACATATCATAGAAGGAAAAAAGCTAATTATACCTCTGTATAAAACAATAGTTAGACCTCATTTAGAATACTGTATACAAGCTTGGAGACCATGTCGTAAGAAGGATATAGATACGCTTGAACGCATACAGAGGAGAGCAACTAAAATGATTCCAAAACTGAGATACCTTAATTATGAAGAACGCTTGAAAGAATGTGGTTTAACAACTCTAGAGACAAGAAGGTTAAGATTGAAGTTTTTAAGATATTGAATGGGTATGAAAATATTGATAGAAATATGTTTTTCTCACTCAAGAAGGATAGTAGAACTAGAGGACATGAGGTAAAATTAGTAAAGGATGAGTGTAGATTGCATATCAGGGAGTACTCCTTCTCACAGAGGACAGTAAATGAATGGAACAAATTGTCTACGGATTGTGTAACTGCTAGCAGCATGAATATGTTTAAAAACAAGGTTGACACATATCTCAGGAGGGCGGGTTACACATAGATGAACATTGTTGGACTCTCGATAAGCCAATGGCTTCCTTGACCACTTGCTATCTGGGTGTTTGGCTTGGATGGCAATCTTTTTAAATCTTGATAAATCAACTTTCGCATGACTGTTGTCAGTTTAATGTTTCATATCTGCACATGTTCACAGATAAACCTGGCTACCAGCCAGTGTCTGTCTGTGATATCGTGTTGACACGTGCTCACAGATAAACCTGGCTGCCAGCATGTGTTTGTCTATGATATCGTGTTGACACATGCTCACAGGTAAATCTGGCTACCAGTAAGTGTCTGTCTATGATATCGTGTTGACACATGCTCACAGGTAAACCTGGCTACCAGTAAGTGTCTGTCTATGATATCGTGTTGCCACATGCTCACAGGTAAACCTGGCTACCAGTAAGTGTCTGTCTGTGATATCGTGTTGACTCATGCTCACATGTAAACCTGGCTACCAGTAAGTGTCTGTCTATGATATCGTGTTGACACATGCTCACAGGTAAACCTGGCTACCAGTAAGTGTCTGTCTGTGATATCGTGTTGACACGTGTTCACAGGTAAACCTGGCTACCAGCAAGTGTCTGTCTATGATATCGTGTTGCCACGTGCTCACAGGTAAACCTGGCTACCAGTAAGTGTCTGTCTATGATATCGTGTTGCCACATGCTCACAGGTAAACCTGGCTACCAGTAAGTGTCTGTCTATGATATCGTGTTGACACATGCTCACAGGTAAACCTGGCTGCCAGTAAGTGTCTGTCTATGATATCGTGTCGACACATGCTCACAGGTAAACCTGGCTGCCAGTAAGTGTCTGTCTATGATATCGTGTTGACACATGCTCACAGGTAAACCTGGCTGCCAGTAAGTGTCTGTCTATGATATCGTGTTGACACATGCTCACAGGTAAACCTGGCTGCCAGTAAGTGTCTGTCTATGATATCGTGTTGACACATGCTCACAGGTAAACCTGGCTACCAGTAAGTGTCTGTCTATGATATCGTGTTGACTCATGCTCACAGGTAAACCTGGCTACCAGTAAGTGTCTGTCTATGATATCGTGTTGCACATGCTCACAGGTAAACCTGGCTACCAGTAAGTGTCTGTCTGTGATATCATGTTGCCACATGCTCACAGGTAAACCTGGCTACCAGTAAGTGTCTGTCTATGATATCGTGTTGACACATGCTCACAGGTAAACCTGGCTGCCAGTAAGTGTCTGTCTATGATATCGTGTTGACACATGCTCACAGGTAAACCTGGCTACCAGTAAGTGTCTGTCTATGATATCGTGTTGCACATGCTCACAGGTAAACCTGGCTACCAGTAAGTGTCTGTCTGTGATATCGTGTTGCCACGTGCTCACAGGTAAACCTGGCTACCAGCAAGTGTCTGTCTATGATATCGTGTTGCCACGTGCTCACAGGTAAACCTGGCTACCAGCAAGTGTCTGTCTATGATATCGTGTTGCCACGTGCTCACAGGTAAACCTGGCTACCAGTAAGTGTCTGTCTATGATATCGTGTTGACACATGCTCACAGGTAAACCTGGCTACCAGTAAGTGTCTGTCTATGATATTGTGTTGACACATGCTCACAGGTAAACCTGGCTACCAGCAAGTGTCTGTCTATGATATTGAGGACTACTCTGTCACTCCGGAATCAAATACACAAGACATAGACTTCACCCGATCTCAGTGTGCCCTTGCTGCCACCTGGCGGCCTGCAGTGACATCAGACAAGGCGCCAGTTCGATACGAGTGGAGCGTTGGAGTTGCCGGGGAGTCTGTGGGAGGACAACTACTTGACGTGTTGGTGGAACCGTTGTGGAGGGAGACGGGCATCAGCAACATGGCGTTGTACACGACCAGGAGCTCACAGAAGTCTGGTAAAACAACAGTTTTCATGTTTTCATCATAATGGATAGCAACATTTTGTATTTATTTACAAGAACATGTAAGTTGCTTGTGTTATGATACAGAACATATATTACCAAAAAGTTCAATTATTGCAGCATTGAAAGCAGAAACTACGGACTCAACTAGAATATATAATAATGCAGTAATAGCCTGTTGCATGAAATAGCATCTGTCTATAATTAAAATACACAATAAAGCACAAAATCAGAAATTTAACATAGGAATTGGACAGTAATACACAACATTTCCCAGACTTTTCATAATAAGTCTGGAAAGTGAATTAAAAGTTGTAAAGTTGATAAACAAGTATTTATCTAACCATCTGCAATGATTTAGTTTATTATTATCAATATAGTAAGAATGCATTGAAGCCATTGTGTGTGACCTGGAAGAAGACATTGAAGCCATTGTGTGTGACCTGGAAGAAAACATTGAAGCCATTGTGTGTGACCTGGAAGAAAACATTGAAGCCTTTGTGTGTGACCTGGAAGAAAACATTGAAGCCATTGTGTGTGACCTGAAAGAAAACATTGAAGCCATTGTGTGTGACCTGGAAGAAAACATTGAAGCCATTGTGTGTGACCTGGAAGAAAACATTGAAGCCATTGTGTGTGACCTGGAATAAAACATTGAAGCCATTGTGTGTGACCTGGAAGAAAACATTGAAGCCATTGTGTGTGACCTGGAAGAAAACATTGAAGCCATTGTGTGTGACCTGGAAGAAAACATTGAAGCCATTGTGTGTGACCTGGAAGAAAACATTGAAGCCATTGTGTGTGACCTGGAAGAAAACATTGAAGCCATTGTGTATGACTTGGAAGAAAACATTGAAGCCATTGTGTGTGACCTGGAAGAAAACAGTGAAGTCATTGTGTGTGACCTGGAAGAAAACGTTGAAGCCTTTGTGTGTGACCTGGCAGAAAACATTGTGACCTGGAAGAAAACATTGAAGCCATCGTGTATGACCTGGAAGGAAACATTGAAGCCATCATGTGTGACCTGGAAGAAAACATTAAAGCCATCGTGTGTGACCTGGAAGAAAACATTAAAGCCATTGTATGTGACCTGGAAGAAAACATTGAAGCCATCATGTGTGACCTGGAAGAAAACATTAAAGCCATTGTGTGTGACCTGGAAGAAAACATCGAAGCCCTGGAGTACATCTGTCTTGGGGAGATTCATTCAGAAATGGTGAAATATAAAATAATAAGAAGAGTAAAGTCACTTTTTATTCCAACCATCGTATTCATTTTATAGAGTAATATTCTGCTGTATTTTGTAGCTGTGGTCCTTGTGTTTCACCTCAAGTACGTGGTGTATGTGCGGGCGTGGTATGACGCCAACTCGTATGCCGTGTACAAGACGGATGGCGTTGAGATGGACTCCAGTCTACCAGAGCTGTCCCGTGCCATCAAGGTGACGGAACTACAGAGTCCCTCAGGAAACAAAGACATAGACTTCCAAACATCAACCTCTAATGTGACTGTGTCATGGCACGGCGTCTTCCGAGACTCACAGGCTGCCATTCAACGTTACGTGGCTTCTGTCAGCAAGAACCTTGGTGGCCGTGACGTAGCTGAGAAACAGTTGACGTCATCGGTGACACAGATTACACTCGATGGTCTGTCACTTGACATGAATGACATCTACTACAGCACAGTGGTTGCATACAATGAAGCTGGCTTGCTCAAGTCGGCATACTCGGATGGATTTAAGGTACGAAGGATACTGGTATTACATTTCTGGTGTAGACAAACATTTTTAATGCTCTACGCCAGTCTCTTGCTTTTTTCCATTTCTTTCTAATGTATGTCAATTTAATGGTCATGCAAATTAAAATAATCACATATAATATGTTGCTATATTATAAAGATATATATATATATATATATGCCACCACCTTTTCGATAATTTTTCTAATATTTTAGCTACAAATAATTTGTTGGACTACCTCGTTAGTGTGTGTACCAGCTTATGCATACAAACAAGTAACTAATAATTAAGTGATGCTTCATCTTGTTATGCAGTGACACTTTCTCAGCATGTCATTGATTTGCTACTGGTGATGCTGAAATTGGACAGCAACTTTAATTAGTCGCATTTATTCAAAAATAAATTTTCCATAAACTTTCTGCACTTAACAAATTACACTATTAGCTTACCAGATTTATATTCATATCGCATAGCACAAAAATATGTCAATCCAGAATATATAATGTTATCATGTATTTGCGCAGTTGTTATTGTATATTAACCACTACGTTTCTCTCCAGGTGGACATGACAGCGCCAGTGACCGGTCAAGTTTGGGATGGCCGCAGTTTCATTGACCAAGACTACTGCCGAGACAACCAGACAGTGTCAGCATGGTGGCGTGGCTTCAGTGATGACCAGTCGTACATTGACCACTATGTCTGGTGTGTTGGTACACAACCAGGGAGAGAGGACTTGGTCATTTGTCATGATGTTGGACTTCACACGCGGACAACTGCTCAAATGTCAACTTTCCAGTTGTCAGGTGAAGCTCAGTCTACATGAATACAACAGATAAAGCATGATATTGATGTGGTCTACAAAATCCCAGCTGTTTTCTACTGTGTCTGGTTGCAGGGACCCGGTTGAATTCCACTGTGTCTGATTGCAGGGACCTGACTGTATTCCACTGTGTCTAATTGCAGGGACCTGACTGTATTCCACTGTGTTTGATTTCAGGGACCTGACTGTATTCCACTGTGTCTAATTGCAGGGACCTGGCTGTATTCCACTGTGTTTGATAGCAGGGACCCAACTGTTTTCCAATGTGTCTGATTGGCGGGACCCGGCTGTGTTCCACTGTGTCTGTTTGTATGGACCCTACTGCATTCTACTGCATTAGATTGCAGGGACCTGACTGTATTCCACTGTCTGATTACAGGGACCCAGCTGTATTCCACTCTGTCTGATTGCAGGGACC
Organism: Lamellibrachia satsuma; assembly: GCA_033239005.1. Lineage (NCBI taxonomy): Eukaryota > Metazoa > Annelida > Polychaeta > Sabellida > Siboglinidae > Lamellibrachia > Lamellibrachia satsuma. The sequence goes on along the minus strand of BSQZ01000016.1, from coordinate 2,580,748 downwards.
CGGCTATATTCGACTGTGTCTGATTGGCTGTATTCAACTGCATTCGATTGCAGGGACCTAGCTGTATTCAACTGTGTCTGATTGCAGAGACCTGGCTGTATTCCACTGTGTCTGATTGCAGAGACCATGCTGTATTCCACTGTGTCTGATTGCAGGGACCCAGCTGTATTCCACTGTGTCTGATTGCAGAGACCCGGCTGTATTCCACTGTGTCTGATTGCAGAGACCCGGCTGTATTCCACTGCGTTTGATTGCAGGGACCTGGCTATATTCCACTGCGTTTGATTGCAGGGACCTGGCTATATTCCACTGCGTTTGATTGCAGGGACCTGGCTGTATTCAACTGCATTTGATTGCAGGGACCTAGCTGTATTCAACTGTGTCTGATTGCAGAGACCTGGCTGTATTCCACTGTGTCTGATTGCAGAGACCTGGCTGTATTCCACTGTGTCTGATTGCAGAGACCTGGCTGTATTCCACTGCATTTGATTGCAGGGACCTGGCTGTATTCAACTGCATTTGATTGCAGGGACCTAGCTGTATTCAACTGTGTCTGATTGCAGAGACCTGGCTGTATTCCACTGTGTCTGATTGCAGAGACCCGGCTGTATTCCACTGTGTCTGATTGCAGGGACCTGGCTATATTCCACTGCGTTTGATTGCAGGGACCTGGCTGTATTCAACTGCATTTGATTGCAGGGACCTAGCTGTATTCAACTGTGTCTGATTGCAGAGACCTAGCTGTATTCCACTGTGTCTGATTGCAGGGACCCGGGTGTATTCCACTGTGTCTGATTGCAGGGACCCAGCTGTATTCCACTGTGTCTGATTGCAGGGACCCAGCTGTATTCCACTGTCTGATTACAGGGACTCACCTCTATTCCACTGTGTCTGATTGCAAAGATGCAGCTGTATTCCACTACGTTTTATTGCAGGGACCTGGCTGTATTCCACTCTGTCTGATTGCAAGGATGCAGCTGGATTCCACGGTGTCTGATTGCAGGGACCCAGCTGTATTCCACTGTGTCTGATTGCAGGGACCCGGGTGTATTCCACTGTGTCTGATTGCAGGGACCCAGCTGTATTCCACTGTGTCTGATTGCAGGGACCCAGCTGTATTCCACTGTCTGATTACAGGGACTCACCTCTATTCCACTGTGTCTGATTGCAAAGATGCAGCTGTATTCCACTACGTTTTATTGCAGGGACCTGGCTGTATTCCACTCTGTCTGATTGCAAGGATGCAGCTGGATTCCACGGTGTCTGATTGCAGGGACCCAGCTGTATTCCACTGTGTCTGATTGCAGGGACCTGTCTGTATTCCACTACGTTTGATTGCAGGGACCGGACTGTATTCCACTGTGTACGCAGTCAATGCTGCCGGCCTCAAGTCGGCCGCGGTCAGCTCAGATGGTGTGGTCATCGACTCCACGCCCCCACGTCCTCTACACAAGTTCCAGTTGGGATTGAACCTGTTGAAGAACCCGTCCTTTGAAGAAGATGCTCCCTCTGCGAGAACACAGGAAGCAATTCCCATAAGGTGGACGGGATCCGGCAGAGTTAATCTTATGGCCAGCAGCAGCAAGATTACTGCACAAGACAAACAAACCTTTGTTGACATCATTAGTGGTCACATAGAGCAGACAGTTGGAACAGTGAAGACAAAGAAATATCGAGTTTCCTTTCATGTTCGTTCTCCCAACACCACTCGCTTCCACTCCCAGCAACTGGGCTTCGTCCGACTCCCAGGGTTCCATACCGCATTTGTTGTGGAGCTGGCAGTAGTGCCATCTGGTGAGTGGCAGAAGCACGTGTATTACTTCATCGCCAGCGACTCGACATCCACCATTACAGTTGGTGCTGTTGGCCACAAGACTGGCTTCTTGCTGGACAATGTCCAGATACAAGAGGTCGGTGAAGGTCGCCGTAGTCCATCCACTGACCAGAGGGACCCGTCCAACTCACATGTCCAGCCTATGCATGTCCATCTGAGCTCAAGGGGCAGCTATACCGCCCTGACTGCAGCCTGGGACGTTGAGGACCCAGAAAGCCCCGTGAGGAACTACTACTGGGCCATTGGAACCGTGAGGGGTGCGTAGAGGTTTACATTGTATGTTTGCAAAGAAGGCTTGGATTATAAAATTTTAATCATAATTTGTACTGATTATGTGAAATATATTTCACTAACTTCAATGGTGTTTTCAAATACAGTAAGAACTGTTGCATAGAAATATGATTCACAGTTAGACATGATTTGTCTACAATTTGTTGTGAATGAACACACATTTATGCCAATGATGAATGTTAATATTCATTGCAGGAGGCGTACAGTTACAGAACTTCCAGTCTGTTGGTCTACAGACCCACGCATACACAGCCGCTCTCCAGCTGCAGCATGGGACGGACGTTCACGTGACCGTGGTGGCCGAGAACGCGGCTGGACTGACAGCGGTCATCTACTCAGACCCTCGGACCATAGACCTCACACCACCACTCCTCTGTTGTCTCGTTGTGAGTCCGAGCGTTGCATTGTGACACGTAGAACACAACCAGGAAACATTTCTTTTAGTGACTCACAAAGCTGCACTCTCACTCATATTGTAGGTCTAATGTTATAGCAAGTGCACAATATAGTCATCATCATAAGATTCGAGCCACTCCTGAATTTGACCCATTTTGAGATTCGCACTGGATATTGAATTACTGCCGTGACTAATTGTATATATCAGTCCTTGGGAGTGTAAAAGTCCAACAAAGTTAATTAATTCAAAGATGATGCGAACAGTTTTTTGAGACATATTTTAGTATTTCATAAGGGCAATGATCGTTAGGTGGTAGTTCTATCGTGCCACATTGATGACGTTGGTGGCCTTGATATAAATATTTCACTTTATCGGATGAAAATAAATGCAACTATTTGTAATAATCATGCAGAGTATTTTGCTTGAATTTAAGAGCTGCCCTCTAAGCAGAACCTGTTCAGTACGTATTTGACGCTGACCAGTATACATTAGGTTAAATTTTTCCATAAATATAGTAGTGTAAATAAGTATTTTGTTACTTTGGTAGTCAACAAGAAATGTTTACTTGGATGTGTGGATAGAATGGATGTGTTGAGCTCAGCTCAACTTCTTACATTATTTCCAAATAACGACTGTTGTCTCTCTGTCAAGATGGCAGTAGTGGAGTGACTGTTTCTTACTGAGCGGTGACTGCAACTAACGACTGTTGTCTCTCTGTCAGGACGGCAGTAGTGGAGTGACTGTTTCTTACTGAGCGGTGGCTACAACTAACGACTGTTGTCTCTCTGTCAGGACGGCAGTAGCGGAGTGACTGTTTCTTACTGAGCGGTGGCTGCAACTAACGACTGTTGTCTCTCTGTCAGGACGGCAGTAGCGCAGTGGCTGTTTCTTACTGAGCGGTGGCTACAACTAACGACTGTCGTCTCTCTGTCAGGACGGCAGTAGTGGAGTGACTGTTTCTTACTGAGCGGTGACTGCAACTAACGACTGTCGTCTCTCTGTCAGGACGGCAGTAGTGGAGTGACTGTTTCTTACTGAGCGGTGGCTACAACTAACGACTGTCGTCTCTCTGTCAGGACGGCAGCAGCGGAGTGGCTGTTTCTTACTGAGCGGTGGCTACAACTAACGACTGTTGTCTCTCTGTCAAGACGGCAGTAGCGGAGTGACTGTTTCTCACTGAGCAGTGGCTACAACTAACGACTGTTGTCTCTCTGTCAGGCAGTAGCGGAGTAGCTGTTTCTTACTGAGCGGTGGCTACAACTAACGACTGTTGTCTCTCTGTCAGGACGGCAGTAGCGGAGTGGCTGTATCTTACCAGAAGTCACGAGTTGTCAACATTACCTGGTCGGTGACAGACCCAGAAAGTGATGTCAGTTACTGTGAATGGGCATTAGGTAAATACTAATAATTCATGTGTGCGTGTGTGCGTGAGTGAGTGCATGTGTGCGTGAGTGAGTGCATGTGTGCGTGAGTGAGTGCATGTGTGCGTGAGTGAGTGCATGTGTGCGTGAGTGAGTGCATGTGTGCATGAGTGAGTGCATATGTGCGTGTTTGCATGAGTGAGTGCGTGTGTGCGTGAATGAGTGCATGTGTTCATGTGTATACATAAGTATGCAGGAATGCAGATTTTGAGTATGTAGATTTACTTGGTGAATATCAGTGTATACTACCAAAACAAACTAATTACTAAACATCATAGCTATGACAAATGTGTGTCATATGTCAGAGGCTAAAGGTAATAGTAATTAAGACATCTGTCATTTCCAAACAAGAACTTACAGTTACTGGGACAGTGTCAAATGCCCAGCCAAGCTGCCAGGTGTGGACAGACTGAAGACAACACTCATTATTACCTCACTTCTAGAAACCAGTCTTATTTCAACACTGCAGGCTGACATTTTGGTCAAAAGATTTATCACTAAAAGCTAAACAAAAATATCATGGTAATATCTCTGAATTAAGAGAATCTTGAAATGCTAGTGTGTCACTGGTGCTGCAGGAAAGAGTCCAGGTTCACTGGAGGTTCAGCCGTTCACGAGGACGACTTCACTGTCAGCAGCGTCAATGACACTTGGTGCCTCCGTCAGTCACGGAGAGACAATATTCAGTGTCATCCGCTGCTTCAACTATGCTGGTCTTCAGTCAACTGTCGTCTCCAGTGGTGTCGTCATGGTAACAGAACCCCCTGTGGTTTCTATGGCAACATTGAAGATCATCACAAGTTCTGTGTCTCACTATCCGTCACGCAGCAGTCACCAGTCAGACAGGAAACACTTGTTCTTTGGCTGGGAGGGAGTCCGGGACAGATCAGGGATCGCAGGTTATGAGGTGAGTTATAGGACTAGAGCAAACTGAGGGCACAGTGATGGTGTTTGAGCTGTTGTATATGTCGAAGTGTATTTACAGGTACTCCTTATCACAGCAGAAAACGAGAAACATTTACAAACATTACTGGGTTAACGTCAAATGATGAAGAATTAATATCTATGGACCTAACAGGATTATCATATCAACAGAACACAATTAATAGAAACACTGTAGTGATAAAGTCAACAACTCTAGATTAGGATTCCTTCTACTGGACTGTGTCTGTTTCTTGTAGGTGAGTCTGCAGCAGCCGAATGCTGCCACAGTTATGCCGTGGAAGTCCATGGCCACTGCCAACCAACTGTTTGCTGAGCTGAGAGACCTCGGCCTCGAGTCTTATAAGACCTACACACTGATGCTGCGAGCAACTAACTACGCTCACTTGACGAGTGATGTCATCACCAGCAACTTCACCATTGAAACTGAAGCACCACGTGTCACTAGTGAGTTTAATTATCACACGTGATTTAAAAGATTGCTATCCTAAGCAACAAGCTCCAGATAGCACAGGGTTCGTTTTTTGCCATTTACCAAAAGAATACATTTGTCTGTCGTATTTTAAACATAAACACAAAATATATGTCAAGACTTACAAAATAAAATCAACAAGAAAGCGGGTTGTGGTGAAGCGTTTCTTACAGTAGTTTAATGGCTACATACTTGTGGCTGCCTGCTTAGAAGTAAATTAATATGTGGTTCAATGTTTCATTATATAATTGATTAATTCAAATGTCAGGTTATTTGCCAAGCTCCAGATAACATATAACTTTTTTATCTACCCTAAGGATAAATGTCCTGTATTTTAAATGTATGTATCTTAGACAAAGAATGTATATAGACTATAAAAAATAAAACTGACAAGAAATCATTTTGGGAGGAAGCACTTATTATGGTAGTTTTAATGGCTGCATACCTAAAGGTATTTTAATCTGTGGTTCATGTTCAAGCCAATGTTTCATCATATAATTTATTAATCCAAACATCAGATTCTAATTTGCTGTATCATGTTGCCCTTCAGATGTGTCACTACAGAGTCGCTGGCTGCAACAGTGGATATTGAACCTGGACTGGACCGGCATGTTTACCAGCAACTCATCACTTCTGTACGAGATCAACATAGGTATGGAATACTTTCACTGTATGTCCTAATATCACACTGCCTACACTTGCCTAATCCAGTGTTCAAGTTGACTCGTGCCTGAAAGACAATGACGGTAACAACACATGATTGTCTAAATGAATGTGAGATGATTGTTTAAGTGAACTTGGAATGTCACATGATTGTTTAAGTGAACGTGGACTGTCTATTACAATTAGCTTTAGCAGACCTTCATTCATCTACAATATGTGGGTGATTTGGTGCAACATTCCACAAGATCACGGTGAAGTTAAAATATTTTCAAAGTAGCTAATGTATAAATCAGAGTTGATCAAGGAAGGTCATTAGGTGGTATTGAGAAATTAGACACTTCGGTCATTAGGTGGTTTTGAGAAATTAGACACTTCTGAGAAAGGTACCCATTGAAATCTGAACATCTCTGCAACTTGTGACCTAACCTATCTGGCACATTCTGACGTTGTTGAAAGATTTGTTTTACTTCCAGTGGCTGCTAATCCAGTGTAGTTTGCATGTAACAAATACACGATTTATGTGTGCAATTCAGGCCTGACACCAGGTGGCATTGATATCCTGTCCTGGATGGAAACGGAACTAACAACACTACGGATCACTGGAGTGGACTACACCAAGGAGCATCATGTGACACTGACCGCGGTCAACAAGGCTGGACTGTACACGACACGCACATATCCTGTCACATACTCACCATCCTCTGGTTCTGTGTGATGCCACTGACCACATGACACTGACCATGTTCAACAAGGCTGGACTCTGGCTTTGTGATATCACTGCTTCTTCAAACTGACCACGTCTTGACCACTTCTTGGATTTGTATTACTAAATGGATTATTGCATGAGTTCGTTAGTTGTTACTGATCAAGCACTGTACAAGTGTAACTATTGGAATAAATGTTAGTTGTTACTGATCAAGCACTGTAGAAGTATAACTATTGGAGTAAATGTTAGTTGTTACTGATCAAGCACTGTAGAAGTATAACTATTGGAGTAAATGTTAGTTGTTACTGACCAAGCACTGTAGAAGTATAACTATTGGAGTAAATGTTAGTTGTTACTGATCAAGCACTGTACAAGTGTAACTATTGGAGTAAATGTTAGTTGTTACTGATCAAGCACCATACAAGTGTAACTATTGGAGTAAATGTTAGTTGTTACTGATCAAGCACCATACAAGTATAACTATTGGAGTAAATGTTAGTTGTTACTGACCAAGCACTGTACAAGTGTAACTATTGGAGTAAATGTTAGTTGTTACTGATCAAGCACTGTACAAGTGTAACTATTGGAGTAAATGTTAGTTGTTACTGATCAAGCACCATACAAGTGTAACTATTGGAGTAAATGTTAGTTGTCACTGATCAAGCACTGTACAAGTGTAACTATTGGAGTAAATGTTAGTTGTTACTGATCAAGCACCATACAAGTGTAACTATTGGAGTAAATGTTAGTTGTTACTGATCAAGCACCATACAAGTATAACTATTGGAGTAAATGTTAGTTGTTACTGACCAAGCACTGTACAAGTGTAACTATTGGAGTAAATGTTAGTTGTTACTGATCAAGCACTGTACAAGTGTAACTATTGGAGTAAATGTTAGTTGTTACTGATCAAGCACCGTATAAGTATAACTATTGGAGTAAATGTTAGTTGTTACTGATCAAGCACCATACAAGTGTAACTATTGGAGTAAATGTTAGTTGTTACTGATCAAGCACTGTAGAAGTATAACTATTGGAGTAAATGTTAGTTGTTACTGATCAAGCACCATACAAGTATAACTATTGGAGTAAATGTTAGTTGTTACTGATCAAGCACCATACAAGTGTAACTATTGGAATAAATGTTAGTTGTTACTGATCAAGCACTGTAGAAGTGTAACTATTGGAGTAAATGTTAGTTGTTACTGATCAAGCACCATACAAGTGTAACTATTGGAGTAAATGTTAGTTGTTACTGATCAAGCACCATACAAGTGTAACTATTGGAGTAAATGTTAGTTGTTACTGATCAAGCACCATACAAGTGTAACTATTGGAATAAATGTTAGTTGTTACTGATCAAGCACTGTAGAAGTGTAACTATTGGAGTAAATGTTAGTTGTTACTGATCAAGCACCATACAAGTGTAACTATTGGAGTAAATGTTAGTTGTTACTGATCAAGCACCATACAAGTGTAACTATTGGAATAAATGTTAGTTGTTACTGATCAAGCACTGTAGAAGTGTAACTATTGGAGTAAATGTTAGTTGTTACTGATCAAGCACCATACAAGTGTAACTATTGGAGTAAATGTTAGTTGTTACTGATCAAGCACCGTATAAGTGTAACTATTGGAGTAAATGTTAGTTGTCACTGATCAAGCACCATACAAGTATAACTATTGGAGTAAATGTTAGTTGTCACTGATCAAGCACCATACAAGTGTAACTATTGGAGTAAATGTTAGTTGTTACTGATCAAGCACCATACAAGTGTAACTATTGGAGTAAATGTTAGTTGTCACTGATCAAGCACCATACAAGTATAACTATTGGAGTAAATGTTAGTTGTTACTGATCAAGCACCATACAAGTATAACTATTGGAGTAAATGTTAGTTGTTACTGATCAAGCACCATACAAGTGTAACTATTGGAGTAAATGTTAGTTGTCACTGATCAAGCACCGTATAAGTGTAACTATTGGAGTAAATGTTAGTTGTTACTGATCAAGCACCGTATAAGTGTAACTATTGGAGTAAATGTTAGTTGTTACTGATCAAGCACCATACAAGTATAACTATTGGAGTAAATGTTAGTTGTTACTGATCAAGCACCATACAAGTGTAACTATTGGAGTAAATGTTAGTTGTTACTGATCAAGCACCATACAAGTATAACTATTGGAGTAAATGTTAGTTGTTACTGATCAAGCACCGTATAAGTGTAACTATTGGAGTAAATGTTAGTTGTTACTGATCAAGCACCATACAAGTATAACTATTGGAGTAAATGTTAGTTGTTACTGATCAAGCACCATACAAGTGTAACTATTGGAGTAAATGTTAGTTGTTACTGATCAAGCACCATACAAGTATAACTATTGGAGTAAATGTTAGTTGTTACTGACCAAGCACTGTACAAGTGTACCTATTGGAGTAAATTTTAGTTGTTACTGATCAAGCACTGTACAAGTATACTTGTACATAAATACTGGAGTTAATGTTTAATATATTTACTGCATTATTATCTAACAGTTTTGTAAGAAATGAAAACAAATTACCTTTATTGTCAATATTACCTCGTGTTTCGGAAATTAAGTATACACCCAGGTAATCCTTTTAAAATGAAATGTTAATTAAAGCATCTGCATCAGTGATCGTCTGTGCATATTTAATAGCACAGTTTGACTATGTACAGACAGAGGCCTACATATTATATAAGGGAAATTAGTATGATGTAATATTTTGGATTCATTTTATATTCCTGACAAAACAGTCTACACGTGTATTTGTGTACATTATAGGTACATCTTGGAATATTTATCATTTCATGATCATACCTATTTTGACAGATTTTGGTAATGTCACAATGTATAATATATTTTGCAACCTACGAGCAATAAACTGTCTTTGGTTACAGCACATATGTACATGTGAAAGTATTTAGCAATGCAACACCCCAAGGGTAAAAACATAAGTTTAAGCTTCAACTATCTCTGTTTCCAACTCAAAATTAGAAATGACACGTACATTTTAACACAGTACACTGTACGATATATAAAATTTAATGTATATATGTGACACTAATTGAATAAATAATATAAATGCTATAATATTGAAACGGCTGTTGTCATAATGATGCTGGGGAAAATGCGTTGATTTCATTTGAAATTTTTTAATATACAAACCATAACAATAACATTTTTGTAATGGCATTGTTTACTAGGAACTCATTCACGATTTGTATTCGTTTCCGAATTGGAGCCAGTTCTGCATTTTTCTTGCTATGCTTTCAAATTGATGACAAATTCACGCATGAAGCTGCAACGGTCGAAACGTGTAAGTTGCGTGAACCGTTTTGCGGAATTCTAACGTTCAATCTGTCAGTAAAATAGTACTACACCACCAAACTGGACACTGGTCAAACAGTATGGTAGAAGCAAATCGTGTATGTACTCTTGGTGAATATGTGATGGTGTTAATTGATCTGGTCTGTTCTGATACAATGTTCTTTAAGTATTATTATGTTATTACGTTATTTAACTTGAGTTTGCTCAACATAAAACTTGAATTACATCTGTCATCATCATTCGTGCTGTAACCAACAATATTAATTTTCCGAACTGTGATCAAAATCAGCACCCTTCTGAACTGTGATCAAAGTCAGCACCCTTCTGAACTTTGAACAAAGTCAGCACTCTTATGAACAGTAATCCGTCAGCAGCCTTATGAACTGTGATAATGCCCCCAAAGTCAACACCTTTATGACTTGTGATCACGCCCTCAAAGTCAGCACCCTTATGACCCGTGATCATGCCCTCGAGGTCAGCAACCTGATGACCTGTGATCATGCCCTCGAGGTCAGCACCCTTATGACCTGTGATCATGCCCTCGAGGTAAGCACCCTTATGACCTATGATCATGCCCTCAAAGTCAGCACCTTTATTACCTGTAATCATGCCCACGAAGTCAGCACCCTTATGACCTGTGATCATGCTCTCGAGATCAGCACCCTTATGACCTGTGATTAAACATGTTTCTTTTCGAAATAATTTGATGTGTGACACTAAAAGAAACAGCCACTATCCCCTCTCCTCCAATTAAGACACCAATTTCATGTTGTACCATACATTGGTTTTTTTGAGGATCAGATCAGAAATGATACTCGTCTCAAACTGTTGACAGTAGAAACTCATGTGGCAGTTTAAAAACTTTTTACAAGTGTCACTTAGGTCACTGACCTTGACTTTTGACCTGATAGACTCAAAATGAGTAAACTCTGATTTTAAACAAATTTGACCATTAGTAAGGTCATTGCATCAACAAGTTCCATTAAAGAATTAGAATGGGTCCATTGTAAGTTCTTGAGATACAACAACTTGAAGTTAGGATGGTGGCAATTTTACAATTTTGCTAACAGGTTACCATTCTTATCAGACTAGCTGGCATCATATTGCAGCCCTGACTAGCTATCATCATATTGCAGCCAGCCTGGGAGGGTTTCACATTACAGCCCACTTGGAGGCATTCTGTTTATCTTTGTGACAGTGGAAGTGCCAGGGGTAATACACAGCACAGGGCCCAAGGATCTGGTAACAGGTATCATATCAGCCCAATGGATCTGACAGGGGACTGATGCTCAGCTGTGTGCATTACAATAGGATTTACAATCCCACAGGGTTGATTGTATATAAAACCCTGGGCTTAGGTGTTAGTCTGGCTCTGGTGATGGCTCCAAAGAAAACATCTGTGCCTAATCCTGAGTGTTGCAATCCATTTTATAATCATGAAAGGAGGGTTAAGGGGGTTCGTTAAGGGTGTGCGACTGATATCTAGACAATTGTCGGAAAGGGATCCTAGCCTTTGTACCCCATCCAAAACAACTCTCTGTTGCATCATGTGCAATGTAAAGATTGTGTGTAACCGTGATTACTCTGCATTCATGTTCGTGTTCACTGTCGTTTGAGACAGTGTAGCTGGATAGAAGTGATGCTTACATATGATAATAATAAAGTAGATATACAGGGCCTGATCAATCAAGGTGCTTTACATACATGTAGTTCATAATTGTTAAATTTTATTTTTTTTGCTGATGACACCAATATTTTTTTTCCTCAGCAAATGACCCGGTTGAATTCAGCAAAGACAGGCAAACAACTTGGATAATTGGTTATGTGGTTTGTAGTTAATCAATTATCACATAATGTGTAGGAAATTAATGTCATGCTATTTAGTAACTATGAAAAGCCAGCACTAATGTAAAAATCAATGATATTGAAATGATATATGTAAGAAAATTGCTAGTTGTTTTAATAGGACGATAACTTTGAAACTTTGAAAAGTATTGCAATTATGCATACTAGTGCAAATATTTACTACACAAAAATGCTCAATTAAAACAATATACTATTCACAGTACCTGATTTGTGTTTCATGTTGTTGTGAAGTGTGGGGAAACACCTACAAAACAAATATTGACTGCATTTATTTGTTACAAAAGCAATTAGCAAGGATTGTCAGCAATGTACACTGTTAGCATCATACAAATGGATTATCTTGTGAATTGCATATATTAAAGCTATCTCATTTTCTAAAACTAAAAACTCCCATTATAATGAGTGAAGCAAACAAAAAGTTGTTGCCAAATAATCTGCTGTTATTCTTCAACAGTTTATGACATAACACGTCAAACACAACAAAGTAAATACTTAAGACAGGTATTTGCTAAAATGACTCTAATATCCCAATGTACATCTGCACAAGGTATACAATTATGAAAGAAGCAAATTTGGATATGTGGAATTAAAATTGCGAGAACATGTACTGTCCATGTTAATTCATTTATTCAGATAGTGGTCCCATGATCGTGTGATAGCTATTATGTTATGAAATATAATATTCTACATTCTTCTGGTTTGATTCAGCATATTAACATACAAAACTACTATCCCACTGGAAAAAACTAAGATATCAATGACAGCATATCAGGAAGCATGTAAATTGTTATGTTCATTACCTTATTGCACTAACCAACGTTGTTTAGGCTGACAGAGTTACCTCTTGAAATACCAGAGACAGCAAAGGAGGTTGTTGTAGACCATCCCGAAGACATGACGATGTTCCTGCTGCACAGTCGGTGAAAGCAGCAAATATGGGTTGGACTGCAACTGTCAATAATGCAACTGAGCCAAATATGTGTTTCTTTCATAACAATCAGACTCGATATTACCATCATTTTAGACGTCAAGCTGTGTGAATTATGTGGCTGTCGAATATTTAGTTGGTATCAACCACATTTCCCTTTGGACACAAAACCGTGCACCTACTGTCTCGAGTCAACAACCGATATGACTTCACCAAGCCATTCAGTATAAAACAAACAAACACAATATCCACAGTTTACAAGATAGTACCAGTGTGCGCTGTTCTTAGTTCACACGACAGCAAAGTTTGCTGTCGTGATCCACAGTAGGAACCACGAGAAGGTGACACGCGCTTTTCCCACCACAGGTATTGTGTGTATGCAGTATAAGTGTGAAAAGTCGTGCCTGAAACTTAACCATCTCCATCATTAGCTAGGATAGCGCTAGCAGTGGTCATTTGGGCCCATCTCTGTATCCTTTCAGAATATGGTCGAAGATGTTAGCAATATATGCTATGGAAAGATCAATTTCGTAATATTAGCATTTTCATGTACTTTAACATGTTCACAAGATTATTATACTTGTAGAATAAATGTAAAAAAAAATTTTTTATATACATTAATTAAATATCATTTTAGAAGTGCATAAGATGTCACCATATGTAGGCTTTGTCAAAACTGGTGTGTTTGGTCGCACAATGATTGACAAAACTGTGAAAAGTCTCCAGGCTGACAGTATGATGGTCTGTTTAGTCTCTTGACATCTTGCAGCACATTCTTGTGGAACAGTTCCTCCTCCTCCTATATTACTGCAACCTGCAACCAATTAATTTTAAGATAGGTTATTCTGTATGAAAAATTGTCTGTATATTCTGAGCTAAGACTTGGAGAAAACAGCTGTACATGTTTCTGTGGATTTGTATTCAGTAGTGGCTTCATTACCAGGAATAAACCAGTTTGGTTTGGTTTCTACCAAAATAATTGAATTATTAATTGAATTAAAGTTAATTGTTAATTTAATACAATAATTTGGGAGGTTAATTTAATTTAATTGACCTGAGAAATGTGTGACGTTAATTTAATTGGAACATTTCTGATTGAATTGTAATTTAATTAATTAACTTTACAAGTTAATTGCCCCATGCCTGTTACAGGTACAGTTTCTGCAAATATATCAGTAACTTTAGATGTACTATTGTATTATTAATGCATTTGTTATACGTAAATGCATTATTACAGTTGTAGGTTTTAGTGGTTATTACTATCATACGTAGTCCTTGAATATTAAACTAAACCGAGTCAATATTATTGATCCCTAATGGCTTTTGCTGGTTGGTGAATAATATTTAATCATGCTTATATGGTAAATACCTGCACCAGCTGGACATCCAGTATTTTGTTCATTCGGTTCTCCCGCAAACTGTAACAGCCATACTTTGCACAATGTCCAGGACTGTCGAACCAAGCATCTCCGGACAGTTCAAGGTCCCCATCAATCTCTCCGAGTTCGTCCATGATTTGAGACTGGGCATCCAACCATTCAGCCATCACAGCTGAAAATGCACAAATTCCATTGCATTATTTTTTAATAAAAAATTTGAAGTCACGCAACTCATGAACTGTTTGCTAAAAATTAACATGATTAAAACAGTAATCGAGGTATTATGCTGTATTGAAAAACTTAGAGGAATAGAAAGCCAAAGAATGTACACAATAATACTAACTCTTCATCACTGGACTCCTCATCACTGGACTCCTCATCATTGGTCTCTTCTGCAGCATCCAGAATAGAGAGGTCAGATGGTTTGTAGTCAATGGATGGCTTTAATGGTGACAACAACATGGAGGGAGAGAGCAATGGTGGCTCAGCTAATGGGACGTCATCGCCTGGAGTCTTCTTGGGTGCGGAAATTAGACAGGGTGGCTCAAGTTGAATGTCGACAAATATATCATCCAAGCTGTACTGTGTCCCTGCGTCACATGTCACCACTATGTGTGTCTGAATCTCTGGAATGTAGAATAATCATTAATGAAAAAGCAAAGTGTAGAATAATCATGTATGTTTGGTGACATACAGACTACGCGACGAAAATTAATTAGTAATAATGCTGAGAGAAATACAATTATAAATCTACCGCAGTGGTTACAGGGCATTCACAAAACCATAATAATGATATACTGGGGATCTCACCTGACTCGAGCTCCCTCCCTAAAATTGCAAGGGGTGAAAATTTTGAACAGTTAGCTTGAAAATTGTAGATCTTGGATCATCTCGCCCATGTTAATTTTCCTGCCCTTTCAGCCTGCCACTGTAAATGTGTATTTTTTTTAATAGCAGGTAAAAAAATTTGCAATTGAATTGTTGCACAATCATTCTGATATTTGACAGATGCTGCAGCATTTTCGATATATGCCAAAAATATACTTCTAGGCCCAGTAGTACATCTACATTGTACATTCCGAATTTATTGCCCATGTCAAGGAGATGTTTGGGGGTAAAACATCCTAATATAATCAGCTAATAACATATATCAATGCACTGACTGGACGACTATTGATTGCCATTAAAAAAATCCTCGTCAGTCTCAAGTTGTTATACTCCAAACAGCCCAATCTTGGGCTAATCAAGTAGGCCTACTTGGCAAGTGCCACACCATGAAATCTAGAGCTAAACACCAAACTTATATTGATTTCTTCCCTACATATCATTACAGTTTGACAGCAATAAAAAGTCTAGATCTATCGTGGACTTCACCACTACTGTCACTGGTCACGACATGGGGAGGGCTCGCCAGCCATGGGAATGATTATATCTTCAGTAAACCACTTCAGGGTTAGCTTGATATGGGGATAGCTAAGTTTAGGGTTGCATACCTTCATTTCCTTGTGCCCAAGCACTTATAAAGCACTGCATACAACATGAAATTGGTATTGATATGTGGTGAATAGACATTTTGGAAAGGAAACAGTTATTTTTGATACTGAAAATTGCATATTGTAGATTTTTAGCTTACCACAAGCTCTTTCATACTATTTTAACACATCAACAATTAAAAAATTGTGTTGATTAACAATTAAATGTCATATTAATATCAAATTGCGCAAAACATCAGCTTGTGTATATCAAATGTTATAGTACAAAACTAAAATGTACATTAATTTGACATTTTCTATATTGAGGAGATCGGTTAAACAGTTTAAATAGTAACTGTCTTAAAACAGTATTGATCTTGACTAGATGGAGTTAATAAAATATATATAATCATATAACATCACAGTCTGACATCGACAATTTTCTAAGTCAAACACACACAAAACATGGGGCAGGCTAGCAACCATTTTTATTTATTTATAAAAAAATAAGCCCAAATTATATTCGGAATTGCAAATTATGAAATTATAATAAGTTTGTTATAACAAACTAAAATTTTCATCTAAATTACCTGTAATGTCCACAATTAATTAAGCTAACAACAACAACAAAAACATAAATATATCAATATTTTATAACCGTGTTTGTGACCATGACTTCCATTTATTTCGGGGCTGACCACATTATAAAAATGTTTTGGTGGTCATGTTAACGTTTTCTTTGATAAGAAAACATAACCATCAACAATTCTTATTTTTTACAGCAACTGCCATAATCTCATTGAAATGGAGAAGAAAAGTGGGGAAGTTCCGAATAGCCAAAAATGTGAGGAGATGTGGCTTTCAGAAGGGGCACACTGTGCACACGTCCAAGAAAGACATTGCAGACAATTCCACACCAAGCATGTGGATGCCAAGACACACGCAAGCCGAATTCACAAGAGTCGCCAAAGTTACACCAGGTGGACTCATCGAAGTCCCAGATGCTGAGGGCAAATCGGGTGGCGCCAAACTCGTGAGACCGAAGAAACGTGTTGCTGATGACTTGACAACGACATACCTGAAGAAAGATGACTCACAATCAGAAATGCATATTATGCATAGAGACAAAACAACACAGATGTATAACGAGTGCATTGCAGAGCATGCATCCCTTGACCTCTGACAGAGGTCAAGGTTGGCCTCTGCTGGAAACAAAATCTCAGGTGTGTTAAGTGTGGATACACATCAAAAATGTTCAAGTTATACCATGAAGTACCAACTGAGAAGGCAGGGCAGAGATCTGCTGCTCCAAATGTCGGCCTTCAGGTGGGACTGCAGGAATCTACCACAGGAATCGCTAAAGGGCGAGTGATAATTGCTAGCTTAGATGTACCACCACCGTACCGAAGTAGCATGCAACGGACTGCAAAGAAAGTTGGCAATGCGACAGCAACTATGACTTTGGCAGACTTGGCCTGACCACATGAAGACAATTAATAAGCTACGAGGATTACCTGAAGATGCTCCAGTGTCCATAGACAGCAGATATAGCTCAGCGAGAATCACTGGGTCTTATCATACTGGGCAAAATGCATCACAAGCAATAGGGGTCGTAGTAGAACAACAAAGTCGCTGCCAGGATATTGTGGCTCTACACATGCAGAATAAATTGTGCAGCCATTGACAGGCTGAATTATGGAGCGGGGGACTCTCTACTGCGAAAATTGGAGACAAGCAAAGCTCCGATTAGTAAAGGAGGAAGAGTGGCCAATTTAATACACTATATTTTCATGTGAAACAATAAACTGGAAGGTCTATAGTGGTCTTACCCCTTCAGAGTTGTCGGACATCGCTAGTCTTGATGGCAGTGCCAGTGATAGGTACATTACATTCCGCTTGGTGCGCTGCTTAAAATTTGTCTATTGAGAATTGACCCAGAATGTGTGACCTCCATCTTTATTTTTGATGGTCTTGCATATGCATATTATAACATTATGCAAATGAACGTGTGACCTTAAATGTTACAAATATCAACCAATGAAAGACTGACGAATCATATGGAATTTTCGCGGGGCGTCCCAGAGCAACTTTGACCGACGTAAGTAGGTGTTTACTTTTACCTTGTGAATAGTGGTTAAAATTAAGGATAAATATTCATCGAACAACTTTAGCATGTCAATAAATAAAATCTTAAGTATTTCAGCTTTATAATGATGTGTGTGTTATGATTGTGGGTTTGTTCGGACGAGTACAGCGTCGTTCGGGAAATTAGCTATGCGCGCGCTGTTTATCGTTCAAAAGTGCGTTTGCGTCGAGTTTAATCGCGGCGCGGCCGCTGGTTCCTGGGGGAGTGGTGCCGGTGCGAGATGGGCGCACGTCATGCAAGTTATTAAATACTTTGTAGTAACAACCTTAATATTATTATAGGCTTATTGTGAGCAAGTAATTCAAGTTTATGCTTGTTCAGCATTAGCAAATTAAGTTAGTTTTTAGTAGATTTTCAACTGTTAGCGCTCAGACTGGGAACGTAGGCTGTAACGCCCAGTTCTAGTAATTTAGGTCAAGTCGTTTTGCGCAATTCAAAATCGAAGCAATCGAAGTGTTTGTAACCAACTGCTGTTAGATTTAGTGGGAACAAGTAATTATAGATATATCAATGTTGGGTGATATCAATAATCATTTAAGATAGCTCATGTTAAAATGTTATATTTTTACAATTTAAAAGTTGTACTCGTAACTTCCGGTTTATGCGTTAGCAAGGCACAATTTTGAATGGGTCTGACGTCGTGATATTTAAATCCACGCCATCTGCGCTTTTATAATTGTGCTAACAATTTTGCATGCAAACAATCAATCAAACATCTGTTATTTTTTGTGTCCTTCCCTTATATCATGTTTGATACAGAAATAAATGAAGTAAATGAGAGTTTTGTTAAGCAATTGTTTGAACTTTTTTATATATACTTTTTTATTATTTCTACACCTACTTTTAATGCACAACGTATAATGTGTGTGCGTGTGTGTGTATATATATATGTATATATTCTTTATTTCATGTTCTAGAATTCCACAATACATTTGAAGAATAAAAGGATAACACACGCCAGAAGACAGACAAGGCTGACAAAGACAATATGAAGATGTTGAATATGTACACCGAGTCCAGTGTCCAGTTAACAGTCACACATTACACATGCACAGATTTATGAAACAGTGATCCCTGAATATGTGTACACTTATTCGACAGTATCATGTGAATATTATAAACATTACTTGAAAAGCATGACATTAAATTATGAGACTTTGAAATATGAACATTTCTGCACTGCTCTGTGAACACTGACACATACACTGGCACAGAGTTAAGAAACATTAAGCTGTGAATATTGTTGTGCTGAGGCCTTCAGTGTACTATGTGGTCTTCCGCATAGTTCCATTTAAAAGTGTAGTGAAGTCGACTAGTTCTTGTACTGCAGCATTGCTTTGTGTGTTGTCCTTTTCCATGTCTCTTTATCAGCTACTGTGAACAATATATAAACATCACTTCATGTTGAAGTGCAGGACATTATTTCATTAAACAATGACATCGATGTGCAGAACCTGTAGTGTACGTGAACCAGTTTTGACACAGTTAACTATAAATATTGTTGCATTATGCATGCAGAACATTTCAAAGCTTCTCTCAATGTATGTCACTTAATTGTGTTATTTTTATGAAATGACAGTGTGGGTTTTTTTATAATTATACAGTAAACACTACAGATTCTATGAATTTTCCAGCTTCACGTGTCACTTAATTATACACAGTTAGGCCATTAATACCAGTAATTATGCAAATGTCACATTACAATAAATTATGTCATCTAAACATCATACTGTAGTAATGTAAATTATTTACATCATTTCTTAACATGTCTAAGTAAATTTACAAAGACCACTACCATGCACAATTATTTATGGCTGAAATAGTTAATTTATCAACATAAATCGGTCAAAGGTCAATGGAGGTAAAATAATCAGGTCACTAGGGTAAATATTATGGTCAACATTTACAGCCTCTATTGACTTAATAGCATCCTAATCCATACTTAATAAAAAATAAATAAGCCATTAAGACCCGTAAATAGGTCAAAGGTCAAGTTGTGATAAACTTGGTCAATAATGGGTATTAAGGTCAATGTGTACATAAATTCTCCCTTAAAACCCTAGCTGATCCCACAAGTCATACACAGTTACTTAATTAGGCCATTTTTCAACATAAATAGGTCGTTTTTCAACATAAATAGGTCATTGTATGTCAAGGTCAAATAAGTAGGTCAATGCAAGGTCACGTCAAGGTCACATATTATTAGGTCAACATTTTAGGGTCTCTAACTTTTTTTCCACCTCAATATCTTCTTTAGTACACATTACGCCATGTTCCCCTGCATTCAGTGGCAGCGCAGCCACCAAACAGAAAGGTCACAAGAAATGGACTCAATTTCATAAGACAAAATAGACCCTTTTTTGGAAGCCAAAAAGTGGAATAACTTCGCAAATAATAAAGATATTGAAAAAATTCAAAAAGGATGATAAACCGCATAACATACTTTATCAGACAGAAGTGTTTAAATGATTATAAAAGAATTTTGAATTTTTTTGTAATATACCTACCAGTGATTCCGGGTAGGGGCTTCATGCTACTATATAAGCAGAAACGGACAGTCGTGTAAAATGTTGCAGATATGGTTAACATATGGGAGCAGGAAAATAACTCGTCCGTTCTGACCCGTACGTCACTTACCTTCAGATAGCGGGCGCCAATGTGACGTAACAGATATGCGACACCTCCAGTATGAAAATGGCGGCGATAATATGGCGATATCGAATTTGAGCAGAATAATAAGCGCATACTGCACTTCCGTAGGAACGCCATATTCGTTTTCTAACAGTCCATTTGTCGAAACAACTAAAAATACGAAATCATAACCTACGAATTTCGCAGTAACAATAACAAAATTGAGCAATAACTTTCTTTACGCGTCTCCGCCTAACCTCGCGCGTCCACCTATCGGATAAATTGCGGTTCTTCTTAATTGTCCGCCAGGAGGGCAATCTTTACCGCCAGTGCCCTGTTAGAAGCCGGTCTCGCCACGAAACACTACACATCAGCCTCACAACACATAGTTAAACGACTAAGTACCTCAACTAAAACTATGTCACACATGATTTGGCGCCGGATTAATTAAAAACATGGCACATTATCAAATTGTCGAGGCCAGCAGTTTTGTCCTATTATTAAATTGTAGTAACAGAACAACTGCAGATTTTCCCTTGGTGGTCACGTTAACGTTTTGCATGATTAGTAGAAAACTTGACCATCAAAAATCCTACAACTTCATGACATTCACTGCTACTATGCTGCCAATGTGTGAACAAGTTAAGTTTCGTCAAAATCACATACCTCCAACAAATTGAGAGTTTTCGTAAAATATTAATATGCTGCTGGCACTGGTGTTTCGAGAACGTCACCACCAAAATAATAATAATATAAAATATGATATCTACATAGCGCCATCACCACATAGTGCTCTATGGAGTGCCATAAAACACTAACATTATATAGCCTTTTTGTTTTGGAAGTGACGTAGAGTGATATAATGAAAGCATCGAGTTACTAAAATGCAAGGAAGGAAATCAACGTAATAATTTACATGTAAAAGGAAATCAACGTAATAATTTACATGTAATTGTTTAAGGATTGGCAGACGTTTGGTACGATGACAATAAAACTGATGCCGTTTGATCAACTAATGCGAATCGAGAATAATAAATCGAATCTGAATATATAATGATCGATATTCTTTTGTTTAAAAAATAAGAGACCAATGACGTGAGTGACACTTAGCCATTATCAGCCATTTGGTTGCACCTCCTATCGGTCGGTGGAGAGACCAATCCACAGTCACCGAGTCTCTTATAGTTGCGTATCGAGCAGCTCTCAGGGGAGAGGTTTGTCGGCCCCCAGACCATCGTGTAGTCCTCCACCCAAACTACTGACAACCCCTATGTGTTGAGCTAGCAACCTCTTATGACAACACGTCTACCCGTTTATATAGTTGGTAAACCCTTCCGGCCGAATTTGTGGTGTGAACTCTTGAAACATGTTCACTTTACGTTTTTTCTGTTATAACAACATTTAAATAAACAATTTATTCATTAGAATGTTTCTTATATGACCTAGTTCAAGTTGTAGTACAGCAAAATGTATAACATGCATCAGTAATATTACTAGTCTATGTCATTGATATTTAATTATGCAGATTCAGTAGTGGAAATTATGCGCATGCGCTGGAAGTGCTCACTCTAAGATGGCGCCTACAACAACGTCGGCCCGTTAACTGTCATCAATAACCTGTACCTTGGGAATGCAACATAAGACAAGTGGAAAACGTTTATTATTTTGCCAACAGTATCATCGAACAGTTTTATTAAATGGCATTATCTCTTTATTATCTATGAATCTATTCATTCCCATCGCCGTTACTTTGTGAAACAAATGCGCGTAACAGTTACGTTAGCCACTAGTCAGTGAAAATGCTTAGAAAGTGTAAAAAAACAACAGTCCCCGTCGTAGCCAGCACAGCACCTTGGGAATGCAACACACTACACGTGGAAAAAGTTTATTATTTTGTCTACAGTGTCATCGAACAGTTGTATTAAATGGTATTATCTGTTTAATATATATGAATATAATCATTCCCATCGCCGTTACTTTGTGGAACAAATGCGCACAACAGTTACGTTAGCCAACAATCAGTCAAACGCTTAGAAAGTGTGTCGTCTCCATCCAATTGAAGAACAAATAATATATCCATTCAACATAGGGCCTACATGAACCTGCTAAACTACGCAAATCCGACATTCTACCTAATATAGACTCGTTCTAGGGCTACATCACCAGAACTCTCCAGTGCGGCCACAATCTAGTCACATTTTGGAAGCGGTTAATACATAATCATGAGTTGCATCAGAAGAAGAGAAATATAGTTGTCACTAGTAATTAACGTGTCCCAATACATTAATCATAACTCCATATGAATGGCCAATTGTTTGTAGAATCCGAGCAGAAACGGCATATGTATCAACATTAATACTATATCAAATATGTGTATTCCACAGAATATATATTATTGATCTACAAAGCCAAATAACGTTTATTCACAAACCTAGAGAATCGAGGCCGAAATTGTGTTCAAATCAGTGACACTTCTTCGGTGGTATTCCGCATTCTGTTAGGTCATAAAGTCGCTGTTTATAATGTACCGTTTGTTTTCGTAGTAGCTGTTTCGTATCACCTCTTTCGCCTGACTGGCTGTCAACGCAACGCACTTCAACCGATTTAGCTGAAATCAGCTGTTACAGAGAAGTCCACGTGAAGCACGCAGTGTGTGCTATAGACAAACCATGTGTGTTGAAACAGACCACTTCGCATCGATTGTTATGTAACACATGCTAAATGCAAGAACTGCCCGCATGCTGGCTCGTAAACAGCAATTAAGCAATGTGGTCTTTTGTCTGTGCTGGAAGAGTTGGCAACGAACCACGACAGGCATTGTTGTCCTGTTTGCATCAGATAATCTTCAGCAGTTCCACTCATTGACACTTGTCAACGCCATCAACGACGTTGAAATCCTCACTTAGAAGCGCAGTTTCTATGTCGCAATTATTCTGGTATCGTAATTGTAACGACACATGCATGTTGTTCTATCGAGGACACGTAATCATTCCGGTTACAACAATTTTCTCAGCACTTTTAATACAAAAAAACAAAGGTACACATCAGTTGTGTGAATTCAGTGTTCTGCTGTAAATGTACGTGTGATTTCAATGTAGTCCGTGGTGAGGCTGGCACAGATACTGGTCGTCCAATTTTGTTTCCCATTCTTCATCACTAGTCCACAGCATCTTCTAATGATAGATGGAGTCCAATGTATTTACTCACGAGATATGGAGTCCACAGCATTGACCACCAAGAGATGAGATCCATAGCTTTCACTCACGAGAGATGGAGTTTATTGCATTTACTCATTAGAGATGGAGTCCACAGCATTTACTCTTGTGATATGGAGTACACTGCATTTAATCATGAGAGATGGAGTACATAGCATTTATTTATGAGAGATGGAGTCCACAGCATTTACTCATGAGAGTGGGGGTCCACGGCATATACTCATGAGAGAGGGAGTATACAGCATTTACTCATGAGAGACAAAGTATGCGACATTAAGTTATGACAGATGGAGTCCACAGCATTTATTCATGATAGATATAATACACAGTATTTACTCACGAGATATGGAGTCCATAGCATTTACTGAAGAGAGATGGAGTCCACGGCATATACTCAAAAGATATGGAGTAAACATCATTTACCCATGAGGGTTGGAGTCAACAGCATTTACTGATGAGAGATGGAGTACACAGCATTTATTCGTGAGATATGGAGAAAACAGCATTTACTCACGACTGATTTCTGCACTACAGGGTTGTTTTAAAACAATTCCAGTAATCCAATAAACTGTTGGACAGAATTGTCCCCTCCATCCACGCCAATATTTAAAAGCAAAACAAATTGAAAGCACTCTACACGCATTGCCAATGCGGACCACTGACCCATCCACATTGACTCACTCCTATATATCAATTTTGTTATTATTGGAATTTTTAGCATGATGGAAGCTTGTTCATCATTGGATCCTGATTGGCTAAAGTTTAGCCAATCATCAGTTTCAATGCAACTGTTACAACAGAAGTAATCAGAAACTGGCTTGATTGCATCCGATTCAATATTTACAATATATACAAAATAAAAAATTATACAATATATTGCAAGGTAACCATATAGAGTGTAATACAAAGCCCTATTTCAACTGAGATGGTGGCCTAGTGCACCAACTAGGTAAGTAAATACACTACTAAGACCTACTCATATGTTTTTAACACGAGACCCTAAATAACCATTTATCCACCCACGAGATGACCCTATTAATGTGAACCACCCAGACCATGAATTTGGTGGTGGCTAATTTACGGCACCAAAATCACACTAATGAATATTCTTGATATGCAATGAATATTCCTAACATGCAATGATTGAACAATTGAAGTGAGACTTTCAAGTGGTATTAAAAATAAATTGTTAAAATTTCTATGCCATTTAATCATTTCAGTCATGAGAGTGTACATGGTTGCATCTTATCAATATTGAACAATCAGCTTCCTGTGTCCCTAAACAAATCACAATCCATATTTACATTTATTGCCCACTGTTGTAAGAAAGCCCAGAAAGCTTCAATAATCAAGTTCTGACCTACTTTTTTTTCCCAGAGTTTAAACAAAGATTGTAACCAGGGATTTCTCGGTTGCTGCACCACCTCTTTGGAATTGAGAGGAGGGAAGGTTACAGGTCATAGGGAGACAGGACGTAAGGAGACAGGAAGGAAAGGAACGGGAGGGAAGACAACCGGAGTGAAGGAGAGGGGAGTAGGGGAGACAGGAGGGAAGGAGAAGGGAGTGGGGGAGACGGAGGGAAGACAACCGGAGTGAAGGAGAGGGAGTAGCGGAGACAGGAGGGAAGGAGAAGGGAGTGGGGAGACGGGAGGGAAAACAACCGGAGGGAAGGAGAGGGGAGTAGGGGAGACAGGAGGGAAGGAGAAGGAGTGGGGAAGACGGAAAGGAAAACAACCGAAGGGAAGGAGAGGGAGTGGGAGAGACAAGAGCAAAGGAGTGGGAAGTGGGGGAGACAGGAGGGAAGGGGTCAGGACAGAATGTGATGGAGGGGATCGAAAGGAAGAGTTAGTCTGCAGCAGTGATAGAGGGGGTGAGGAAGAGAGCGAGGGTGTTTGTGGGGGATTCGATAGTTAGGAAGACCGACAGAGTCTTAAACGAGGGAGATGATGTGGTGGTCTGCTTGAGAGGATAAAAAACATCGTAGGCTCGGGTAAGGGTGGATCTGTTTTAGTACACGTAGGGACAAATAACGTAGAGAGGGAGGGTACAACTGCCATAGTTAGGAAATATAGGCAGTTGGTCAGAACACTAAAACAGACGCGGGTTGAGCAGGTAATACTGTCAGGGATTTTACCTGTAATGGGCAGGAGGGGTCACAAATATCGAAATTGCCAGGGGATGGCAATTAACATGTTAGTCCAGAGGCTGTGTAGGGAAGAGGAAGTTGGATTTGTGGATTTCTGGGGAAGTTTTGTTGGGAGGGCTGATATGTACATGAAGGATGGGCTTCATTTAAGTGGAAAGGGGGTGGCAGTAGTCGCGGACAAACTTTCAGCAGCAGTAGATAGCGACTTGGGTACAATGAGAAATATTTTTGGAAGTAAACATTCTTTAAACTAGAAGTGCAGGGGGGTTACCTAGAGGTGTCTCAAGCAGACCAAGAGGCCACTAGCTCAAATAAACCAATATCAAATCATCCGAAAAACATCTCTCAAAAAGGTTATAGATGCGTATGTTTAAATGAAAGGAGCATAGTAAATAAAAAAAATGAATTAAACATTATGGTAGAAGATATTGACCCTCACATAATTGGTATAACTGATTCATGGGCCAACATAGATATAACAGATGCTGAATTAGGACTGACAGGATACGTAATGTTTAGGAAAGGTCGAATAGGAAGAAGGGGCGGGGGAGTTATTTTATATGTTAAAGAATCTATTCAGGCTTATGAAATAAAACTAAAAAGGGAAGCAGATTGCGATGAAGCTATTTGGTGCAAAATTGTTTCAGGAAATTCAAAATTAACGATTGGATTAGTTTACCAAAGTCCAAACATAAACGAAGAGGACAACACAAAAATAAAAAACGCTATAAAGGAAGTTAGTAAAGGGGAATGTATCATAATGAGAGATTTTAACCATGGACACATACAATGGAATTCTCTAGAGAGCACAGGGATTGAGGATCAACAATTTCTATGTTTAATCCAGGATAGCTTTGTTACTCAGCACGTACTAGAACCAACCAGGGGAGAAAATGTATTAGATATAGTTTTGTCATCACAAAAAGAATTAGTGGACAATTAAAAAATATTTGAACCATTGGGTAATAGTGACCATAATCAAATACATTTTGACATCAATGTAAAATCAGAAAGTAAAAATAAGAAAACGTACAAGAGAAACTTCCACAAAGGTAACTACAAAGATATGAGAAAATAATTAGCAAAGCTAGATTGGAATAACATGCTGATGAATAAGACCGCAATTGAATGTTGGAATATTCTAAAATATGACATTGAGAGTAACATCGATAAATTTGTTCCCTTCCAAAAACAAGGAAAACGGTGTAGCAAGAAACACTTGTCAAAAGAGGCAATTAGAAAAATAATGCTAAAACAAACTATGTGGAGGGTTTATAGGCGTACCAGAAAGGAAGAAGACTATGCAAAATACAAAGAGGCACTTAATGCAGCTACAACTGAAATCAGACAATCTAAAAGAAGCTATGAGCAAAAACTGGCATGTAACATAAAAAAATGACAGCAAGAGTTTTTATGCATATGTCAGGAGTAAACAAAACTAGAAGACAGTGCTGGAAATATAATATCACAGGGGTTTTTAATGGCGGAAGACCTAAATGGTTGTTTCAGTTCAGTGTTTACCAAAGAAGATATTAGTTCATTACCAGTTGCTGATGCTAAATTTCAGGGGGTTAAATCTGACTATTTAGGTCCGTTAGTTGTAACTTCAGAATTGGTAGCTAAGAAAATAAAGGCAATGAAGGATAACAAATCACCGGGAGTGGATGGGATTCCTCCAAAATTACTAATGGAAACAGTAGATCAAATCAGTATACCACTTGCAAGAGTATTCAACTTGTCATTAAAAGAGGGAGTTGTTCCGTTTGAATGGAAAGAAGCAAACATCATACCATTATTTAAAAGGGTTCGAGAAATAAGTCAGAGAATTACAGACCAGTGAGTTTAACGTCAGTGATTTGTAAATTATTAGAAAGGTTAATTAAACATATGGTGGACTCCCTCGTTAAGCATAAATTAGTAAATTCATCTCAACATGGATTCCTTAAAGCGAGGTCATGCTTAACAAATATGTTATGTTTTTTGGAAGAAATCACTAAGTGGATAGACGTGGGATCGCTAGTAGATATTATCTACTTAGATTTTCAGAAAGCTTTTGACAAAGTGCCACATCAAAGATTACTACTTCAATTAAAAGCCCATGGTATCGGGGATAGCATAACTGACTGGATAGAACAATGGCTGACTGACAGAAGACAACGAGTTGTAGTAGATGGAGAAGTTTCAAATTGGAAATCGGTTTTGAGTGGGGTACCTCAAGGATCAGTATTAGGACCTATATTATTCTTAATTTATATCAATGACTTGGACGACAGTATAACAAGTAACGTACTGAAATTTGCGGATGACACAAAACTGTTTAGAAAGGTTAATACTGATGGTGATAAACAACATTTACAAAACGATCTAGACAGATTAGTGAAATGGTCTGAGAAATGGCAGATGCTGTTCAATTTTGGAAATGTAAATGCCTACATACAGGACATGGGAACTTGAATGTAAACTATAAAATGGGAGATACTGTTCTGGGTACTACTGTAAAAGAAAAGGACTTAGGAGTTACAATAAGCGCTGATATGAAAGTTTCAGAGCAGTGTGGTATTGCAGCTTCAAAGGATAATCAAATTCTTGGATTGATTAGAAGAAACATAACATACAAGGGAAAAAAGTTAATTATACCTCTTTATAAAGCAATAGTTAGACCTCATTTAGAATACTGTATACAAGCATGGAGACCATATCGTAAGAAGGATATAGATACGCTTGAACGCATACAAAGGAGAGCAACTAAAGTGATTCCAGAACTTAGAGACCTTAGTTATGAAGAACGCCTGAAAGAATGTGGTTTAACAACTCTAGAGACAAGGAGGTTAAGAGGAGATCAGATTGAAGTTTTTAAGATATTGAATGGGTATGAAGATATTGATAGAAATATATTTTTCTCACTCAAGAAGGATAGCAGAACTAGAGGACATGAGGTAAAATTAGTAAAGGATCAATGTAGATTGGACATCAGGAAGCACTCGTTCGCACAGAGGACAATAAATGAATGGAACAAATTGTCTACAGATTGTGTAACTGCTAGCAGCGTGAATATGTTTAAAAACAAGGCTGACACATATCTCAGGATGGCGGGTTATAAGTAGGTGAACATTGTTGGACTCTCGATAAGCCAATGGCTTCCTTGTCCACTTGCCATCTGGGCCTTTGGCTTGGATGGCAAATCTTGTTAAATCTTGTTAAATTCACTCTGTTAGTGTTAGGTCAGTAGGAAACATCTGAAGACTTACCCTTTCAACCACGTTTAGTTCCTTAGCTCCTAGCATATATTCATCCATATGTTTACCACTTTAAAACTGTATACGACTTTGAAGATTGCCTAGCCCATTTGTTTTGATGCACCTCTGAGCTTGGGTTTCAGAAGATTTCAGCGCAATAGAAGTTATTGTATTTTATTATGATGTATTCTGAATAAATTGAATTCTGCTGTGAATGAGTGAAAGAAACTGTGTGAGTGAAAGAAACTGTGTGACACTGAGCAATATACATACTCCTCTTCCCATACTAGTGCTAACTCCCAGGTTATGTGTTCTCCACTGCAGGACTCAGCTGTTTCCTCTGAGCGAGTCATGTACCAGACAGGTGAGCTTGGAGTCTCTGGAGGAAAGGTGGCATCCCTTCTTGGCCTTACCCCCCAGTCAAAGTGGCTGCCATATCAGCGATCAAGTTTTGTTTAGTAGCAATCTCCCTGACCCATTGAAACAACTTAGAAGTTGGTGAATGTATAAATGCCAACAATTAAGCTTTTTCAATTACAATGAATTAATTAATGTCATGTTTATTTTACATACGACATAAGAATTATATTTGTAATTTATGTCTAAAAATTGTATTTTGAATGCTAACTGTGACTGTGTTATGCTGTTTTTTTCGTGAAATACACACTTCCAATCCAGAATCAAGCATGTCCGAGACTAGCATGTTATATCAACTGACCAGTCCACAGTTGATAGAGATGCCCTACTTGGTGCAGTTACCTGTCGCTCCAGTGCACTTCAG
The DNA here is from genome assembly GCA_033239005.1 of Lamellibrachia satsuma. Classification (NCBI taxonomy): domain Eukaryota; kingdom Metazoa; phylum Annelida; class Polychaeta; order Sabellida; family Siboglinidae; genus Lamellibrachia; species Lamellibrachia satsuma. The sequence goes on along the minus strand of BSQZ01000016.1, from coordinate 2,550,870 downwards.
TCGCTCCGAGCAAGCAAGGTCAATGAAGTTGAACTTGGCAGCAAGATTCTCAAAGTCAGTGAACATCTCTGTTGTGTGCTGTTCCTTCCTGTCGTCTGGCATCTGTGAGCAAACAGGGAGGAAACTGAGAGTCAGTCACTCATGTTTCACTAAACCTTTGCAGTTGCTATGGTAAACAAACATTTATGATAACTTTGGAGCTGTCGAAACTCGTGCAAAATATTTACTAAATGCATGCTTACAACTATGCTATTCACAGTACCTGCCTTGACTTTTGTGTTGTTGTGGAGTTTGGGGGAAATACCTACAAAACAAATATTGACTGCATTTATTTGTTACAAAAGCAGTTAGCAAGGATTATCAGCAATGTAAACTATTACCATCATACAAATTAATTATCTTGTGAACTGCATAAATAAATTCATTATTGATAATATTATTATATAATCTGATTTTGTAAAACTAAAAACTCCCATCATGTGTGAAGTAAAACAAAACGTTGTTACCAAATAATCTGCTGGGAGGAGACTATAAATGTCTCGTTATGGTACTAGACATGACTGGAGCAATATCCAGTCATGCATGCATTTACTGCAGAGTCCATTCAATTGACCGAAGGGACTTGACTAAATATGAAGACTTATTGCGGTGAAGATGTGGTAAGGCCAATACATGACCTTTCTGAACATGTACGTAGTAGTTCGTATGGATGTAGGTCTGTACCATTTGTGAGTCTTCCCTTCACTCATGGAGTCATGGATGAACTGCATATGATGCTTTGAGTTACTGACAGACGTATAGCTAATCTCATAGAAGATGTCACTGATTATGCTAAGGAAAGAATGGCATTTTCTCAAAATCCAATGTTGTACACCTCATTGATTTGCTTAAGTGCATCAAATTGTTTGGTGTCAGTTTTAGAACATAGGAAGATGTATCTGGGAATGGGATGGATAGACTTTAATTCATAAGTTTGATGGGAAAGAGAAGAAAAAACTTCTCAAACACCTACCTTCATGCCTAGCAGAAAGGGATGCACTACATCCCAACTCAAAATACAGTTGTTGAATTTTGGGAGAAATGTCAAGAATTGTATGCAGCTATCAACCTTGAATACAGCAACGTAGGTGCTGTTGAATCAGCTAGTATATTCATGTTATATAAAACCCTTAGAGGAAGGAGAAAAGGGTATGAAACTAAAATAAACGGGTCACTCCACATATGTATTGTATTGTTTACCATATTCCTAGGAACAGCTTGAAAATAAAAAGTTCAGTGCTCATGGGATGGAAAAATTTAAGTTAATTTAATTAATAAAAATTAAGTATATGCATAAACAACACTAAAATAAAATTTAAGCATGTTCAAGTACTCTAAAGGTATCTTTGAAGCAACTGCACTTCCCTAGTTTTAGATACGGTACTGTATTACTATTCAGATGAAAATTTTCTCAGTGCCTCATAATATTTTATTAATATTATAAATGATAATTTGACAGTATGGTAGAAGCAAATTGTGTATGTGCTCTTTTGGTGAATATGTGATGGTGTTAATTGATCTGGTCGGTTCTGATACAATGTTCTTTAAGTATTATTATGTTATTACGTTATTTAACTTGAGTTCCCTCAACATAAAACTTGAATAACATCTGTCATCATCATTCGTGCTGTAACCAACAATATTCATATTCCGAACTGTGATCAAAATCAGCACCCTTCTGAACTGTGATCAAAGTCAGCACCCTTCTGAACTTTGAACAAAGTCAGCACTCTTATGAACAGTAATCCGTCAGCAGCCTTATGAACTGTGATCATGCCCCCAAAGTCAACACCTTTATGACTTGTGATCATGCCCTCAAAGTCAGCACCCTTATGACCCGTGATCATGCCTCAAGGTCAGCACCCTTATGACCTGTGATAATGCCCTCGAGGTCAGCACCCTTATGACCTATGATCATGCCCTCAAAGTCAGCATCCTTATGACCTGTGATCATGCTCTCGAGATCAGCACCCTTATGACCTGTGATTAAACATGTTTCTTTTCGAAATAATTTGATGTGTGACACTAAAAGAAACAGCCGCTATGCCCTCTCCTCCAATTAAGACACCAATTTCATGTTGTACCATACATTGGTTTTTTTGAGGATCAGATCAGAAATGATACTCGTCTCCAACTGTTGACAGTAGAAACTCATGTGGCAGTTAAAAAAGTTTCTACAAGTGTCACTTAGGTCACTGACCTTGACTTTTGACCTGATAGCCTCAAAATGAGTAAACCCTGATTTTAATCAAATTTGACCATTAGTAAGGTCATTGCATCAACAAGTTCCATTAAAGAATTAGAATGGGTCCATTGTAAGTTCTTGAGATACAACAACTTGAAGTTAGGATGGTGGCAATTTTACAATTTTGCTAACAGGTTACCATTCTTAGCAGACTAGCTGGCATCATATTGCAGCCCATACTAGCTGACATCATATTGCAGCCAGCCTGGGAGGGTTTCACATTACAGCCCACTTGGAGGCATTCTGTTTATCTTTGTGACAGTGGAAGTGTCAGGGGTAATACACAGCACAGGGCCCAATGATCTGGTAACAGGTATCATATCAGCCCAATGGATCTGACAGGGGACTGATGCTCAGCTGTGTGCTTTACAATAGGATTTACAAACCTAACTCAAATGGTGCAAATCAAATAATATACATCAGTGCTAATAAATTCGTCACAAGCAGAAAAGGCGTATTTCACACTTATAATACAATGTTCCGAAAACAAACAAAAAATAGTCACAGAAGCATTCTGCTGGGTTGAGTAGAACGATAACTGATGTGGCCGTCGGTCGCATAATCTCACCGGCAACAGAATACGTTCGACCGCAGTGATGTCGAGGTTGTTGTCGGCTGGACGATAGTAGGCCAGATGTCAACAGATCGTGGAGACGACGATGTTTCGTAACGACGGCTGACGCGGACGCTCTGATGTCACACACGGGGAAGACAGTTGAACGGTCAGCTGGACGTACAGTATGTCAGCCGGCAATATGTTGTGGAGACGGCTAACGTGTCGTGCCGACGGCTAACGTGTCGTGATGACAGCTTGTGCGGACGCACTGGTGTCGCGCGCGCGGGGAAGGCAGTTGAACAGTCGGCTGAACGCTCTGTAAGTCGGCCGTCAACATGACGTGGAGACGACGAACGTGTCGTGGACGGTCCCATTACGTTGATACCCCTTTTAATATAATGTACCACGCCAAAAGCGAAAACATCATGGGTACAATTATTGCATAACCTGTTCATGTCCCACGCCTAACAATAAACTTCCAATGTGGGCTCCCACACCACACTTGGATACTATTATTGCATAACTTGTTGATGCAATCCGTCTATATACACCAAAATTGTTTTTGGCTACCGCAACACCTGTAAAAAGACCTCAAATAAAGGCACGTTGTTATACAGCACGTAATCCAGTCCTTGGGATTGTTCAACGTGCTTACCATCGAGGTACCGAGATTAATGGTGATAACACAAGTCACAATACAATGGTGAGATAGGACTGCCAATCATTAATAATCGCACGTGCCCATTAAATTATATGCGCACATAGGCTTAGGTGGTTAGTCTTGATATCGAAAAAAAATTATAACCTACTGCCATGATTTGGCATGTACCAACTACAAATCAGCATAACTAAATAGATTACTGTAATTGTATTTAGTCTGAAAAATAAAATGATACTCTGTAATAAATAATATATCCGTATAACATGGATAGGTTATATTAATAAAATACATTCATGTTGTTTATAAAGAAATAATAATAATACTGTCATAATGCCATGGAAACTGGATACGTAGGTTCACGCTACTTGAAGGTGTGCAAGTGTGCAAGTGCCAGACAGTGCTTACGTCAACTGACGCAGCAGTGTCTCGGGAATGTCCGCAAGAGTTACGTAACACAGGCGTCAAACACGGCGCACCTTGAAACATGCGTCCTGTTTACTTCGTACTTGATGGACAACAACCTGAGTGTCATTGTACAAGATATTCCTATTGAAAGACCAACAGTCAGAAATCAGTTCATTTTTTTCAAAGTTCATACAGAAGTTCAGAACGAGTTTTCGTGAGGTCTTCATTCACAAATAAACGAAGGTTTAGACCCGAGACTGTATTGTGCTGTTTTAGGTTGATTCGAGCTCTGTATAATAGCCTCCCTCCGACGTTCGCTATTTAGTGTAATAATTGTAGTGCGTGGTCGCCCGCCATCCGTTTTAGGGCGGCCAATTCTGTGCGCTCGCTCAATCTCGTGAGACTGTTGGACTGGGGTTAACTTCGTATGATCATTGACAATGTCTAGGATTGCATTTTCAATTTCACCAATACCTACAGATTCGGGTATTCCTTCTATTCTCAAATTGGATCTTCTAGGATATTGCTCGATGCTGTCGTTGGCCGATTCTAACAAATCGACTCTACTTTCAAGTGCTTTGATTTTCTCGTCCTTCTCTTTCACAGTTTGTTTTAGTTGCTCAGTTTTATTACGTAACATTATATATCCTAATTTACTTAAATATCTAATGCTTGTAATTCAAAATCCTCTCAATGTGACTTACCAAAGCCATTACTGTGGATATGCTGAAGGTGTGGTTCCACGTTCTCTATGGAGATGACCTTGAATGATGCCAGGGGCATCAAGCCAGGCTGTGTGCTGATCATGTCATGGAAATTAGCTGTGTCCTAACCGTATCCATCCAGACTAATATGACTTTAGCTGTAATCATAATCAATGCTTCAATTTAGATTATTTGAAAAGAAAATCAAGCTTTCTCTTGTATATTTTATTTTACGTTACACAACTGTGGATATAAGAGTGCATAAATGCTATAAAAGTGACATGGTCATGATCATTAAAAAATAGCAACAACACGCTTTTTCACTGCCCTTACTACTATTTTCTTATTTTCTAGCATAAAAAAAATGCACACTGTGTTTTATTTATCTGTTTTGTCACTGTTATAAGGCAAAGCATGTTAATCGTGATGACAAGTAAATATAAAGCTTTAGTTAGTTTTAATTATTACTACGAATATGGGTATATCAAGGACACATTAGCTATACAGTGACCTTAATATACAAATCTCAACAACTGCTGTATTTGCAAGATATTTATGAAATACACATCACAGTTTCACTCAAAAGATGACAATTAAAATATGATTAAACAACATCATCATAGAAATAGCGAATTGCTGGTGCAATTTTGCACATTTGCATAACATTTCATTTGTCCATATACTTATACAAAACTATCTCCGCAGTGCAACCACCGTGTGATTTACCTGCCAGTTCTGTGTCATGGCATGCCATACCCCGACCTTGCCTGTCATATTGAATGGAGCCAATGTGAGCGAAAAACCTTCCACGGTGAGAGATTTACCTGCAAGTTATTTCATTGTATGCCACACCCCGACCTTACAGTGTCATGGCGTGCCACACTCTGACCTTGCCTGTCGTACTGAGTGCTGCGAGTTGATTGCCAATGAAGAACAGGTTGTTCATGACAACATACATCTGGAATTTGCCTGCAGAGGGGAGAGAACACTTTTATTCAGTGAAGTAGCACGACGTTTTCACCTTACACTAAGCACAAATTTTAATAAAACAGTTGTTTATGGACCTGCTAAATGGATATATTTAATCCACATAAAAGTACATCTATCAATTTAGTCAACTGGACTAAAAATTCAATTCAAATTTATTGTAACTCTATAAAATAAGAACAAATACAAAGCAGAGCGAAGTCCTATCTAATCGCATAAAGTGAACCATAGTGGAAGAACAATACATAATGTTGTACTCCCTTTTAGTTTCATCAACTACAGTTTTGAGCTATGGGCGGTTTGGAACATTTGTGCTTGGCGAAATAAATTTGTATTTAGCAGAGACCGAAAACTACATAACACTGCACGTGCAGTAATGTTACAGGAACTAGGTGCCCACCCAACCAAATTACATAGTCGTTGTTCACAAGCTCTCTTCATTATAGGTGCATTGTTAGCATACATTATTAGCATACTTCAATATAGGGGCTGCCTCTGCGAAGTTACAGAGGCAGTATGCGAAAAGAAGGATGCCTGGAAAGAAATAGAGAAGACCAAGGAGAGAGGAAATCAACTGGATTCAAGGATATACACACATACGCTTTTTTCAATCGTTATATACTATTTAAGACTAACATGACGTACACAATAATAAGGGTGAAGGACATGGAGTCCACCAGTTAACCCGTGTGACAAGCGGTAATTAGTATACACGGTAATTAACGTCAACCCCACAAAGAATAATATAATGTGACTACAGGATGATGAACAAATCAAAATGGCAGGCTTAACTTAATTTCCATGTCTATGGTCGTGAATGAAAACCGGTCACATGCGTAAACATAACAAACCGCTATCGCCGTATCTTAATTTACCCATGTTATGGGTGGTCGCATAAGTTTGCAAAGTAAAAACACGTATAATGTTTAGGACTTTGCGAACTTATACTACCATCCCTTATTTGTCTGATATCTAATGACATCTTTAAAACAACGATGCAATTATAATACAATTTCATAAACATAATGCACATAATATAATTCTGAAGTTCTGAGTAATATCCCAAACAATCACAAATGTACATAGACATGAACGTTGTTTAGACACAAACGTCAATAATTATATCCAAACCAACGTGTTATTTTATGACAATTTTGAACTGACGTACGTCGCCTCTAAACAACATACTAACAGAGGTTCAGCCCGTGAAACATGTATGTGGACGTGGACGTGTACATGTAGCTAGCGGCCCGTACGCTTACATTTTAATATCTACCCATTCGCCGGTATTTCATTCCTTAGACCTTGATATAATCCCATTCCTTCTACGAGAGAAGAAGGAACATTCCAGAAATGTTCCTGCATTATCAAACAGCACAACTGAAACACAGTTTCGTAACAGGGATGGAACTTTTGCGTACACATTCCTCTTGGTAGGCGGCGATGCGTTGCTGGTTGACTTCTCAGAGTTCGTTCTGAACACCGTAAATATGCGGTAGGTGAAACATAACTATTGGCTTTCCACTTGGAGATACTTGCTTTCGTGATGGTCTAATAACGTGGATGTACCAAATATGGACCATGCTATCAAGTTCTTCTTAGAAGAGAGAGAAAGATAGAGAAAGTGGGAAAAAATAACAATATACGAAGATACTATTATAACGTACCATAGGCCTGCAAACTAAAATAAATAACGTGCAAAACTATGACTTCTGATAAGCGGTGTGGTGGAATCTTGGAATCACACACACACGCACGCACGTACGTACGCATGCACGCACGCACGCACGCACGTACGCACGCACGCATACACACCACACACACACACACGCACACACGCACGCACGCACACACACACACACACACACGCACAACCACACAAACGCACAAACGCACGCACGCACGTACGCACACACACACACACACGCGCGCGCGCGCACACACACACACACACACGCACACATATTTTGCAGAAGTCATCCCAGAAAACCACGTCGATTAATGCTAAAGATGTGACAATACTGTTATTGACAGTTGTTTATTTCATAGCTACAAACCAACTATCCCAGAAGCGAAAAACTTTGAGAAGGGAAATACGGAGTTGAGTACGTAAATCGTGTCTTTCCGTTGTCCCATAATTAATAATGTCTTATAATACAAGCAACCTAAATAATACAAATAAATTATACAAATTTAAATTATTAAATTTATACAAATTCATACAAATTTAAATTATTCTATTGGGCCATACCCTCATGAGAATACATAACTTCCACATTTTAAAAACAACATTGTTATGATAGTTATCATGCCTAATGTATGGAACAATAATTTTTTAACAGTGTTACGTAGTGGACAAAGGTTAATCGTGGAGATAATTATATAGCGTTGGTAATTATTTTGACAAGACTGTTTGCAATTATGAATCCTGTAGGTCTGCCCTAGGCAAAAATTTTCGCCCCGCTCTTCGTCTCTGGGGCGAAATGCCTGAGGGCATTTGCTAAAGCGCCATTTTGGCAGTTCCGTAGCCATTTGACTACGGAACTAATAACTTAAGTTTTAAAACCGATACACACTAACCGTTTCACACGTGTATTCCGTGACATACAACCGACGATTGGGCGTCAAGAAACTGAAGAAATGTGCTCCAAATAATTACTTGTGAGTACTTTTATCGGTGACATAGAAAACATTTCACAATTAGCCGCCGTACTGTGCACGTGATGTTGCCTTTGGGTAACATGATCAAACGCGATTTCGTGAAGAATGAGGCCAGAATGGGCCAGCAGCAAAGACATAAATAAAACACCCGTTAGTAAGTTAGTAGTTTATAGCGGCATTATTAATGATGTAACTCTATGGCCAGTAGACGGCAATTCTTAGCGTGACCTTATATAGATCTATGGAAATCCCGCGTGCTATTCTCGTTCACAACAACATCCGGTTATATACAAACCTTGACAAGCACATGCGTTCTGACAAAAAGGTAATAATTTCACACTTTTACATGGTTATTGTCAGGTAACTTTAGTGATATACATATAAGAATGCATACATACACGAAAGACGTGTTTATTGCTCTGTTTATGGCGTTTTGTAAGGTTTCACGTTTCATGAAAATACTTACGTTTCGGCCGAGCGAGATCTTCGCCGTACTAGTAGGAACAGCCAGATAGAAAAACATTGTACGGCGATTGACTTTGCCTAGGTCTGCCCAAGATGGGAGGAACATCGACCGCCGTGATGACGTTCGTCAAAGCCGTCTGTAATCGGTGAATATACACAAAAGCAGAGTTTTACGGGTGGCAAACATTTTGAAATTGATTGACAGTTTGTTTGCGTTTTCTGAATTCAGAGCCGTTCTACGAACTTTCGATTATCTAAAAAACAACATTTGTTGCTTGATATTCCAGGACGGAATTATATACGGATGATTCTTGATGAATGTGCGGTGATTGCGACAAACGGTGGCTCCATGCACATCCCGCAGCCTGAATAATCGAGGCTAATGAAATGGACAGTGGCGCCACCGGTGGGGAATTTGGGGTTAAAGTGTGTTAGAATATGTGCATTCTGATAGTCCGATATAATTCAGACGCGCAACAAGTTATGTACGTTATATAAAGACATGCGCAGTCGAGCGGTTGCGACATCACCACCACACCACGTTGGTTAATAAATTTGAGTTCTCTGATCATAAAGTGTTGATCTAATACAAGAATCAAAACATGGTGTCAGACAGTTCGTAGGACGGGTGAATGTCGAACTCGGTAGCACCAGGGAAGCAGGTGAGAACACTCTAGAAGTTGCCTGTGTGAGCAAAATGGAGAAAGATCCTGAACAACTTCCCTCGACGGGCAATTTGCCGGAGCAATGGGCTCGCTTCAAAAGCAGTTTAAACAGTTCCTCGATGCGAGCGAGAAGTCAGAGGCATCGTATAAAGCAAAAATATGTTATTGCGCACAATTGGCGATAAGGGTAACGACATCTTTGACAATTTCTCGTTCGATGCGGATGCGCAGCCAACGTTTGTTGACGTCTTGGAAAAATTCGACCAGTTTTGCAAGCCGCGTGTAAGCGTGTTCACAGCAAGGCACCAGTTTTTAACTATGACTCAGAATACTCGGTCTATCGATGAGTTTCTGACCGTATTAAAGAAGAAAGTTCGAGAGTGCACGTTTGGAGACTTGACCGACGATATGGTGTTGCATGCATTGACGCTGGGACTCGATCAGGAAAGGACGAGGCGAAGGTTATTTGAAACGGAAAATCTCACTTTGGTTAAAGCTATCGGAATGTGTCGATTAGCTGAAGACACAGAAGTTGAGATGAAAAAAGTTACACTGTCTTGAACGAAGAGGTTAGCGCACTGTATAGGCAGAAGCCAAAGAATCGTACAAAGGTCACGAGGGCCTCACACCGCGAAAAAACGAGAATTACGTTCACGAAAAAGACTGGACGTAGAAGCGGCGAGAATTACGTTCGCGAAAAGGCTAGACATATAAGCGGCGAGAATTACATTCACGAAAGGCTTGTCGTGGATGTGGCACTTCCCACCTTGCGTGCGAAACAATCTCCGGCGTGGGGTAAGGAATGTTACGCCTGCAAAAAGAAGAACCACTTCTCAAAGTTTTGCAGAACAAATCAAGTCCATCTAATTGGGGAATACAGCGATTCAGACATCCTCCATATCAAAGTTGATAATATCGAGCACAAGCTGTTAGCTACTGTCAACATGCAATGTGCTTAGTGTCAAGGATTACCACAAACTAGGTAATCCACCTCTGAAGCCAAGTCATGCCAGGCTGACAATGTATGAGGGCACCGTGGTTAGTTCCAAAGGTTGCTGCCAGCTGGAAGTATGCGATGACAAACGCAACGTACCCCTGATGTTTGAGGTGGTAGAAACCAAACATTGCTCACTACTGTCACTGGATGCATGCCTACATCTCAATTTGCTATCAGTGAACGAGCATGTTCATTTGGTGAACACTCGTCAGTACAGAAATGTGGATGCAATGCTGGAGGAATACACGGACGTATTCTCTGGACTAGGGTGTCTGCTAGGAGAATATGACATAGTGGTGGACAACAGTGTCAAGCCGGTGCAGAACAGACCGCGCAAAGTGGCATATGCCCTCAAAGACGATCTGCAGAAGAAGATCACAGCTCTTGAGGAGCAGAAGGTGATTGCCACAGTGGATATCCAACTGCTTAGCAATTCGCAAATCAAATGGCACGGTGCGGGTATGCATAGATCCGACCGATCTCAACAAAGCCATCCAGCGAAACCATTTCCCATTACCCACCATAGAGGAAGTGTTGCCTAAACTGAAGGACGCAAAGATCTTTTCCGTAGTGGATGCCAAAGATGGTTTCCTACAGGTGAAGCTAACGAATGAGAGTAGCTATCTGACCACTTTCTGGACCCCGTTTAGAAAGTATAGGTGGCACCAAATGGCATTTGGTCTCACGTCCAGTCAGAAGAATTTCAGCGTCGTCTCCAACTCGCCTTAAGTGGACTAGATGGGATCTTCATTGTAGCAGACGATATCTTGATCATTGGTCGAGGTGAGACAGACGAGGAAGCGCGACGTGATCATGACGAAAACTTGGCCTGGTTACTTCAACGAGCAAGGGAACAAAACCTCAAATTAAACAAGGCCAAGCTTCACTTGACTGAAATCAAGTACATCGGACACGTTCTGTCGCCAGAAGGAGTAAAAGCGGATCCTGAGAAGGTGTCAGACATCTCAAGCATGGCCACTCCAACCGATAGCGACCAAGTGCGGAGATTCCTGGGCTTCACCAATTATTTGGCCAAGTTCTTGCCCAATCTCTCCACGATCAGCGAACCGCTCAGACATCTAATCCAGAAGGATGTTGAGTTCCAATGGGGACAGACCCAAGAAGATGCGTTCCGGAAAATCAAGGAGGTTGCAACATCAGAACAGTCACTCGCGTATTACGATGTGAAGAAAACGATTGTACTGCAGTGTGATGCGAGTACGCAAGGGCTAGGCGCGAGTCTGATGCAAGACGGAAAACCTGTGGCATATGTCTCACGATCCTTGCCAAAGTGTGAACAGAAGTATGCACCCATCGAGCTAGAATGCCTAGCCATTGTGTTCGCGTGTCGTAAATTCGATCAGTATATCTATGGTCATGCAGAGGTTACAATACACAGCGACCACAAACCTCTCAAAGCCATATTTCGTAAGTCGTTGTTCGAAGCTCCTAAACGGTTACAACGGATGATGCTCGCAGTACAGAGGTACAACGTGAAAGTGGAGTACAAGCCAGACAAGGAACAGCTGGTTGCAGACATGTTGTCACGTGCCCCATCATCCCGTCAACCAGTGAACGAGATGTCGACTGAACAGATTTTCTAGTGTGCGATCCAAGATGAACTGGCGGAAGAGATCGACTCGGTCGACCCACAAATGTATGTCAACGTCAGTGAGGTAAGAATCGCTAAAATTCGTCAAGCGACAGCTGCAGAGGACACATTGCAGAAAGTGATGACAACGGTTAGGTCAGGATGGCCAGAGAACAAACGAATGCTGTTGCCAGAACTGAAACCTTATTGGACATTACGAGAAGAAATAGCAGCAAATGATGGTATTCTGTACAAAGGACAGAGAATGGTCATTCCGAAATCTTGTCAGAAAGATATGCTGGAACGACTTCACAGCAGCCATCAGGGAATCGAAGCAACTCTCCGACGAGAAAAGATAGCATCTATTGGCAGGGAATGACAAACGACATCAAGCAGATGATCGAGAGCTGTCAAGCATGTTCGAAAGAAAAGCCATCACAACAGAAAGAGACGCTACGAAGTCACGACCTTCTCTCGAAGCCATGAGCATAGGTTGGGATAGACTTGTTCACGTATGCCAATGCCACTTACCTCATCATGGTAGACTACTATTCAGATTTCTTCGAGTTCACAAAACTTGTCGATCAGAGAGCGGAAACGACCATACAAGCATGCAAAGAGCAGTTTGCACGTTATGGCATACCACAAATTGTGCAATCAGATGGCGGACCTCAATTCATCAGTGCGGAATTCCAAGCGTTTGCAAATAACTGGGAATTCAAACACTCCATGTCATCGCCGTATCATTCGCAATCGAATGGAAAAGCAGAATCGGCAGTCAAGATCGCGAAGAATTTTCTGAAGAAATCGGACGACCCTTTGAGAGCGGTGTTGGGTGGAGAAACACGCCAACGTCTCAAATCAATTGCAGTCCAGTGCAACGGCTAATGCAAAGACGCACGCGGGCGTCTGTACCTCAAGCGGAGCGGTTGATGAAACCCGTGGTACTAACGGCACGTCAAATCCTCAGACGCAAGGTGAAGAAGCAAAAAATGTCACAACAATACTACGATCGAAATGCTCGTGGCTTGTCGCCGTTACGAAGAGGAACACCTGTCTTCATGCAGTCATTGAAGAAATATGATGCAAGTAAATGGGCACAAGGGATGGTCGCGGACCAATGCAGTAACCGATCGTACATCGTCGAAATCGAAGGTAGACTACTTCGACGCAATCGACGTTATCTGAGGATAAACCACACCATACGACCTACAACTTCGACTGAGCAAGAAGGCCACAGAGATGGGACTCACAGTCGAGAAACTCACGTAATACCCACAGACGAGAACACAGATTCGCGGGAATTGGAATCTTGTGAAATGCCAGCTGTCATCAGCATGCCGAGACCTGAGCCCGTACCGATGTCTCCTGTGAAAACCAACAGCCCAGTGAAAACTCGTTCGGACAGACTAATCATAGCCAGTTATTGTGTTAATTAGAGTAGTCTATTGAACATACGTCTTTGGACTTTAATTATTAGCTTGACGTTCGCTATTTAGTGTAATAATCAGTGCGTGGTCGCCCGCCATCCGTTTTAGGGCGGCCAATTCTGTGCGCTCGCTCAATCTCGTAGACTGTTGACTGCTTAACTTTATTTGATTTGACAATATCTAGGATTGCATTTTCAATTTCAAGGAGATACCTTACAATTCGGGTATTCCTTCTATTCTCAAATTGGATCTTCTAGGATATTGCTCGATGCTGTCGTTGGCCGATTCTAACAAATCGACTCTACTTTCAAGTGCTTTGATTTTCTCGTCCTTCTCTTTCACAGTTTGTTTTAGTTGCTCAGTTTTATTACGTAACATTATATATCCTAATTTACTTAAATATCTAATGCTTGTAATTCAAAATCCTCTCAATGTGACTTACCAAAGCCATTACTGTGGATATGCTGAAGGTGTGGTTCCACGTTCTCTATGGAGATGACCTTGAATGATGCCAGGGGCATCAAGCCAGGCTGTGTGCTGATCATGTCATGGAAATTAGCTGTGTCCTAACCGTATCCATCCAGACTAATATGACTTTAGCTGTAATCATAATCAATGCTTCAATTTAGATTATTTGAAAAGAAAATCAAGCTTTCTCTTGTATATTTTATTTTACGTTACACAACTGTGGATATAAGAGTGCATAAATGCTATAAAAGTGACATGGTCATGATCATTAAAAAATAGCAACAACACGCTTTTTCAATGCCCTTACTAATATTTTCTTATTTTCTAGCATAAAAAACATGCACACTGTGTTTTATTTATCTGTTTTGTCACTGTTATAAGGCAAAGCATGTTAATCGTGATGACAAGTAAATATAAAGCTTTAGTTAGTTTTAATTATTACTACGAATATGGGTATATCAAGGACACATTAGCTATACAGTGACCTTAATATACAAATCTCAACAACTGCTGTATTTGCAAGATATTTATGAAATACACATCACAGTTTCACTCAAAAGATGACAATTAAAATATGATTAAACAACATCATCATAGAAATAGCGAATTGCTGGTGCAATTTTGCACATTTGCATAACATTTCATTTGTCCATATACTTATACAAAACTATCTCCGCAGTGCAACCACCGTGTGATTTACCTGCCAGTTCTGTGTCATGGCATGCCATACCCCGACCTTGCCTGTCATATTGAATGGAGCCAATGTGAGCGAAAAACCTTCCACGGTGAGAGATTTACCTGCAAGTTATTTCATTGTATGCCACACCCCGACCTTACAGTGTCATGGCGTGCCACACTCTGACCTTGCCTGTCGTACTGAGTGCTGCGAGTTGATTGCCAATGAAGAACAGGTTGTTCATGACAACATACATCTGGAATTTGCCTGCAGAGGGGAGAGAACACTTTTATTCAGTGAAGTAGCACGACGTTTTCACCTTACACTAAGCACAAATTTTAATAAAACAGTTGTTTATGGACCTGCTAAATGGATATATTTAATCCACATAAAAGTACATCTATCAATTTAGTCAACTGGACTAAAAAATTCAATTCAAATTTATTGTAACTCTATAAAATAAGAACAAATACAAAGCAGAGCGAAGTCCTATCTAATCGCATAAAGTGAACCATAGTGGAAGAACAATACATAATGTTGTACTCCCTTTTAGTTTCATCAACTACAGTTTTGAGCTATGGGCGGTTTGGAACATTTGTGCTTGGCGAAATAAATTTGTATTTAGCAGAGACCGAAAACTACATAACACTGCACGTGCAGTAATGTTACAGGAACTAGGTGCCCACCCAACCAAATTACATAGTCGTTGTTCACAAGCTCTCTTCATTATAGGTGCATTGTTAGCATACATTATTAGCATACTTCAATATAGGGGCTGCCTCTGCGAAGTTACAGAGGCAGTATGCGAAAAGAAGGATGCCTGGAAAGAAATAGAGAAGACCAAGGAGAGAGGAAATCAACTGGATTCAAGGATATACACACATACGCTTTTTTCAATCGTTATATACTATTTAAGACTAACATGACGTACACAATAATAAGGGTGAAGGACATGGAGTCCACCAGTTAACCCGTGTGACAAGCGGTAATTAGTATACACGGTAATTAACGTCAACCCCACAAAGAATAATATAATGTGACTACAGGATGATGAACAAATCAAAATGGCAGGCTTAACTTAATTTCCATGTCTATGGTCGTGAATGAAAACCGGTCACATGCGTAAACATAACAAACCGCTATCGCCGTATCTTAATTTACCCATGTTATGGGTGGTCGCATAAGTTTGCAAAGTAAAAAACACGTATAATGTTTAGGACTTTGCGAACTTATACTACCATCCCTTATTTGTCTGATATCTAATGACATCTTTAAAACAACGATGCAATTATAATACAATTTCATAAACATAATGCACATAATATAATTCTGAAGTTCTGAGTAATATCCCAAACAATCACAAATGTACATAGACATGAACGTTGTTTAGACACAAACGTCAATAATTATATCCAAACCAACGTGTTATTTTATGACAATTTTGAACTGACGTACGTCGCCTCTAAACAACATACTAACAGAGGTTCAGCCCGTGAAACATGTATGTGGACGTGGACGTGTACATGTAGCTAGCGGCCCGTACGCTTACATTTTAATATCTACCCATTCGCCGGTATTTCATTCCTTAGACCTTGATATAATCCCATTCCTTCTACGAGAGAAGAAGGAACATTCCAGAAATGTTCCTGCATTATCAAACAGCACAACTGAAACACAGTTTCGTAACAGGGATGGAACTTTTGCGTACACATTCCTCTTGGTAGGCGGCGATGCGTTGCTGGTTGACTTCTCAGAGTTCGTTCTGAACACCGTAAATATGCGGTAGGTGAAACATAACTATTGGCTTTCCACTTGGAGATACTTGCTTTCGTGATGGTCTAATAACGTGGATGTACCAAATATGGACCATGCTATCAAGTTCTTCTTAGAAGAGAGAGAAAGATAGAGAAAGTGGGAAAAAATAACAATATACGAAGATACTATTATAACGTACCATAGGCCTGCAAACTAAAATAAATAACGTGCAAAACTATGACTTCTGATAAGCGGTGTGGTGGAATCTTGGAATCACACACACACGCACGCACGTACGTACGCATGCACGCACGCACGCACGCACGTACGCACGCACATACACACCACACACACACACACGCACACACGCACGCACGCACACACACACACACACACGCACAACCACACAAACGCACAAACGCACGCACGCACGTACGCACACACACACACACACGCGCGCGCGCGCGCACACACACACACACACACGCACACATATTTTGCAGAAGTCATCCCAGAAAACCACGTCGATTAATGCTAAAGATGTGACAATACTGTTATTGACAGTTGTTTATTTCATAGCTACAAACCAACTATCCCAGAAGCGAAAAAACTTTGAGAAGGGAAATACGGAGTTGAGTACGTAAATCGTGTCTTTCCGTTGTCCCATAATTAATAATGTCTTATAATACAAGCAACCTAAATAATACAAATAAATTATACAAATTTAAATTATTAAATTTATACAAATTCATACAAATTTAAATTATTCTATTGGGCCATACCCTCATGAGAATACATAACTTCCACATTTTAAAAACAACATTGTTATGATAGTTATCATGCCTAATGTATGGAACAATAATTTTTTAACAGTGTTACGTAGTGGACAAAGGTTAATCGTGGAGATAATTATATAGCGTTGGTAATTATTTTGACAAGACTGTTTGCAATTATGAATCCTGTAGGTCTGCCCTAGGCAAAAATTTTCGCCCCGCTCTTCGTCTCTGGGGCGAAATGCCTGAGGGGCATTTGCTAAAGCGCCATTTTGGCAGTTCCGTAGCCATTTGACTACGGAACTAATAACTTAAGTTTTAAAACCGATACACACTAACCGTTTCACACGTGTATTCCGTGACATACAACCGACGATTGGGCGTCAAGAAACTGAAGAAATGTGCTCCAAATAATTACTTGTGAGTACTTTTATCGGTGACATAGAAAACATTTCACAATTAGCCGCCGTACTGTGCACGTGATGTTGCCTTTGGGTAACATGATCAAACGCGATTTCGTGAAGAATGAGGCCAGAATGGGCCAGCAGCAAAGACATAAATAAAACACCCGTTAGTAAGTTAGTAGTTTATAGCGGCATTATTAATGATGTAACTCTATGGCCAGTAGACGGCAATTCTTAGCGTGACCTTATATAGATCTATGGAAATCCCGCGTGCTATTCTCGTTCACAACAACATCCGGTTATATACAAACCTTGACAAGCACATGCGTTCTGACAAAAAGGTAATAATTTCACACTTTTACATGGTTATTGTCAGGTAACTTTAGTGATATACATATAAGAATGCATACATACACGAAAGACGTGTTTATTGCTCTGTTTATGGCGTTTTTGTAAGGTTTCACGTTTCATGAAAATACTTACGTTTCGGCCGAGCGAGATCTTCGCCGTACTAGTAGGAACAGCCAGATAGAAAAACATTGTACGGCGATTGACTTTGCCTAGGTCTGCCCAAGATGGGAGGAACATCGACCGCCGTGATGACGTTCGTCAAAGCCGTCTGTAATCGGTGAATATACACAAAAGCAGAGTTTTACGGGTGGCAAACATTTTGAAATTGATTGACAGTTTGTTTGCGTTTTCTGAATTCAGAGCCGTTCTACGAACTTTCGATTATCTAAAAAACAACATTTGTTGCTTGATATTCCAGGACGGAATTATATACGGATGATTCTTGATGAATGTGTGGTGATTGCGACAAACGGTGGCTCCATGCACATCCCGCAGCCTGAATAATCGAGGCTAATGAAATGGACAGTGGCGCCACCGGTGGGGAATTTGGGGTTAAAGTGTGTTAGAATATGTGCATTCTGATAGTCCGATATAATTCAGACGCGCAACAAGTTATGTACGTTATATAAAGACATGCGCAGTCGAGCGGTTGCGACATCACCACCACACCACGTTGGTTAATAAATTTGAGTTCTCTGATCATAAAGTGTTGATCTAGTACAAGAATCAAAACATGGTGTCAGACAGTTCGTAGGACGGGTGAATGTCGAACTCGGTAGCACCAGGGAAGCAGGTGAGAACACTCTAGAAGTTGCCTGTGTGAGCAAAATGGAGAAAGATCCCTGAACAACTTCCCTCGACGGGCAATTTGCCGGAGCAATGGGCTCGCTTCAAAAAGCAGTTTAAACAGTTCCTCGATGCGAGCGAGAAGTCAGAGGCATCGTATAAAGCAAAAATATGTTATTGCGCACAATTGGCGATAAGGGTAACGACATCTTTGACAATTTCTCGTTCGATGCGGATGCGCAGCCAACGTTTGTTGACGTCTTGGAAAAATTCGACCAGTTTTGCAAGCCGCGTGTAAGCGTGTTCACAGCAAGGCACCAGTTTTTAACTATGACTCAGAATACTCGGTCTATCGATGAGTTTCTGACCGTATTAAAGAAGAAAGTTCGAGAGTGCACGTTTGGAGACTTGACCGACGATATGGTGTTGCATGCATTGACGCTGGGACTCGATCAGGAAAGGACGAGGCGAAGGTTATTTGAAACGGAAAATCTCACTTTGGTTAAAGCTATCGGAATGTGTCGATTAGCTGAAGACACAGAAGTTGAGATGAAAAAGTTACACTGTCTTGAACGAAGAGGTTAGCGCACTGTATAGGCAGAAGCCAAAGAATCGTACAAAGGTCACGAGGGGCCTCACACCGCGAAAAAACGAGAATTACGTTCACGAAAAGACTGGACGTAGAAGCGGCGAGAATTACGTTCGCGAAAAGGCTAGACATATAAGCGGCGAGAATTACATTCACGAAAGGCTTGTCGTGGATGTGGCACTTCCCACCTTGCGTGCGAAACAATCTCCGGCGTGGGGTAAGGAATGTTACGCCTGCAAAAAGAAGAACCACTTCTCAAAGTTTTGCAGAACAAATCAAGTCCATCTAATTGGGGAATACAGCGATTCAGACATCCTCCATATCAAAGTTGATAATATCGAGCACAAGCTGTTAGCTACTGTCAACATGCAATGTGCTTAGTGTCAAGGATTACCACAAACTAGGTAATCCACCTCTGAAGCCAAGTCATGCCAGGCTGACAATGTATGAGGGCACCGTGGTTAGTTCCAAAGGTTGCTGCCAGCTGGAAGTATGCGATGACAAACGCAACGTACCCCTGATGTTTGAGGTGGTAGAAACCAAACATTGCTCACTACTGTCACTGGATGCATGCCTACATCTCAATTTGCTATCAGTGAACGAGCATGTTCATTTGGTGAACACTCGTCAGTACAGAAATGTGGATGCAATGCTGGAGGAATACACGGACGTATTCTCTGGACTAGGGTGTCTGCTAGGAGAATATGACATAGTGGTGGACAACAGTGTCAAGCCGGTGCAGAACAGACCGCGCAAAGTGGCATATGCCCTCAAAGACGATCTGCAGAAGAAGATCACAGCTCTTGAGGAGCAGAAGGTGATTGCCACAGTGGATATCCAACTGCTTAGCAATTCGCAAATCAAATGGCACGGTGCGGGTATGCATAGATCCGACCGATCTCAACAAAGCCATCCAGCGAAACCATTTCCCATTACCCACCATAGAGGAAGTGTTGCCTAAACTGAAGGACGCAAAGATCTTTTCCGTAGTGGATGCCAAAGATGGTTTCCTACAGGTGAAGCTAACGAATGAGAGTAGCTATCTGACCACTTTCTGGACCCCGTTTAGAAAGTATAGGTGGCACCAAATGGCATTTGGTCTCACGTCCAGTCCAGAAGAATTTCAGCGTCGTCTCCAACTCGCCTTAAGTGGACTAGATGGGATCTTCATTGTAGCAGACGATATCTTGATCATTGGTCGAGGTGAGACAGACGAGGAAGCGCGACGTGATCATGACGAAAACTTGGCCTGGTTACTTCAACGAGCAAGGGAACAAAACCTCAAATTAAACAAGGCCAAGCTTCACTTGACTGAAATCAAGTACATCGGACACGTTCTGTCGCCAGAAGGAGTAAAAGCGGATCCTGAGAAGGTGTCAGACATCTCAAGCATGGCCACTCCAACCGATAGCGACCAAGTGCGGAGATTCCTGGGCTTCACCAATTATTTGGCCAAGTTCTTGCCCAATCTCTCCACGATCAGCGAACCGCTCAGACATCTAATCCAGAAGGATGTTGAGTTCCAATGGGGACAGACCCAAGAAGATGCGTTCCGGAAAATCAAGGAGGTTGCAACATCAGAACAGTCACTCGCGTATTACGATGTGAAGAAAACGATTGTACTGCAGTGTGATGCGAGTACGCAAGGGCTAGGCGCGAGTCTGATGCAAGACGGAAAACCTGTGGCATATGTCTCACGATCCTTGCCAAAGTGTGAACAGAAGTATGCACCCATCGAGCTAGAATGCCTAGCCATTGTGTTCGCGTGTCGTAAATTCGATCAGTATATCTATGGTCATGCAGAGGTTACAATACACAGCGACCACAAACCTCTCAAAGCCATATTTCGTAAGTCGTTGTTCGAAGCTCCTAAACGGTTACAACGGATGATGCTCGCAGTACAGAGGTACAACGTGAAAGTGGAGTACAAGCCAGACAAGGAACAGCTGGTTGCAGACATGTTGTCACGTGCCCCATCATCCCGTCAACCAGTGAACGAGATGTCGACTGAACAGATTTTCTAGTGTGCGATCCAAGATGAACTGGCGGAAGAGATCGACTCGGTCGACCCACAAATGTATGTCAACGTCAGTGAGGTAAGAATCGCTAAAATTCGTCAAGCGACAGCTGCAGAGGACACATTGCAGAAAGTGATGACAACGGTTAGGTCAGGATGGCCAGAGAACAAACGAATGCTGTTGCCAGAACTGAAACCTTATTGGACATTACGAGAAGAAATAGCAGCAAATGATGGTATTCTGTACAAAGGACAGAGAATGGTCATTCCGAAATCTTGTCAGAAAGATATGCTGGAACGACTTCACAGCAGCCATCAGGGAATCGAAGCAACTCTCCGACGAGAAAAGATAGCATCTATTGGCAGGGAATGACAAACGACATCAAGCAGATGATCGAGAGCTGTCAAGCATGTTCGAAAGAAAAGCCATCACAACAGAAAGAGACGCTACGAAGTCACGACCTTCTCTCGAAGCCATGAGCATAGGTTGGGATAGACTTGTTCACGTATGCCAATGCCACTTACCTCATCATGGTAGACTACTATTCAGATTTCTTCGAGTTCACAAAACTTGTCGATCAGAGAGCGGAAACGACCATACAAGCATGCAAAGAGCAGTTTGCACGTTATGGCATACCACAAATTGTGCAATCAGATGGCGGACCTCAATTCATCAGTGCGGAATTCCAAGCGTTTGCAAATAACTGGGAATTCAAACACTCCATGTCATCGCCGTATCATTCGCAATCGAATGGAAAAGCAGAATCGGCAGTCAAGATCGCGAAGAATTTTCTGAAGAAATCGGACGACCCTTTGAGAGCGGTGTTGGAGTGGAGAAACACGCCAACGTCTCAAATCAATTGCAGTCCAGTGCAACGGCTAATGCAAAGACGCACGCGGGCGTCTGTACCTCAAGCGGAGCGGTTGATGAAACCCGTGGTACTAACGGCACGTCAAATCCTCAGACGCAAGGTGAAGAAGCAAAAAATGTCACAACAATACTACGATCGAAATGCTCGTGGCTTGTCGCCGTTACGAAGAGGAACACCTGTCTTCATGCAGTCATTGAAGAAATATGATGCAAGTAAATGGGCACAAGGGATGGTCGCGGACCAATGCAGTAACCGATCGTACATCGTCGAAATCGAAGGTAGACTACTTCGACGCAATCGACGTTATCTGAGGATAAACCACACCATACGACCTACAACTTCGACTGAGCAAGAAGGCCACAGAGATGGGACTCACAGTCGAGAAACTCACGTAATACCCACAGACGAGAACACAGATTCGCGGGAATTGGAATCTTGTGAAATGCCAGCTGTCATCAGCATGCCGAGACCTGAGCCCGTACCGATGTCTCCTGTGAAAACCAACAGCCCAGTGAAAACTCGTTCGGACAGACTAATCATAGCCAGTTATTGTGTTAATTAGAGTAGTCTATTGAACATACGTCTTTGGACTTTAATTATTAGCTTGACTCGGTGGTAAAGACCGCAGTCATAGGAGGATCAAGTGCTAGTAACCTCTGATCCTAACGTGAGCTTTACTTTATTTGTTTCAAAGTATTTAGTTTAAAAAAGGAGATGTTAGAATATGTGCATTCTGATAGTCCGATATAATTCAGACGCACAACAAGTTATGTACGTTATATAAAGACATGCGCAGTCGAGCACTTGCGACATCACCACCACACCACGCTGGTTAATAAATTTGGGTTCTCTGATCATAAAGTGTTGATCTAGCACAAGAATCAAAACAAAGTGCGACTGTGCTCGAGTGATCTTTTAAATTTGTTCGTGAGTTATGTAGAATGAACCGTCTCAAATCATCATCTCAATCACTGATGTGTGTCAACGTCAGTTAGCAGTCATAGCTGATGTTGCATCATGTGTGTTGGTCTTGGTATCAATTTGTTCACATGAATTTCAGCAGGTGGCGCCATATGTCTGTCTGATTGTGATCGCAGGGTTGCTACTAAGCAGGTATTAGACGCTCCATGAAATGCAGAATGATACAGTATTAGAATGTCGTGTGTGCAAATATAGTTCTTGTGTGTCTGCACTCTGATGACAACTGTGGTCAGCAGATTTCCATGGCCTTAACGAGTATGGGTGACCAGTGCGATCTGCAGGTGACTTTCGCTGTCGCCACCTTCATTTTATCACTGGCCTTGTAGCTGTGGTTGTCATTGCTGATGTCGAGGCAGATGCACTAGCCACAGTTGCTCGGGTTACAGGTTTGGGGTCAAGCCGACCCTTTCTGTATATGTCTACTTGACGGCGGTTCCTTTTTGTTTCAAAATAGTCTCTCATTCTGTTTAGCTTTGTACGTCGTCTGTGCAGCCGCATGGAGGGCCGTCTGGAATATGCTCGTTGGTAGACCACGTCATGCTGAATGCGTTTCACTGCCCGAGCAACCCTGCCACCCTTTGTTATAGGACACTGTACATTTTCAAGTTTTTATAGCATTTAGATTCCAGTTTCATAATTGATGCGATCAATTACGGAACACACTCATCCCTGTGCATTTCTGCTTGAAGTTCACATTCTTTGGAAGAGATGCAAACAGTTAGCAGTCCACCAGGGGTTATGTGCACCACTTGCCTTCAAGTGCTGTAATTTATGCCACCAATTGTTTTGCAGTCCGCCTCAGCATACCACTGCATGTCGACGGCAGTTTTTGCAAGAATCTGCGTAGCAGTCTATGGTAGTTTGAATGATGTCACTGGAATACAGTGTATGCACATTTGTGTAGATCTTCTGACGTCTGGTCTTCACATCTTCAGCAAACATTCTTTTGTTTTCTGCTCTGATGATGGCTATTTCTCACGGTAACATTCGGGGGGGGATGAAGCTTTCATGATATGTCTAAATTGTGTCTGACCAAGAAGTGTTGTGTCAGTCTGTCTTTCTGTGGGGACTGCCGGCATAACATTCTGTACCCCACGAGAAGCTGATGCATCTCCATCACTAGCCACATACCTGATTGCGACATCGTCTTGTGCAAAACTGGTCTATCTGTTTGCCAATGTCATACTCCGAGATTGAATCCACTGCTCGTAGAGTTACCGAGCATCGCTCATGACCAGGGCATGTGACATTGTGACCTTGACTGCGAAGCATTGATACTACTTTACAGAGCTTATTCTCTAGATGAAAACCAACAATCTGGTGTTGATCTATCTGGCACTCTATGGCAGCTCTGATCGCTTGCGATGCAGCCTGCCCGGCTCCATAACTGTTCTTAACCGTTGTTGAATTGTACCTCACGTCCATGCTTATGTTAATCGGGGCATTCTCTGGCAGACCACGCAGAATGTTAATTTCTTTTGTTTGATCTCTTTTCTGCTTCAAATTACCCATTGTCGCCTGGGTAGTGATAGCGGCAACCCTGTCTGCATTTCTCTGCAATCCCCATCGGCTTGGAGGGGGTGTGTTCGTTGCAGCCAGAATGTGACATATCTTTGTGATTCCAATAGTCGAATCCTGAAGTCCAACGTGGAGTGCCACTTTCGATGTGACTGGTTTTTTACCACAACTGCCAGTGTCCACCTCATCATACAATTAGTACATGCCTGACTGATATTCACAGTGGAGACAACGTAGTGACATTTTCCATTATAAACCGACTTGTTTTTCGTCATGTACTTCAAAGTGTGGATATGTGCATGTCGTGTTTTTTGTATGCTCTGCGAAACACACATTGTCACATTTTTCTGCA
The DNA here is from genome assembly GCA_033239005.1 of Lamellibrachia satsuma. NCBI lineage: Eukaryota > Metazoa > Annelida > Polychaeta > Sabellida > Siboglinidae > Lamellibrachia > Lamellibrachia satsuma. Next base: position 2,525,922 of record BSQZ01000016.1, on the reverse strand, counting down.
TGCTTAGCAGACGCATCTCATAAACTCCACCAGTTTCTTCTGCTTGAAGGTAGCTGTCTGATATATCAAGGCATTGATCTAGCGTGGTCATAGAATCTTGCAATTTCCACATATGCCATCAGCATCGGGCACGGTTAGCAGTCCACCAGGGGTGCACCACTCTTGAATATTCATCCATATTCAATCTTCGCAACCACACGCCGCTGATGTTGCAGCATTTTGTGATTCCAGGTACGGGTGGCCATGTTTGAAACCTCGCACATTCTTAATCCCACCAGCGGGTGGCTAACGCTTGCTCTCACTCCCACGCTCACTATTCTCATTTACTGTCTCTTCCATTTTGTAACAATGCGGGATAATCCAGTCAAAATTACAGGTGAATGCACCCGAAGAAGGGCCTGTTTGTTAGTACAGGATGTGATAAACACAGGGTAGGATTTCTATGAAATTCTAAGCTAAGAGTATATTTAAGTGTATTTAGTTTATATTTATAACTAATACACAGTATATTTAAATTTGAATACATGCACTATTTTTAGTTGTGTTGAGGATGATTTGGGTTTTGCATGTTTTAACAACTATTGTTTACGTCCGTCCTCTTGATTTATGTTCATTGTTAAGCAAGGTAAACGATTTGGTTTAGGAACGTGTGATCTCTAACGTTATAACACGATTATATTCTGATTTTGATACTATTGCATATCTGTAAGTTTAGGGTGTAAAGAGTCTTCATCTCGGCACGTAGGACCATCCCGATCCCATTTAATTGTATGACTTTGTTTGTTATATATGTTTATTTCATTTGTAATTTGCATAGTTGGCTAATTCCTTGTTAAATTGTTACTTTGGATTCTGCATTTTGTGAAGTGTAACACGAGTGAATAATGGATAAACACAAAGCAAGATCGCATTGTCAGAAATCAGGAAGGAGTTTTATTCATTGTGACACTTGAGTACATGTCCATCTGACAAATCTAAACCAAACAAGAACTTGTCAACGCCGGTTGTTTCGCAGCAGAGACAAGCACATGTATATTATGAAACAAAAACGATAAAAAAGAAGATGAAAGCAATATGGGCAAATGCTCTTGTCATTGTCTACTTGTTTCCTATGACGCTGTCTTGGTTGCCATGTTGACCAGTGGTTGACCAGAGGTTTCACCACCTGCAGGTGGCAGCAATGTCGGTTTATAGTAATTTTGACAAAGCCAGATCAGACAGAATGCGTTCAGCTTAAGTTGGTTGTGATTAGAGCGAGCACTGGTCGGTGTTAGTCACTAAGTCAAACTTGGCCCTTGTGCTAGGTATACTTCTGTGTGTCCAAATATGTCTTTTGTTTTTGCTGTTATTTAACAAGATTTGCCATCCAAGCCAAAGGCCCAGATGGCAAGTGGACAAGGAAGCCATTGGCTTATCGAGAGTCCGACAATGTTCATTTACTTATAGCCCGCCCTCCTGAGATATGTGTCAACCTTGTTTTTAAACATATTCACGCTGCTAGCAGTTACACAATCTGTAGATAATTTGTTCCATTCATTTATTGTCCTCTGTGAGAACGAGTGCTTCCTGATGTCTAATCTACATTGATCCTTTACTAATTTTACCTCATGTCCTCTAGTTCTACTATCCTTCTTGAGTGAGAAAAACATATTTCTATCAATATTTTCATACCCATTCAATATCTTAAAAACTTCAATCTGATCTCCTCTTAACCTCCTTGTCTCTAGAGTTGTTAAACCACATTCTTTCAGGCGTTCTTCATAACTAAGGTATCTCAGTTCTTGAATCATTTTAGTTGCTCTCCTTTGTATGCGTTCAAGCGTATCTATATCCTTCTTACGATATGGTCTCCATGCTTGTATACAGTATTCTAAATGAGGTCTAACTATTGCTTTATAAAGAGGTATAATTAACTTTTTTCCCTTGTATGTTATGTTTCTTCTCATCAATCCAATAATTTGATTACTCTTTGAAGCTGCAATACCACACTGCTCTGAAACTTTCATATCAGCGCTTATTGTAACTCCTAAGTCCTTTTCTTTTACAGTAGTACCCAGAACAGTATCTCCCATTTTATAGTTTACATTCAAGTTCCTATGTCCTGTATGTAGGCATTTACATTTCCCAAAATTGAACAGCATCTGCCATTTCTCAGACCATTTCACTAATCTGTCTAGATCGTTTTGTAAATGTTGTTTATCACCATCAGTATTAACCTTTCTATACAGTTTTGTGTCATCCGCAAATTTCAGTACGTTACTTGTTATACTGTCGTCCAAGTCATTGATATAAATTAAGAATAATATAGGTCCTAATACTGATCCTTGAGGTACCCCACTTAAAACTGATTTCCAATTTGAAACTTCTCCATCTACTACAACTCGTTGTCTTCTGTCAGTCAGCCATTGTTCTATCCAGTCAGTTATGCTATCCCCGATACCATGGGCTTTTAATTGAAGTAGTAATCTTTGATGTGGCACTTTGTCAAAAGCTTTCTGAAAATCTAAGTAGATAATATCTACTGGCAATCCCACGTCTATCCACTTAGTGATTTCTTCCAAAAAACATAACATTTGTTAAGCATGACCTCGCTTTAAGGAATCCATGTTGAGATGAATTTAATAATTTATGCTTAACAAGGAAGTCCACCATATGGTCTTTAATTAACCTTTCTAATAATCTACAAATCACTGACGTTAAACTCACTGGTCTGTAATTCTCTGACTTATTTCTCAAACCCTTTTTAAATAATGGTATGATGTTTGCTTCTTTCCATTCAAACGGAACAACTCCCTCTTCTAATGACAAGTTGAATACTCTTGCAAGTGGTATACAGATTTGTTCTACTGTTTCCATTAGTAATTTTGGAGGAATCCCATCCACTCCCGGTGATTTGTTATCCTTCATTGCCTTTATTTTCTTAGCTACCAATTCTGGAGTTACAACTAACGGACCTAAATAGTCAGATTTAGCCCCCTGAAATTTAGCATCAGCAACTGGTAATGAACTAATATCTTCTTTGGTAAACACTGAACTGAAGTAACCATTTAGGTCTTCCGCCATTAAAAACCCCTGTGATATTATATTTCCAGCACTGTCTTCTAGAGGTCAAACCTTGTCTTGTACGTTTTGTTTACTCCTGACATATGCATAAAAACTCTTGCTGTAATTTTTGATGTTACATGCTAGTTTTTGCTTATAGGTTCTTTTAGATTGTCTGATTTCAGTTGTAGCTGCATTAAGTGCCTCTTTGTATTTTGCATAGTCTTCGTCCTTTCTGGTACGCCTATAAACCCTCCACATAGTTTGTTTTAGCATTATTTTTCTAATAGCCTCTTTTGACAAGTGTTTCTACACCGTTTTCCTTGTTTTTGGAAGGGAACAAATTTATAGATGATACTCTCAATTTCATATTTTAGAATATTCCAACATTCAATTGCGGTCTTATTCATCAGCATGCTATTCCAATCTAGCTTTGCTAAGTATTTTCTCATATCTTTGTAGTTACCTTTGTGGAAGTTTCTCTTGTACGTTTTCTTATTTTTACTTTCTGATTTTACATTGATGTCAAACCGTATTTGATTATGGTCACTATTACCCAATGGTTCAAATATTTTTACATTGTCCACTAATTCTTTTTGTGATGACAAAACTATATCTAATACATTTTCTCCCCTGGTTGGTTCTAGTACGTGCTGAGTAAGAAAGCTATCCTGGATTAAACATAGAAATTGTTGGTCCTCAATCCCTGTGCTCTCTAGAGAATTCCATTGTATGTGTCCATGGTTAAAATCTCCCATTATGATACATTCCCCTTTACTAACTTCCTTTATAGCGTTTTTTATTTTTGTGTTGTCCTCTTCGTTTATGTTTGGACTTCGGTATACTAATCCAATAGTTAATTTTGAATTTCCTGAAACAATTTTGCACCAAACAGCTTCATCGCAATCTGCTTCCCTTTCTAGTTTTATTTCATAAGCCTGAATAGATTCTTTAACATATAAAATAACTCCCCCGCCCCTTCTTCCTAAACATTACATATCCTGTCAGTCCTAATTTAGCATCTGTTATATCTATGTTGGCCCATGATTCAGTTATACCAATTATGTGAGGGTCAGTATCTTCTACCATAATGTTTAATTCGTTTTTCTTATTTACTATGCTCCTTGCATTTAAACATACGCATCTATAACCTTTTTGAGAGATGTTTTTCGGATGATTTGATATTGGTTTATCTGTGCTTTCTGTCGTCTCTGTTTCTCTCCTGTGTATATATTTCATTGTCACTGTTTCTTCCGCTCTTTTTATGAGACTTTCCTTCTATCTCTCGCAATAATGATAAAGTAAAAACAAAATCTCATTAATATGTTACTACTGATATCCTCTCGACATTCACAAAAGTATGCTTAACAATGACTAAGAAAAAGGCTGTTGTGTTTTATCAAGTAGAATAATGCATGATAATAAAACTACCTCATTTGTATAATGCATTTTACCGTCAATTATCTTCCTAGTTAACACATGGCCGACTATTTCTGAGAATCCAGCTGACGTTTGAATCAGTCAAACGAGATCGAGCGCACACGTTGGCACAGACACGGGATTGTTATGGTGCACAGCTAATCAATTCAAGGAATCTTTAGATGTACCAGGTATGTTGTGGTGGATCACGAGTAAAAGAACTGAAAGAATACTTACAAAGGTAGGAAGTGAAAAAGTATGTCAAAATGTATTTTTGCCGCTACATAACAGGAATGACACTGTTTGCTGATGTCAAGAATGTTATAAGCCAGATAACAGTCATGAGTACCACATGCATGAGTGACTGTTTTGTGGTTGTTAACACTCTTGTGACAGCAGCAAACAGTGTACTATTTCCTAGATATAATGGAGTTAATGTGACAGATAAAACGTTGCATCTGTGAATAATGTTAAGACATTATTTTTAGAAATTTATCTAAAAATGATTTCATCTTGCATATGCCATTTTACCTTCAGATAATAAATATTATGTGACAGTACGAGCCATCAACAACATTGAGTTCGGTTCTCCTGCGCTGTCTGTGTGTCATGCCCAGTCTATTGCCGTCGACACCACGCCCCCGATCATCTACGCTGTCGATCACGTCACATGATGAAGACACCTTCCTGATTTCGTATCGAGTTAATGCCACGTAAAAATTCATTTATTTGACTGGTCCATAATCAAGGTTGAAACTAAGTTGCCAATCCATAGAGATACTGCTTCATCCTAGTTTGTTAACTAAAATAATGTCTGCTGTATAATCCATCATTGCTGCAGTGACCCTGTGTCTGCATCAAGAGTACAAAGATGGGTCTGGGTCGAAGCAGAAGGGATACGTATGTCCGCAGCTGGACGGCTGTGGACAACTACTCCCACATCCAACATAACTACCACATTCCTGATGGCGTGGCAATCTGGGTGAAGATACGCGTCTCCAACAATAGTTTGTTCTAATCTCATTCTAAAAGTATACAGGCAGTATGCACTTTAGTTTATGGACATGGCCTTCAATGTTGTGTTATGTGATTTGACTGTCCTTATAATATGGGGTTCCTTGTGTTTGAAATATATTCTCAGTTATTATTGTAAATATTTGCAGCTTCAAATGTTTTTGTATCCAGATTGTAGTTTGCCGAAATAATTACGAATTGATTAAGTGAATGTCATGTTTCAGTTGTCGTGAGGGAGATCGGCCACACAGACAAACCAATCATAGTGGACAGATCTCCACCTATTCCAGGGCTTGTTTATGATGGTGACAACTTAAAAAAGGATATCTCCTTCCAGTCATCTTCCTCTCAATACTGTGCCAACTGGAACGGGTTTGGAGACCCAGAGAGTGGACTGAGTATGTTTACAGAGTGGGAAAATATTGTCAAATTATGGTGGTCTGTCCCCTTTTTGTTGCTCCCTGCAGCAATGGGCAGACTGCTGATCTCAGTCATTTGTGTAATACTTTTTAAAATCAGTGAATTTGAATATTAAACTAAAATATGTTGGTTTATTCAAGCATAAACTGCACTGAAGCAGAAAGAAATTGTTAGCTGTTGACACAAGGTTTCAGTGTTTGCAAAATAGATAGATCAATTGATAATTTATTTCCAACAACAGTACAAATTTATGATAATTTTTTTTAAAAGCATTTCGAATTTAGGTATAAGTAATAGTTTATTGGAAAGAATGTGAACAGAAGTATAATACTTACCTATTGTTCACTCAAAGTAGAATACTTATAGGTATGTCACTGAGTGACTATTGTGATATAGATATAATGGTGTTTTGTAGTATTAATCAGTTCAAAAGTTGCACTGCACTATGCGGGGTTTTCTTTCAGCCAAATATTTAATCACCCTGGGGACGTCTGCTGGCTCAGATGACATTGTACCTTATATACGACTGTCATACGATGTGACAAGTTAGTGTGTGGGCAGCCTACGCTTACAACACAAAGTTGTCCACTTTCTCAGTGTCACCGCAGTCACTTAAGGACTCGTTGAAAGGAATATGACGGTGAACTCGGATTGAGGTAGGGTACAACTGTATATACTTACAGGCATCAATGTCTATATAAGCAATGGTTTATTAAATAAGTACAATACTGCTGACAAGAAACCTACCACCATTCCCCACGTTCTCAACCACAACGAATAAACAAAATGATGCCAACTAAGCCCTATACCCTATCTCTATTATATCTGTGTGGACTTATAATATTATAATACAAGCAAGGGACCTTCATCCAAACCCTGGTCCCACCTCGGATCCCTCTCCAAAATATCCGTGTGGCACCTGCAGCCATGAGGTACATGATCACCACCATGCCATACAGTGTGATGAATGTGACTGCTGGTAGCTGGTACCATATTACATGTGTCCAAATTAATGACACCAGATATGAACAACTAAAATATCATAATGTGCTTTGGTTCTGTTCTTGCTGTGGATTAACCAAACTATTCTGTGTATCTATTCACCAGCAACATTAATACCCCAAACCCTTACTCAGTGCTTAAGTCCCTTCCAAATAGCAGTGACTACACAAATATCTCTGATGATACGAACCCTACATTTGCACCAAATCGAGCTCAATCTGGAATTGGAATCTCAATTCCAATTGGAATGTAATTGACGTACTCGGGTCTTGGATAAAGTGTCTTGCTTTTCTTTGCATCCTTTTCCACTTATGTCGTTCCGTGCATGGTTAGGAAAAAGTGGACCTTTTTTGTACTAAGGTGGCATCCCTCAGAAGAAGAAAAATTATGTTTGGTCCAATGTGTGGAAAGAGGAATTGGCTGCAGGCTTTGTACAGTATTCCCAATTTTACATTCTCTGTTCCCAATAGGAGCATTTATCTTTTCCCAAAATTAAATTAACATGGCCATTTTTCAGATTCAGATGCTTAGATTTAATAGAAATTAGTACAGAAAAATTACAGAAACATCTGCATTGTGAGCAGCGTAGGTACTATGAAGTGTGATACCTTGGTTAGTTGCTAAACTGAACAAGTAACAGTAATTCAATTAATTAATTAATTATGCAGGTTCTCGATCAGATTGGCAACAAAAAGATCCAGATCTACACGTTCCCAGATTGTGACAGCAATGAAGACGAAGAATTCATTAAACAGGACAAGGAACTGAAGGTGAGTCATGTCAAGTGACAGTCATGTGATAGCCGTTTGTCATTCAAGTTGTGGTCAGGATGTCATAAGGAAAATATCAATACAGTCGCGCCCCGTTAGTACGCGGATTCGGATATAACAGGTCGTGGACCCCAATTTGCTTTGACAATTCTCAAGAAACATTAGGCGAACAATGTCAGTAAACGAGTATCAACGTGTTGTTGTTTTGTGCTGCCTGTGACGTCAGTTGCTGTTGCTGGCTTCGCTTCAACGGTTTGTAAATTGCAATCAAGATTTACAAATACGCCTCGCGTAAGAATCAGATAAACAGTTTTAAATGCATTTAGTATGCAATACCAACATAACACTTGGGTGAAATGACATGCTTCCATTACATTGTAAATTTAATCGTTTTTGCAACACGAATCCAACATGCCAAATTCCTAACCCAAGGCTCTACTGGTGCACGAAGTACGAATTCGTCATCCACATATGAAACGATGAATCGATGTTAAGTGGTGCGTAATACATTTGTGCTTCGGTCGAGATCGGTTGAAAGATGAAGGGAAACAATTATTAATTCTACGCATTGTCGTTTTCTGTGTTTTATCAGCTTACATACTACGTTTGTCAAATCATATTCATTTTCGGCTGCTCAGATCCAGGTTATTATTTTCGATTTGTAGGCCTATTGGTCCAGTACATCATCATCGTAGTAGATCTGTTCCATAACGGTATATGTACATGTGTTTTATTTAGTTCAAGAATCAACAGGGTGTGACATTTAAAAATAATACACGTTGATGCTAGTATGCTCGTTTAATAAGTTCCATAAACTGCATATTGGCGTATAAGACAGTTCTGCAAGCACACAGTGGTTTCGACAGCGTTCTTTGACTTGGTGCAGCAGGCGGCGATCGCTGCTGTTTAGTAGCTCCCTGGTGGCAGATATGAGAACACCTAAAGTGTACAGCGCGGTCCGAAATCGTGGACCCCGACCAACACTTTATAACGAGGCTCGACTGTAAGTATTTGTCAGTGAAAGTGTGATCAAGCTATGTTCCCTCAGACTATTCCATGTGAAGGTCTGTGCGATTCTTTGTTATCATTTTATTCTCCCTTGTTCACTGGATTGTTTATGATAACCCTTAGGCCTTACCCCATCTACTGTATATCATTCCACCTTACTAATTCTAGGCAAAAAAATTCGCCCCGCTCTTCGTCTCAGGGGCGAAAGTCCCGTGCGGCATTTGCTAACTCGGCGATTTGGCAGTTCCGTAGCCAAATGGCTACGGAACTAATAACTTAAGTTTTAAAACCGATACGCACTAACCGTTTCACATGTGTATTCTGTGACATACAACCGACAATTGGGCGTCAAAAAACTGAAGAAATGTGCTCCAAATAATTACTTATGAGTACTTTTATCGGTGACATAGAAAACATTTCACAATTAGCCGCCATACTGTGCACGTGATGTTGCCTTTGGGTCACATGATCAAACGCGATTTCGTGTAGAATGAGGCCAGAATGGGCCAGCAGCACAGAAATAAATAAAACACCCGTTAGTAAGTTAATAGTTTATAGGGGCATTATTAATGATGTAACTCCATGGCCAGCAGACGGCAATTCTTAGCGTGACCTTATATAGATCTATGTAAATCCCGCATGCCTTTCTCGCTCACAACAACATCCGGTTATATACAAACCTTGACAAGCACATGCGTTCTGACAAAAAGGTAATAATTTCACACTTTTACATGGTTATTGTCAGGTAACTTTAGTGATATACATATAAGAATGCATACAGACACGAAAGACGTGTTTATTGCTCTGTTTATGGCGTTTTTTTAAGGTTTCACGTTTCATGAAAATACTTACGTTTCGGCCGAGCGAGCTCTTCGCCCTATAGTAGCAAAAGCCAGATAGAAAAACATTGTAGGGCGATTGACTTTGCCTAACTAATTCAAGTACCCTATTCGATCTATTCAATGTACATGCCATAATTAGCATACACCCCCTTTATTAATCAGTAGACACCACTTTTCAGTTGTTCTACACTAATTACCAAATGACACCACAAGTGTTAAACAATTACCTTATTATTTAGAGAAAAAAACGTTGGTGTACGCTTATAAGAACAGATTCCCTGACATTTTTCCATTGCCCAATTTTTGTCAAGCGTACAGTACACTGATGGTCAAATATGGTATATATGGCCCAATTTTTTTTAAAGGTAATTGTACGATTATTAGGTTAAAAAGGTATTAGTAATTAAAGCTGCTCGAAGAGTTGACTACATGCAGTGTTTGGAGAAGCCTGACTAATTACCTGACCCTCGTCCACACAGGCTTCCATTCCATTTGCCATGATTGGCAGCAACACAAGGGTTGAGGTCAATGGCAAAAAGGTCAGAGGTTGACTCTACCCATGGGGCATAGTGGACGGTAAGTTTTCCAATTGTTTTTCTGTGGTACAGTAGTACCTGCCTTCAGCGACCCCTCTGATCAGCGACCACCTGCTATGTACGGACACTTTTCCAATGTCCCGATCGTTTTTCAACGGATATATCCCTTAGCAGACACCTGCTCAACGCGGACAACGATGTTTTATTATTATTCCCTGCTAGGGCGGACAGTCAACTTTATTTTTTTTTCTTTGAACAACATTTTAAAGATGGCGTCGGCCATTTCCTGCACAGCACCGTGCATGCCAGGAGTGGTGGATTTTTAAGTAACGCGTGATCGCGAACTGTACGAGATCACTGCACTGGCTGTTTTTCAAACTCACAATTTTACATTCGACTGATCCTGACGTGTTTTAGTAGTGAATAGAAGTTATAGCGAGCGACAGGAAGAGAAAGATTTTAAGCTTAGAACAACGGATTGATGTGCTGAGACGACTCGACAACGGCCATTCTTGCCGTATGATTGCCTGTGAAGTCGGTTGGGCACGGACCACAGTCAGAATCCATCCGCCATTACATACATAAAGAGTCCCAAGGAAAAAATTAATTATGCAGATATGGTTTATTTGTGAGAGTAGAAACTGTGTGGATGAGTGAGTGGAAGTGATGTTTTAGTGCACAGTAGCATCTAAGCTTTGAAATGATGCCATTTGTCAGTAGGTATACTAGTTGCGTTAGGACACAGTGGCTGTCAGGCAGGATGTGCTCATATTTGGGAAATCAGGGAATTTCATGGCAGAAATGCAGGGGCGTCATGCGTTGAAGCAATTTGTGCGAAAAGGAGGTACGTCATTTTCACGAATTTTACACACCAGGTGTCTTAGTGGGTCTGTAATTTTCTGTGAATTAAAAAAAAAATTGTAGGATAAATTTTCAATGTAGGTGCAAGAACGTTATAATGGTTGTCTATGGGAAAAGTGACCCTGTAAAATTCTCTTGTCGCCATTTGCATTTCTCCCGTGATTATTAATTTATGGCACATTGTCTTTAACAAATGCGGTTTAATTTAATACAAAATAAGACACGCTACAATTGTTCAGTTAAACAATTTGGTGAATTCAACCATTATTGTTACGCAGCTTTATGGCTTACGCCAAGATTTTAAATCTGCATTATAAATTAGTGTTTTGGTATGATTATTGAAATATTTTTGCCTTTTATTTTCCAGATAACACACGTCATGTTATTATAGTGTCTGTATTTACGCTTGTTAAAACACAAATCACGTGTTATGTGCATTACAAAGTGCACTTATTTTTTTTATTTACATCCCTACAAATACATCACCTTAATATGTTTGCAACTGTGTTTTAGGAAAAAGCCATGATGCTGTCATTGGAGATGGGTCATGACGACTTCTCTGCGTCCAACAGGTGGTTGCAAGCGTGGCAGAAGCGCCACGACTTCAAGTGGGCTGCATTGTGCGGCGAGGCAGCGACTGGACGATGTGCCTGCCAGATCTGGTTTATATCAATGGCCCAATTATTTGTGATCTTCCACCGCCATCTTGGATGATTATGGGGAGATGCAATTTACAAACATACCATTTTGTGTTTACTTCACACCTAAACAAATTTACAAAATTCAAAGCTTGCAGAGTGCTAACCAAATTGTATATTGTAATAACTGCACGCAGCTATAGTTGATCATAGAACATAGGAGTTTTGAAGTTTGCATACACCAAAATTAGACAGTTTTTATTGTTTCATTTCAGTTGACAATCCAGACCATTGCGACTTCACCAAGCTTCGACAGATGCTTATCAGGTTAGTGCCCAATTCTAATTATTATAAAGTAGTTTGTGGCTCTGTATGTTCCGTCATCTCTGTCAGTTTCACATGTACAGGGCTGACATTTTGTAGGCGTGCCAGGGAACCCATGGGGTGGTTCGTTCGTTAAAACAAATTGAAATTCCCAGGGGTGTGGGGTTATTACGAAGGAAGATATCGCCATTGAAGAGTCAAAACAATGGAAGACCATTTTGATATGCGCCAGGTGGTTGGTTGGATACAAGATTAACTTCTAACACGCACAAATTTACTTTTAGTGTTTTGATTATTCAGCAACATATCTGTCGAGGAATCAAAACAGTGAAATTCAATTGTTGTGTTTTAGAAGTTAGTGTACTAGACACATATCCATCAAACCATTTGGTGCAGATAAAATGGACTTTTGTTTTGATTCTTCAACAGCAATATGTGGACGTCTAACATATATTACATAACTCTGAACAACAGTAGTATGTAATTATATGCAATTATTAGCAAGGCTATGCATGTTTTATATGATTGTTCTGAGTTATATGATCTACATCAAACGTTCACATAAGTTTTGGGGCATGAAGCTGTATCCATCATTGCCATTGGGGCATCGCCACTGCCCTACCAGCACTTGACAGGGCAGTGCAAGGGGTTCTCTTGCAGTGGCTGCCTTTTCTCACGTGCAACTTGGCTAGTTGCATATATATATTAATCTGATATAATTTTGTATTATTATTATGTTGAAGGCATCTACATTTAATTTTTTCACTTTCATCATGTGTCACTACTCTCTGTGTGTCACCCACATGCATTGTTACTTTATACCACGAGCTTCGATCTCTTAAACAACATGGCTTTATCTTACAGGTACTAAGTAGTATAAACTTTTTAACATCTTAACTGTCCAAATGTGTTTTAATGCACCACAATTTGTTATTTATTTGACCGTTATCTCTTTAATGTGAATGTTTGCATGGCATACTGAATATCATGATCAATATTCAACAACAAATAATGGTCAAATTATATTTTAAAAGTATTCATTAAAGCACATTTGGGCAGACAAGAGTAGATATAGTTTATACTTTATAATAGAATTTTATGACAAAAACTATCTGATTTTGTACTGTTAAAAAAGACCAGCAACTTATAAATCCACAACAGTTTTGACATTTAGCGTCTGTGTGTGGTCTTTGGTAGTGGGTTTAATTATTGCTGTTTAGTTGGAGCACTTGAAAGGAAGGAACATATTCTAACCTTGATGCTTTCAATTTCTAGCATGCACATGCAGGATCTGAAGGACATGACCCATGACGTCCACTACGAGAACTACCGGGCCCAGTACATCAAAGAATATTTAATCAGTGGTCAGCACGAGAGAATGTACGTAAACGTTCATCATTTTGTTTAAGTATCTCAATTATTAGAATATATTATCATTAAACAAACATTGTTAAACAAGTAAAGTTTCTTTAATTGTAATATGGTTAGTTGGTCGCTAAAAATGTTTTGGGTAAATAAAAATCTAATTTCCTTTAAAAAAAATTCTATAGCTAGTAATATATAAGATATATTTATTATTAATAATAATAATAAACTGTACAATAGTTGGCACTTGCTATAAGCTCCAACTATAGCAAATACTTTAGCATTTTAGAAGAAAACAAAAATGCATCAAAACTAATGTAGATCGCAAATTAGCCAATAGAAACTGCCAATACAGTTTGAATTGACATTTTTTCGCAATTCGTATAATCTTCCTGTGGCCGGGGGTAAAATGTAGGGTTTGTTCCTCCTCTGACCCATCCATGACCCACTACACATAGGATTACTTTAAGTGATAAAGCTAGTCCAAGTTCTCACTAATTGAAGTGAAATACATCGTATGTGGACATTCATTGAGTTTTATGAGCCATTATTATTAAAAAGCAACTAACTGGTGCATTTACATTTGCCGTTTATTGATATGAACATCTGTACAGAAAACTGAAGAGGGTGTCGACTCTGAAAATGGATGGAGTTCAGTATACTGACCATCTGCAAGATTTCTAGCTGGTGTGTTGGCTAAAGATATACTTGAAGCAAAGTTGAAAAATATCATTCTTTTAACTCAAATTATTTACTATAAATACTTAATAAAATATAATATATTGTGTATATCATATCTGCCATTATGTTTGCCCAGTTGGATGTCAACAACAGGGCTGCAGTTAATGGCGTCGGCAGGCCATGATTGGTTCTGCAGTGGTTCGTTCAATGTTTCTCATAATAAACCATTAAAATGTTGTCCAGTTCACTGTCAGTTTCTTTTATCTGCTGGTAAATTATAGCGTTGCGTCATACCAAGCAGAACATATGATCTTTCAATGGGACACCATTACCTACAGGTTTTCCCATAATGGTCTAGCTCTGATGTTGTAAACTGAGCAATTTTGGCTAAAGCCCACATTTTTATTAGTCAAGTACAAATTGCTTTATGTGCACCGAGGAAACAAATGCTCATGTATTCTGCATGCTGGTGGCCAAATTGGCTCAAATGGGTAACATTTGTTTAGCCAAATCTGATGTCATATGGCCCAAATGGCCACATGCAGCGCTAGCCTAGCCCATAGTTGTTGATTACATAGATATAGGTGTCAATATCTGCTCATCGGCTCGTCCTTTTTTAACATGTTGTTAAAGGGGCGCCATTTTCGTTCACTTGAGACCAAAGAAATAAACTGCCTAGATTTGCATAAATAAATTTTATAAAAAATTTTTTTTTTTAAATAAAAACTGCAACCAAGGGAAAAAAGCGTTATTTCCCACCCGAAAGCGATAATGTTGACATCTATGCATACAATTATCCTGGAACTTCCTCACAACAGGAGGCAGGTCATGACCCTGTCCAAAGTCTAGGAGACAGGTCTGTGATGTCTGTCTGGAGCTAGGAGTCCTTTCCCTCAACCAGGTGCTAGGAGGCAGTTTGTGCCATTCGTGTCTTTAGGCGAAGATACTGTAAAACAGAAACGCTTGTATTGTTCGTGGTATTAAACTGGACTCGCAGTGTATAAAACTATAGCTTGAAAAAATTCAACCATAAACCTCACAATGACTGCCATAAAAGTCTAGCCTCACTGTGGTGCCACTGTTTGTCGCACACATCATCGTCTGGAATCGACGTGTACTTTTCATTGTGATGGAAATGATGTATGCACCCAAATTCTGGGCACATACATAATTAGCTAATTACGATGTCATCCGGGCATTTGATTAATTCACAAAATAAGAGTTAACTTTTATCAGTTTATATGACGCAATTCGAATTAACTTTAAACTTTGATAATATTGACACAACTGTCAAAAAAGGTTAAATCAGGCAAAAAAAAATTTTTTTAACATCTTGATAATGATGCTGACTGGCTGCTGGAGCTTCACGGGAATGCCTACACAAAATGGAGTGGTGACAGTTGGTAACAACGAGACCACACCTTTGCAACCAGACCCTTCTCGGCGAGTTCTTGAAGGCGAGCAAGAGACGGATAAATGAGATGAATGTAAGTCCAGCTTCCTACTATGATGACACAATGATGGAGAATCTATCTCCTATTAGATATATGCATTGTGAAGGTCTGGGCATGTGATATGTATTCGTCTTTCACCATAGGCAAAGTTGTGAAATCGCTGTAAATTTGTCTAGGGAACATTTCTCACTACATAATAAAATTATATATACTAACCTACAAAGTACATTAAAATAACTGCCTTTTCACTAGGTGCAACGTATTTTTCAACGTGTAATGCATTTGTCTTACACCAGTCACAGCTTGTGACTTTGAATGAGTTAACTAAATTTGTGAAAATAATAAAACTGACAGCTTGAAAACATGTACCGTATTCGATCTAATAAGCATACAGTACGCTTGAAAAAAATTGGGCAACGAAAAAATCTGTTCTTATATGCATACACAAAAAATTTTTCTCTAGACAATAAATTAACTGTTAACAATAGTGGTGTAATTTGGTGACTAGTGCAGAACAACTGAACAGTGGTGCAAACTGTTTAACACCAGATGGCGATACTTCAGTTATTCCACACTAGTCAATTTACAATAATTATGGATCCTGCTGATAAAAAGGGCATGTATAGTAATTTGGGCATGCATGTTTAATATGTTGAATACCATAGTATCTGCTTCTTATTCTCTGAAAGGTGTTAAATAATGTAAAAGTGCAGTGGAACCTTTTTTATCCACGATCTTTTGTTCCCAAGGGTTTTAGCTGAATTAACAAAGAGTGCGGATTAGTGAATAAAGAAATATTGAGACCACAATTTACTGTGTGTTAACAAAAAACGTGCATATTAATAAATAAAATGGATTATCGAATGGACTAAGGAGGTTTCACTGTACCTGTTTCCGACTGTCTATGGCCTGTTGAATCCAGAGCAGCTCCATTGTGATGTTACTTTTCTTCTCCTCTAAAGATGTTCTGTCTTCCCCTGCGATCACAGACAATGAGTCGTTAATGAGAGAACAACAACCTTCCACACACACTTGACACAACGAGGCTCTCGTAAGGGCAAGAATGAAAACAGAACAACCCTGAGGGGGGTGTCGCAGGGGTCTCAACCTCCCATCTCCCACCGGTCTTTGGGGCTAACGTCCCATCTCCCACCTGTCTTTGGGGCTAACGTCCCATCTCCCACCTGTCTTTGGGGCTAATGTCCCATCTCCTACCTGTCTTTGGGGCTAATGTCCCATCTCCCACCTGTCTTTGGGGCTAATGTCCCATCTCCCACCTGTCTTTGGGGCTAATGTCCCATCTCCCACCTGTCTTTGGGGCTAATGTCCCATCTCCTACCTGTCTTTGGGGCTAATGTCCCATCTCCTACCTGTCTTTGGGGCTAACGTCCCATCTCCTACCTGTCTTTGGGGCTAATGTCCCATCTCTCACTTGTTCTGACTGTTTGACGAATTAGTATACATAATACTTTCAAAATTAGTATACATAATACTTTCAAAATTATAAATGCTCGTGGTTTTTGGAGGCCAACTTATCACCTGACACAAATTTTGAGAGACCACTTCCCACCCTTTACTTTACTGTAGTAATAGTAATAACTACAACTATTGAAGTAATAGCAATAGATGGAACAGAACATGATGTAATAGAAAGTAAAGTACACTGTAATAGATCCCACACAGGGAAATGGAAAAAAATCTGTCATTGACTCAGTGCGCCTAACAGAACTGGTGTCTCTATCTCTTAAACTCACTACTTCCCAGTTTAGCTGTGATCATCTATTTAAGAAGTATCGCATCAATTAAGGGATGATCTCAAAACACTGATGATTTTTAGATCATTCCTAACACAACACATGGCCTAAATGACTCACCATGTAGACTATTCCGACTCTCGTGAACCGTGGAACCATCAAAACTGTCCCAAACGGAAGACTCGTTCCTATTGACACTGTCATCTTTCAAGTACCCTCCACCCTGCCCTGGTGGCAGGGGTTCTTGGCCATTACATCCGCTCTGTGCACCGAGGACGTTTTTATGTCGAAACGAGTTTGTGTCGTGTGACGGCTCTTCGCCATCAACTTCATCAACAGTGATGTTCGTTCTGTCTTGCTGCGACTGTGACTTTTGTTCATTGTCACAGGGATGACATATTGTATCGTTCTGTGTCATGGGTGTCGGTGACACTGATTTAAAGTCCACCTGGCAACTGTTCCATGTAGGCCGGCTTTGTGAGTCGTCAGTGTCTGTGGTACAGGGAAGAAGATCATTTTCAAACACTAAACGTTTTACACAAATGTTATTTTCAGTGTGACTGAGTATACGAGTATTTCTTGGCAAGATTTCCATCTAATGAAACATGCTTCACTCATATGGCCAATTGTGAGTTTTATGTACATGTGGCACACTCCAGTCAGTAGCTAAATATATCATGAATTTAAATTTATTTTAGGTAATCATGTATAAAAGCTTTGGCTTGAGTGTGTAAAATCACTAAAAAGATAACCACAAATATAAAATCATAAGTAATTATTTTCATTATCACCTCTAATAGAGACTGGATGTTATATTGTAAACATATTTATAAAGGCAAACGCATCACTTTGTGAAAAAGAATCAGACCTGAATATTTAATGGGAACTGGGAAATAACAATAAATTAGAAATAAGCACGGTAACTAGATACTGCATCTATGAAAATGTTTCCATGGGATGTGTGGAATATATATATGTGTGTTAGTCATAATAACAATGCGTAAGGTTTATTTTGGTACCACTAATTTAGGGTAAATTCTAAACACACAAGAATGTTAACTTGTTAATAGGGACTATACTACTGAAAAAAATTCTTCTTAAAACTCTTTCAACGATGCACGCCATGGACGCCTACCTGTAACAGCGAGACAGTTCTCCAACTCCTTCAAATTACACACATCGCTGTTTTCATCTCTGACTGTCGCCTTCGCCGTTGCTACACTGTCGACACCCACGGTCTCCCCTGACCCATATGACTCTACCTGGTGGCACGCACAACTACTACAAGGTCCGCTTGGCCAAGTCCCTCGCGGACAGTCGTCTGTGTGTTCATCAACTGTCACTGTCTGCAGCTGTGTGGTGCTGTCGATACACGTTGGTGCACTGTGACTCTTTGAACGCTTGCCGTACGACGGGTAACGCAGCACAGGCGCACACAAGAGGTTCCTTGGCCATATGAGCTATAACATGTGACAGAATTTTTTTTAATCATCGTACAATATTTATGAACTATCTATTCTAACTTCCTGACTGCCCAAAGATGTTTTAACGAACTACAATTATTTCAATGATTTGACGATGTCTATTACACATCATACTGTAATCAATTACAATTCACAGCAATTTAAATTGTAACTGAACCCAATTCTGCAACATTTCTTAGGCATCATAAAAATTCCCAGTTTGAAAAATGTGCACATATTTTTTATTCTATTTTATACTTCCTTGTTTTAAATTTTCTTCCACGGTATCGACTCTGGTTGCTGATCGGCATCGGTTGCCCTTTTCGTTTAGGTTTTTGCGGCTCTTTTTTTGAAGGCCGTACTTCATGCACTGCAATCGTGCGCCATCTCTTCCCAGTGCCTCTTGTTGATATTAGGGGCGTGGAGGTGTCGCTTTATGCAATCCATGTAGCGTAAGTGTGGTCTTCCAACATTTCGCTTTGCCTGCCATAGCTCGCCGTACAGAACTGCATTAGGCCATTCATCCATACAAGGTGGCCGGTCCAGGTAAGTTGCTGGCTTAGAAGCATTGCCTCGATGCTTGGCATATCGGCATGTTGCAGTACTTCATGGTTGTGTTTGTTCCATAATCGGTCGCGTAGTCGTCCGAATGCGACAGAGGCCGATTGAATTTGAGCTGACAGTTCTTTGTTGAAGCCGCAATCGTTTGAGATGGTGCTCCCAAGGTATTTAAAGGTAGTAGCGATGTTAAGAGGCGTACCATTGAGCAAGATCGTTGGTGCTGTGTGCGGTGTCCCGGGAGTGGGTTGATGCTCAGTTTTTCGAACATTGATAGAGAGTCCAAAGATGCAAAAGCAGCAGCAAACCTGTTTGCAGATCAACCTCAGAATGTGACACAAAGCCTGTATCGTCAGCTTATAGAAGGTCCCGAATGCACAGTTGTAATACATGTCTTCGTTTTGAGGTGGGACACATTGCAAAGCCTTCCTTTGGAGTGTGTTGTTATACAAACGCCTTTCGTGGTGTCATGATTTGAAACTTCAAGCACTGCAGCCAAGAAAAGAGAGTAAACAGTGTCTGCACTAGGACACAGCCTTGTTTAACTCTGTGTGCAAAAGGAAATGCATCCGTTATCTCACCGTCAATAATCACCTGTGCTTGCATGCTCTCATGAAAACCCCGCAGCATCAATATGAATGCTTTTGAAAAATTTACGAATGCAATGTAAAGCGGTTTGTTCTGTTTGGCTGCCTTCTCTTGCAACTGTCATAAGGTGAAGATCACGTCAATCGTGCTGTGTGATGAATGAAATCTGTACTGTGCTTCTGGAGGGACATCATTAGCAATGACCAGTAGTTGCTGGACAGAATTTTTACAAAGATTTTGCTTGCAATGGCCAGTAGCGAGAGTCCGCGATAGTTGCCCCAGTCCTGCCAATCTCCTTTATGTTTATAGATGTTCACAATCAGCGATCTCGAGCAGTGTGTGACCACCACTCCCAGGCTGCTCTCGTGTGGGGATCCCACTACCAGCTTCCAGCTTCTCAGACCTGCCAGCGCCATGGTACCACGTCATCGTGAGACTTCACAAAACATTAAACAGGTTACGGTGTTGCCTGTGCAGAGGATTACGTATAGTGTACCTTGCGCCTGGAGTAGATTATACTCTGTGTCCAGTGGAGAACATATGTTCAACAGCCGGCATGTCGGTTGCCCCGCAGTACTCAACCAACTAGAGTGACTGGTACATGCTCAAAAAAAAAACATCCACAGAGTTTGTCGAGACTTCTGCCATGCACCGTGCTGTTGCCTTCATTGCAATTTCCCACCCTGCTGCCGATGGGTTTGCAATTTTGCCATAGCTGGGACATGGGTTGGTGATTGGCAGAGCATATTCCACACACAGGTGGGTCATGCACAAAGCACCTCTAGGGCCCCATGATCCTTCGCCTGATTTGCATGGTGCCTCGCAGTGACCAGTTTCCTTTGTTTACCTCGAGGTTACGATGAGTCTTGCCTTAGGAGAAGTACTGGCAGACTAGACTTACGCACTCGGGTTGCTTTTCGCCAAAGCTAGCCCGTGATGGAAGCTGAAAGCAGAAGTGACATGCACAACTACCCACTACCACACTACTAAAGCCTCTACCAGAAGGCACCAACCAACTGTACATGCAGGAAGTTACAAAATATAAAATACATAATAAATTGTGTTATATATATGCAATGACATTGTTTTTTTCTCACAATTGTTGTTAGCACTATAGTATATCGAACACCAACTAGTATGTTTGTAAACCTTGAACAAATTATACCAATATTTTTATGATCATGGAAATTGTTTTTTTTATCAAAATGTGTTGGTCTGTTGAGTTTGCCACTATTGACTCATTAGTTGCAGAAATTGAGTTTTTAAATGACTGTGTTGATGTATATTTTTGACCTTGGTTAATGTGTATGGTTCCAAGACTGTTAAGCCGGGGTGGGTATGTGAGGATAAGCTCTCACTACTTATAAAATGCCCCAACGGTGTGCGTCTCGTAAAGCCTCTGACAGTCCAGTCCAGCTCCTGGCCTTCTTGCAGCAGAACTGTTTTTACTGACAGGAGAAGGGGCACAGGCGGATATCTGGCGCCTTAAAACCAGAAGCTTCGGGCAGATGGGGCTCGTTAACCTTGACTGGTCGGCCATCTAGGAGAAGGTAAACTCTTATCTCAAACCTCCGCTGCCTTGCGGCTATACCCTCTCATGGGGAAGGCTAGGGGAGTAAACCCTACACAAATCCGGAGTGGAGCCCCGAAGACGGTCTGGTGATCACGTTGTCACTTTTCCGGCAGCTCCTGCATCCAAGCTGGTGCCAAACGTCATGCTTCGCATTCCTTTGGATCCCACCGGTAAGGCCGAGAGCGGGATCTTGATGACTGGGCAACCCAGGATCTCGTAACTCTTGCCCAGGCTTGCGCCCTGGAGAGGCTACTCCAGCCTCACTTCACAGTGTGGAACTAACACGGGAGACAGCAGTTACGAGTGATAAGCCCAACTCGATTGGCGTAGAGTACGGGCACTACGGGTTGTCTCTGACGGTGGGAGAGATCATCGTGTCTCACTGGTCAGCTACTGCCCGCCTAAGCTGGGCAGCCCCCAGCCAATAAGGTGCTGACTCGCCAACATCTGCCTGCTTCAATGGGTGCTTGGAGCTTAGTGTTTAGGCACAACAAGCAGATGGTAACACTGCACCAGGCAAACAACGAAAAACTAAGAAGTACCCAGCACTTCGCTTCGCAAGCTGGAATGGTTAATATGTTTGTAAACCCTGAACAAATTATACAAAATTCTTCATAATTATAGAAGTTATGGCCTTTTTTTTATAAAAATATGTCGGTTGGTTGACCTCACGCACTAATTAGCCAATATTGACTTATTAATATATCATATGTAAAAAAAAGATATGCCATTTTAATCACACATTTGTTGAAAGAGAACACAAAAAGTATTTTGCCTGTATATGAGATACCCAAACATTTTCTATTGTGATATTAATTTTTTTTAAGTGCCTACCTCTAGTTAGCCTGTTAGTGTTTTACCTGCATTAAAGTTCTTTCTTCTACTTCATTAAACAACACCTCAAACTGACGCCTGGTCTCCAGCAGGTGTTTGCGTACTCTAGTGCCACGTATCATTGCCTGCAAAAATAAACAAAATTACAACAAGGAATGAGAACAGAAAATAGCTACCTGGTCATGGGTCTGAACTTCTTGTGATATATATAAATTTATCATATTATCGCCCACGAACGAACACGAATCGGCTACCGACATCTAAAAATGTGCGACGGAGTTTTGCTTCTAAACATTAGACATTACATCTTTATACTCAAGTTACATTCGCTGTAAAAAAAAATGCCATGAACGACCACAGCAAAAGTACGTCTACGACTCGCACCGCATGAAGAAAAGAATACATAAATAAACAAAAAAACGAGTTCAAACCTGCACACGAGTGAGTGATTTATAAAAGGCTGCGCCATCGTCAACTCTGACGACACGTTCGCCTAAGTCGATATCCATAACCTGCTTCAGTCTATGGACTGTCACACCTGTCAGAAACATACATTTATTCATACAAGAATGTTTATCAAGTTAGCTGTCAGGTCCGTTCGCGGTTATCGATGTTCGCGAAAAAGCGACCCCTGTCGGTTATTAAATGATCTTTTCAACTAAACACTACCGACAGAGGCTCCGTGATGTGGCGCCACCGTTTATCCCCTTCCAACATTCAACCTCTGCATTGCACGATAGCTATGCCCATTCGCCAAAAAATGGGCAAACACTCCTTCATCACATATTGTTGTCACATCTGCTTGCTCCTATGTCTTCTGGATTGTTAGGCAAAGTCAATCGCCCTACAGTGTTTTTCTATCTGGCTGTTGCTGTAGTAGGGGCGAAGATCTCGTTCATCAAAAGCTTAAGTATTTTCATGAAACGTGAAACCTTACAAAAACACCATAAACAGAGCAATAATCACGTATTTCGTGTCTGTATGCATTCTTATATGTATATCACTAAAGTTACCTGACAATAACCATGTAAAAGTGTGAAATTATTACCTTTTTGTCAGAACGCATGTGCTTGTCAAGGTTTGTATATAACCGGATGTTGTTGTGAGCGAGAATACCAAACGGGAATCCCGTGGATCTATATAAGGTTACGCTAAGAATTGCCGTCTGCTGGCCATGGAGTTACATCATTAATCATGCCCTATAAACTACTAACTTACTAACGGGTGTTTTATTTATGTCTGTGCTGCTGGCCCATTCTGGCCTCATTCTACACGAAATAGCGTTTGATCATGTGACCCAAAGGCAACATCACGTGCACAGTATGGCGGCTAATTGTGAAACGTTTTCTATGTCACCGATAAAAGTACTCATAAGTAATTATTTGGAGCACATTTCTTCAGTTTCTTGACGCCCAATTGTCGGTTGTATGTCACAGAACACACATGTGAAACGGTTAGTGCATACTGGTTTTAAAACTTATTAGTTCCGTAGCCATTTGGCTACGGAACTGCCAAAATGGCGCTTTAGCAAATGCCGGTGAAGATCTCCGCCCCTAGGCTAGCTCAAGAGTGGGGCGGATGACTCAGCCTACTGGATTGTCTGCTCTACACCGAAATGCCCTGGCTAGGCTGGGTTGACTTGCTGTCACGTGTATGATCTGAAATTTGTGAAATTATCGAAGACTTATCTTATAATAAACTTCGGTCTGGACGGCATAACTAGGTATATTACAGTCCGCTAGGTGCGCTGCGGAAAATCCGTTGCGTAGTTGCGGGGTGCCTTCAAGGCGGGCGAATGTGAGCGGGGGAGACGGACCCGAGCCGGTCGAGGCGGATGTGAGCGGGGGAGGTGGACGTGAGGAGGCAGCGGTGTCACGAACAACAGCTTATTCGATAATGATGGCTCCACATAGTCATAGTCCTACGGAAGAGTCACGTATCTGCCTACGGAGATCAACAGTGTATTTATGTGATAGAAAACAATCATTGCCCCTCCCCCAGAATAAAATCGCCCCTTGTGAGGTGTATATATGGTGCTGCGTACACTGCGCTCGAATCCTGGATCCGCCCACGGTACGAATAGTAGTCCTAAATATGATAAGATGCTGTATGCGAGTTAGTTGAGAAAAACAAAGACGTGTCATACATACGCCACTCACTGACAATAGTTCAGCTGCGTGGCGACTCCTAGCGAGTTACTGGTGGGTCGCGCTGGGCACTATGGGAGCGTCAAGATTATTTCCCATAATGCATCTTTCCTGGTAGCAGTTTGCGCATGGTTGCGCGCACAAAAATTCCGTTAATATCAATTTCGTCGCTTCCCGAAAACTTCAATTTTGGAGCGTACGCAACATTTCGCTACAGAAGTCCGTTAATGCTAGATTTCGTGTATATTCCGCTAACTATGAATTGGGACTATATAATACATGTTCTAGTGTAAACGTGTGGAAGTGTAATTGGTCCTTATCATATATGTCTAGTACGATATTCACCATTCACTATAAATACAACATAGGCATTTTTAAAGTTTCACACATTTTATTAACGGAAGTAAGCAACTTTTCTCTTTGAAGCACTGTTATTGTCACCATGGTAACGCATTGTCCATTATTTTTATTTTCGCAACTTAACGTTGCGGATTTAATCGTCCGTGTCTTGCTTTCTTGGCAAATTCCTTCAATGTTCGTTTCACGGACGTTTTGGTGACTCGGTTTCCTCCGCAAATCGAACAAAACACAGAACACATACATAGAACAGACACGTAAGACAAGCAACATTTCGTCCCATCCACCACAATCACCACAATGTGGATAGACAACAGGCAAGCAATTGGCCCCACGCCCGTGCACCCGTACAGGTCGCAGGGCCGATCGCCTGTATCTCATCGGAGATTACCTCGGTCCCCCGGGCAACCTCCTCGTAAAAAAAATAAAATACAGAGTTACCTTTCAATAGGTTTGACTGTATACACAAAATCGAACCTTAATACCAACGCGTCGTGGTAGGGCTCGTACGAAGATTGAGACGCACAACTACAGCGGAGACGGAGGAAGCGCCGGCTTGAAGTGTCGGAGGCGACGACAGCGCGACTTGTGTTACAGCAGTAACGACGGGTCGAGACTGAGGGATCTTGACGTGTTGGCAGACGGGATCGAATACTTTACCGGTTTCAACGACAGCGACTTTCTCTATTTCGGCAGCAGCGACTTTCCCGGTTACGGCGGCAGCGACTTTACTGATTACGGCGGCAGCGACTTTACTGATTACAGCAACTTTACCGATTACGGCGGCAGCGACTTTACTGATTACGGCGGCAGCAGCGACTTTCACGGTTTCGACAGCAGCGAATTTACCGATTACGGCGGCAGCGACTTTCCTGGTTTCGACGGCAGCGACTTTACCGATTACGACGGCAGCGACTTTCCCGGTTACGACGGCAGCGACTTTACCAATTACGGCGGCAGCGACTTTACCAATTACGACGGCAGCGACTTTACCGATTACGGCGGCAGCGACTTTCCTGGTTTCGACGGTAGCGACTTTACCGATTACGGCGGCAGCGACTTTACCGATTATGGCGGCAGCGACTTTCCAGGTTTCAACGGCAGCGACTTTACCGATTACGGCGGCAGCGACTTTCCTGGTTTCGACGGCAGCGACTTTACCGATTACGGCGGCAGCGACTTTCCTGGTTTAGACGGCAGCGACTTTACCGATTACGACCAGAACTGGAACATGTATCGACGTCTAATTGTTAGCTCCCAACTGTTGCGTCTAACGATATACGTAAGTATTTATACTAGTGACGTCACGTGGTATCGTTGCTAGGCTACTCATTCAAACCGAAGCATTTGAGAGGGGTGAGGGAGGGGCCTCAACTTCCCATATCCCACCTATTTCGGGGCCAACCTCCCATCTTCTTAGTGTTTTGGGGGCCAGCCTCCCACCTTTCACTAATTTTTATAATCCACCTCCCACCACTCACCAATCTTGTATCCCACCTATTTTTGAAGCCAACCTCCCACCTCCAAACAACGTTTAGGACCAACCTCCTGCCACGCTCCCCTCATTTGATTGGCTAACAACACCCCCTGTCTTATCGACCAATCAGGTTTAAACGTTCGTAGAACTTTCTGGAAGTAAAGCCTGTCTTACAGACCAATGAGAACATTCGTTTCAAATACGGTTGACGAATCCTAAACAGTTACAAGAAAACTGCCATGATTCGTCAGAACACTGCTCCGCGAAGCATTCTATGGGTTTAACATTGTACTCCCATAACATGACGTCATTTTGCAGCGTCTTTTTAGTATGTGAAAATAAAATGTTATCACCAAACCCACACATTAAAATTAACCCAACTTTAACCATTGCAAAATCATTATCCTGTTCGGTTGAACAATTAGGGCCTACTTAATTTTCACCCATTCTATGTTCCAGCGCTTAGCCACATCCACAGGGGTCGCTTACCGCGTCACTACTATTTGATCAAACTCCCAGTCTTTGTCGAATGGCTATGTTCGTTGTACAAAACACGTCCACACGCATCCAGACGTAGAACAACGACGACGCTTTTCAAACCTGTGTTTACCAGTACGCTCGCGCCGTGACGTCGACTGTTCTGACGCTTCCCGGAGAGCAGTGCTCGCGCCGACCGTACGCTGAATGCAATGGTTGCAATCAGAAATTTATATATAAAACTGCTTATTAAAAATTAAATTGTACGGCGCGGCGGCTGTGCGATAGAGTGTCTGACTTGGGTAATTTCGTTCAGCCTACGTTTCCTGTGTCTTTCGGAACATACATCAAAAGCCGTTGAACCCTTATATCTGGTGTCCCTCCCTTCCTCCCTCCCTTGTGCATAATTTCTGCTCCCCAGGTTCTACTACAATGCAAGCAGGCTTTTCTCTTCATTTTGTATCTAATGCATGCACCAAGAGTGATTTCATCATCTTGAATAACATTGATTAGAATGACATGATTATTATTTGTTTTCATTATATCAACTATATTCTTGAATATAATCATGATTGTAATACGAGGCATCTCAGACCAGAACATTGGTGTTCAATTCCATCTTCGGTTATTTCAATATCTGGCATATATGTAAATGTTGAGTTAGGTAGTAGTTCAGTTGTTACAAAAACAGACTTAAACTGCTGGTTCAGGATGTCTGCTTTGTTTGCAGGATTTGAATGTACTATACCATTTTCTTTTAGAGGTGATATGTTGTTTGAGTGTTTCATAAAATTATGTCCAAAATCTGTTTGCACACCCTTGTTGTTGTTGACTGTCATCAGTAAAGGTAATTATTTCATTGACATACTTCCAGTATGCATGTCTAAGTTGCTGTTGTATATTTTGTTTTAGGTATTTGTATTTTGGAGTATGACTTTTATACATTCTATCCCTATTTTGCACCTGTTTTTAAGTTTTGATGTAATCCAAGGATACCCTTTCCTAATCCCAGTAGATATGACAGTATGTACAAATCAACTACTTTGATAATGTTGTCCCGGAATGTACACCACAAATCGTTTGCATTGATTTGTTCATAGGCATTTTCAAGATTCATCTTCACATTTTCACATATTCTCTAAACTCACTCAAATCACTCTTATTGAAAAGGGACATTTTCCTAGGTTTCTGTTTATTTTTTATTGAATTTATGTCAACTTCTGGTCTGATATGCCTGGTATTATCTTTGTCCAACTGATATTAGTAGGGTTGTAGGTGATCATTAAATCTAAAATGGCATCTCCTCTTGTTTGCCTGCCTATGATTTGAACAATACCAAAATCATCCAAAATGTTACGAAATGTTTCGTGAATTGGTCCATTTTGTCAACATAACATAACATAACATAACATTAATGGTGATTAAAACTTAGTAGGCCTACATACAGAGACTATATAATATTGAGTCCATTTTTGCTACTACTAATACTATGTGTATGTACTATATAATTATAATGCAGCTAATATATGTAAATTATGTATGAAGCGAACGGTCTGGTATTAGGGTGGACAACTAAAGTGTCATGCATGCAACAATTTTATAGGATACAATTAATAAAACAAAAAGAGTAACAAAGTAGCAAGCATGAAAATGAATGTATCATTGTGATGCTAGAGTGGACGATGTTCGTTTGTTTTATGGCCAAAACATTCAGTTGTTAGAACACTGCCCTAACATTTTAAATCATCATCATCATTATCGTCGTCGTCGTCGTTGTTTTGTCGGTCGTTGACGGAGCAATGATGAGTATTTTCCATAAAGGTCGGTTGTTCATTAGGGACGGAAGGTCAGCCACTTGAACATGACGGTTTTAACAGATCAGCTTGGTGTATGTTTTGATTGTTTTCCTTTGTCTTCGTCTGTGGTCATTGGACGGAATTGAAGCAGCAACTACGCGTGACCTCCACACTTTCTTACACATCAGCGACCAGACGTCGGCTGGCTCAAGGCTTGCAGAACCAGGGCTTTCCTGCCATGTCCAGCTGTACCACATCGATTTTGCAAAAACGCCAGCTTGGAGACTGGTTGGTCGACTGCCTTCATGCAGTGACTAGCAAATTGCAGTCTTCTCATTCTTAGCACTGCCGAAAATGGTGATAGGTCGCCGTACAGTTGGGCGTTGGTCATATAATTTTTGCTATGGACCTGCCATCAGACATCAAGCATGCGCCGCAGAAACTGCGTGTAGTATCCATTGATTGATCTGACAACAAACTTTCTAGAAGGCCAGTTTGGAATCCAAGAGTTGACTTCCAAACTGTCTCTAGTCTATTACAGACAGACATACCTTCCCTGATTCAAGAGCTATTGGTCCAACGTATTTGAATTCCTTCATATTTTCCGTGATGTGCCTTTAATGTGTCTTTCAACAGGACATACTCTTTTCTCCCTGATATAGACACCATATATAAAGGACCAACTGCTTCTGGTGTCTCTTCCGTGAGATGCAGGCAATGTAGGCTGAACGAAATTTCCTTGTTTTCGGAAGGGAACAAATTTATCAATGATACTCTCAATTTCATATTTTAGAATATTCCAACATTCAATTGCAGTCTTATTCATCAGCATGTTATTCCAATCTAGCTGTGCTAAGTATTTTCTCATATCTTTGTAGTTACCTTTGTGGAAGTTTCTCTTGTACGTTTTCTTATTTTTACTTTCTGATTTTACATTGATGTCAAAATGTATTTGATTATGGTCACTATTACCCAATGGTTCAAATATTTTTACATTGTCCACTAATTCTTTTTGTGATGACAAAACTATATCTAATACATTTTCTCCCTGGTTGGTTCTAGTACGTGCTGAGTAAGAAAGCTATCCTGGATTAAACATAGAAATTGTTGATCATCAATCCCTGTGCTCTCTAGAGAATTCCATTGTATGTGTCCATGGTTAAAATCTCCCATTATGATACATTCCCTTTACTAACTTCCTTTATAGCGTTTTTTTTTTTTGTGTTGTCCTCTTCGTTTATGTTTGGACTTCGGTAAACTAATCCAACAGTTAATTTTGAATTTCCTGAAACAATTTTGCACCAAACAGCTTCATCGCAATCTGCTTCCCTTTCTAGTTTCATTTCATAAGCCTGAATAGATTCTTTAACATATTAAATGTGTGGGTGTGGTAATAAAATTTTATTATCATATACTAAAAAGACGCTGCAAAATAACGTCCTATTATAACACTACAGATAGAATGCTTCGCGGAGCACCGTGTTCTGACGAACCACGGCAGCTCTTGTAACTGTTTAGGTTTCGTCAACCGTATTTGAAACGAATGTTCTCATTGGTCTATAAGACAGGCTTTACTTCCAAACTTAGCCAATCAAATGTGGGGATGTTGGCCATAAACGTTGGTTGGAGGTGGAAGGTTGGCCTCAAAAATTGGTAGGATGTGAGATTGGTGGGTGGTAGGAGACGGATTATAAAAAATGGTGAAAGGTGGAAGGTGGGCCCCCAAAATAGGTGAAAGATGGGAGGTTGGCTCACAAAAGTATGCTTAACAATGACTAAGAAAAAGGCTGTTGTGTTTTATCAAGTAGAATAATGCATGATAATATGAATGAATGAGTAGCCTAGCAACGATACCACGTGACGTCACTAGTATAAATACCTACGTATATCGTTAGACGCAACAGTTGGGAGCTAACAATTAGACGTCGATACATGTTCCAGTTGTGTTCTTTGCCGGTTCCAGGACCCCTGGCCCTGCTGTCGTCTTGAACTTGGATTACATCGTCTACAACGCTCTACAACGCTGTTACCACAACGCTGCTCTTCCGTACATGGTAAGTAGCTGCCGATGTTTTCGGTTCGATAACGGTCACTGCTGGCTTATTTGTTTCGTTCATTGCTGTTATCGCTTTCCAGTGCCCGTAAATGTCGCCGTCGCTATAGCTGACTCGTTTGTCTTCAGATACGTCGCTGCCGCCATAACCGGGACAATCGCTGCCGCCGTAACCGAGAAAATCGTTGCCGCCGAAACCGTGAAAGTCGCTGCCGCCGAAATCGTAAAAGTCGCTGCCGTCGTAACCTGGAAAGTCGCTGCCGCGAAACCGAGAAAGTCTTCCGACACGTCAAGATCTGTCTCGATCCGTCGTTACTGCCGTAAACACAAGTCGCGCTATCGTCTCCTCCGACACTTCAAGCCGGCGCTTCCTCCGTCTCCGCTGTGGTTGTGCGTCTCAATTTTCGTACGAGCCTTACCATGACGCGTTCGTATTAAGGTTCGATTTTGTGTATACAATAAAACCTATTAAGTGTTGCTTGTCTGTTCGTCTTACGTGTCTGTTCTATGTATGTGTTCTGTCTTTTGTTCGATTTCCCGAGTCACCAAAACGTCCGTGAAACGAACATTGAAGGAATTTGCCAAGAAAGCAAGACACGGACGATTAAATCCGCAACGTTAAATTGCGGAAACATAAAACAATGCACAGTGGGTTGCCATGGTGACAATAACAGTGCTTCAAAGAGAAAACTTGCTAAATTCCGTTAATGAAAGCAAGACACGGACGATTAAATCCGCAACGTTAAATTGCGGAAACATAAAACAATGCACAGTGGGTTGCCATGGTGACAATAACAGTGCTTCAAAGAGAAAACTTGCTACATACCACTAGAACACGTAATGTACAGCCCCACAAACAGCGCAATATAACGCTAACATGTTTCGCTATCGGTAAAATGGAGGTCTCACTTAGAACTTTAAAAAATACCCGAAACCTGGTCTGCGTGGCATTTCGGGAAACGACGAGACTGATATGTGCGCGCGCAACCATGCACAAACTATTACCGGGAAAGATGCATTATGGGAGGAGCATCGGCATAACCTAGACACTCCCACAGTGCACCGCGCAATCCACCATTAACTTGCTTGGTGTCGCCACGCGGTCTTTAGCTGAGCAGTTTACCGTGGGTGGATCAAGGATTCGAGCACATTGGACGCAGCACTGTGTAAGCCTCAGAAGGGGCGATTTTATTTCGGGGGAGGGAGGGACAATGATTGTTATCTATCCCATGGCATTGGTAGAGGAGACCGGGACTAGTTATTACAATTTTCAGTTAGTAACTTTTTGTGAAATATATGTGAGGTGCATTATTTCTATCAACATTGTTACATCATACGGAGCACGCTGTTACATCATACGGAGCACGTTGTTACATTATACGGAGCACGTTGTTATATTATACAGGGCACGTTATTACATTATACGGGGCACGTTGTTACATTATACCGGGCACGTCGTTACATTATACGGGGCACGTTGTTACAGCAAAGAACGCGTGGATCGCAAAGCAAGTGTCACTCGTACAGCTTCCTATATTTTAATTTTAGTTTCCAAAGAGCACTCGTTGCCCGGATAAAAAGAGCACTCGTTGCCCGGATAACAAGAGCACTCGTTGCCCGGATAACAAGAGCACTCGTTGCCCGGATAACAAGAACACTCGTTCCCCGGATAACAAGAGCACTCGTTCCCCGGATAACAAGAGCACTCGATCCCCGGATAACAAGAGCACTCGGTCCCCGGATAACAAGAGCACTCGTTCCCCGGATAACAAGAGCACTCGATCCCCGGATAACAAGAGCACTCGATCCCCGGATAACAAGAGCACTCGTTCCCCGGATAACAAGAGCACTCGGTCCCCGGATAACAAGAGCACTCGTTCCCCGGATAACAAGAGCACTCGATCCCCGGATAACAAGAGCACTCGATCCCCGGATAACAAGAGCACTCGTTCCCCGGATAACAAGAGCACTCGTTCCCCGGATAACAAGAGCACTCGATCCCCGGATAACAAGAGCAGCACTCGTTCCCCGGATAACAAGAGCACTCGTTCCCCGGATAATAAGAGCACTCGTTCCCCGGATAACAAGAGCACTCGATCCCCGGATAACAAGAGCACTCGATCCCCGGATAACAAGAGCACTCGTTCCCCGGATTCTTACATAACAAACAAGTGTTAATGGAATATGAATTATTGAATGGAGTATGAAATAATGAATGACAATATAATATACGTAATGCGATTTCTACTTGATTTAATTATACACACATGTACGCACGCACGCACGCGCGCACAAACATCCTCGCGTCCGTGTCCCCCGTTCACATTCGCCCCGCCTCGACGGCACCCCGACTGACGGTGACACGCCAAGGTGTTCGGTCGCTTGCAAGCCCCTCCTACTCTTTCACACCTATCCGGGCAACCACCAAGGCCTAAACCTGTCCTAGGCCTAGCCTTAGCCTTAGCCTTAGGCCTAGGTTATAAACCGAACTAATAGTAATACTACTAAACTTAGCTCAATTGAGCATGGTTTCAAGCCTCTCTTTCACGCTACACTCAAACACAGGCGAGGTCGTAAAACATCTTAAGCACGAAATCGTGTTCAGACAGAGTTGAGCACGAAATGCTGAAATCGTGAGTATGCTCTGGACTGCTCAACGCCGTGGCCATGCTCAAGCATAACTAAAAATGGCTGCTCACGTATAAATTTATTGAAGTCTGGTGGAATACGACATTTGGGAAAGATTTCGTTTGATGCCTCAAACTGCACTTCTAGACTTAATGAACATTTGCCCAATATAACCACAGCAGCGACATACACCGCAAAACAAGAGCAAGCTTACTTTCGATGGCCGCTTTCTCGGCGACGGGGACCATTCGTTCCCGACACAATTTCACGATCAACTGATCTGCAGAGACGCGCGATTCACACGAAATGTCTCTACCGAAGTTAAAAGTATGTGGTTCAGCTGAACGATTTATAAAATGCCATACTGGACATTAAGCCATGCCAATATGATAATTATATGCGATGTACATGCGTACTGCAAAGTAAAATTATTCCGTGACCTGTCAGCGACTTCGTTTCATAAACAGTCATAGCCAATGGCTATGTCTATGACATAGCACAGGCGTTAATTTTTGTAATGTTATTTCGCCAGTTTTCAGTTGAGTGTATTGGAATATGGCAAGTAATATATAATTATGTGTTTATTATACGATATCAACTGGATGAAGCTTACATACCACGCCAAATTTATATTATTTATGCAACAAAGGCAAAGGATATATGTAATATATTAAAGCCAATATAATTAAAGGGACACGAACCCAGACAAAACAGACGCCACTGCCTCTAGTGACAATCTAACTATTTGTTTTGGCTGTCTGGTGTCACGTGCATTTGATGTTTACGTGTTAAGCTCCGCCTACTCGGTACGTTTTATATAAAAAAATAAATTAATTGCTGCATTTTAGCCATTTCTAAAATGTCTAACTTGTATGCGGCGATATAATGATTAATTTAGTACAGTGGAATCAAGTGGTTGTAATTGTTATGATTTTTCAGGACCGAAAGTCAGAAAGATCGGAAAAAAGAAGCCGAAGGCGAAGGCGAAGGTGTCGGTTTTGCCGTTTTGGCTTTTGCCAGTTTTGGCTTTGCCTAGGCCCGGCTAGGGCCAGGCCCTTGTCCTTGGGCTTTGGCATGGCTACCAATGCCGTCTGCTTTCATTCCATAAATTCTGACTGATCATCTATCTAATGTAGAACTAAAATCATTCTTCCGTTATAACATTAAAATGTATGTCAGCTGATTAAAATGCAATTAATGTGCATTTCCATTTTCGGTCATCTATAATAATTGCATATCCCAACATTGTGTATCGCCCAATTCCGTGGCAACTCAGTATTGTGTCATGTTCCACTACCGTCTATCTCCTGG